>CM038794.1:120846562-120993219 GCA_021764765.1 Vicia sativa
GACATGATTGAAGCTAAAGAGATTGAGTTTGATCCTCCTATTAAGACTCCGAATATGATCAACGCGCCTATGCCTAACCATGGCAAAAGTTCCAATGCAATTGACAAGAACTCTTATGTTTTTAATTTAGAGGACTTAACCATTCCTCTGATGACTGTTAAGAAGAATCTGCCGCAAGCCGGTGTCAATCCAGGATGCCCAGAGAATTGTCGTTGGTGCCCCTCTGCACCTGAAGGTTGTGCTTGGTTGAGAAGACGTATTCAGTGCATGATGGATAACCACGAAGTGCTATTTCTGAAACCTTCACTTGTGGAGAATCTATGTGAAGACTTGTCTAAGAAACTGAAGATCGAAGATATGAACGAAATTGTACCAGAAGTGTAGGATACCTTGGGGCGGCCAAGTGGAAAGTTTGATTACATGGTGAAGTATACTGTTCTTGAGAGCTACAAGATTCCAATCAAAGATGTTAAGGCAACCGGATGGGGAGACAATTTACCAGAAGACTATGCTGATGTTAACACAATAAGGATTTCCTCTATTGATCATGTGCCTAGAGCGGCGCCTCTCATCATTACTTCTCCCAGACCAGTTCCATACTCCTCTGACAAAGCTATACCGTGGAACTATGGAGCTGAAGTTTACTATCATGGTGTCAAGCAAGACCCTCTGACCATTAAGGATCTTACAGTTGAAGCTACCATTCCTGACATTGACAACATCACCGGATCAAGTAAGGTGACCAATCCTAAGAGTATTTTCTCCAGATCTCTCCTCCAAAAGATATCATGACCAACAAGATTCCATTTATTCAACCAGCCTCGAGGCGCGAGGGAAAGAACCAGTAACTAATCCTGCTCCTATTGAAGTACCAAAGGAAGTTGTTGAACACACCTCCAAACGAGAAATGGAGGAAATTCTGAAGATTATCAAGAAGAGTGACTACAATGTTGTGGAACAGTTGGGACAAACTCATTCAAAATATCCATGCTTGCTCTACTTTCGTGTTCTCGAGGCTCATGCTAAAGTCTTGGTGAAGTTTCAAGAATGCCTATGTACCGCAAGACACTACCATCGATCAATTTGAAGTTTGTATTGCATACCGCCGCCAACAACGGTAGGCTTCTCTCGATGTCGATTTAAACTCGCCGGAAGAAACACAACAAGGCCTTGCACATCTCTATGGAATGCAAGGGCATTACATTGTCTCAATGCTTTGGTAGATACCGTTCTCGCTTCAATATGCTACCAAGACCGCCACCGACTTGATGTTGAAGGATGGTCCTAAAGCCCAGTGACATAATCGTGAGAGCTTTTGATGGTTCTAAACCAGAGTACTTGAGAGCCAAAGTCGGTTCCTGACTTCGACTCCACTTTCTTTGTCATGGACATCCATCCGCCTTACTCTTGCCTACTTGGACGCCTCTTTGACATGGGGGCGCGCCACTCTACCTTGCATCGGGTTGAAGTACCCGGAAGGAAGGGAAGGTTACAAGATGGTGGAAGAGGAATACATGGTCACCATCTATTCATTCCGATATCTCGAGATGGAAGGTGAATTCTTCAAACTCCCCGCAAGTCAAACAGCCCAAGAGTCATGCCTGCTGACTCTCCCGCACTCCCGGTTACACAAGTCCCGCCAGGATGGCCTCATCAAGGATGCTCAAGCCAGCTTAAAGAAGAAGGTAATGCTATTTGGGGTCAGCTCCCCGATCTTCCTGTCAAATCTGACAAGACTGGTTTAGGCTTCACCATCAAAGGTCAGAAGATGATACACCGCGAACGAGTCGGCCAGCTTCCTTTCCGTATAAGCAAAGATGGAGTTCATGCTATAGAAGACGATGATAGCGACTTCAACATCAGCAAGTGGATCTTCCCAACTCCCGACAACGGACTCAGCAATTGGAAAACCGAAGACATCATACCAATCTCCTTTAGACAGGAGTAATTGCTTTTGTTTTCTGTTTAGCTTTTCGTTTTTATGCTTTGAACAATAAACTTTAAAGCCTAGTGCCTTGCCCGGGGCATCATGGCTCGTTTTTTAGGGTTATTATCTGTCATTTGCATATTTTCATTCAATAAAATCGTTGGACTTTTGCATTTAAATGTTGTGTTCTTTCTTTTACTTTATCACCCCTTCAAAAAGCTATGTGTTCTTACACACACCCACGTGATACATCGCATTCACTCCGAATCTCGTTGATAACTATGCTATTGCTAAATATGACTCGATAATCCGATCTACTAAGCCAAGACGAAGGTGAGAAGATTGTGAAGTGCCGTGGAGAACTTGTCAAATCGCATAAAGAAGAAGAACGAGTTATACAGCCACCGAAGAGCCATTTGAGGTTGTGAATTTAAATCAAGGAAGATGTAAAAGAGATCAAGATAGGAGCAGGTCTTGAGAATAAAGGTCAAAGAGAGATTGGTCCGTATGCTACGAGACTATATCGAGGTTTTTGCTTGGTCATACAAAGACATGCCAGTCTAGACATTGACATTGTGGTACACCGCTGTCGCATAAAAGAGGGTTTTCCTCAAAGGAAATGTATGTCTGGTCGATGCGCCCCGAGATGTTTGAAAAATCAAAGTCAAGTCATGAAACAATTCAACGCCGGTTTCTTAGTCACATTTATCTCGCAGTGGGTTGCAAATGTGGTTCCTGCACTCCAAGAAGGATGGCAAAGTACGAATGTGTGGATTACAGATTTGAACAGCAAGTCCGAAAGACGATTTTCCGCTTCCTCATATTGATGTTCTAGTTGACAACACCGCCAAGATAAGGTTTTCCTTCATGGATGGTTTCCTCGCTATAATCGATCAAAATGGCCTCAAGACATGGAGAAGACTACTTTTGTTACATAGTGGGGCACTTTTTGTTACAAAGTCATGCCGTTCGGACTGAAGAACGCTGGCGCCACTTATCAGCGTGCCATGGTGGCATTATTTCATGACATGATTCATCACGAGATAGAGGTCTACGTTGACGACATGATAGCTCGATCACATACTGAAGAGGAACATCTCGATCATTTGCGGAAACTGTTTGACAGATTGAAAAAATACATACTAAGACTTAATCCCAACAAGTGCACCTTTGGAGTTAGATCCGGTAAACTCCTAGGGTTTGTGTCAGTGGTAAAGGTATTGAGGTTGATCCCGCCAAGGTTAAAGCTATTCAAGAAATGCCAGCTTCCCTCACCGAAAAGGAAGTCAGAGGTTTCTTGGGACGATTGAACTACATTGCCAGATTCATTGCACATCTAACCGCTACTTATTAGCCAATCTTCAAGTTATTGAAGAAAGATCAAGTAGTGGAATGGAACGACGATTGCCAGATTGCTTTTGACAAAATCAAGGATTACCCATGTAATCCTCCTATCCCGATGTCATCAAGGAAGACCTCTTATCATGTACTTGACAAGATTAGAGAACTCAATGGGTGTGTGTGGGCAACATGACGAGTCTGGTCGAAAAGAGTATGCAATATACTACCTTAGCAAAAGTTTACCGATCAGGAAACAAGATACTCACAAATGAGAAAACTTGCAGCCGCTTTGCTCGGGCTGTCGCCGACTAAGACAAGATATGTTGACTCACACTACTTTGTTGATCTCAAGATGGATCCGATAAATACATATTTGAGAAACCGCCTCCCAAGAATAGCAAGATGGAAATGATCTTGATGAATACGACATCCAAAGATACTTAAAGAGATCAAAGGGAGTGTAGTAGCCGATCATTTGGCTCATCGTCAGATGATCATCACCATGCAGCTCGAGTTTCGCACTAAGATGTTTTGTTAGTTATCGATATGAAGAACCAGACTGCATAAAGGACCCGAACAAGGATCCCGGGACCATGGTCTTTGATGGAGCCTCAAACGCACTTGGCAATGGCATTGGCACCATCATTACATCTCCTAAAAGTGACATACGCTGCTTCACCGCTGTGTTATGTTTCACCGCACCAACAACATGGCCGAACACGAAGCGTGCATCATGGGTATTAAAGTCGCTATTGACTTAAGAATCAAATTATTGCAAGTGTATGGAGACTCACTTTAGTGATCACCGTAAAAGCGGGATACGAAGCATCCGAATCTCATTCCATATCAAGAGCATGTTCTCGAGTTCGATCCCCTACTCAAGAGATTACTTTGACCACATTCCACGAGAAGAGAATCAGCTGGCGACGATTGGCTACTATGTCATCTATGTTCAAGGTCGATGGGACAACGAGGCTCCCAAATCATCATTGAGAAGTTTGACGAACCAACATATCTGTGAACTTGATACATAAGAGAAACCTTGGTTTTACGAATGAAGAGGTATCTTGAGACTCGTGAATATCCTGCAGGGCATCTCACAATGACAAGAAGTTTTTGAGAAGATTTGCATCCAAATTCTTCCTCAAAGAACGCATCTTATACAAGCGAATCACGACTTGTGCTTACTCCGTTGTGTAGACCGTAATAGCGTAACGTATCATGGAAGAGTTACACGGCAATTTGGTACCCACTCCAAAGGACATACGATGGCTAAGAAGATTCTGAGAACAGGTTACTATTGGTCCACCATGGAAGCTGATTGTCACCGCTATGCTCGATCTTGTCACAAATGCCAGATATATGCAGACAAAGTTCACGTACCTCCTGTACCATTGAATATTCTTACCGCTCCTTGGCCTTTCGCGATGTGGGGCATTGACATGATTGGAGAAATCAAGCCCACCTCTTCCAATGGACATCGCTTCATCCTAGTGGCAATTGACTATTTTACCATATGGGTAGAAGCAGTCTCGTTCGCATCTGTTACCAAGAATGTTATGGCTCGATTCATCAAGCATAATCTTATCTGTCGGTATGGCACTCATGAAAGGATTATCACAGATAACGGCTCTAATCTCAACAACAAAATGATAACCGAGCTCTGCACGTAGTTCAAGATTAAGCATCACAACTCTTCTCCATATCTCCCTAAGATGAATGGCGCAGTGGAAGCCGCCAAAAAGAATATCAAGAATATTATACAGAAGATGACAGTGACTTACAAGGATTGGCACGAGATGTTACCATTTGCTCTTCATGGTTATCGACATAAGACAAACATCAATGGGAAACCCCTTCTCTTGTATACGGTATGGAAGCGGTCCTATCCATCGAGGTTCGTACATTCAACCGTAGTCCTCGGATGGAATTAGCGAAGACGAATGGATTGCACTCGCCCGATCGATCAACTTGATTGATGAAAAGCGCTCGCATCCATCCGCCATGGACAAATCATCGGGCGAATGATCGAGCATTCAACAAGAAGGTCAAGCACCGAGTTTACCAAGTCGGTGATCTAGTAGTCAAGCGCATCATCCTTCCATAAGGTGATCCCAGGGGCAAATGGACTCCCACCTACGAGGGACCATTTGTAGTCAAAACAGATTTTCGGTGGAGATATGATACTTAGCACCATGGATGGCGAAGACTTCCACACACCCCGGAACACAGATATAGTCAAAAATACTACGCAAACGAGACCCACTAGGTCGATCGATCTAGGCAAAAATAGGGCATCTAAGGAACCAAAAGGGTTCGGGAAAAGTTAAGGATATATACAAGACATGTACACCCGAAGTCGAAAACCGCAAAGGCGTTTGGGCAAAAAGGTATCCCGTAGACTAAAACCCGAAGGGCGGTCTAGGAAAATTTAGGATTTAAGCGCATAACTATGTCTCGTCCAAATCACCTACTTACGCACTACTATCAAGATTCAAGATTCAAATGGCGAAAATCAATTCACTCACTTTCACGATAAGGAGATGAGATAGTCGAAATATATGAGTACTAGCATAGTTGAACTCAACGAGATTATTTCCCGATAGCTTTTACTTTTTTGTATGTAAACCGCTTGCCATACGCCACCTTTTCAAATTAATACAAGTTTCTTTCTTTTCACAAAGTGTTCGTTGTTGTTTGTTTTGCATAAAGTCCAACGATTGCTTTGAATGATTATATGCATCCGACAATAAATATTTGTTTACAAACATGCGAAGAAAACGAACAAGGATAATTACTACAAGCTCTAGGAATTGAGATGACGATTTAAAGTCACCAAAATGTTCTCCCCAGTACAATCCCCACAGAGGTATCGCCATCGCAAACCTTCCCACCGGAGTACACGTTTTCTTCCACTAGTTCCAACATCGCTAGTCCCCAGCAACATCCCAATCAACTTAACCCGACACACCGTCAAGCAAGAATATTTCATCTCCAACAGAGGTATTTATCCCCAACGGAATATCTCTCAACAATTACCATTTCCCCGACAGCAACAGTATCTAGACTCGAAACTTGGTCAGATAGTGCATCAGAGGAAACCTACATCTCTTATTCCCCGACCAGAGGTTTCAAAGGGCTCTAGATCCTCCCAAGCCCTGTCTCCCAGTAACAATCAAATACTCCCCAGGATAATCTACGTACAAGATCCCCAGTGGAGTGTCTTCCAACTTCCACCATCCTCAGTAGGGTTACGGACAAGGTCCTCAAAGAACATCTCCACCATTCTACAAGAATGTCCAAGTCTGAAATTTGAAGCGATAGTGCATCAGAGGAATCAAAGGCGCCTATTTCTTATTCCAGTCAAGGTTTCACGGTTTTATCCTCGCGTAATAAATCCCCAAGGTAGGCCCACACCTTCTTCAAGATGGATATGTTTTAAAATACCGACATCCACATTCATACATTATTTATAAAAAATCATAACATACGCATATAACATTCATACACATTATCATGCATCATAATCCGCATAGGAATAACTATATCCTATCAAAGTTTCTTTTGTTTTTCCCAACAGGTGAAAATCATGCCTAAAACAACAGGTCCAAGATTAAAACCCGAAGCAAGATGCGAAAGCTATCTGAACGGCCACCCCAAGTTGTCCTCCGACAACAGATCCAGGATTAATACCCGAAGCCAGACGGGAAACCCTATCCGAACGATCACCCAAGTTGTCCTCCGACAACGGGCATTGGATCAACACCCGAAGCACAACAGGGAAGCTATCCACATTCTGCCAACTATTATCCCCTCAGAGTAATCAAGACGAAGAGTTATTCTGACTCTCTCTTATTATCAACATCAACTCAAAATATGGCGTATGACTCCGCCATTTTGATGGCATCTTAAGCCCATCTCCATCTATTTGTCGACATCTCTCCACTTTCGTATCGCCGCATATTTGGTTTTAAAAATAATACAAACCAATAACTTCATTCAAAGACGAGCACGAAGTCTAACGCATTAATCTCTTCGATGGCATCTTAAGCTCATCTCCGTGTCCTTCCACCTTCTGGAATATCCGCAGCCTAGCGCACGGCGATTCCCCAAAGATTCGCTCTCCGGATGGCATCTTAAGCCCATCTCCGACGTTTCTCCTATTTAGACGACATTCTTGAGCCTAGCGTACGGCTCATTCCTCAGCATCAGTCTCTCTGGATGGCATCTTAAGCCCATCTCTGACGACTCTCCTATTCAGGCGATGTTCTTGAGTCTAACGCACGGCTCATTCCCCAGTGAAGTCTCCAGCTTCTCCAAATGGCATCTATAATCCCATTCCCCTGTATCATCAATCAACAGCGAGTGCAAATTTTCAGGTGTACTCGAGTGTTCAATCATCTTCTACCTCCTGGTCACGAATGGCGAGCATGCCAATCTAACCCTTCCAGTACAAGAAGATTGAACAGGGGCAGCTGTCATACCCCAAAATTTTCCCTCCCACTTCTTAAGACATTTCATACATCTATACTCAAGGATTCCACAAGGGTTGACCAGACAAACCCTCTCCTAGGCAATCAACCCAAACTAGGGTTTGGTTATCTTCAGATCAGGATAAACTTCCAACATCTCCAATGATCATCATGCCTCATCATATGCTTCAAATAATCTCCATGTCAAGTTTCAAGCCTTACAAGTCAAGTTTCCTCAGACAATTGCTCAAGATGGTTGAAAATCAGTTGTATTGGACCAAAAGTCAATTGTGGTCAACATACAGTCAAACTTCATAATTTTTGGTCAACATCCATATTTTGAAGTGACATTCATCATTTGATCAAGGTTTGATCATGATTCATCAAGAAAACTCAAGATTTGATCAAAAGTCAAACTTTCCAAATTAGGGTCTTCTAGGGAAAAGTCAACTGAACTTTGACTGAGCATAACTTTCTCATACTTTATCATAAATTTTTCCACCACCTATCATTTTGAAGAAAATTCAATTCTCTACAACTTCATGTCTCACAAGCATGGTCAGAAAATGCTTCATTTGGAAGATATGGATCAAAATATTATAGGTCCTTTTCAAAGTCAACAAAAAGTCAACTTTTTGTAAAGAAGTGTTATTGAGCATGGAAACTCCAATTGAGATGAAACTAAAGAGGTTGTTTAGAGGACATCTATCGCTTTCCAAAAAGTCCAAGAACACTCAAAAATATTAAAAATTGAGCAAGATACACCTTGCACAAGTTGGGCATTTTTGAAGAGGTGCACAAAGAGAAATACTTGTCAAAATCCAAAATTTTGCAAATGGGCCTAACTTTTCTTGATTCAAACTTGTTCCTCAGCTAATTTGGAACCTCCAAGCCCAAGGCCACGAATTTTATCTTTACTTTTCTATTTAATTTGGATTTTAATCATTTAAAAGCCAATTAAATTAAAATAAAAGGTAGAAAATTAAAATTAAATGCAAATTGGATTTTTCTCTCATTCTTGAGGTCCAAGCAAACCTCCCAAGCTGGCAAATTCGAAATTGGCATTGATTGGCAAGAGAATTGATTGAAATTTGATCAAAAAAGGCAAGATTTTGTTTTATACCAAATCAAATATTTTTTCATTGATTGATACATTATTTTCTCTTGATTTCTGACCTAAATCCATCCACTATATATACTTGAAGCATGCACATGAACAAAGGACGAATTTGTAGCCTCTAAGAACCCTAATCAAACTCAAAAAAACCGTGTTGTTCAAGCTACTTGCAGCCTTAGTTTTTCTTGGATTCGGACGATTCTAAGCTTGCCAATCGATTCCTGGAGGTCCCTGGAGTCATCCCGAACGTTCACAAATCACAAATACATCATGAAACACGATATCCCGATTTCGGTTTGCACTCACTTTTGTCAAATTCGATTTTTATCATTCACGCATAATTAATCTGTTTTGATTGTTTGTTCATGTTTAGAATGATGTTTGCAAGCTATCTGGGTGGTTCAATTGGATTTTAAATGCCAGGATCGTGTTATGCCATTACTAGGGTTTCGGAGCTTCAATTTGGGATCCTTCGATTTAGGAAAAATTGGCCAAAACTAATGATATATTCTTGATCATGATATAAAACCGAGTCGAACCATGGCTTCATATTGTATTTATATTTCTTGTGCTTGATTTTTGAATTTTGCAGGGGCTATAGCGTCGAACCAAGTCGACGCTAACTGTTTAAAAATTCAAACGAAGAAGACGAAGTTCTTCGTGCGGTTTCTGATTCTCAGAATTCAAATTCATTTAAAACGTTTTTGTTTCATATTTCTAACACGTATACAGGCTAGCTCAGTTGGCAAAGGCAGCGCGTGTTTTGCTTGGATGTCCTTGGTTCGATCCCTGGCCATGACATTATTTTTTACAACTTTTCACAACTAACATTTTTCTATTTTCTTTTCCTTTTATTCTTTTCTCTTAATTTAATTTATCTTTAAATATTTTTCTCATGCATTTAAAAATCACCAAAAATATTTTCCTTTTCATTTTAATCAGAAAAATACTTATTTAATTTATGACATTAAAATTAATATTTTTGCATGCATATTTTAATTAATTGCTAATTGACCATTAAATTGACTTTTAATTGCTTTTAATTATCAAAGTCGATCCAGAAAATTCCCAAAAAATTTCTATATCGTCTAATCAGCATGACTAACCTAAAATCTTTTTCCTCATTCAAAAATCTTATTTTTACTAACATTTTTTCTCTTATGGGAATTTCTCATATTTTTCGATTATGTATCCGTTCACAGGTTGTAATCTTTCGGACTATTTTTCTCGCTTTTCTTTTCAATATTATGTAACTGCTCATGGGATGTAATAGTTTAATTAGGACTTTTACTTTCCGCACTCATATTATGTAGCTGCCCCAAAGCCATGTAATAGCGTAGGACTTTAATTTCCGCACTTTACTTTCCGCAATTTATTTTCCGCACCCTATAAACTTCTAGTAACTAGGCATGTATGGCAAGATATAAAGACAACATAGATCACTTCTAATTGCAAGATAAAATATCTGAATTTGACACACTCTCTTCACACATGCACCCCTTAGGTAATTTCTCCTCGCCTTCGAATAAATGGTCAAGTCCTCGAACGAGGTATCCTAGCACTATTGCCTACGAAATATATCATCATAGTCCCTTCGATACAAAGATCATAGACCAACGATGTTCTTACGAATACATGATCTCGCCCCCGATTGTTGCCTACTAAAAGTGATGATCGCCCCTTCGAATGCTAGGATACTTCCTACAAGTTGCCTTCTATGACCATCCGATGTCCCTTCGAATGTCCCTTCTACATCCAAACGAATAGGTTACCTACCAACTAATGGTATGGATAGCTATTCTAAAGGAACGTGAAACAACACGAAAACGATCATTCTGAGTAGGTAATAAGACTTTTAGTTGCTTGCTCAAACAAAATACTTTTCACACCACACACTTTTGTCAAAGTTCAAACTCTTTTCAAAACGAAACATTTCCTAACACTTTGTATACATTCCTACATGAATCATTACAAAGTCAAAGCGAAATGCCTTTTCAAAACATTTTGTCAAACACACGTAGAATTTTTTAAAGTGAGCTAAAGCAACTAAGAGCTCAGATAACCACGGATGGAAAGGGGTGCTAATACCTTCCCTTTTCATAACCTTCTCCCTTACTCTTAATCTAACAGGTCTTTTTCCTGTTCTTTTCACCTTCCCTTAATTGGATAAAAGAAAAGTCACATGACTTGCTATCCGCAAATATTATGGCAAAAGCAAAACAAATTCTCAAAGTCAGTTCACCGTATTAGAGTAGTGAAATGTGCATAAATATGCAATTGTGAACATGCCTAGTTGTGTCATATTTGAGTGATGTCAGTGATGGACACATAGGGATTACATTCATGTTAGACACAAACAAATTACAATCGACTCAAAAGAAAAACCTACACTAGACCAATACAAGAAAAACTAGTCAAGAATTTGGCCTAACATGCATCTAAGAGTCAAACGAAGCATGGCATTGCATAGATGAAGAAACATGAACCTTTATAAGGTGGAAAAGCATGAAGGTCATATTATGGTAGAGATGCACTCACATCATATACACAATCATCATAATCTTTTCACAAGCAACTTTCAATACGAAAACATGAATGTGCATCCTAAACAATGTGTGACGGAAAATGTGCATATATGTATTCAAGCATGCTTGTGTCAAGTATCATATACAAGTGAGTTCAGTAATGAGAACATAAAGATGATGTTCATACCAAGCACAAAACAATTAGCATGCATAAGCATTCATAGCACAAAAACTAGCAAAGGAAAAGATCGATTTTAAATCCTAGAGTTAACTTTAAGTAAGCGTACAAATTAACGAGTCGAATATGGTGAAAAGGCAAGGTGAGAAAGTGATGTGACACACAAGATCAGTTTCTTAAGACCTAAGTAAACCATAGACAAAATAATTTCAAACAAGGTATAGATCTTGCATACAAAGGTACATCGAATTAGGGTTTGAAAACACCAAAACTAGTCAAATATGGCACTTGATAAAGATTAAACAAAATAGCTTTAATTAGATAATTAAACCATGTGTGACTTGAGTCATTAGTTTAACTCAATACATGATTCATGAGCAATCAAATGTAGAAGATGAAACTTCAATACACAAACAAATCACCTATTTGATGAACAAAATCATCTAAGATAAATACCACCTATCTCACATCAAACGACATTGATTAAGATCATGTAGGAAGAGAATGATGTCTTGTATGTCATAGGGTGATGATTGAACACTCACAAGATGCTTATTATGAGCCTCAAAGTAATGTCAATTGAAATGACATACCTCAAACATCATGAATCTATAATCCCTTAAGGTATTATCAAACTAAGAATTAGAAAAAGAAAGAAAGTTTAGCTCTTTTAGGTCATCATGATGATCTTACAATTGAATGCAAGTCAATGAATAAAAGAGAATAGGATTAATGATCATATGATGTACAAAGTCAGAATTAAACATCAAGAATTCAATTAAAATTGGATCACTAATGTCATGAAAGATATACATAATACAAATGCTACAACCATGGCCACAAGGTGATGACATCTTAGCAACAAAAACTAACATGATTTGTGAAATTTAGGGATCTTAAATGAATCAATCAAACTGGACTCAAAACCCTAAACATGTCATGAGAATGAGATAAAGAAATGAGAAGTAAATTCCCAAAATATTGCATGAATGCATTCCTCATATATCACAATTCATACAAATGAAACTCAAAATGAAACACTTTCAAAATAAAGGATCAATATGATCCAATGAGTTCAAATGCCTCTCAAGTCTTTAGATGACCATCCTTGAGGTTATCATACCCCTAAGCATCAATTAGAATCACAAATTGCACAAGAACATGACTTAAGGATCAAAACATCAACCAATTAGGATTTGGAAACTACACAAACTTTATGCTCAAGGTGGAAACCAAATGATCAACATATGATTTTCATTAAATGAAAACATGTCTACATATCAATAGAGAATTCAAATGATCATCACATACCCAAAAATTGGCCTTAAATTATGTCCATAAGTTTCAAATTGAAGCTTAACTCAATTACACTAGGCCAAAAGGACATGCTCACTTCAAAATTCCATAAAAAATAGAAAGACAAGATATAAAATCCAAACAAAAATGAACTAATGAGATCAAATCCCTTACAAGTCAGAGACATATCCTTGCCCAGCTTAAAATTCCATGGAAGGATCAAAATAAAATTCAAAAGTCAACACTAGTTCAAAATTAGACTTACATGACCAATAAACAAGAAAATTTTGTATAAAATACAAAAATCAGAAATAAAAATCTACAAAAATTGGAAACAGTAACCTAACATCTCAAATAAGATTAACACTATTTTTTGTGATTTTTTTTCAAGGAAAAATAGTAAAAAATAATACATATGCAAAGTATGAGATGCAAATCAAATATTTAATGCAAAAATTCATTTAATTATGCAAAGATGCAAAATTTATGAAAACAAATTCAGAAATGAAACATACATGAATTGAATGATCTAAAATATTTTTTATGCATTTTTTGTATGAATAAAAACATTTTAAATAATTATGATTATGCATGAAATGCAATGTAATGCATGAATTTATTTAATTATGCAAAAATAACAAAATTATAAAATAAAAATCATAGACTCAACATGAACCACCAGCGTCTGTGAATGGCATGAGAAAGATGAAGAATGAAGATGAATTTCATTTCTTAACTAAATCAAACGATCCAAAGCTCTACTTAAAGGTCACATGGCAAGCTATCACACACAACTTGTAGAATTCGAAATAGTTAACCATGCATCAAGAAATCATAGTGAGAAAATCATCCACATACGAATTTCTAGAATTTTATGCTATGCAAAATACTTCAAAAACAGATGCAAATATACATCAAACCTATTGTTTGGCCAGCTATCCACGCATAAATAAGCTCTTATTCATCAATGGCAGGCTAGGTAAGAAGATTCAAGGTTTGGAAGTTACCTCTTGATTTGGAAAATAAATCCAAATAAGCCTTTGAAATCGATGAGAAAACTCCACTGCCTTGCTCTTGAGACTTCACTGAAGTGATAATAAGAAGAAGAATCCCTCTGAAATGCAAGTTGAAGAAGCTTCAAGAAGAGGAAAAACTTGAGATGCAGAGTTCAATTTTAGATCTGTAAAAAATGAGAGAGAGCAGCTGCTGAGCAAGTGTGAGGTCTCGTGCTTATATAGAGAGAGTATAACAAGGGTAAATCAGTCTTTTTTCCCACAAATCCGTTGGAGCAAAATTTTATAAAAAATCAGTGTAATGGATCAGCTTGCGTTTTATTCTGAAATTAACCCTCTATTGCTGCGTTTTGATAAGCTATGAGGATTGTGTGAATAAGGTAGCACATGGGTTGTTTCTTAAACTTACCAGTTATGGAAAAAAAGATAATTTTCGTGAATGCAAGTGTGTATAGAATGTTCACTCTGCTTGGCCTTTTTATGGAAAAGAAATGAGTTGGCAAGTGTATGCCTTTGATTCCTATCCTGAGCTTGCTTGAAAACAACTTGAAAAACACACAAGCATGGAAACACCTTCTGTATGCAAACCCTGTGTCCAACTCTGTTCATGCTTGAATCTCTCATTAATGGCTCGTGCGAATTCTTGCTTACAGAGGCCTATCAAGAGTTCTTGTAATGAAGATTACAATGAGCTTTGATTCATTGAAAATGGAGCTGAAATGAGTGAGATATGAATGCCAGAAGTTGAGCACAAACTGGAATTTGGTCAGGCAAGAACGTGCGCATCTGGGCATGCACGGACATGCATGAAATCTGTTTTGAAGCCTCCACTTGTGGTCCTTGCAATTTGCTCAATACTAGACCAAATGATGTGATTCAAAGATCATTTAGAAGCTCTCATGGCATACTTCAAGATGCACGAAACAAAATTCTTAAGTTCCATCTGAATCAAAAGATTTCAACTCAAAGATTTTGCCCACCAACTGTTTGTTGAAAATACACGTGAGGGAGGCAAGGAATAGGCAAGTCTGCCCAGCCATAACCAAAACTTATGCATAAAACTTCTAACTCAAATATCTCTCAAATGGTGCATTTTTGAGAAATTTTACACATTGACAAACTTGTAGAATTTTTCCAAAGCTTTCCAAAAATGTACGGTATGCAACCATTGGATAAAAATTGAGAAAGTTATGACATGTCAAAGTTCTATAGGGTGGACACTTAGAAAAAATTCAAACTTCAAATAACTTCAAGAACAAGTTAACCCTAATTTCTTCAATTTTCTTGGTTCAATGGTGGATTTGATCATGAAGCATGAAAATTTGATATTTGAATTGATGGTTGACCAAAATTCCACTTGGTCAACTCATGACTTTGACTGATTTTGACCAAAATGACCATTTTGCCCCTTGTGGTCAATTGACTTGCTTCTAATCAAAATTGAACCTCGATATTTCAACCATGGATGTCCAACAACACATAGAAACAGATGGAGTCAAGTTTGAGTGAAAAATTTGGAGAAATCCTGATTATATCCAAAAACCCTAATTTTGCACCTTGTGTTAGGAGATAGCCAATCAAGCTTCAAAACCTCAAATCTTCTGAATGTATTGTGTAATTCTTTGAACCATGATAACTCAAATGATAAAAGGAAGATGATACTTCAAGAAATTGATTTATCCAAACTTCAAACTTCACAATGGGCCAAAACCCTAATTTCATTAGATGAATGACACAGATGAATTCCTCATCAATTCTTTGCAAAACTTCAACTCTTGAGGAATCAATGAGACAAATGAGATGTCTTGAGATATAATACATCATTGTGACTTGAAATATCCAAGGACATGAGAGCTTTAAATTCCCTCATAAAGAAATTCTAACACAATCAACCTCTATAGCTTGTAGAGGACTTGAGAACCCAAAGAACTTTGATCCTATCACAAGGTATAAATGCAATGCAATATGATGTTTATGATGAAACATAAGCCTAAATTAAGAGGGTAAATTTTGGGGTGTGTGACACCCCGATTTAATTCAAATATTAAATAAATGGGAATTTAATTATTTATTTAATTAAAGTCTTAGGTATTTATATTATTGGATTAATTGGATCGATTTAATGAAGAAAGGATTGGAGGTGTGCAGAGTAAACAGTGGGTGTAAGAGTAAATCACTCTACTAATTACTAGTATTGATTATTTATTTTATTTGGAATATTAAAAGGAAATATAAAAGGAAAAGAAGGGAAAGAAGCCTTTGGAGAAAGTCATAATAATGAGAATTGGAGAAGAGAAGAGAGGAAAGCCGACGCCGAGAGAAATCAAGATCATCACGAGGTAAGGGTGATTTTCGTTAATATGTCTATGGGTTTTGGGAATCAACTGGTAATTGGGTATGTTAGAAATTGAATTATAGGTTTATAGAATGAAACCCTATTTTGTGTCGTGTATGGAAATTGGATCATTAGTGTCGATAACCATAGGAATGAATAAACTAAGTTGTTTGATGTTATAACGGTGTAAATGGCTTTAGATTGGTGTCATATGTCACACCGTGTTGGAAAGATTGGAAATGATTATGGATGCATAAAGTCGTCAAAAATAGCGATTTTACGTTACAGTCGTGGGAACCGGTTCCTGTGGGGAGGAACCGGTTCCAAGTGTTTAATTTCAAATCGGGCATTTTGTACATGGGAACCGTCTCTGGGGAGGAACCGTTCCCATACAAAATCCGTGGAGGCTTATTTTAAACGGGAACGGTTCCTGCGGGGAGGAACCGGTTCCCATACAAATTTCCGTGAGCGTGTTTTAAATTTTGGGAACCGGTTCTCCAATAGGAACCGTTACCACGTAGTATTTTTCCAAAACTTCTAAAACTTCAAAAATTCATATTTTCTAAACCGTAACTCCGATTCGAGTGTCGTTTTCGGCGTTATTTCTTAAATTTCAAATACTACCTCTTGGAAAGGAAAAATATTATTTTCTCAAAATTATTTTTAAAAAAAAAAGTCGAGCTACCGATTTTGAAAAGTATGGATTAATTAAGGACGATGGGTAATTAATACGAATGGTCTGAGTTACCGGATTATAGCTAATGCATACCATGCTATATTTGATATTCATTATGATTTAAATGTGATATATTGGTGAATTGGCATTATGTGGACTGTATTGATATTATGATCTATGAAGTGATGTTGCATGCTTTTATGATGCATGCATGAACATTGTTAAATTGGTTCATTCCCATTGTGCGGAAGTGAGCTTGCAGAGCCAATAGACTTTCACAATGGAGGTGAGGCAGATTCTTGACCCAATGGTCGGGCGAATCATGGATTACAATCGTCTTTCCACTTGTAAACCGAGCAAAGGTAAACTCGTTCACGTTTTGGTACCACATGCATAGAGTCTACATTGCATATGGGTTGTAACATGTTAGGATGACCAAGTGCAATTTCCATTGTTTGATATGTACATGATCATTGTGTGAACTGCTTTGTGAATGGATTATGACTTTGTGTTGGTTAATGGATTAATGTATCCGATTATTCGCTATTTAAAATGTATAATACATGTTATATTGAATTGAAATATCACCTTACTTTAACAATTTTCGATCGGTGATTAGTGCTGGAGTTGGTGAGGATAGCTCTAGAGTCGAGTTAGTTAATTAGTCCGTGTGTCGTTGTCGCTCGGTAGATGTAACACTGGGGAAACGGTTGTTTGAAATCCTTTAATGGATATTTTTAATAGTTTTGAATTGTGTTTTGATTATATATCCTGGAATAACTATTGAATGATGTATTCGGGATTTTGGTTATGTTTCATTTCTGCTGTTAAACATAACTTTAAGTATGATTTATTTAATGATTATTCTTCAGTGAAAGCATGACAACTGTTTGGTCAATTTTTATGATTTCAAATTGTGACGCCTCTTAATTGTGGATAAAACTATGATATTTAATTCTATAAACGCGGGTAATTAGAAGGGGTGTTACAGGGTGCAACAGCTTCCCCTATTCAATCTTCTTAAACTTGATAAGTGAGAATTGGTGGAAACCTTTGAGCATTCAAAGTGGAAGAGGATTGAATACAAAAGAACCCAAAAATTTATACTCTTGAAAAGCAGAGTGGAACTTTCAAAAAGGAGACAGAGAAAGCTGGGCATAAAGAATATCAAATGAAATTGGTTTTATAGAAAATCCAAATAACATTGTGCTTTAACAAGCGGGGGGGTCTACGTCAAGACATACGTCAAGACAAAACTGTAACGCGAACCATGATAAAGATGAGATAAAACTCAAACCAGAAGACTAGGCAAAACTGGACTCTGAAAATATACGCAATAGAAGGACTACGAAAAGGGGCCTATAAGCAAGGTGACTAGAGTGCGCGATTCTAGGGACACCTGCTGGTCTCCACCATGGGTAAATAGTGGAAACTGTGACAAACCGAAGGTATGAAAGAGACAGGTCAACCAAGGATAGACAGTAGATGAAGTTGATTGAATCCAAGGAGTGACATCAAACGAGACAAAACTCGACTCGATAGAACTAGAAGAACGACACTTTCTAGAAACGACTACCAGGACAAAAACTGGATTTCACGCACGAGAAACGAGACAAAACTCGACCCATAGAAAAGTGATGAGAGTGCATGTTTCTCAGAGTACTTGCTGATCTCAAACTATTGGGTAGATAGTAGACGAAGCTGATTGAACTCAATAGTTATAAAAGATCCCTCCCAACCAAAGATAGACAGTAGACGAAGCTAATTGAATCCACGGAGTAAGAAACAAAACGAGATAAAACTCGACTAATGGAACCTAGTTAGACGAAATAAACTAGATGAGTACCCAGGCGACAAGACAAAACTCGACCCAAAGCAAAGTGATGAGAGCGCATGTTTCTCAAAGCACTTTCTAGTCTCAAACTAGATGATAGACAGTAGACGAAGCTGATTGAACCCAATAGTTATAAAGAGACAACATTTCAACCCGAGATAGACAGTATGATGGAATTGAAATAATCCCAGGGGTAAGAAACAAAACGAGATAAGACTCGACTCATAGAACCTAGTTAGACAAAACAAACTAGATGAGTACCAGGACAACAATTGGATTTCATGCGCGGGTAACGAGACAAAACTAGACCCAAAGCAAAGTGATTAGAGCGTACTTCCAAAACACTTGCAAAAACGATCATCAGGACAAAACTGACATTCAAAAGGTCTATTGACGAACATGGAAATGAACCAACAAAGGTAGTAGAGACCAAACCAATGAAATTTCACCGAAGAGAAACTGGGCTATAACCAAAACATTGAGTAGACACTCAACCAAATTGAATGATTAACTGAATACTTGTATGGATGGAAACCGAGATACTGAGGATAGAGACCTTGATGGGGTATACGACCCGAAGTTAGCAGATTCACTAGGGAACATAGTGGCAACAACGGCTTATGTTTCAATGCATGTTTGAAATTTTTTCTATGGAGTAAAGTTCCAAAAGATAATGGAAAATTACAATTTCAGGATGAAATGTAATGATGCATGATTAAATGTTTCACCGGGGAATGGCTAATCAAGAAGCCAATCAAACACCAAGCCAAAACCTGATAAGACTTGCAAAAATAAATTGCAAAAAATCCACTGGGGAGAAAAACCTTCAAAGAGATGAAACTCTGCGGGGAGCAATAACTTGTGTAACCGGTAGAAACATGCTACAATCACTGAGAAGAGTTGCAAAAATAAATTGCAGACTTCACTAGAGAAATAATTTTGGACGAAACTGTTGATTCTGATATGGGATGCCAAATGAAATTGGACAAAGTCATAGAAGATCGAGGCGAAACTGTGACTTCTGAAGAGGAAATCCAAATAGAGATTGGACTTCGTTGGATAAGATACCGAACAACATTGGATTTAACAGGAATAAAGATTCCTCTTAATTTATGAGGAGTTGACCAATCTTTGGTCAATGATAGGAGAAAATTTGTACACAGCTCTTGTGGAGAGTGGATAATTATGGCCTTAAGAAGCTCAATTGGAGATTCACATATGATCTTTGATAAGAAAAGTCCTTACTGGGGATAAAAGGGATGTGGGATGGGCACCCACAATAGCATACGTCTCGGGCAATATAATGCTTATCACCAAGCAACAGAATCAAACTCGTTGGGGAGATGGGAGAGTTCTCGGAATAGAAATCCAAGTCAAATAATTCATCTGGGCAAGAAGAAACAAGACATCTCATATAGGACAACTCCACTGGGGAAATGAGAAATATTGTGCCACAATCTTGAAAGAAAATTTCTTCGCTGGGGAGAGGAGAAACCTTGAAGAAGAAATCACAGATGAATAACTAATACATTGGGGAGAGGGGGGAAAATCTTGGATAAGAACTTCCAAATGCGACAATTTGACTGGGGAATTAAAGAAGTCATCAATAAACCTCTCTGCCTCGGATGATCATTCTTTTGTGAATCACAATAGTAACACGACTCCACTGGGGATACAGATTCCTAATCAAGAAGCCATATCAATCACAACTTATCAAAGAAGAACTCTCCACCTGACGATATTGGGGAGTAGACAACCTTCAGGTAAAATTGGGGAATCATCCGGACATAACCTCTTCACTTTGGGAGACTTGCTGGGGAGGATCCTTGTAGAAACACGGATAAAACTGATTCAGATGAAGCATAGACATCGCCGATTCTTCGAAAATATTAGCTTTCAATTCCATAGAGTCGAGACCCTCTTCTTCGACAAAATGAAATTCTTCATTGGTGTTCATTGTGCAAACTTACTTATTGTCAAACAGTTGTTTCGCATACAAAAAAAATGTTTATTATGAGAATGAAAATTCAAATGCAACACTTACGTAAGTCTTGAAGATTTTATGTGGCAATGATATTGCGACTTCTTGTGAACAAAACACTTTTAGAATGCAACACATTTTTTTAAAAAAAAAACTTTTCTTTTTCAGAATGACAAGACAAACACATGATACGAACATAAAAAACTAGCACACAATTTAGGTGTCAGGAAAATGTCATCTCAACGTAGTATGCTTTCGAATTAACCCATGCTTCAGTTAGGACTTCTAAGGGTTGTAATGTGCCTGTCACGGTTTTCAAAAAATATTCTTAGGCTCAAAATATTTGGTGCCCACCCCTCGTGATATTCTCCAATCTAGATTCAACAACTTGATATGAGCATTCAACTCAAAAGAATATGGCATGGTCGATTCCTGGGATTTCTTTGACATGCTCGAGGAACCCACAAGGTTTACGGACATGACAGCCACTCACCTTTATTTTGGTGTCTGACCACACGACTTTGCTCTCTTACTGAGAACCTTTCTTTAACTTTTCTTGCCTTTCTGGATTTCTAATTTTCTTTCCAAAATTTTCCCTTTCTTCTTCTTTTTTTTTTGCCTAAGTGACTTATTACCAAGTTCGACTTAGCGGGCTTTCTGCTCTCTCTTTTTTTCATTCAACTTTTTTAGAACAAATTGTGTGATCCCTACACCACCTTCAATTTGTTGGAAGTGATTGTGACTATCTGAGTCTTTGAAGGATTCCACGTTGACAAACAAAGGTTGATCGTTGCAATTTGGACTTTCCTTAGCCTTTTGGAGGGTAACCAACGTTCTATCCTTTGATTGCGCACTATTGAGGAGTTTTGAACGCTCGATCAGATTAACTGAAATCTACCCTACCCCAGGTTAGGAAAATGAGGGTTTTTTCTGAATAGAAAATAAGCTCCTACTTCAAGGCTCAAATGGGTTAACGAGGGTCTATCTCCCTTATATCTTCGGTGTTTCGGAATTAAAACAAGGCATGTGCATCATCATGCCAATCCTTGTAGGTTACCACCATCTTCTGCACAATCTTCTTAATTTTCTTATTTGCAGCCTCGACAGCAACATTCATCTTCGGGCGGTATGGAGAGGAGTTATGGTGTTTGTTTTTGAAAGCCTCACAAAGCTCCTTCATCGTTTTATTATTGAGGTTGGACCCATTGTCAGTGATGATTTTCTCAGGGACCCCATAGAGACAAATGATATTGTGCTTGACGAAACGAGCTACGACCTGCTTGGTGACATTAGCATAAGAAGCAGCTTTGACCCATTTGGTGAAATAATCTATAGCAACCAAGATGAAACAATAGCCGTCAGAAGCGGTCGGCTCAATCTTACCAATCATATCAATGACCCACATTGCGAAGGGCCACGGAGAGGTCAGAACATTCAAAGGAACAGGGGGAACATGCACTTTATCAGCATACACTTGACACTTATAACAAACCCTGGCATGATTATAACAGTTTGTTTCCATAGTGGACTAATAGTAGCCAGCCCTCAGAATCTTTTTGGCCATGGTATGACCATTGGAATGGGTCCCAAAAGCACCCTCATGCATCTCTTCGACGATATTCGATGCTTCATTCTTATCCACACATCTGAGCAACATACCATCATGATTTCTCTTGTATAAAGTACCATTGCTGAGGAAGAACTTTGCAGCGAACCTCCTTAAAAACTTCTTATCTGTAATGGATGTAACGCCCTGTTTTAATTAATATTATATTATATTAATATTTTCGAGTTACCGATCGATATTTATTTTGCGACGAGAATATTTGTGTTAATTAATATATCTATTAATTTATCTGGCGACGTTTTGTTCGGTCTAGGTTTTATTCCGTTCGGTTCGGTAAAACATTATTCGGATCCGATATTTAATTCCCCGGAATTATTTTAATTGATTGAATTAATTATATTAGTAAGTTAGGGGTGTGGGTAGCAATTGTTGAGGATTGGGTTTTCACCCTTGGAATCTAGTAAGAAACAACTTGTAAAACCACATTTCCTCATTTTCCTTCCATTTCCAACATCAAAAGCCAAACTTGGAACTTGAGAGAAAAGAAAGGGTTTTGGGAGATGAAGAGAAGAAGAGGAAGAACATGAGCAAGCTTGAGGATGGAGTCTTGTAGAATCATCATGGATCCTCCAATATCTTGAGGTAAGGGGTTTGATTTTCCTTTCCATATAGTTAGGGTTTTGGTTGATATATAGTTGGGATTGGGGAAAAATTGATAGTTGATTTATAGGGTTTTGGTTGGTTGATTGTTGAAATAGTTTAGAAAAGTTGGATTAGGAGTAGGGATTATGAGTGTGTTTCCTTGCTAGTAGTAGAAATAAGAGTTATATAATGAAAATGGAAAAGAAAGAAACTGGAAAAACTGTAAATAGAAAAACAGAGAGAAATAACACAGACTGGTTGCAGGGATGAAGATGAATTCGTGCAGGTTGGATAAGGGGGGAGGCGCCCACCTCACCATGAGGGGCGGCCGTCCCCCACTTAAGGGCGTCCGTCTCTTTCTCTAGCACCCCTGGGACGATCGTCCCGTGCAGCCATGGGGGGACTTCGTGTTTTGCTGTTTTCTGTAAATTCATGTCTTCTGTTTTCTGTCTTCTGCAGAATAGTTTTCTGCATAATCCTTGCTAGCTAGCTTCTGTTTCTATTCATTTTTCTAATTCCAAATACTACTAGTTAGTATTAATAAAATATAATTAGGACATAAGTTAGCCGATTAAATTTGGAATCCGATTATGTTCCGATTTTCCGATTTCGGTAAATTCGGCGACGGAGCAAGTTGCTCCGAATTCAACGAAAATTGACGTGCTAGCTAAGTTCAACGTGTAGAACGTAGTGGTGAGGTTAATTTTTCGAAATTGCGAGTTTTTATGAGATGACCCGAAATAGGCCAATTTATAGTTAAATTGAATCGGATTGTGTTTTAGTGGATTTAAGGCACGTATGGACAATCCGATTTCGATGTTGACGATTATGATTAATGCCGGTTATTAGGAATGGCTTTCGCGACGATTATAGGCGTTTGACTATTTTTCCGTTTTTGGAATTTAGTGAATGAATTGGTAATGGTGTAGTGTGATTAAACATAATGTTTGCGACGACGTATTAATTAATAAATACTTGATGATTTGCGATGCAATAATATATGTCTTTGTACATGATGATGTGATGATTATATTGATGTTGTTAATAAATGCTTCCGATTTGTGAATGCATGATTTTTGATGATAATGAATTATTGGTGATGTTTTGCATAATGCAAATATGATGCGATGATATATTTATCTTATTTTGGATAAATTATGGCGATGTGGGCTTTATGCTAATTTTTATGAGCGATGATGATGTTTTTGTGTTGTGTTGTTTTATTGTCGAGTCACATACATTGCATTGGCGACGATGGGCTTTTATGCCAAGCGACGAGGCTTTTATGCCAAGCGACGAGGCTTTTATGCCAAGTGTTCCTATTTATGGACAAAGCGACGGGTACCACATGCATAACATAGTCGTGTCTCATGGAGTCGGTTATGTTTAAGTTTGAGTTGCTTGGCGTTGGGTTTCTAATTGATTGAAGATGTTGAATTGTGATGATATATGATGCTTTGTTTGGTGATGATCTTTATGATGAACATGAAATGAATATGATTTGATAATTTCATGATAACTATGCGATGAATATAAATGATGAGTTTTGCGATGATTTAACTTGATGAAATGCCTTAATGCAAATATGACGTGATGATGGGCTTTAGCCAATTTGTGACGATTTCATGTTGCTTATGTTATTAGCATTGTTTGGTGTTGTTATTAGATGTTGTTATTTATAGTTTATGTGTTGTTGTGATGATTTATGTCGGTGAGGTTATGGCGATAAAGTGTTGATTATACACATTAGTATGACGATTAAAATAAGTGAGTTTTGAATATGTGTGGGAATTACACTTATTAATCTATACCCTTTATAATTCCGGAACTATATATATATTTTATCATGCCTTTAATTATATGTTTTGGAGTATCTCACCCTTTACTTGTTTCGTCGTTACCTTTATATTGGTAACGTGCAGGTTATGAAGACGGAGTTTATAGCTGCGGTTAGTCGAGTCGGTATCGCTCTGATACGTAGCACTCGGGGGGAATATTTATGTTGTCTTGTTATTGTTATATTGGTGTTATTCCTTTATGCGTAAGAATCACACTTTATGAAAATATGATTTTATGAGGAAGTTTAATAAAGAAGATGTTTTGATTTTTAAGAATCAATTTATGATTTTTGACGATGCTATGTATCCGAGATTTATAATTTAAAGCGAACTGTTTAAAGTGATTTGTTTTTGAAGGTGTGATGCCTCAGTATTTAATTTATGAAATTTTAAATTACTCTGATTTTTGCATATTAAACTTTGGGTAATATTGGGGTGTTACAATGGACGCTTCTTCTGGGTACTCTTGAGTTTCTAAGTACCTCTTAACATCATAAAACCAAGGATTACCATCCAATTCCACCTCCGCTTCGAAACAAAAATTTGGCTCATCTAACCTTCTAATGGTGATCGAAGGCACCTCATTAGCCCACTTCACCTTGAACATAGACGATAAAGTGGCCAATGCATCCGCAAGGTGATTCTCCTCTCTAGAGATATGCTCAAATGTGATCTCTTCAAAATAAGGAATCAACTTCATCACGTGCTCGTGATAAGGAATCAAGTTTTGATGACGAGTTTCCCAATCACCGTTAATTTGACTGATAACGATATTAGAATCCCCCAAAAACCTTCAAGAACTTGATACGTAAGTCACTTTCCGCTTCAATCCCATAAATACATGTTTTATACTCTGCCATGTTGTTAGTGCAGTCAAAACAAATTCGGGCTATGAAAGGAATATGGAAACCATAGGGGGAAGTGATAACAACTCCCACATCATTACCCATTATATTCGACGCGCCATCAAACACCATCGTCCACTGTGATCCTGGCTCGGGCCCTTCCTCTGGGTTGGGAATGTTGCAGTCTCTAATGTACATGATGTCTTCGTCCAAGAATTCAAACTTCATCGGTTGATAGTCGTCCACAGGTTGGTGAGCGAGATAATCTGCCAGGAAGTTACCCTTGATGGCTTTCTGAGTAGTATACTGGATATCATATTCTGTCAAAATCATCTGCCAACGGGAAACTCGGCCGGTAAGAGTTGGCTTCTCAAATATGAACTTAATGGGATCCATTTTAGAAATCAGATAAGTGGTATGCGTCAGCATGTACTGCCTCAAACGTTTAGCAGCCCATGCAAGTGCACAACACGTCTTCTCAAGCAAAGAATATCTTGACTCGCACTCAGTGAATTTCTTGCTCAAATAATAGATGGCTTGTTCTCTCTTTCCGGTCTCATCATGATGACCGAGCATACAACCCATGGAATTTTCCAGAACTGTTAGATACATGATCAATGGCTTTCCCTCGACTGGCGGCATAAGTATCAGAGGCTCTTGCAAATATTCCTTGATTCTATCAAATTCCATCTGACAATTATCATTCCAAACAACTTCTTGATTTTTCTTTAGTAACTTGAATAAAGGTTCACAGGTGGCAGTAAGATGAGATATGAACCTGGAGATATAATTCAGTCTCCCCAAGAAACCACGAACTTCTTTCTTTGTCTTTGGCTCAGGCATCTCTTGGATTGCCTTTACTTTGACAGGATCAACTTTAATACCTTTCTCACTCACAATAAAGCCCAACAACTTTCCTGACCTCACTCCAAAGGTGCACTTGTTCGGATTCAACCTTAGCCTTAACTTCGTTAATCTTTCAAACAATTTCTGCAAATCAACTAGATGTTCTTCATCTGTCTGAGACTTAGCAATCATATCATCAATGTAAACTTCAATATCTCTATGCATCATGTCATGAAAGAGAGTGACCATTGCACGCTGGTACGTTGCCCCTGCATTCTTCAGACTGAAAGGCATGACTTTGTAGAAAAAAGTTCCCCAAGGTGAAATGAAAGTAGTCTTTTCCATGTCATCTGGCGCCATCTTGATTTAATTATAGCCAGAAAATCCATCCATGAAAGAGAACACCTTAGCTTGAGCAGTGTTATCAACCAAAATGTCAATATGAGGGAGCGGAAAATCATCTTTAGGGCTTGCTCTGTTCAGATCCTTATAATCAACACATATTCTGACCTTACCATCTTTTTTCGGTACCGGTACAATGTTTGTAACCCACGACGGATATGAGACAACCTTCAGAAAACCGGCATCTAACTATTTTTGTACCTCCTCTTTGATCTTCTTGGACATCTTTGGATGAGTTCTTCGAAGTTTCTGCTTAACTAGAGGACAGTCTTCTCGGAGGGGCATCTTGTGTACCACAATATCTGTATCCAAACCTGGCATATCCTCATAAGACCAAGCGAACACTTCAACATACTCCTGGAGCATCTCTATCAGCCTTGTCTTCACACTCTCTTCCAAATCGGCCCCTATTCTAATTTCTTTCCTTGCTTCATCTGTACCCAAATTAACCAATTCTAGAGGCTCTTCATGCGGCTGAATAACCTTCTCCTCTTGTTCTAGAAATCTGGCTAATTCTGCAAGGAGTTCGCAATCTTCCTCATCCTCTTCTTCAGCTTGGTAAATCGGATTGTCAAAGTCATAATGAGCAATAGCAGAATTGTGATCATTGGTATTTGTTGTGGAAATGTATCTGCATGATTAGTTTTTTTGGTTTTAGTGACGGTGTGTGAAGAATAAAAACATTTCCACATTTTCTTTTAAATAAGAAAGCAAATAAATGATAAAAGTGAAAGTGGAAATAAAAGAACACAAAAATTTGAATGAAAAACGTCCTTTATTTTATGATAAAAACTTGAAAAGTGGAACATGGTGGCCTTACATAATGGTTCACTACACCTTAGGCAGAGCGTGGGAATTATGAAATGATAAAGAAAAACAAGAAAATTACTCCTCAACAGTTGTAACTTGAATGGTGTCCACAGATGTCCAATTTTTTAATTCGCAGCCAGGGATGCATGGGGGAATCCAATCCTCTATGTTGAAATCATCATCTTCATCATCAATTGCATTGACTTGATCCTCCTTTCCATTGCCAAGGGTAGACGAATCAGGAGCCTTGAGAATCTGCCTTCGCAAAATAGGATCAAAACCCAGACCAAACTTGTTAAACTTCAGGGTAATCTCCACAACACTGCCCCAACCTTCAGGGTGACCCACCTTAACCAGAGCTCGAGCATCTTTCAGTGAAGCCAAAGATGTTTCAGCCTTCATCTTATCCTTAGCATGAGGAATCTTGACCATCTGGACGGTCTCAAAAGCTTGAAACGGAGTCTCGTGTATTTCACCCTCAATTTCCACATAGCGGAAAGAAGCCAAGTGGCTTACAATGTACTCTTCCTCGCCGCAAATAGTAATCGTCTTCCCATCAAGAGGGTACTTGAGTTTCTGATGAAGGGTGGAGGTGACTGCACCAACCTTATGAATCCAAGGATGTCCCAAAAGACAACAATAAGTCGAATTAATGTCCATCACATAGAAAGTGGAAGTAAATATCTTCGGGCCCACCTTGATCAGTAAATCAATCTCTCCAAACACAATCCTCTTTGAGCCATCAAACGTCTTCACAACAAGGTCATTAGGACGCAAATCCAAACCAGAATAATCAATCTTCATGAGTTCCTTCTTAGGAAACACGTTCAACGACGACCCAGTATCCACCAAAACTCTTGACAAAGTTGTACCTTTACACTCCATGGAGATGTGCAAGGCTTTGTTATGATTACGACCCTCAGGTGGGAGATCAAAATCTGTGAAGCCCAACCCATTTCCGGCTGATATACTGGCACATACTGTTTCAAATTGACCCAATGTGATCTCTTGGGGAACAAAAGCATTCTTAAAAAGTTTCATCAGAGCATTCCTATGAGCCTCAGAATAAATCAACAAAGACATCATAGACATCTTAGACGGGGTATGATGCAACTGCTCAACAATATTATAGTCACTCTTCCTTATCAGCCTCATCAACTTTTCAACCTCAGATTCTGGAGACGAAGACACATCAGGTGCGACAAGAGGCTTAGACACATTAATCTGCTCAGATCTTTGGCCCTCGACTATCACTTGTTTTCCTTTTGCTTTGGCTAAAGCATCTGCATTATTTTGAATATTTTGAGGACTTAACACCCTTTCGCTTCTCATTACACGACCTTCACCAGAAAAGTTGTTGACATCCACATCATTATCTGTTACAAAGCTATTCTCAGACGGACCAGTTTCTTGTTTCACCCCATGATAATACACATCAGCGCCATAATGCCATGGGACAAATTTCTCACTATTATATGGCATAGGACTAGGCAGAGTAATCATCAGTGGTACTAGTTTGGCAGCAACAGGAATACGCCTCGGAGTAAACATAATAGAAATCACTGAAACATCCGCTTGAGTCACCCTTATGTATTTCTTAGCCCTACCAAACTGAAGAGAACCGTCATTTATCAGTTCTTGAATATGCGCCTTCAGGTTATCACAACCTTTTGGCCGCTCCACACACTTACAGCAAGTTGGGTCACAACCCGGGAAAAAACCATTAGCTCTCAAGTATTTTTTGACATAAGGAAGATAAGTAGTCACATGATTGACGTCCATAACTAAGTTTAACCACTCACCATCCTCAATGATAGCATTAACAGATGCGTCATCATGTGGTGGCATAAGATGCTTAATAACATTTGGTACAACCGCATCTTCGAACAGGATAGCCTTGGAATCGAGCAAGTCCTGGATCTTACACTTCAACGCATAACAGTTCTCAATTGAATGGCCTACACCACCAAAATGGAATTCACATCTTGCATTGGCATCATAATTGGCTGGGCGGCGATCAGGGTTAGCAGGCATTTGTCTTAGATTAACCAATTTCAGATCAAGTAGATGTTTCAGGGCTTGGGCATTGCTCATTGGTAATGGATCAAACTTCCTTGGTTGCCTTTGTTGATAATTATTGTTTTGCCTTGGAGCGTTCTGTTGTCTGGTTTGTTGTGTTTGTTGCTGTTGAGGAGCATTTGTAGGGATAGATACGGAATTGATCTGTTGTGGATATTGACTTCTATTTCTTCTCTCATGAGCATGAAGGAAACTGGTTTCCCCCTCTTTCTTCCTAGGGTGAGCAACAAACGACTTCTTACTTCCGCTCGAAGGAGTTCCCGAACCACTAACATGAATCCTTCCTGTTTTCATTCCGGCCTCTATTCTCTCTCCCGACATCACTAATTCAACAAACCCTACAGATGTAGCCCCGATCATACGATCGTAGAAAGGCCCTTGTAGAGTATTCATAAACATGTCAATTAGCTATCTCTCCAATAAAGGAGGTTAAACTCTTGCAGCCAATTTGCGCCACTTCTGCACATATTCCTTGAAAGATTCATTCGGGCCTTGTGACAGACTTTGCAACTGGGTACGATTGGGCGTCAGATCCTTGTTGTAACGATAGTGTTTAACAAAAGCACGAACCAAGTCATTCTAGCAACAGATGTGGGTCCTCTCTAGCTTCATATACCATTACAAGGACGCATCAGTCAAGCTATCTTGGAAATAGTGAATCAACAACCTTTGATCGTGAGTATGAACTGACATCTTTCTGAAGTAGGAGGTGGCATGAGTCACTGGACAAGACGAACCATTGTATTTCCCAAAAACGGGAGGCTTGAACTTTGGGGGAACCTTCACCCCTGATACCAACCCAAGGTCATTAGCATCCATGCCAAAAATACCTTCTCCTTCAACAGCCTTCAAATGTTCCTCCAACTGACGGTACCTCTTGTCTTCAATAGGGAAATCTGGCTCAGAATGCACAGAAAAACCATCTTCATCCTGCTCATAGTCATGATCATGTTCCTGATGACCCCTCACGATAACTAGACTACCCATGCGATTCCCCACAAGATGGGAGCCTGGAGGCGGGGAAACTGCCCTTGGTTACCACAATGAAGATCAAAATGATTTCCTTGAGGTCCGAAAAGATTCATGAAAGCTTGGTCTTGCACATTATCCTGCCCAACAGAAACATCAGCAAACAACCCCCGATTCTCAGCATCAACCTTATTACGACTTTGATTGTTGACTAGAGACCAACTCATCCCTTTGTGGTTTGAATTCGTGATTGCTTCCATGAATTGAGTTATTTGTAGCCATCTGGACCCTCAACTCAACAAGCTCTTTGCATTTGCTCCATCTCGCGGAAAATTGCCTCGGGTAGGGTAACGGTGAATTGTCGTCTTGAACCCTCTGATAATAAAGGTAAAGTCAGAATAAGAACACCAACCAGAAACCTATTATGCATGAGGTATGTACATGCATGAATATATGCAATGCATGCAATGACATGTTTATATATTTCCAGGATTCTAATACTCGTAGCCAAGTTTTCGGGCAAGAGCACAGGATGAAGTGACGAACACTGATTGAACCAAATCTCATTAAAATAAAATAAACAATGATACAAATAGTTCCACAAAGTACTTCAATAATAATACAAACAGAGATGCTAAAGATTCTGACAATAAAATGTAAAGAGATGGAAACCCATCAACAAGCCTGATGGTGATTCTCTTTTCAAAAACAATAAGCCTAAAAATCTGACATAGGAAAGCATGCGGACTCCTGAATTCCCAATTGGATCTTGAGTTGCCCAATTTCTTCTATTGCCAAAGATAGCTGAACATCCTTCTCTCTGAGTTAATCTTTGAATGCTGCTCTCTGAGTGGTTTCCTTTAGAATCTTCTTCTCTAGGCTTCTGATCTTTGCTTTATGCTTCTTCTCCAATTCAACCTTGGAATCTTTACTTTTCTTCTCAATCTCTACTATAGCTCTCATGTGATCTTCCAATGACATCACTTCTCCTTCAAACCTAAACCTCTTTCTTGCAGCGTCAAACGTCTCTCCCTCAAACTTCTTGAGCTTATGAGCCAACTGATTCTTCTCTTGGGTAGAAACTAAACATCTCACTGTTAAAGTCTCTTGTTTTTTGAGCAAAAGGCGATTTTGAGCGCGCACTCGCTCATAATCTCCTTTGGGTACAGCATCTGGAACATTTGTAACTTGAGGATGGAAAGGTGCAACTCCGGTAATAGAAGGCCACTGTCGATCTTTGTTTCTTCCTTCAACCCACTGGACAAAGGATGCATAAGCTGTGGGATCTTTCTTGCCGAAGACCTGTCCTCATTCAAGGTGAATTCTCTTCCAAGCTTGAACGGCTCTATCCAAAGATCCGGTAACATCTGGTATGTCAAAACACAAAGTCTCTCGCACGTACTCTTCACTAGGAGGACCTATTAGAGCATACCCCAACTGTCTCAAAGCAAGGGATGGATTATAGTTGATGCCACCTCGTATACCTATGAGAGGTACGTTAGGGAACTCTCCACAACGAACAATTATACTTTCTACCCGTCTTAGTCACAACATGTTCTGCCAATCGATATCCTAATATGTGAGAGCCATTAGGCGAGGCACCCACCTCATAGTATGCTGAGTATACACAAAAACACCGACACGAGGGAGGAAACTTTGGAACCATTGGTACAAGAGTGGAGCACAACAATGGACCAATCCACCTTTTCCCTTGTAACTCTTCGAATGAATGGAATGATACAGATCTCCCAAGAGGGTTGGAACAGGATTTTTCTGAATGAACAGAGTGATAGAATTCTCATCAATGAACTTGGGCTCATTCGGGAATAAGACCATGCCATAAATACAACAAGCCAAGATGGCGTTAAAACATCTCCAATCAAACTTCGTAGCTTTAGCGTTAGCTTCTCTCAGCAGAAATCCTAAATGAAAATCTTTCACCGCCCCTTTTTTTGCGGCATTAGCCGAAATCACCGACTATTCTAAGAACAAGGCAGCAGCAACCTAATCATCAGTAGGTTTCCCCATAGCAATGTGAAAAGGTACTTGATGAAGCACTGGAATGTCTAAAAGATCATAATATTCTTCTAAGGTAGGTAGCAACAGATAATCAGGAAACACGAAGCATCTTAACTCACGGTCGTAGAATTGGAACAAAGCCTTGAGACCATCTTCCTGGTACTCACTAAGAGGGTACTTCAAATACGACATAATTCTTCCATAGTCCTTAGTAAACTCAACAACAGCCTTGGGAGGGAACCTCTTGGCCAACAAAATCAGCTCAAGAGTCAAGCAGAACTTGTACACTGGTGACGCCGTAATTAGTCTTCTTTTCCATCTTTAGCGGGCCCAACAACCTCGACTAGTAACAATCCCGAAATGATAAAACATGTATGTTAAAAAAATGAATGCGTTGGTAAGATGTTTCATGAATGCAATAGGACCCAAGCTCCATTTTTTAATACTGAGCAATTAGTTGAGAAAATTTGAGTTGTGAGGCTTGAAACTTGACATGGTGATCCCTTGAGACATATGAGGATGTACGATAATCCCTTGAGGCAATAGAAACCATCTTTTACTTGAGAGAATCAAAACCCTAGTTATGGGTTGATTTCTTAGGAGAGGGTTCATCTGGTCAACCCTTGAGAAATCTTGAGTATGGAGATGTGGATTGACTTGAAAAATAAGAGGGCAAATTTTGGGGTATAACAACAACCTACTTCTCCTCAGTACAAATTTGAAGAATGCTTTCAGGTTAAGGAGGATTTTGAGAAGTTGTAGCAGTTTTATCTGAAGTGGTGGCACTTTTATTTGCCTCTGAACCCTGCAGGGAATCTGAAAGACTAGAGTCAGAGCTAGTCGAGCTATAACCCTTATGTTTGGAAGGACTAGTGACTGAATCAGAGTCACTAAGATTAGTCGGAACAGTTATGTCAATGAAATCACCAGCGGCTATGTCGAGACTGCTGTGATGATGAGGAGAAGAAACCTTTGACAATGGAGTATAATCGCCACACTTTGTGCGTAAGCTTCAACCAAAAAGAAAATAAGACAAATGTTAGTCAAATAAATTTGACAAATAAAAAAAATAGAAGTTGAAAAATTTGGCAAAATACCTGTGGCGATGAATTAAGTCTAACATGCTCATCCTTTTCAAAAGAAGCAGCAATAGCATTCCCTTGTGGATTTTGAACTTCATCACCTGGGGCACAGTCGGAGTGACGATGGCTGTATTTATTATTATAGAATCAGCGCCTAAATTTAGGTTAGCTTTAGGATTTTTATCCAAGATCACTTTACCTCTCCTTCTTGTAACAAGAGGTTGACCATCGACATCGTCTGCTTCTTCGACTTGATCAGCAAGATTTGAGCCAACCTTTGTTTCAATGTTCTAGGCTAGAGGTGCTTTCTTCTTCTTCTCCTTCTTCTTCTTCGACAATTTGTCTTTAGAAGAGGAAGTTTTCTTCCTCTTATGGCTTTTGGATTTATGGGAGTGTTGATGGGACAGAACCTCAGGCGATGGCTACATACCAAAAAAAGAGATAAGTCGAAGTGATTGTGTAAGTTGAAGATGAAGAACCTGATTTGGGGGAAAATAGATACATCAGTCCTTTCAGAGACGTGTTGTTTTTCCTTCTTGGACCTTTTGATGTGTCGAGGAGCAACAAACTCTGAGCATTTCGACTGCGAGATAAAGAAAATATTAGTACGTTTTAAGTCATAAAGTTGAGATGATCATAAATGTGCAAATACACCTACAGAGGAACCAGTTTTCTTGAGTGAGGGTAAAATCAATTTGTCATCAGATGGTGTATGATCGGGTACGATCTGGAAAAAAATATTGCTAAGTTAGAAATGCCAAGTCACAAAAGATAATTGGCAAGGAGTTAGAGTCGAACCTTTGTTGTTGAAGGGTCAGCCTTGTTGACGGGAGCCTTTGGTGGTGCTACCTGTAGAGGGTTAGCTAAAAAAAATGGCGAAGTCAAATAAATGGAAAAATTGAAATATCAAAGAAATCAAGCTTTCCAGAAGTTGTTACCATTTGGCACAATAGCAAGTTCTCTTACATATTGAGGAGCAATATGCAGAAAACCTGGGTAGTCATTCAACCAGTGCTTCGTCGGTACCACCCTGCCAGCCTTTTTCTTATAAGAATTTTCTTCATTCGACCAAGAGCTATACCACCAATCTGGGATAGGTGGGCGAAAAGCCAAGGCCAAAGGACTAGTCGGTAAAGGAGGAAATTTAATGTTTCCAAAATTAAGTGCGTAAAGATATTTGTCTTTCGCGTAACCAGGAATTTTGAGTTGTGGAATCCTATCGATTACATTCTCGTTTAAGCTTGAATTTTCTTGATATTAGTGGCCTTACATTTGGTCGTCTTGCCCTAAAAATCATCAAAAGATGCAGTTAGTTCAGCTATCTCCCTGTCGGAATCACCAACAAAAGTAATGTAATATGACTGCCACCAAGTTTTAAGCTCTTTGGTGTACTATAATGATGGCTAAAAAGGAGTAAAAGTAATCATAGGCCTTTGTGCCCAGAGATTTTCGACGTCTTCTTTTATAACTTTCCAAGGTTTATTAGATATGATGTCAACCAGTAGCTCGTGGGAATTAAACAAAGATTTAGGGACCAGTTGACAAAGTCCAAATTGTCGAGCTACTAAGTTTGGTTGGTAAGCAACTAAGCCTGGATTTAGGCCAACAATCACGGAAGATAAAAATTGGGGAGTTAGGAAATGTCTTCAGCAGATTAAGGATCTTTTCTTGTCTTCATCTTTCACAGGTGGAAACAATTTAGTAAGCCACTCTGGGCCATTGTTTCCATCAGAAAATGGAGCCATGGAGGGTGTAAATTCGACTCTTGTCAACATAATGTTGAACAATAGTTTGAAGACCTTAGGATTAGGAGAAGTTTTGTCGATTGGGTCAGTGGAAGAAGACGCTTCCAAACAACGTGCATTTGGTTTTGAGGACATTCTATTTTCCTACTTCTGAAAGGTTTAATGTCTTTAGAAAAAAATGACTTTCATCCACAACTGTAGGAGCCAGAAGGGACCATGCACCAAAACATTCTTTTCTTTGGATTCTTAGGGTCGAAATTCTTGATCTGATTGGCGATGTCGGTTAAAGATGCATATAAAGAGGTTAAAATCATCTGGCCAAGAGCAATATTCTCACCATTGTGCAATTGGGTGGCAAGATAAGAAAATTTCTTGGCTACCTACATTGACCTAGAGCAGAAAATAAAGCGTGAGAGTCAAAGAGTCAAAAATGCTACGTGTTCCTCGTCCGAGATGAGGCCAGACTCTTGTTGGTGGTGGTCGATGAAATTGTTGTCTGTTGGGTTTTTACTTTCACCAACGTCAAACCTTATTGGCAGAAGGTCAGCATCCATATAGTTAAAAACTATGCCATTTAGTTTTATCCCTGTAATGGCAGTGACATCGAGCAAGGTGGGAGTAATCGTACCACACTTAGTGTGGAATGTATTTGTCGATCCCTCCCAAAAATGTAAGGCAACGAATAGGATGCTACTAGAATAGGGTTGGCCACAAAGACAAAGTTCCAGCAATGTGTAAATTCCCATTTTCTTCCACTTCCCTATCTTGTCGATTTCTAAATGTGTCATCCAAGAACTAAACTTAGGGCAATTCAGCAAAGGAGCAGTTCTGAAGTTCATATCATTGTATTGCAGAGAAATAGGGTTTTGAGAAGAGATTATGATTCTGGTTGTGGTGATAGTAGGGAAAAAGACCCTTTGTCATCTACGTATATCTCAGAAGGCATATCTGCAGGGAGAGGATCCAGAAAAGCTAGGGGTTCTCCTTTAAGAGTGAAAGGAGTAAGTACCTGAGATTTCCAGATTTTTTTCTCCTAAGAAAATGGAGGTTCTGGTACATAGGGTTTGCCATCGACGAGACGTAGCTGAAGCTCCATGGCTGGAGAAGTAGTTATGTTGTCAGTATTCGCCATTGAAGAAGGTTTGAAGAGATTTGAAGAAGGTGAACAGGAATGGTTTTTCGGATTTCTGGGTTTTTCTAAAACAAAAGGTTGAAGAAAGCAAAGAGAAGAAAAGAAGAAAGAATAGGTTATTTATAGCCTTGTTGAAGAAAAAAGGAAATAATGAGAAAATCTTTGTGATTTCCTAAGTCAGAATTGTGTCAAGTCGAAGGACATGTGCTGTGAGATTAAATCGGGAGTGGTGGGCCATGTCTACCACTAAAAGCATAATGATGGTGGACAATAAATGATCGCGCGTCTTGAAACTAAAAGCGTGGTATGTTTCCATGATTACATGACGTCACAGAAAAAGTGGAATAGTAACGTCCACTTTTGGAGGTAGTGGGAACGATTTAGTCGAATGCTCAGACCGACACTTCAAAGTTGTCATTATCTCATTTAAGTTGAAATTCGAAAATGGCATCTCTGGGGGGAATTTTGTTACCTTGAAAAATATCAAGGTATTCAAGCACGTGTCTTAAATGCATATGTTCTCACCGCTATAAGTGTTAATGGTGACTTTATATAATAAAGACCCTTTAGAAATTGAGAACAAAGTGTTTGAAAGTTTGGTTTTGGCATATTAAAGAAAACAATGTTCAAAAAGAATATCAAGTTACAACATAGTCGACTGCGAGGAGAATATGTTAAAATATGAGGAAATTGGTCGAATCGACCAAGGCGTGCTAAGCGAAGGAAATGGTCGAATTTGGTCTTGTCGGCCATAAAGGATCCTAAACTTAGAAGAACTCTGCTATTTTTTCTTGTCAAAAGGGGTGCATTTCGAAGCAGGCCAGAAGCGGTTGAGTTTATCAGAAGCGGGAAGATTCAAAATTCAAAGTCTATAAGCAGTTGCCAGCGATTTATAACTCGTTTAAGCGCCAAATAGGTGGCAACATCTGGTGAAGCGGTTACCTTGGGATTCAAATGTCACTCGTCGATTACTTTTAGGAAGTTACTTTGTAAATACTATAAATAAGTAGTTTCAATGTAATTTTTGTGTGTTCACTTGTATACTCAAATCACTTGCAAAAACTTTGTTCTTTCGAGCTTCAGGAAGCAAAGAGTTGAGGAGTTCTTGATGCATGTGAATCACCACTTTTATTTCAATGCAAAACCTTTATATTTCATTCATTTCTTCTGAAACCTTTAGTTGCATTTTATGTTCTTTTCAACAATCTCTTTGCATTATCATTTATGTTGATTATCTTTTCATTACAAGTTTCGAGTTAACAAAAGAGTCGGTCGACACTTACTTCGTTTAGAACAAGTCTGAAGTTCACAGCCTTCTGTCGATCACGAGTCACCATAGTTGGTAAAATTATATTGTGAGCAATCAGATTATTAATTGTTTCGTTTAGGCTCCTTCTGTCGGTCACGAGTCACCAGTCAGTCGAGTCTAACCATAGTGTGGAAGCCATTATAATTTTCCCTTAGTATTAGAAAATCGTTTCTTGGATAAGGATTTCGACAGAACTAGTATAATCTCAAAAAACCTTAGCACATGTCTTAAGATCAACTGATCGATCTTTCGAGTAACCCTTAGTTTTAGGACTTTGGGAGGACCAGCGGTTGTTTACCATTTTCCAAAGTAAACAAATTGTCCAACAAAAGACAATAAATTATTGCATTATCAACATCAGAAGCTGACTACATCACAGCAACTGGTTGTAACACTCAGATTCTTTGGATGAAGAGTCAACTAGAAGATTATCAACTAAAAGAGAGTAACATTCTTATCTTTTGTGATAATAATTCTTCTATTTTTTTGGCTAGGAATCTCATCTTACACTCTAGGGTTAAACATATTGAGATAAAACATCACTTTATCATAAACTATGTTCATAAAGGTATTTTAGACTTTACATTTAATGATGGAGACCATTAATGGGATGATATATTTACAAACCCATTCTTGAAGATATATTTGTTTTTATTTTGAAGAATTTGAAAATGGAAAATTGTCCTAATTAACTGATAAATCTCAATGTGTGTAGCCTCTGGATGGTTAAAACATAATTTTGGGAAACTTGACTCTGAACCAGTTATCTCTCTGAAGTCAGAAGGTTCTCTAGGTCATAAGGTCATAATTCATAATACCTCTAGGACTTTTTGTCTTCTAGACTTTGATTTATATTAACGGTTAAAATCAAGGGCATTGTTGTGGCTAAGAAGTGAGACAGTTGTCCTACTATTACTTTAAGCCGTAAAAAATGCTTGAATGACCTTTGGGAGTTTATTTTTTAGGTAAAATAAAATCATGTTTTGGCGCTCCCTATGTTATTAATTCTTTATTTTTTCTAGAATATCGATGATCTTTTCTATCAAATGTGTCATGTTGCAAAAGTTAATTTCGTAGTTTTTCAAGGTGACGATTGAACTCTCTTTCGTATGAACTCTAAACCTTGATTCATTCAAAATCTATTACACTTCCTCTTCTCCATTATATTTAAACACTATGTACATTACTCACTCCTCATAACCTACTCTTCTTTCAAACCTTCTTTGAAAAATCCTTATTTTCTCCTTCAATTTAATTAACACTAAACCACAAAGATAGCTTCCGAAACTTTTAAAGGCAATGAAAACCTCTTGTTCACTCTTATGAAAATTTTGTTGTCTCTGGAGAACTGGAGGAATAAGGGGTTGATCTTCAAATAAATTTCTTCTATCAACGGTGGGACAACTACTTTGACATGCTCTATGGACCTATTTACCCCCCTTTGGTCAATGAATTCTGGGTGAATGTATCTATTAAGCAAATCTGGCAAGATAGTTTTGAAATCTATACTAAGGTCTTTGGATTCCCGATCATCATTACTCTACCATTTATTACTAAATAAATAAAGTGTTAAGATAATGGTGTTTCTGTTGTGAAGCTAAGAATAAACAACCCTTATGTCTCCAAAATTCTTCAACATATCTCCAGTCTCACTCCCATGACAAAAATATGGCATCAGTTGTTGGTGGAAAATTTCTTGCCAAGAGAAAAGGATGTGGACTTAATCACTTTTGATGACAAAAATTTCATGTACTTCCTACTAACAAGGGTTAAAATTAGCATGCCTTACACCATCTTCAACTTCATAAAATAAAAGATTATGGCCTCTTGCAAGGAAATATATTTCTTCATTCCTTATAAACGAGTTCTTTCAAAACTCCTATCTTATAAAGGAATAGTTAAAAAGGTACAAAAACCAGGTTTAACTTATTCTCTTGTGCCCTTTTAGGCCTTGAAGCTTGATGGTGTTGAAATCTTTGACTGCCAAAGGTTGAAGTCTAGAAAGATTTCTTTTGGAGTTGGACCCTCTACTCATTAGCCTTTGTTCTTTTTTGTTAACACCAATTTCTCCTCTAGGAAATTTTCCTTTTTTTGCCTCCTCCAATTTATCCTATGAAATATCTTTTTTCTCTCTCTTTTTTTAAAATCTTTTTTAGTACACACCATGTAATTTTGACTAATTAATAGAGTGTTTCTTTTTTATCTCAATCAATATTAGTAATCTTCAATTTTATCTATTTTATTATTAATGAAAAGGGTGAGAAATGATTAACCAGATATTGATGTGATTTTGATTCATTTTTATCCTATGGTAAATCCCAAACATTTAACAATTCTATGAATTTATTTATGAGATTATTGAATTTTCTCCTAAATCAAAATTTTCCTAAGTCTTAAACTCAAGGGGAGCTTGGAAACCTCACTTTGTATACTTAAGTTAAGAAAAATTTGAAGGTCTAAAACTCATGGAGATCTTACAAACCCAACTCTGATTTTTAGTTGATTATTTATTAAGTAAAAATTATTCATCAAAATATATGTGTTTGTCATCATAAAAAATGGGGAGATTGTTGAGACAAATTTGGTTCTACATCTATAATCCTTCATTTTTTATGATAACAAAGTATATAGAAAATTGTGTGTACACTAATAGTTTCATTAAGTGTGTGTAATCTTAAGATAAACAAAGCAAACTCTAGACTCTGGATAAAGGAGACTATGGGCTCTAGACAAAGAGACTTTGGACTATAGACTTCGACGTATTCTAAAACAAAGTTGAAATATAAAGAAGTGTTCATCTGATGGTCAATCATCTAGATAACCAAGACAATGCTTATGAAATAAACCATCTATGTTTACTTTGATAACTCAAGCCTCATTTTCACTAGACTCTGAAGTTTAATCTTCCAGGCTCTGAACTTTGATCAAACTTGAAATCATCTCAAATATGAATCCAATGATGGAATTTTTAAGGAATGTACTACCAACGGATCTCCATAACTCATGGCTCAACCATGTATCATTATTACATATGTGAAATTGAAAAAGTTTCCAATTTTATCCTCCAACCATACTATTTATAATATATTAAAAAAGACAAGGAAATTTGAAGATGAACCAATAAAACACAACAAAACAACAATTACAACACTCGCTACACTTAGAACTATTTCTTGTATATTTTCTTAAGTGTAAATACTAAAACTCACTTTGTGTGTCTACTTGTTTAGAATCATTCTTGTAAAAACACATTCTTTGTATTATTTAACTTTGGTTAAATTCCTTGAAAGACTAAGTTTAGTCTACAGCCTCAAGAAGTCATTGACAGTTCGTCTTTGAGTTTGTAATATGATTGATTAGTGGATTAAGTCCTTGTGAGAAGGTAAAATCACTTTGGCGAGTGAATTGGATTAACTTAGTTAGTAGCGAACCAATATAAAATCTTGTATATTTTTATCATTGTTGTTCCTAGTTTTGGTTTGCAAAAAGTTATTGTATCTAAAACCCAATTCAAACTCCCCCTTTCTTGTATTTCTTGAACCTTCAACCTGGGTAAGAAATTTGAAATGTATGAACTAGGAAACGTTTCATATTTCCTTGGTATCAAATTTTATAAGAGTAGTAGAGGCTTGATGTTGCACTAAATAAGATATGCAAGTGAGATACTTAAAAGATTTGAGATAGAGGATTGAAATGTAACTTTAACACCAACTGAACCAAGACTGCAATTGATGATTGACTAAAAGAAAGATGATGTCGATCCAACATAATATAGAAGGCTCATTGGATCATTATGATACCTTTATCAGACAAGGCATAATCTAGTATACAATGTAGGTATAATGAGTGTGTTCATGAAAAAGTCAAAGGTATCTCATCTTGCAGTCACCAAAAGGATACTAATGTATCTCAAAGGAACATTAGATTATGACATTTTGTTTCCTTTAGGAGATGAAGGAAAGGAATGAAAAATATGGGATACAATGACACAAGTTGATATGGTGATGCTGAGGATAGAAAATTTACATATAGTTATATGTTTATTCTAGGTGGTGCACTAGTTTCCTAGAGCTCAAGAAAAGAACCAATTGTAGCTCTGTCATCATGTGAGGCTGAATATATAGCTTCCTGTATTTGTGCATATCAAGCAACATGGATAGTGAATTTGATCAAGGAAATTGTAGGTGAAAATCATGAAGCAATGACCATGAAGATGGATAACATGTATGACATCAATTTTGCAAAGAATCTGATACCACATGGAAGAAACAAACACATTAAGATGAGACTCCATTATCTTAGAGCGCAAGTAATAAATAGAAAGTTGAACTTGAAACATTGCATAACTAAGAATCATATTATACACATCATGACAAAGGTTGTGCAAACAGAATTAATCAAAAGATTGAGAACTATGATGGATGTAGATAGCTTAGATACAATGAAATATATGGTATGTGATAACACAAAAACGTATCAATTATTTAGATCGATTTATATGATTTTTTATCCGCATTTTAATTAATTATATCATCCTTTATTCGTATTAAGTCGAGAAAAGACGGATAAATCACACTCAAAGTCCACAAAATAGAAGCATTTATTGAAGTGTGTGGTGTATGACAAGAAATAGGGGGTGTGAAAGAAGAAAAAAGGAAAAATGAATTAAGGAAGCAGGCCCAGCCCACTTCCACGCACTTCACACCAAAAGGGTGTAACGACCGTTACACCCCTTCCAGCAAACTCTAGCAACCGTCACGCACCAGGGGACGAATCTTACTCACCAAGCCAACGCGTAACGACCGTTACGCTTCACTAGGAAGTCCGTAGCGGCCGCTATGGAGGAGAAAAAGGAGGAGAGAATATATCAACCAACCCAGCTGCCGAGCATGCCACTACCTCTATAAATAGAGCTTCAATCTCCGATCCAAAAACAATTTTTCTTCTGCAATTTTATATCGTTACTCTGCCAGTTTTACTTTCCAGTTTCAATTTTATTTCCGATTTCATTTAATTTCTAGTTTTGATTTATTAGTTCTTTGTTTATTTTCTCGTAGAAATTTCTACATCGGGGATTGATGCGAACCTTTGCCAATTCTAACCTTACATTAGAGTTAAACCTTTTTATTTCTTTCATCGCTTTTGAATTTTCGGACAACGAAGGGCAGATCTCACCGACTTGTGGGACACTCTTAGAGCTTGCCAAATATTCCGCCTTTTATTTTCAGGTTTATTTTAATTAAATTATTTATTGGTTTATTTAATTGTTCATTTATTTATTTATTGGCTAAATTAATTGTTTATCTATTATATGCCTGATTTATCCGCAATACATGTTTTATCTGAACTGTCTGTTTATCACTGTTGCTCTATAACTGAATTGTTTAACATGATAGGCTAAATTTAGTTATCGGTATGTAGGGTCACATAGCCAACGGGGTTTAGCAATGCCATTCGATTTATTCCATTTTAAAAAATATTAATTTTCTGGTTTCAATTACTAGTTCTTAATGTAACTGTTTTGTTATGAGAGTAAAGTACATATTAGAAGTTACGATCAATAAAGCGAGAGTTTGAGATTCTAATTGGACATTAGTAATTGAGCATCAACTTAAAATACAACGAAAGAGCTTTTAAGTTGATTAGGTTTTATTTATTTTCAAAAACTATTTTTAAACTCTAATTGAAACAGCGAGAGCACTCACTTAGGTTTGATTATAGGATCTGAATCAATAAACACGAGAGTGTGAGAAGAGGATTTTTAAACAAGTATTTCCTACTGAAACACGTTTTGATAATACAACTTAAGTCAATGAGTTGCTAAATCCCTAAGCCTGACCATTACATACCGATACTTTCATTCTAAATCTAAACTAGATCTTAATCAGGTAGTTTCCCTAAAACTGAACATTATTTATATTATTAGCCTTAGATTTACGTAGTAACCTAAGATAAAGGTATATCAACATTTAGTCCCTTGGGATTCGATAATCTTTAAAATTACACGCGATAGGATTGTATACTTGCGGTCTAGATTCTATAAGACGTATAAAGTCCCGATCAATTTTTTGTCGCCGTTGTCGGGGACTAACAAGTTGATATCGTAACTCTTAAAGTTACGTTGTAGAGACTAAGGCACCATTCTCGATTGTATGCCAAGTACTCGCTCTAGAAGCGAATACTTAGTGCTACCAATTCCCGAACTCGAGCGCTATATCATTAGAAGACGCCATGTACGAGTACCTTGTACCAATTAACTCTCTTCTCAATCTGCAATTTCTGTCAAACCAGTTGGAGAACCAGACATGGGTGATCAACCACGTTCTCTCAAATCTTATGCTATTCCTTTGCAGGAAGAACCACACAATAGCATTGTTGCTTCAGCCATAGAGGCTAGCAACTTCGAACTCAAACCATCTCTGTTATCCGCTGTACAACAGATCCAGTTTTCTGGTGGATCAATGGACGACCCTAATCTACATCAATCCATATTTGTGCAATACCCAAATACAGTTAAAGCAAATGGGGTCAATCAAGAGGCGATAAGACTTCGTATTTTCCCTTTTTCATTAAGAGACAGAGCCCGAGCTTGGCTCCAATCTCTACCAGCTAACTCAGTTACGTTCTGGAATAAGTTGAAGAAGGTCTTCCTTGCACGATATTTCCCACCAAGTAAGGCAGCTATGCTGAGAGCCCAAATAAGTGATTTTTAACAAAAAGACAACGAGTCTCTTTTCGACGCTTGGGAAAGATATAAAGACATGTTGAGGCTTTGTCCACATCATGGGTTGGAAGAATGGTTAATTATCCATACCTTCTACAATAGTCTCTTGCATAACACAAGATTAACGATGGATGTCGCTGCGGGTGGCGCACTTATGGATAAATCCTATGTCGCAGCTTATGCGATCATAGAGAGTATGGCCCAGAACCACTACCAGTGGGGAAGTGAAAGAATTCAAGTAGAGAAATCTCATGGAGAGAAAGCACCAATGAAGGGTGGTATATACAAGATCAGTAGTCTTGATAGCGTCCATGCCAAAGTGGATGCTCTCTCCCAGAAGATAGAAAGCCTACCATAGTACCTCCAGCCATCGTAGCTGCCATAACTCCTAACTGTGAAATATACAGAGTACCTGAACATGTTGCTATTGAATGTAAACTCTTAGCAGGAACTCCCACTGTTCAAGTGCATTAAACTCAAGGAGACCCTTACTCGAACACATACAAACCTGGATGGAAGAATCATCCAAATTTCTCTTATAAGAATATCAATGTGTTGTATGCGCCTGGACAAGCACCAGCTATACCACCTGGATATCAAAAAGCACCTGCAGCCGCTCCTAACATGCCTAGGAAGTCTAACCTCAAGCTGATGATGGAAAATTTTATAGCTACTCAAGCTCAAACCAACAAGGAGTTCCTAAACCAAAATATTCACACCAGCGAGCAAATCAAACAGTTAGTGAATAGGGTAGATGCTTTAGCCACACATAATAAGATGTTAGAAACCCAAATTTCACATATGGCCCAACAACAAGATCCCACCGCTGCACCTGTTGGTACATTTCCAGGTCAACCTCAACCAAATCCGAAAGGACATGCTCATGCTATTATACTACGAAGTGGAACTGAATACGACGGAACAGAGGATCCTAGAACTAAGAATTCAGCCATGTCCCAAAGCTTTGGAAAAACAACGGAGAAAGAAAGCGAACCAAAAGAGAAAGAGAAGATAGGTGATGGAGAGACGGTAGGAAAGGAAAAACCATATGTTCCTCCGCCACCTTACAAACCCCTTATCCCTTATCCTCAAAGACTCCCTCAATCTAGAAGCGCATGGCAATTCAATAAATTTGCGGAACTTCTGAAATAGCTAAATATCATAATACCTTTCACAGAAGCTATCACTCAGATGCCCTCATACGCTAAGTTTCTTAAAGAAATATTATCTAACAAGAAGAAGATAGAGGATAACGAGACAATCATACTCACCGCTGAGTGTAGCGCCATCATTCAGAACAAAATGCTGCAGAAGCTGAAGGATCCCGGAAGCTTCTCTATCCTCTGTAACATAGGTATGTTTGTCATAGACAAGGCTCAATGCGACTTAGGCGCTAGTATTAGTGTGATGCCCCTGTCGATATCTAAGAAGCTTGACATGGGAGGATTAAGACCGACTAAGATGTCAATACAACTAGCGGATCGTTCAGTCAAATACCCCGTAGGAATCCTTGAAAACATTCCAGTACGAATAGGTCAAATCTACATCCCTACGGATTTCATCATTATGGATATTAGAGAAGATAATGTTACCCCTATCATTTTGGGAAGACCATTTTTAGCCACTGCCGGAGCCATAATAGATGTTAAGAAAGGAAAACTAACCTTTGAAGTTGGAGAAGAAAAAGTTGAATTCATCTTGACACAATTCCTACAAGCCCCTGCTATTGATGATACGTGTTATCTTTTAGACGTAATAGACGAATGTGTCAAAGATATGGAGTCAGTAAAGGAACCCGATTATGAAACTATGAATATTCCAATGCCCCTGATTTCCGAAGATGATAATTGGTGTCCCGAATATCGTGATGACAGTTTAAGTGAATGTCTAGAACTGGCACCAAATCATATGCCCTGTCCGGAGAAACCCGACTTGGAACTTAAAGTCTTACCCAAAACCCTAAGATATGTATCCCTGGATTCTGAACTCAAAAAACTAGTGATAGTTAACACATACTTAGGACAACTCGAGATGGAAAAACCGTTACATGTTTTACGAAAATATCCATCCGCTTTAGGATACAACATTATTGATATCAAAGGAATAAGTCCTTCCATTTGCATGCATCGCATCATGCTGGAAGATGACTGTAAGATATCTAGAGAACATCAGAGAAGAATTAATCCGATTTTGAGCACTATAGTAAAGGACGAAGTAGCCAAACTTCTGAATTCAGGAATCATATATCTGATCTCTAATAGTCAATGGGTCAGTCCAGCCCATTGCGTACCCAAAAAGGGAGGAATCACAGTCACGACAAACAAAGCTGGAGAACATATAGCAGAAAGAGTCGTGAGTGGAGTTAGAATGTGCATTGACTATAGGAAACTAAACAAAGCCACTCGTAAGGACCATTTCCCTCTACCATTCATTGACCAAATGCTTGAGCGATTGGCTAAGCATTCCTACTACTATTATTTGGATGGTTATTCAGGATTCTTTCAAATTCCTATCCATCTTGATGACCAAGAAAAGACTACATTGACATGCCCTTATGGTACGTTCGCTTATCGATGAATGTTGTTTGGATTATGTAATGCACCAGCAACGTTCCAAAGGTGTATGATGTCCATCTTTGCCGATTTCATAGACGATGTCATGGAAGTCTTTATGGACGACTTCTCTGTGTGCGGGAAAAGTTTTGAAGGATGCTTGTCAAATCTAGAAAAGGTATTGGATAGATGTGTGCAAGTAAACCCAGTTTTGAATTGGGAGAAATGACATTTTATGGTAAAACAAGGAATTGTTCTTGGACACATATTTTCCGAGATGGGTATCGAAGTAGACAAAGCCAAGATTGAAGTAATAGAAAACCTCCAACCTCCAAAGACCGTGCGAGAAATACGAAGTTTCTTAGGCCATGCCGGTTTCTACCGACGTTTCATAAAAGATTTTTCAAAAATATCTAAACCGCTCACCAACCTCCTAATGAAAGAATATGAATTCATCTTTGATGATGATTTCCTGAAGGTGTTTGAACGGTTGAAAATAGCTCTTATATCTGCACCCATCATACAACCACCTGATTGGAGTTTACCATTCGAGATAATGTACGACGCAAGCGATTATGCAGTAGGTGCAGTCCTAGGACAAAGAAGAGACAAGAAGCTCCATGCTATATATTATGCAAGTAGAACCTTGGACTCTGCACAGATAAATTACGCCACTACATAAAAGGAACTTTTGGCCGTAGTTTTTGCATTGGATAAATTCCGTTCCTATCTAGTAGGTGTGAAGATTATAATCTATACAAATCGTGTAGCTATCAGATACCTACTAGCTAAACAGGACGCCAAACCAAGATTATTGAGATGGATCTTGCTCTTGCAGGATTTTGATTTAGAGATCAAAGATAAACCGGGCTCTGAGAATCTTGTAGCTGACCATCTGTCTAGAATGGAAAACCTTAATCCTGACACCGTACCTATTAATGATGATTTTCCATATGAACACTTAGTAGCCCAAGACGGAATCTGAAAATGAAATTAAACTAAGCCCTGAACTTTGCAGCAATAACGGGACAAAGGAAGAAGAGAAAGTAGTATATGCTCAGATCTCACTGCCCTGGTACGCTGACTATGTCAACTACTTGGCAGCGATAGTTCTTCCACCCGATCTGACTTATCAACAAAAGAAGAAATTCTTTTACAATCTCAAACACTATTATTGGGACGAGCCCTTACTATTTAAGCGAGGTTCTGACGGTATCTTCCATCGATGCGTTCCAGAGAATGTAATTACTCACTGTCATGAAGCCCCTTATGGTGGACATGCTAGCACATCCAAGACATGTGCGAAAATTCTGCAAGCCGGCCTTTACTGGCCCAGTCTATGGAAAGATTTCCATGCTGCTATCATAAAATGTGACCTATGTCAACACACTGGTAACATATCAAGACGCGACGAGATTCCTCAAAAGGGTATCCTGGAAGTAGAAGTCTTTGACGTATGGGAAATTGACTTTATGGGACCTTTCCCATCTTCCTTTGGCAACAATTACATATTAGTTTTAGTAGACTACGTATCTAAATGGATAGAGGTTGTAGCCTCTCCAACAAATGATGCACAAGTAGTGATTAGATTGTTCAAAAACATAATTTTTCCGAGATTCGGTGTACCGAGACTAGTCATCAGTGATGGTGGCTCTCACTTCATTTCCAGAATTTTTGATAAACTCTTAGCAAAGTATAGAGTCCGACACCGTGTAGCAACACCTTACCACCCGCAAACAAGTGGACAAGTGGAAGTCTCTAACAGAGAGATTAAGCAAATACTGGAGAAAACCGTTGCCACATCTAGGAAAGATTTGTCATCTAAGCTACATGAAGAATTGTGGGCTTATAGGACAACATACAAGACACTCATCGGAACCACACCTTTCAAGTTAATTTATGGAAAGTCATGCAATTTACCTGTGGAACTAGAACATAAAGCTTATTGGGCTATTAAAACCCTGAATCTGAATTACAAAGCAGCTGGAGAAAAGAGAATTCTAGACATCCATGAATTGAAAGAGCTTAGACTAGATGCTTACGAAAATTCCAAGATTTATAAGGAAAGAACTAAGAAATGGCACGACCGACGCATCTCCAGAAAATAATTCAATAAGGGTGATGTAGTACTCTTATTCAACTCCAGCCTTAAACTATTCCCAGGAAAACTTCGTTCCCGATCATCATGACCTTTCAAAGTTATAAAAGTACTCCCAAGTGGCACTGTTGAAATTAAAGGAAAAGCTAGTGATCCGTTCATTGTAAACGGGCAGCGTTTGAAGCACTACCATTGTATCGAGAATAAAGACTACTCAACTAGTCTAAGACTTATACAGCTGTTGGCTGAGTCACCAAAATAGTTTTCGATTTTCAAAATAGGTCGAGCTTCCGACGTTAAACAAAGTGCTTTGTGGGAGGCAACCCACCATTTTTATAAAATATTTCGTTTTATTAAAAGATTTTAATTTATTTTTGTTAAAAATTTTTCTTAAAAGTTTTTATAAAATTTTCTGTTCTTCTTTTCTATTCTTAGGCATTAGGCTGATGCTGATTTAAAACTATTTTTGATTACTTACATGATTCTTATTTCTTCACTGATTTTTGCTATGGATTTTTCTAACATTATGCCTGTCACCTTCTTGAGTGTGGCCCAGAAGAGACGTTACGAGACACTTGCTCAAAGAGAGATTCATCCCACTGTTCATGCACACAATCTCACATTGTGCGCTTTAGGAATCAGGGAGAGTGTCTGCTTCATGTTCAACCAGATTGGTTGGGACTATTTCATTCATAACCAGCATCCCAATTACCGCAACCTGACACTGGAGTTTCTCAATTCTTTGCATTATAACCCTGATGTTGGTTTAGGGTTGGCTAGAGGAGTGGTTTCTTTCAAATTATTTGGTTTTACTCACAGATACACCACTCGTGAGCTTGCTGATCTTTTGGATTTCCCAGATAGTGTTGATGCTGTCATTGAGATCCCATATGATGAGTATTTGGACAGCCAGCTTAACTATTTTTGGGGAGATATATCTACTCTGAGGCATGACATCTCCATCTCTAGACACTCGTCAGAGATTCATAACCCAGCGATTAGGTACTTTCACATGATTCTTTCGTTTTCCTTATTTGGGAAACCTCAGAATGATACCTTGGTGTCTAAGGAGGAATTATTTATCATGTTGTGTGTGTTTCGATCTAGACCGTGGTAGGTACTTCATTTATGCTTGCTCATCTTCCGAGTATTGCCCAGGCTCCTCATGGACCGATATGTGTTAGAGGCTTAGTGACTATGATCGCTAGTGCCTTATTTCAGAGAGAGCAATTGTCCCGTCTGACCCCTGCTGCTGACCATAGCCCACTGGATTTGTCTTTTTGTTTTAATGTTGGGATGATTAGATATTTGGAGCCGAATTAGTACTAGTTGTTGATTCATCATGAGTCGATCTACCATTTTACACTTCGACGATTCGGTGTACGAAGAATTGGACTTATGAGCTAGAGGGTGTAGCAGAGAACGACGTGGAAGAAGAAGAATTTGATCCTTTGAAACTGTCCCACTATTATGACCCTCCAGCAGCTTTGGAAGAATCTGATCCAGAGATGGTCAAGTTGATTGAGATGATTAAGGTTGATCCTGCTACCCCGCCTCTACTTGACTGCATTCTATCTTGGGATCCACCCATAGCTCCTGCTGCTTCCGCCGCACAGATTCCATAGCCTGACTATGTTTCTACCATTGATGTGCTTATGAGAGATCATGCTACCATCCGCTCCGATCTTACCTCGCTCCACACTGAGTTTTATGGTTTCATGGATCTTGTTACGGCAAATCTAGATCACCTATATCAGCAGTTGAATTCTAGAGGTGGATGACTTTTGTTTTTAAAACATTGAGGGCACTGTTCTTTCTTAATCTAGGGGAGGAGTTTCTATTTATATTTAGAGGATTTGATTTTTTTCTATTTCGTATTTTTTCATTAGCATCACATTAGATTTATTTCGGTTATTCATTCTTTTTGGGATTTAATTGTTTTAGTTATTTTATTTATTATTTCATCATTTTATCTATTTATGTTATATCTCTCATTGTGCTCTGTTGCTATTATAATATGATGTTATTGTGTTATTATTAAGTTTCATCTAAAAAATAAAATGCATGAATATTAACTTACTAGTCCTAGTATGCATTTACCATTGAATAACACACCTAATATGTCATTCATTGTCTCTCATGCTCAATTTATAATTTATTCAATTAAGACATTGAAGTGACACAACCTGCCATGCCACGGTCATCAAGAAGGAATCTCATGCATGTTGTCTTGTCTCTTCCGTTGCAGGCACGCGAGATTATAGGGTCAACACCTTGTAACGACCATTATAAGGGCAGCAGGCTAGGCTTGCAAAAGAAAGCCTTGTGTAACGACCGTTACACACCCCTTGACCATGCAACTTTATACATCGACCAGCACCATTCATTCCCATTCATTCCAATTCATATCAATTCAAACCATTTCGAGATATTCCCATCCGTTTCTTTTTCACCATAAACACCACCCTTAATTCCCATTCAATACCTCCATTCATCTTCTCTTCACCATCTTCCTATATAATCTCTTGAGAAAAACACCACTATTACATTCAACTTTCTTCAACAACCCTTCTACCGTTTAAACCATTTGATTTCCAAAACCTTTCGAAAATATGGCCAGAAGAGCTCAAGAAGACATAGAGGAACTAGACCTCACGGATATGGTGCTCAGAGATGGAGAAGTCGGAGTCTGACAAGATCAACTCTATCGGAGATTTCACCAGAGAGGTATATTTCCCACGAAGTATATTGATGAAGACTATCTATGTGATTTGAGATTGCTCGATAGTGTGCAATCCATGCTTCATGCATCTGGTCTACACTACATTACCATTATGAATCTGCCAACTTATGAACCCCTCACATTGGAGTTTTTGAGTTCTTTTGCATACCACACACCGCCTACTCCATAAGTCGGTCAATACTTGATCGGCGTAGCAACCTTCAGATTATTCAACACGGAGTACACCATGAACCAAGAGACTCTGAGTCAAATACTTAATTTTCACCATGGAGAATGTGTGGAATATTGAATTCCGCGTGATGAAGATTGGACGACAAGGTCGTTCAAAATATGGGAACATTTAACCGACACTCGAGTTGATGATTGGGCGGAGCTTTTGTCTACGCATATCCATAACCCATGCATCCTCTATTTCCACCGAGTCCTAGCCAATACGGTGTTTGGGCGAGCAAACAATAACAAGGTAAATGCTAGGGAGATGTATTTTCTGCACTGCACTTTTAATCCTGATCTGAGGATAAATGCCGCTCTGTTCCTTCTACACCACATGCAGTCGCTGTTGCAGTCGCTGTTATCAAGAAATGCAAACACATCACCTTTTGTATAGGGGGCATAGTCACAGTTATTGCCCAGTATCTGGATTTGCAAGACAGGTTGGATGAATTACCATTCTTGCAAGCCGAGTTCTTAGATATTGATTACTGCCAGTCTAATCAAATTTTCAAATCAAGAAGGGTTGGAAGGTACAACTTAATGGTGCACAACATAATCGTTCCAGGCATTATTCTGCCAAATTCGAATATCACAAGAGTTGATGTTGCTGCAAATTGGGTTTACGATATTCAAGCACCAGCACTTGGCGCGAACGCGCAGAATAATCAACCGGAAGTGAATCAACAACCACCACAATTAGATGTCCTACCACAAGCACAACCAGGAAATAATCCTCATCCATCCGCACTCAACGCGATATATGCATCGATTTTACTTCAAGATCAGCGTCAGCAGGAACTGATGTAGTTGATGCAAGAGATGCATCGCGATCAATGTAATGCCGTTTATTGGAACCATCGCGACACTTCTGACCTAATTGATTAAATGTGCTACCTATCATTCCACGTTGAAGTCCTATATGCCCATGTTTACAACACTGGTGAGGAGCCTCCTAGACCCAGAAGAGGCAGAGTGAGGACACGTGGCGAAAGAAGAGCATGAGGTGAAGCATCAACCAGCAGAGATATCAGAGACAACAATGAAGACTGATTTATTTTCCTATTTTCTTGTATTTCCTTTTTTTATTTTCCTTAAGTTTCTTTGTTAGTTTTCTTCTTCTCACTTTAGTTGTCGCATTGAGGACAATGCTCAGTCTAAGTGTAGGGGAGGAAAATTTTGTCTTCAATTTCCAGTAAGTTTTGAATTTCGGTTATTTCCCTTTCCATTCAATAAAAAGAAAAATTTTCAGATCGATATTCATTTCCGTAAGTTATTCTTACTTCCACACATTTCTTGAGCCATAACAAAAAATTTATTTCAACGCATTATCTTGGTACTTTTGGAAAGTATATAGGTTGCTCAATGAGGCTTCGTTAGAATTTTTGAACAAGATTCGACAAAGATAATACCGCCTTCACACCTAAATCTTTCAGATTGTGTAGATCAGTTTGAGTAACTATGATACCGAGACCTTAAGTCTTAAGTTTTAGATCAACCCCGAGTAGTTTATACAAGCAGTCGGCACCATCTTATCCACAAACTACGTAGGGAGCCGATGAATATAAGTGACTAGTCATTATCAAAAAAAGCTTTAAATATCAAGTTATAACAGGGAATGCGCTAATTAAGTTAGGTGACCCTCACCTGGTCATTTAATCCAACAGTTGAGGAACCTACAAAAACTAATATGAAAACCAATTGTAAGCCTGTTCAGTGGTATCGGGTGCTGAATTTGGTAGGCGAACCACAGTTCGATCCCCCAAGACTTATGATTTGGAAAAAGGGTTACCAACTTGCGTACCAGAACCCCGTGCATAAAATGACCATAATCACTAACCGGCTACTCTACTATGTGAGTGCGAGAGATAAAGGGCTTAATGTGATTGCGTGAGAATGAAAGCGGTTGATTTCGAACGAGAAGAATTAGGTTGAGCTATGATAACATGATTCGGACTGGTTTGCATTGGAAGGAAGGTTTGGACCATGCCTGTGGTTTTGTGTCATTTCTGTATCATCAGTGTCGGAACCCAGTTCCATCTTTCTTAATGTAACGCATATCAACCACGTACAATTCGAGTTGTATTGTGCGATTGTGTCAGGAACTCTGCGCTAAACGATTTTTATTCTATCATTTGCTTGAGGACAAGCAAAGGTTTAAGTGTAGGGGAGTTTGATAACAAGAAAACGAATTGATTATTTAGATCGATTTATATGATTTTTTATCCGCATTTTAATTAATTATATTATCCTTTATTCGTATTATGCCAGTATTTTCTATGTTTTCAGGTTACCAATTATAAGGCAAGTACGAAGAAAGTCAAGAAAAGATGGATAAATCACACTCAAAGTCCACAAAATAGAAGCATTTATTGAAGTGTGTGGTGTATGACAAGAAATAGGGGGGGTGAAAGAAGCAAAAAAGAAAAAGTGAATTAAGGAAGCAGGTTCATCCCTCTTCCACGCGCTTCTCACCAAAAGGGTGTAACGACCGTTACACCCCTTCCAGCAAACCCCAAGGACCGTCATACACCAGGGAACGAATCTTACTCACCAAGCCAAGGTGTAACGACCATTACGCTTCACTAGCAAGTTCGTAGAAACCGCTACAGAGGAGAAAAAGGAGGCGAGAATATCTCAACCAACCCAGCTACCGATCACGCCACTACCTCTATAAATAGAGCTTCAGTCTCCGATCCAAAAACAATTTTTCTTCTACAATTTTATACCGTTAGTCTGCCAGTTTTACTTTCCAGTTTCAATTTTTTATTTCCGATTTCATTTAATTTCTAGTTTCAATTTATTAGTTATGTCTTTCTTTTCTCGTAGAAATTTCCACATCGGGGATTGCTGCGAACCTTTGCCAATTCTAACCTTACGTTAGAGTTGCACCTTTTTATTTCTTTCATCGCTTTTGAATTTTCGGACCACGAAGGGAAGATCTCACCGACTTGTGGGAGACTCTTGGAGCTTGCCAAATAATCCACCTTTTATTTTCAGGTTTATTTTAATTAAATTATTTATTGGTTTATTTAATTGTTCATTTATTTATTTATTGGCTAAATTAATTGTTTATCTATTATATGCCTGATTTATCCGCAATGCATGTTTTATCAGAACTGTCTGTTTATCACTGTTGCTCTATAACTGAATTGTTTAACATGATAGGCTAAATTTAGTTATCGGTATGTAGGGTCACATAGCCAACGGGGTTTAGCAACGCCATTCGATTTATTCCGTTTTAAAAAAGATTAATTTTCTGATTTTAATTACTAGTTCTTAATGTAACTGTTTGTTATGAGAGTAAAGTACATGTTAGAAGTTAGGATCAATAAAGCGAGAGTTTGAGATTCTAATTGGACATTAGTAATTGAGCATCAACTTAAAATACAGCGAAAGCGCTTTTAAGTTGATTAGGTTTTATTTATTTTCAAAAACTATTTTTAAACTCTAATTGAAACAGCGAGAGCACTCACTTAGGTTTGATTATAGGATCTGAATCAATAAACACGAGAGTGTGAGAAGAGGATTTTTAAACAAGTATTTCCTACCGAAACACGTTTTGATAATACAACTTAAGTCAATGAGTTGCTAAATCCCTAAGCCTGACCATTACATACCGAGACTTTCATTCTGAATCTATACTAGATCTTAATCAGTTAGGTTCCCTAAAACCAAACATTATTTATATTATTAGCCTTAGATTTACATAGTAACCTAAGATAACGGTAGATCAACATTTAGTCTCTTGGGATTCGATAATCTTTAAAACTACACGCGATAGGACTATATACTTGCGGTCTAGATTCTATAAGACGTATAAAGTCGCGATCAGTATGTTAAATTTGTAATTCTTTGTGTTAAACATGTTTGTAAATGTGGGATTCGACAGAGTCGAAGTCATATGTATTCAATGGAGTAGAATATAGTTTGTAGTAGTTGAGCTTGTATGTATTTGATGGGGTCGAGTACAACTTGTAGTAGTCAAAGTTGTGTGTATTTGATAGAGTCAAATACAACATGTCGAAGTAAGTTAGTTTGAGATTATTCGATGCACAAGTAATCTCATTATAAATAGGAGACCCGGGTGTTTGTAAGGTGTACATGCAGAGAGAGAAACTCAGTATTGATAGATTGATCAATAAACATTATCCCTTTTCACTTCATTAATTCATACTCTCTCAATTCTATCTTCTCTCTTATTATCTTTAATATATTTCTCTTTCTTTTCAAATTATTGTGCAAGTTAATCATCTTACAACGAAATGTGTGGTTGAATCACTCCAGTAAATAACAATGATCCTGAATCAATAAAAAAGCGTTTAAATTTTGTTTTATTAAGATCGATTCCAAAATCGAATAATTTTAGTTTTTTTACATCTTAAATTAATATTCATATTCATATATTAGAATTTTATAAATTGAAAAAAGAGAAGATTTTATTTAGTACAATGTTACATGACCACTTTTCAATTATTTTTTTAAGATTTCAATAGAAAGAAAGAGAAAAGGAACAGCAAAAGGAGGGGACTAGGCCAAGACCCTTACCAAACTAAAAAAATCTAAAGAAAGGCAATCACATCCTATTCTTTACAAAATCTGCCCTCAAAGAAATTAGGGATGCTACAAAAGTTAGTGTATCTATTAAGCGTTAGATCTATATTAATAAGGGAGTCTGCACAACTATTCCCTTCTCTAAAAATATGCAAGACTACGAAAAAAATATTATCCGTAATATGAACACAATTTAACCAACGGGTGCGAATCTGCCACGGCACACTGAAAGGATTTGGCCTCTCACACCGCAGTTGTACTATTCATAATTTTTAATCTTTAAAAATAATTTTAATATATTAATGATTAATATTTTTATTTATAATTAAAGTTGTTTATATTTCTTAGATTTCACTGTGACAGCAGAAATAGTTGAACATATTTAATAAGTACAAAGAACCCAAAAACAATATCAATACTATCATGCAAGTAACAAACAAGATAACACAGAGTCATCTCCTTTAAAAGAAATAAAACCTATCAAATAATAAGACTTATTTTGTACAAAATCGTTATGTGAAGGTGTGGATAATGTCCAAATTTCATCAGAAGATAAAAGTGTAAGACAAATTGTGATCCATTTAAGGATAAGATAAAATCATAGCCACACGTAAATTTGTTCATTTTTGAAGATCCAAATCTGAAATCTTATTAGAAGGATGGAATCACATGAAAGTAACAAGCACAAGGATAAATAACCATGCAACTTGCATTCCTTTTTGCAAAATATTAAACCATAAAATTTGCCACTAATAATAACCATAGATTACTTACATAGTTACATGCATAATGAAAGAATAAATTAAGAGTTAGTTTAAATATGTTTTCCAGTAGAGAAAAAGAAATACATATTAATGTAAAATCATTTTAACTGACAACTAATTAAGGTGTATTCCACTACACGTTTAAAATTTAAAAATATTTTAATAATTTAATAATTTAATAATTTCTTAATTTAAAATTTTAAAAATTTTGATAATTTAATATTTTAGCATTTTATTAGACGATTATATAAAACTAACTTACTATTCGTACATATCTATTGCATTCAATTTAAAGTTAAACTTTATCTTAGACCTTTAAAATTAATAATATAGCAAGCAAAAATGATCATCAATAAAATGTTCTTTTTTTTTTTTCAAAAACTTTAAATAAAAAAGTAGTTTAAATAGATTTTTATAAAAAGTTACTTGGGTATCTCATCTTTTTATTATAAATTTTTTTACCAAATTTTCAAAAAAATCATTTAAATTTAAAACTATTTATTTAATAGTTTTTTAATCATTAAAATATATTTTCAAAATATATATTTTTGAAAATCATGTATTTTCTATAATATTATTATCATTAATAATAAATATTTATATTTCCAAAATCAAAATTAGACATTTAATTTATGAAAATGAGTTTTAAAAAATTCCTACCATTCTAATAAAAATTCTAACTATAACATATTCAAACAACAAATAGAATAGATGTGTATAATTAGATGTGCAGGTACATATAAAAGAGAGATGATGTTTGAAATGTCAAATATGATGTCATGGATTTTGTATATATTTTTGAAATGTGTGTTAATTGTAGCCAATAAAATAAAAGATAGAGATAAATATATCTAGGATGAAAAAATTATAAGATAGAGATAAACATATATAGTATCACACCTATATTTTTATTCCATATAATAATTAATTCGAATAGAAGGTCAAATGAAAATAAAGATATTACAAGGCCTAAAAAGAAATCATATTAACAAAAACTCGAAAATAAATATAAGAGACTAAAATAAACAATTTTTTATTTTATAAATTTATTGTCGTAGTACCGACGTTTTAAATTAAAGATGTATTAGATATTTAACACATGTACCAGTTTATATATTTATTATTAGTTGTGTTATATTAGGGTCATGTTCCTTGTTTTTAGTTTAAATCTAAAATTTAATATCAACATTTTAAATTAAAGATGTGTTATATATGTAACACATGTATCAATTATGTAGTTATTAATAATTGTATCATATTTGGGTTATGTCCGTTGTTTTTAGTTTAAATCTAAAGTTTAGTATTGACATTTCAAATTAAAAGTGTGTTTGATGTATAATACATGCACCAATTTAAGTAATTATTAGGTCGTGTTTGTCATTCTTAGTTAAACCTAAAGTTTTTTTTAGTAGTTGTGTCATGTCTAGATTGTGTCCGTCGTTCTTAGTTTAAACCTAAAGTTTAATACCAACATTTCAAATTAAAGGTGTGTTAGAGACATCCTAATGTAGTAAAATTTTACTACTAATTTTGTCATGTCTGAGTCGTGTCCACCGTTCTTTGTTTAAACCTTAGAGTTTAGTATCAACATTTTAAATTAAAGGTGTGTTAGAGACACTCTAAAGTTTTACTACTATTTTGTCATGTCTAGGTTATGTCCGTCGTTCATAGTTTAAACCTAAAGTTTAGTATCAACAATTCAAATTAAAGGTGTGTTTGACGTCTAATACATGTACTAATTTATGCAGTTATTATTAGTTGAGTCGTGTATGGGTCGTGTCTTCCTTTCTTAGTTAGATCTAAAGTTTAGTATCAACATTTCAAATTAAAGGTGTGTTAGATGTCTAATACATGTATCGATTTAAGGAGTTACTAGGTCGTGTCTGTCGTTCTTAGTTAGACCTGAAGTTTTACTAGTAGTTGTGTTATGTCTAGGTTGTGCCCGTCATTCTTAGTTTAAACCTAAAGTTTAATACTGAAATTCCAAATTAAAGGTGTGTAAGAGACATCCTAAAGTAGTAAAGTTTTACTATTAATTTTGTTATGTCTAGGTCGTGTCCACTATTCTTAGTTTAAAATTCATATCATTTCAAATTAAAAGTGTGTTAGAGACGCTCAAAAATTTTACTAGGTCGTGTCCATTATTCTTAGTTTAAAATTCATATCATTTCAAATTAAAGGTGTGTTAGACACAATCAAAAAAAAATTTACTATTAATTTTGTCTTGTCTAGTTCGTGTCTGCCATTTTTAGTTTAAACCTAAAGTTTTGTATCAACATTTGTTTTTCACATCTAACACTAACTATGTCTAACACATGTACTAATTTGTGCACTTATTACTAGTTGTGTCATGTATAGATCAAGTCCTCTCCATTCTTAGATAGCTCTAAAGTCTAACACTAGTTTATGTCTAACACATGTACTAATTTATGCACTTATTACTAGTTGTGTCATGTATAGATCAAGTCCTCTCCATTCTTAGTTAGATTTAAAGTTTAGTGCCGCCATTTCAAATTAAAGACGTGTTAGATGTTCAATGTCCAACACATGTACTAATTTATGTAATTACTACTAAAGTTTTGTCATGTCTAGGTCGTGTTCGCGGTTCTTAGTTTAAACCTAAACTTTAGTATCAACATTTCACTTCAAATTATAGATATGTCTGGCTTCTAACACATGTACTAATTTATGCAGTTTATTACTAGTTGTGTCGTGTAAGAGTCGTATCCTTCATTCTTAGTTACATCATCTCAAATTAAAGATGTGTCAGATCTAACACATGTACCAATTTACGATTTAGGTAATTACTACTAGTTGACATGTTTGGGTCGTGTCCGTCATTCTTAGTTTAAAGATGTGTCAGATCTAACACATGTACCAATTTACGATTTAGGTAATTACTACTAGTTGTGACATGTTTGGGTCGTGTCCGTCATTCTTAGTTTAAACTTAAAGTTTAATACCGGCATTGCAAATTAAAGATGTGTTAGATGTATAGTACATATACTTATTTATTTATGTAGTTACTACTAGTTGTGTCATGTATGACTATGGAGGTGTCCACCATTCTTAGTTTAAACCTAAAGTTTTTATTGAGTCAGGCCCTTAGCTCTAAGTTTCAACTTTCAACCAATCAACTATGTTCTACATAATTCATCAACAACATCTAACAATGTTACTCTCAAGAAACAGTTTCAACATCCAAACACATAGGCAAGAATTGACTAATGTTGAAAATCAAGACAAAAACATTAGTAATATAAAAGCTGTATAGAAAAAGTGTAACAAAAATTAACTAAAGTGTTCAGAAACTTGATTATTTGATAGGGACCTTATATAGGATTCCCACTCATGTTTTTCACACTTGATGATGTTATAAAATCAAACTGAACCTCACTTACAATTTTGACCAAAGTTACAAACAAATACCTTGGGCTACAAGAAACAACAACTTCAAAAATTAACAATTACTCTATCATCATAAACAAACAAACTAAAACAACGACGCGTCTCGCCGGAGATGCACCACTATTACACTATCATGGAATAATCTTCTTTAGTATATCCCGCGATATGATTTTACACCTCAATCAACTTCCATGAAATCGAACCTAAATCCTGAAGAAAACTGATAAAACGACCCGGGAAAAAAAAAACCACGCCTTACAGAAAATCCCTTTGTAACTGCTTTGTTGTTTTGAATATGTATACTTCGAATGAAAGAACACCGTTAGCTATTATATGACAAATTTCTTTGTGAGCTTATATATCTCTCTCGAAGTGATGGAGATGTATGATTTCACAATACCTCATTTACTTGTAACCAGTTTCCTTTGATCTACCGCTACCATTACATATCCAAATTACATTTCTCCTAAGCAGCGATTCCTGAAACACGGGAATTTAATCAAAAGAAAGTGAGTAACATGCCATAAAATTAAGATTTAGTTCGTATCTTGTCATACTACAATATTTTTATTTCATCTGAATACTGGATATGACATTGACAGACACAATAATTTAAGAAAATGCAAGTGATTGGATGTAATGTAACCAGACACGCCTTCAATCTGAAGTGTTGAGGCTACATAGCTAATAAAGACATTAATTAACAAAGCTACAAAAATCTGCATTTATCAATGTATCATAGCTCAGGATATGCAGATATTAAAATCAAATGTAAAAAGAAAATTAGTAAATACAAATTTTCTTTTCAAACTCATTAAGAATAGTTCATCTTCTGAAATCAACACCAAAACTTTATAAACAAAAATCTGAAATGTAGGCCAAAGATCTAACCTCTATTAGGTTGTCTACTTGCAACATTGTAGCTTCCGATATAACCCTCAGAAGTCTTCACAGGATCGTCTGATGCAATACTACCAAGACCATAACTGAACGAGCCAGAACCGTCTATCTCAGAAGCGGCGGATCTCCAAGCATTGTCGTTGTAAACCGAACCGCTGCCACTGCGGTATAAGTCTCCATATGATCCATCATAACCACCAGCCGATGCATTAAATGTAGAGTTTGGATTCACAACTGCATTGCTGTTTCTTCCATACCCGGCAGCACCTAATCCGAAGTTGTTATCTCCGCTTTCATAAACATTATTCCCTGTAGCATAGCCGGAAGCAGCTCCTCCGCCCTGAGCTGGAATGGATGGACCCCAGTTTGTGCCACTGTTTCCAATTGAAACACTGAAAGCCCCACTTCCAGATCCCAAGAACGCGCCCGGACTAACCGGGTTATTAGCACTGCCCAGTCCACCGTTACCCCAGACATTCCTAGAAGTCGAGTTCATAAGAGAATCGCCTCTTCCGTTACCCCCATTATAGCCTATCGGAGTAGCATATCTGCTTGAGTTTCCGCTATAGAAAGGACTAAATATTCGACCATACCCTAAATTGTTCCCGAAATTAGAGTTCCCTCCAAAGTTTGGGCTCAATCCAGAATCCAAATTCATTCCCATTCCATAACCAGAGCTGCCGAAAGGGGTAAAACCAGTTCTACCGCCAGTAAGCGGACTAAACCTACTATCCATTCTGACTCCATATCCTCCTATTGGACTCATACTATAACCTTGACCATAATTGTTTAGGTAGCTACTTGCCCTACTATTCAAACTATAGTTATATCCTCCTATCAATGGGCTTCGGGTAGGACCCGGGGAAAGTTCTTTCGGCACCGCCCTTTTGACTTCAACCATCTTTCCATTGAGTTCGTGAAATGTTTTATAAAGAACTCTATCCACCGCTTCTTCCGAATCAAATGTGATGAAGCCAAAGCCTCTTGGCCTTTGTGTATTGTGATCATACATAACAACAACATCGGTAATCGTACCAAATTGATCAAAATACATCTTGAAATCACTTTCGGTGATTGTTGACGGTAAGCCTCCAACAAAAATCTTCTTTGTACGACCAGGACCAGGCGATCCTTGTACACTACCAGTCTGTCTGTTTATATTGTTCTGATCATCCCTAGGAACAGCTTTCTTCGCTTCAACCTGAAAATTCAACACGATATAGATCAAATTCCGCAAGCCATTTACAGTTTCTTATATTATAAACCAAAAAAGGACAAGTTCGATCCAATGTACATCGAAAATTCATGTATTACCATAAATGAATATGATATTTTATAAAATCGGAAAGTAAGACATAATGATTTCGATTAGAATAACAAGTTTAGCTAGTTTCAATTGCCGCAAGACTAATGCCAAGGTATATGTATCGATCTATACAATACAAATACAGAAACTCACAGTGCGACCATCAATTATGTGCTTATCAACAATGACTCTCTCAGCAACAGTAGGATCAGCAAACACAACAAAACCAAACCCACGAGCACGTCCTGTTGCACGATCCCGCATGATCACAGCCTCAATCACCTCCCCATATGTCGCAAAATACTCCCTGAGACGTTCCTCATCCGTGTCCCACGATATTCCTCCAATGAAGAGCTTGCCGAGATCCGATTCCATCTGTTCAATTACCAATCACAACCAACCATTAACCATCAACCACCAATCACTAAATTCGATATCAAGATTCAACAAACACTCACTTTAACTCATAATTCTCATTCAATTCAAATTCAAACCAAAGAACCACAAAACAAATCACAGATCAATAACTCTACATCCAAATCAATCAATGATGGCCACAATTCAGATAAGGAATCAATCTAAATGCACAAAATTCAACCACAATCTTAAAAATCAAATCTTTACAAAAACAAAAGCAGAGCAAACCCGATCAGAAAATGCAGGAATCTAATCTGTGTCAAAAAACAAACCTTATCTGAAAATTCAGACACAACCCAGTTATTGCTTCGATCAAACACGAAGTGGGTTTTGTCAAATTCGATCTAAGAGCATCGGATCTTCCCAGCATCAATCAAAACCCGAACCAAAATATCTAATCTCAAAACAAAACATCAAACTAGATCAGAATTCACAACAACAAAAAATCTAAACTTTACAAGAGATCGACGAGAATTTCCACAACCCAGATGAGAAAAACTCACCATAAGAAGATTTAGATGAAGAAAAAATGATGGGCATGTGCAAAAAAAAAAAGAAATTTTTCAATGGGAATTTGGAATGAAAACAGAGGATGTGTTTATCATCCTCTATGTTATGTTTTTGTGTTTGTGTTGTGTCTCTCTCTCTTCTCTCTTGCTTTTCTATCTCTTTCTTCTTCTTTGGTTATTCCACTACCTTAATATAAATGAGAAAAGAAAAGGAATTTGTAACTAACATGAGGAGAGGCAAATACATAATATATAAATAGAGAGACTATAAATCTTCTGGTGCAAGAATATTTGGAGGAGCCACCATTTGACAGCATATAATAATATTTTTTTGTTTTTCTAAGAAAAATGTTTATCAATATTCATAATAAAATAATTATCAAAAAATAAAAATTAAAACCAGTTAATAAGAAGAAATATTAAGGAGTTTTTCTTTAATTTTTTACACAGTTACATAAATTTTTTTTAATCACTAAATATCAATGTTTTTTAATTAAAAATTATATTGATTTTTCATTGCTGTGAGAGTTAATGTCTTAGGTTAATATCATGTTTCTATTCGAAACATATTAAAGATTTAATGACAATTTTATTTAACCTAACAATTATGTGATTTATTTTAAAAAATATTTGAGGTAAAATTTTGTTTCGAGATATTAATGTAAAATAAATAAATATAGACGAAATAATAAAAACAGCTTTATGTCTGATAGTGATAAAAATAGAGATAAAATGACATGCATTTACCGAATTTATGGACGGTTAAAAAGTTAAATATGAAAATGAGTACATCTCAGAAATATCAGTTGAATATTTTAAAAATTTGTGCACGTTAAATGAATAAATTGAATGGACATGTAATGAATTTATTTTCTTTATAAAATTCAACTTTCATTTATAACATCATAATATAATTAAAAATATATTTACCTGTGAGAGTGACAATAATGAGAATAAAAATAAAATAATTTTTTTGAACATTTTTATTTTACAGATTTTGAACAAGTAAAATCTGAAAATGAGTGATCTTAAAAAATATCAACAAAATAATTCAGAAGTTTATTACAAATAAATTCAAAGACTTTAATGTAATAAACACAATTTTTATTAAATTCCGCTTTCATTTATAAATAATATAATGTAATTCGTTTGTAAAGAATATTTGAGTTAAAATTTTATTAATATTAAGTAAATAAATTCAATAAAAAAAAAATTATTTTTTACTTTTTACACAATTACTTAAATTTTGTTAATCTGAACTATGAGTATTTTTTAATTAAAATTTATATTGATTTTTCATTAGTGTGAGAGTTTAATGTCTTATTTTGATTGCATGTTTCTATTTGAAATATATTAAGGATTTAATAACAATTTTTTTAGAATTAATGACAATTCTATTAATTTGAGTCATTTAAAAAAATATTTGAGGTAAAATATTATTTAGGAATATTAATGAGAAATAAATAAATATAATAAAATGACTGATAAAAGCATCTTCATGTCTCATAGTAATATGAATGTGGATAAAAATGACATGTAATAACACATTTTACGGACTTTAAAATATAAAAATGAGTAAAAACAGTTTTTCAATGGCTCGTGGGAGGGGACGACCGCCGAAGAAGACGACGATCGCATCGCCGAAACGCAGCAATTCACAAGGGGAAAATGCAATGGGAGAGGAGGAACAAATGGAAGATGAGGAAGCAACGGAGGAACTGGTGGTGCCGAATTTTGGGAAAGTAAAACCTAATTCAGCACCTGTAGTGACGGCAGCACTGAAGAGTGATCAAGATCAAGCAATGGCAGATCAATTATGGGTTGATGTGATCCGTGGAAACCGCAATTCAACTAATCGGAAACCACTTCGCTATTTCCCACCAAAAATCAACAATGGAATCAAGGAAGTTGAGATTGAAGAGGAAGATGTGGCATCTGAAATTCGATATTGGGAATCGGCACTAATTATGTATGTGATTGGGATTGATCTGAGTATGAATGTTGTGAAGAGATACATGAGCAAGGCATGGAATTTCGTGGCGCTGCCAGGAAATGTATTTCAATGATGAAGGCTATTTCATTCTGAGATTCAAATCTGTCAAAGACAAAGATGAAGTCATGATGAGGGGCCCTTACACCATTAACAACAGGGCGATGGTGATTATGGAATGGAAACCAGATTTCTCAATGGAGAGGGATATGTTGAGGACAGTGCCAATCTGGATCAAGCTACCACAGTTATCGTTATTTCTTTGGGGAGACAACAGTTTGGGAAAGATTGGCAGTATGATTAGTACTCCTTTGTTTACTGATGAATGTACAGCAGGAAAACTTCGAGTGACTTATGCAAGAATGCTGATAGAAGTGGATGTGACACAAAAACTTTGTGAAGAGGTGATAATTAGGGACCAAATGGGGAAAGAAGAACACAGAAAATCGAATATGAGTGGCGGCCACAATTCTGTGAGAAGTGCCAGAAAATGGGGCATGTCTGCAACATCAACAAGAAAATAGTTAGTAAGAAATGGCAGCCAAAAGATCCTAGTGAAGATAGAGAAGGCCCTAGCAATAGCCTCTGTAACTCAGGCCCTATCCAAGTTGATTCAGTGGTGCAAGAACCTCAACTTGCTAAGATGAAAGAGCCAGAGCTGCTGACTACTTCCAATGATGATGGAAAATGGACTGAGATTCACACCAAGAGTATTGAGAAAGGGAAAAAGGTGGCAGCAAGAGCCCCAAATAAGATAGTATGCTCAAATGGTTTTGGTTCCTTGGGTATCTGGGATGACCCTGAGGTAACCCCATGGGTGGACCATGATGATATCATGGAATACAAGGGGGCTTAATAAGATGGCAAGAAGAAGAGAGGTTAGCTCCCGCCTCTGCAATTTGAATCCTTTTATTTCCATATTAGTAGAAACTCGTGTAAAAGAACCAAAGAAAGATAAAATTAGAACCTCCCTTGGCAGCAAATGGTCATACCTAGACAACTACAAGGAGCATGGCAATGGAAGAATCTGGATCCTTTGGGATGCTGACAAAATCAAGTTGACAATGAAAGAGTGCACTAGTCAATTGATTCACTGTGGAGTTTACAATGTTGAAGGGGATTTCCTGTACTGGATGACAGCAATCTATGCTCAAAACCAGCTTGATGAGAGGCGATCGTTATGGAATTATCTAGATAGAATTAGCAACAAGCAGCAGGGTCCCTGGATGCTCATGGGGGATTATAACAATGTCCTCAACATACAGGATAGATGTGGGAGGGGAACTTGTTAAAGAGAATGAGTTTGCTGACTTAAGGAGCATGATGGATAACAATGGTCTCTTTGAAGTGGAGAGTAAAGGAGAAAGATACACCTGGTTCAATAAACATGTAACGGGGCCCATCTATTCTAAGATAGATCATGTCCTTGCAAACCTTGCTTGGATCCAGCAAAATACCAACATGATAGTGCAAATTTTAGAGCCAGGTATATCTGATCACGCCCTCATTTGCCTCTGTCCTGATACAGATAGGAAGACTTAGAAAAGACGTTTCAAATTCCTGAACAAAGTTACTGATATGCCAGAATATAACATTGAGGTAAGGAATAACTGGACAAAGAATATGACTGGATTATGGCAGAACCTAATGTGGTTGCAGCCTGTTATTAGGAAAGTGAGTAAACCTTTGAGGGGGATAAAGAACCAAATAGACAAGCAAAGACAAGAGTTTATTGAAACTCAAAGGCTGTTGTATGCTGACAAAATGAACAAAGATCTTATCCTCAAGGAGAAAAGATGCAATAACAAGCTGATGGAACTTCTGGACATAGACGAGCAGATGATACATCAGAAAGCCAAGATTAGTTGGATTAGAATGGGAGATGGAAACAACTCTTACTTCCATGCTCACTTAAAAGCTCGACAGAAAATCAATCACATCCATAGGCTCTACAGGGAGGATGGCACTCTGCTGGTTAATCCTGATGACATTGAAGCTGAAATTCTGGCGTTTTATGGCAGCCTTTTGGGGGAGATAAAAGAAACTAGAGATTGTGTTGATATCAGGGTGCTACGAAATGGTAGACAGTTGAATATGATGCAAAGATCTCTATTGATCCAGCCTGTAACTATAAAGGATATTGAAGATGCGCTTAGTAGTATCGGAGGTAGCAAAATCCCAGGGGTAGATGGTTTTGGAGCGAAGTTTTTCAAACATTCTTGGCACATCATCAAAACTGATGTTGTAAATTGTGTGATAGATTTCTTCAACAGAGGTATACTTGACAGGAGGTTTAATAGATCCATGGTAACACTAATCCCGAAGAGTGACCATGCCAGAACAATCAAAGACTTCAGACCAATATCTTGTTGCACTGTTGTTTTAAAGATAATATCAAAAGTTCTGGCAAACAGATTGGGGAGGGTGCTGAACTGTATTGTGACCAGAAACCAAGTTGCTTTCGTTCCGGGGCAGAAGATTTATGACCACGTGCGCTGTTGGCGTATGAGCTAATCCGAGGATACAATAGAAAGGGAGGCATGCCCCGTTGTATGATCCAAATGGACATTCAAAAGGCATATGACACTGTGGATTGGAATGCCTTGAAGACAATTATGGAGGAAGTCGAAATTCCTAGACGATTCATAAGATGGACTATGCAGATTGTGGAAACAGTGAGTTATCAATTTACTGTCAATGGTCGCTGTACCAAAGTAATGGAAGCAAAGCGTGGCCTTCGACAAGGAGATCCCATATCTCCAATGCTCTTCGTCATTGTAATGGAATAACTCCATAGGAAGCTGACAGATTTGCACTCCATCCCTGATTTCAACTTTTATAGCAAATGCGAGAAACTCAAGATTGTGGACGTCAGCTTTGCGGATGATCTTTTGCTTTTCTCAAGAGGTGATGAAGTATCGGTTCAATTACTGATGGACAACTTTGCTGGTTTTTCAAAAGCAACTGGGCTAGTAGTGAACCCCAACAAGTGTAAGATTTACTATGGCGGTATGAATGAAGAAAAGGAGAGGAATCTTAGAACTATAACTGGTTTTGAGAGAGGCAGTCTTCCATTCCGTTACTTGGGAATTCCGCTCCAAAGCAAGAGACTTACGAAAGGGCAATGCATTGATCTTGTAGATAAAGCTACAGCCAGAATTTCTCACTGGAGTGCCAGATGTTAAGCTATGTCGGGCGAGTCCAGCTAATCAATAGTGTGTTGTTTAACATTGTGAATTACTGGTGCCAATGTCTTCCTGTACCTAAAGGAATTTTGAAACAGATTATGAGCTTATGCAGAACTTTCTTGTGGACAAGAAAAGTGACCGTGTCGAGAAAATCTCCTGTGTCGTGGAACAGAATTTGTGATTTCTCAAGTTGTTGTGGAATTTATACCGTAAAGCTGATAGCCTATGGTTTCGGTGGGTTCATACATACTATATAAAACACGATCACATCATGAATGTCCCTGTTAGAGATTCCTGCTCCTGGATCCTTAGAAATATCCTCAGTAACAGAATTCTGGTTGGAGATGAAACTAATTGGAGCAAGTGGATGACTGATGGAAAATTCAAAACAAAAACCTGTTATCTTAGCCTTGCAAGTCAGCATTCGAAGGTCCCCTGGCGGAAGATTTGGTATGACACAGAAGCATCCCCTCGCGCTCTTTTCATACTGTGGCTAACGTGTCACAACCGATTAGCCACAAAGGTTCGCCTCCATAAACTGGGAAAGGTTGACCAGGTACAATGTGTGTTTTGCAGCGCAGACGAAGATATGCAACACTTACTGTTTCAATGCAAAGATATGCATTATGTGTGGAGTAAAGTCCTTAGTTGGATTAACATTGGACATAACCCAACGGGATGGGATCAAGAACTTGGCTGGATTCTGACTGAATGCAAGCGTAAAGGTTGGAAAAGCCAATTCTCAAAACCTTTTACATAAACGGTTTATGCTTGTTGGCAGCATAGAAACCGTAGAGTATATAACATAGGCCAAAACCAGATTGATGATAGAAATATTGAAGGAGATATAATAGATAGAGTTGTGCATAGGTGTTGGAGGAATAGGAAGTTACAAGAGCATGTCGCTCAATTGTGTCTATAGGTGTTCTCCCCTTCATTTTATTGGGGTGGCTGGACCCTAAGGGTCGCTTTGTTTTGAATTGTTTTTGGTATATAAAATATCTTATTTCCAAATATATATATATATATATATATATATATATATATATATATATATATATATATATATATAAATGAGTGAACCTCGTTAATATCAGCAGAATATTTCAGAAATTTGTGCACATTAAATGAATAAATTCAATGGTCATATAATAAACTCATTTCCTTTATTAAATTCAACTTTTATTTACAACAACATAAAGTAATTTATTTTAAAATAATAGGTTTAAAATTTTATTTTAAGTTATATTAGTGTGAAATAAATAAAATTATAATTATAATTATCATAATAAAAATATTTTATCGTTGAGAGTGACGAGAATGAGAATAAAAACAAAATGAATTTATTGAATTTTCTGAATTTATAGATTTTTAAGAAGTATAATCTGAAAATGACTGAACCTCGGAAATATTAACAAAATAATTTTGTTACACTACATGAATAAATTCAACGACATTGATGTAATAAACACATTTTTTTATTAAATTTCGCTTTCATTTATAATAATATGATGTAATTCATTTTAAAAAAGATATTTGAATTAAAATTTTATTTTAAGGTACATTAATGTTAAGTAAATAAAATTCAATGAAATTACTTAAATTTTTTATTTTGTACATAATTACTTAAATTTGTAAATCACTACCTATGAATGTTTTTTAATTTAAATTTATATTGATTTTTTATTGTTGTGAGAGTTTAATGTCTTAGGTTAACATCAAGCTTCTATTTGATTTAATGACAATTTTATTTAACCTAACAATTATGTAATTCATTTTAAAAATATTTGAGGTAAAATTTTATTTTAAAATATTAAAGTGAAATAAATGTAGACCAATAATAAAAACATCTTTATGCCTGATAGTGATAAGAATGTACATAAAAATGACATACTTTAAAAAGTTAAATATAAAAATGAGTGAACCTCGAGAATATCAGCGTAATTTTTAGAAATTTGTGCACGTTAAATGAATAAATTTATGAGCATGTAATAAGCCTATTTTCTTTACTAAATTCAACTTTCATTTATAACATGATAATGTAATTCATTTATAGTAAATAGAGTTAAAATTTTATCTTAAGTTATATTAATATGAAATAATTAAAATTATCGTGATAAAAATATATTTATGTGTGAGAGTGACAATAATGAGAATAAAAATAAAATAAATTTATTGAATTTTTTTACTTTACAGATTTTGAAAACATAAAATCTAAAAAATGAGTGATCCTGGGAGATATCAACAAAATAATTCAGAAATTTATTATATTAAATGAATAAATTTAAGGACTTTGATGTAATAAACACAATTTTTATTAAATTCCGCTTTCATTTATAATAACATAATAATGTAATTCATTTGTAAAAAATATTTGAGTTAAAATTTTATTTTAAGGTGCATTAATATTAAGTTTTTATTTTATACACAATTACTTAAATTTTGTTCATCACTAACTATTATGAGTGTTTTTTAATTAAAATTTACATTGATTTTTCATTGTTGTGAGAGTTTAATGTCGTATGTTGATTGCACGTTTCTATTTGAAACATATTAAGGATTTAATGACAATTTGTTTTTGAGAATTAATAGAATTTTATTTATCTTAATAATTATGGGAGTCATTTTAAAAAATATTTGAGGTAAAATATTATTTAGGAATATTAATGAAAAATACATAAATATAATGAAATGTAATAAAAGGATCTTCATGTCTAATACTGATTCGAATGTTAATAAAAAGACATGCAATAACACAATTTACGGACTTTAAAATATAAAAATGATTGAACCTCAAAATTACCAGCAGAATATTTCAGAAATTTGTTCATATTAAATGAATAAATTCAATGGTCTTATAATAAACTCATTTCCTTTATTAAATTCAACTTTCATTTATAACAATATAATATAATTAATTTTTAAAAATTAGGGTTAAAATTTTATTTTAAGTTATATTAATGTAAAATAAAATAAAAATAAAATTATCATAATAAAATCATTTTATGTTCGAGAGTGGTGAGAGTGAGAATAAAAACAAAATGATTTTACTGAATTTTCTGACTTTACCGATTTTGAAGAAGTAAAATCTGAAAAGGAGTGAACTCAGAAATATCAACTGAATAATTCAGAAGTTTGTTACATTACATGAATAAATTCAAGGGCATTGATGTAATAAATACATTTTTTTTAATAACATGATGTAATTCATTTCAAAAAGATATTTGAATTAAAATTTTATTTTAAAATATTAAAGTGAAATAAATAAATATAGACCGATAATAAAAACATCTTTATGTCTGGTAGTGATAAGAATGTGCATAAAAATGACATGCAATTACGGACTTTAAAAAGTTAAATATGAAAATGAGTAAACCTCGGGAATATCAACAGAATTTTTAAAAATTTGTGCCCATTAAAAGAATAAATTTAATGGGCATTTAATGAACCTATTTTCTTTATTAAATTAAACTTTCATTTATAACATGATAATGTAATTCATTTATAATAAATATAGTTAAAATTTTATCTTAAGTCATAATAACATTATATAATTCATTTAAAAACATAATATAATTCATCTAATAAAATATTTGAATTAAAATTTAATTTTAAGGTACATTATTTTTTTAATCAATAAAAAATGATTTAATTCAAAAAAACTAAGAGATACAACGGTTATCGCTAGGATCCAACCACATATCGACTAATTACATCAAAAGATAGGCTATGAATTCTCTATACTTCTTATTGTTCCACCCCCTTTGCAAAATGGCATCCATAATTCTATTCACAATTCTATCACTATTTGTATCTATGGAATTGTTAAAACATTTAGTATTCCTATGGTTCCAGCAAAAGTAAATGGTCTCAGCAAGAGCCACTTTCAGTATTCCCGAGGTCTTGCCTTTCCTCTTGCAATATCTCATAACCCACTATATCTCATCAATCCATCTTCCAGGCTTATGGTCTATGGGCAACCAATAAAGCACCTGCTACCAAATTACATTCATCACGTTCCATTCAAAGAGCAGATGGTCTACACTTTCTATGCTATCACAAAAGCATCATTGAGTATCATCCAAAATGCCAAACTTATACAAGCGCCTTTCGGGCTGCATCGCGGCAAGCATTAAACCAAACCATCGCCCAGACGTTGCTTAATTCTCCTTTACCATCAAAGTATACTATGTTGACATTCTTCAAAGATTATGTTCCTTTATAAAAAGGCACTCATTTTAAACTTCATGTTCGCCACATAGCATTATTCCAACACACTTGGATTTAACTATACCCTCGCTTGCTCCAAATGGATTTTTAATCCACCATAGATCATGTTTCCTCCATGGCCATAATCGTTATTTCATTTTTCAAGATATGATCAATTGGACCCACTTTTATCCCATCAAGAATCTTTCTTGGATCATAAGTTCCATATCATCTTCAACATTTTGATCTTATTCTAACTTGTTCAAGATCAATGGATGTTTGAGGATCAATTTTCCATCTTGATGCTTGCAAATCCAATTCGACCATCCAAATCAAACTTTTCGACTTGAATCAAACTTTCATGTCCATCAAATTCTCAATATGAAAAGTCAAGATTTGAAAATTTGAAATTTTTCAAGAAAAACATGGTTTTTTCCCACTTTCTAGGCCATTTTTCACCTAGATCCATTTGAATTCAGAAAAAACTCAAAACATGAAAGTTGTAGCCCTTGTTACAAGCTTTCCAAAATGTCCAAGAACTTGCAAAAACACTTTGTCTAGCTATACTTTTGATTTTGAAACATAGAGCTCCAAAACCATGGATTTCAAGTTCATGCTTCAAAATTACAAGTCATTTTTTTGCAACTTCTCCTTCTAGAAGCCTTGTCATCACTTAGAGGTGGATTATAACTGATAAATATCAGTTGTGAATGATTGAGAGAGGATTGGATCAAGGAGAAAAACTTAAACATAGTTAAGAAAGTTACTTTTGCATTAAATGCAAAAGATTCCATTTTACCTCTTAACCAAGTTGCAAGTTTTCTTCAATAATATCTTTGCCAAATCATTCAAAATTCTTGGCCTATAAATAGAGGTCATTTCCTCATTTCCAAACTACACCAAAGATATCATGATCAAGCTTTCACTCTTTCTTTCTTAAATTCTAAGTTTCAAAGTTCAAAGTGAGGAATTTTTGCAATTTGCAAATCTTGCAAAATCTGAGAGAATTTAGGCTTCTAATATGTTTTAAACATCAATTAGAACTTGTCTAAAACTTAAAAACATCACAAGAACTATCCAAACTCAGAATCATTGTTAAAAAACTCAAAACTTGCAAAATGATGTCTTAACTTGCCATCTCTCAATTTGCTCGAGCTAACTTTGATTTAACACTTCAAACATCATCTATACACTTCATATGAGTGATCCAAATCATCATCCCTGACATGTAACATCTCCAACCTCGAATTCGAAACTCACATCAAGTAGATGCAGTTGGACTTGGTCAGAGTGATCCAGGCCGTTTCAAAGCAAGCATAGTGTTCAAACACCCTCCATAAGGTCCAGTGGTGCTGTAACAATCATCAAACAACAACTGGAAACACTTTAAAAGGAATTTCGATTTCAATTTGAAGAGGTAAGCCACTCATACTTCAAACTCTATGATTCATGCATTCCAGTTCAAAAATTACTTGGCCATCTTGTTTCTGCACCATCACTGATCATTAACCCTCAATCAATTTAACAAATCATGATCCATACACGATTTCATGTTGATTCTTAGAATTAGGGTTCATCTGGGCATGATCAGAATTAATCATCTTAAACTTAAAATAAATGAAATTAACCACCACAATCGTGTTCCTGGTTAAAAATCGAGCAAGTTTGATGTTTACATCTTTCAATTTCATCAAGAAATGAAGAATCCATGATTGAATAAAGATTGAAGAAGATGAAGAACACTGCGCGCGTTTTTCTGTTTTGATTTTCAAATTCAAATAATTGGTTTATAATATAATAACATGAAGTAAAATAAATAAACGGATGTATAGCCACCCCAGTGGTAGACAACGCGTTTTTCATGTTCCTTGCCTTGCCTATGGTCCAGGGTTCGAATCCCCCTGAGACCATTTTGTTATTTTTTCACATTCCTTCATTTTTTTAAACATTTCAAAGACTCGTTTTTAAATATAATTAATTGGGAGCGTGTAAATAACAAGACAAGCACTTGGCTCAGTGGTAAAGCTTTTCAATTCTAAGCCAAAGGTCATGAGTTCAAACCTCCTTAGGACCAAAATCAAATCTTTACCACTTGCTTTCTTCACCTTTTCTATCAAACTTCAACATTTTCAAAAACCAATCAAAACTTCTCATTTTGAGATGATTTTTTGCACACTTGTCATTTAATATACCTATTTTATGGTTATGTCAAAAAAATCCAAAAATATTTTCTTTAGATTATATTTTTATTAAGTCAAAAAATGAAACATTGTAAGTATTGTTAATACTTTTCAAAGATGTTTTCTTTCCAAACTTTCAAAACTCAAATCTTTTCAAACTTTCTTGTGAATATACTTCACTTCTCAAAATCATTTTCAAAACATTTTCAAAACTTTTCAATAAACTTACACACCTTTTTCCATGATCGACTCGATTTGAAGATAAAACCGAACCAGTTTTCTTTCCTCGAATTTCTTACTCGATCATGGGCCTCCCTCACGGTGTAAGTCCCAATCCTTTTATGTACATATTCAAAATCCTTGTACATATTCAATCATCTTTGTAAATATTTAAGCATAAACAAACTTCTTTCGTTTGTTTTCATTCGCTCGTTTATACACCGAATCTATTGGTATTAAGAGAAGAATTATTCCCGGTGAAACTCCTCTTAAACCAATGGGCCTCCCTTACGGTGTAAGTCCCAACCCTCCTATGTACATAATCATTTACTTGTACATAAACAACCCTTCGTGTACATATTCATTTCCTTGTACACCTTCAACCTTCAAATAATCAAGTTACACTTGCTTTAAACGCTCGTTTTATACACTTGTTTATATTTCCTTCATAAACTCTTGTGAATACATATCACACACTTGTTTATATAACTGTTCAGTTATAACATAACAATTAACCTAACCACTAGGTTTCCCTTTAGCCTCCTCTTAGTCTTCATATAAGAAAACTCATTCATCTGAGTTTAGCCTCCTCTTAGGCTTCGTATAAGATAACTCATTCATTTGAGTTAGCCTCCTCTTAGGCTTCATATAAGAAAACTCATTCATCTGAGTTTAGCCTCCGCTTAGGCTTCATATAAGACAACACTCCCTAGTCGGCCTCCTGGGCTTCGTTCAAAGAACCCCTCATTGAGTTTAGCCTTCTCTTGGGCATCAAACAAGAAAGAGACTGAAATCTCTTAACCCTCATATTGGGCTTCCAATACAAAGAATCACTCTTAGGATATAACCCTGAGAGTATGATTTCCCGGTGAAATCACTCTTGAATCCTAAGAGGATGGTGTCCCGGTGAAACCACTCTTAAAGCCAAAGCCAGCCATACCCTATAGCTTCCTCTTGAGCTTCATACAAGGACCCTCGATGACCCTCGGAATGCCTTCTCTTGGGATAACAATACAAGGACCCTCGGAATGCCTCCTCTTGGGCTTACAATACAAGGACCCACGGGCTTCTTAAAAGCATCCCCGTAATCCAATCAATTTCTCCTCGAGATTTAGACATCTATCATCTCTATCGAAGAAGTATCTCATCTATCACATCACATACAATCAAATACTTTTCAAACACTTTTTTTTCTCTTCAAACAAAAACATCTCTTAATCCTAAGTGGTAACGCTTGTACACACAGGCAAAACACCCAATGCTTACAATTAAAAGATTCAATCATTTTTCAAACATCTTTCTTAACTCGTAAGTGGTAACGCTTGTACACTCAAGCAAAACACCTATAACTTACGATGAAAGATTTAATCAATCAAAAACTTCAAAATGTATGTGATGAAATATATTAGATACATTTTTCATTAAGATGATATTTTTCTTTGTCTCTTAAATAACACTCGTTGCTTCCACTAGCATAAGTGGGAACTACGATTGCTCTGACTTTCTCAACCTCCCTTTGAGAATACGTAGGCACAAGGTCTCATCCTTGGCGAGCAAAACTTCTTTCTCCCTCAAACCAAACAAACCATAGCTCCCTTTAGATCCGAGCTACAAATGCTCTGATTCCCATTAAGGGATATGTATGCAGAAGGTCCCAATGATCTTTGCGAGCACAATAATAACAAAACCTAGGATCCCACATAAACTACCTTTCATAAAATCCAAAGGAGAAACTTTCCCAACAATAGAAATAGCAATTTAAAGCACACAAACATATCAAACTATTCATATATAAAGATATAGATAACTATATATATTTAAGGTGCCACATCTATTCCCTTTATATAACAAACCCCCTTACCCGGAATCTCCCCATTGCGTTACGTCTAGTTCGCGCTAGTCGTAATGCATATCATATCAATTGAGGATATTGCTTTCCCTTTTCATAATCATTTTCTTGTGTTGGAAATAATAAAGCTTGATGCTTGCGGCATCTTTATAAACAAATCAAAAGAGTAAATAGTTTCGAGCCAGAGAATCTGAATTCTGATTCGATTCCCTCGCGCGTCACTTTTTAACGCGAACAGAAAAAATGGCGACTCTGCTGGGGAGTGTGCTAAACTTTTATTTTCAAAAAAAACTTTGACTCTGCCAAAGAGCACCAAGCTTTTTTTGTTTTCAAAAAGAAAAAAAAGGGGTTAAGCTTTCATATGTGCATATGTTTGTTTTTCTTTATTGTGTGTTTTTGATTTCATCGATGGAAAGAAATCCTAACGGGATTTAAGAAACATTTTAAGATCTAGGTGGGGTATAGTCCTATTAAATTGTGGGAAGTTTCATTACTTGAGTTAATTTGAGATCCTCTCTCGAGGAGGTTGTCTTGGGAGTATTTGTGTTTAGCAAGTATTTGCAAAGACATTTTGCTTTCGAGAGAACTTACAAAGTGAGTGGTTGTAGAACACATAACCCATCACGCTATTTAGGATGTAGTGAAACTATTCGCGTAAGCTTAGAATAGTTGTCATGCAGTTTCTTACTCATTAAAGGTGCGTCGAGATACACGGAAGCTACCCTCCACGAAACCGACAAGTTAATGATTTGCTGCTTAACCTCATTCTCAACAGCCCCAAAATAAACTTTGCACTTCGAAGGATTAACAGAGAGCCTTGGGCCTTCGAAAACTTATCCAGAGTGCTCAACATAAGCTCCACAGATCCATGGTCACCAAGAGCAAACAAAAGGATGTCATCTGCGAAGGTTAGATGAGTAATCCGTAGATTCTCACATCTCGAGCGGTGGTTGAAATTAGGATTTCTTTGCATATCATCGAGAAGCTTGCTGAAGTATTCCATGGCGATGATAAAAAGGAAAGGTGAAATAGGATCACCTTGCCTAATCCACGCAGCCTCCATCAATGCTCCCGTTGATATTCAATTTATGCGAAACTAACGTAACTCCCGCCATGATCCAAGCAACAAATTGGGAGGGAATGCCAATTTCAAGTAAGATACTCTCCAAGCCTTTCCAGCTAAGCATGTCATAGGACTTTTGGAGATCTAACTGAATGAGGCAACGAGGAGTCCCATTCTTCCTGTTGTAGCCTTTGATCCGAAGCTAAGAGGATATGGTTGTGGATGTGTTGTCCAGGCACAAATGCAGCCTGGGCTTGGCAAATAATGCTACTCATGATTCTAGAAAGTCTCGCTGTTATGATCTTGGAATAGACCTTGTACACAATAGAACAACACACTATAGGCCTATACTCCTTCAAGGTTTTGGCAGTAGTGGTTTTTGGCATGAGGGTGACAAGCATACCGTTGAAGGCCTTGAACCTTTTCCATGATGAAAGAAATGGAGTACGGCCTTGCAGAAATCATTTTTGGCAATATGCCAACAACTCTTAAAGAACTTTGTGTTATATCCATCCAACCCAGGGGCGTTATTATCACCGATATCATGAAGAGCCTCATAGATCTCTTTCTCACGAATAGGCTCCAGCAGCGCTGATCTTTGATCAAGAGTGACTTGGGGGCCACTCCTCATGACAGGGATGTCTATCTAAGTGAAACTTCTATTTTCATTCCCCATAAGGCTACCATAGTAGTCCAACACAACATCTTCGATTTCATTCTTAGAACACAACTCTGTGCCATCCTCTTTGCAAAGATACATCATTCTATTAGAGTTATGTTTAGCCTTTAAAGTAGCATGGAAGAAGTGAGTGTTTTCGTCACCAAGTCTGATCCAATCAACCTTAGCCTTCTGCTGCAGAACCCTCTTCTCAATTTCCTTCAGTTAATAATCTCCTCAATTTTAGTTTTGATCTACCATATAAGGTCAGTGTTCATATGGTCCTGAGCAAGATCCTGTTGTAACATGCTGAGAACTTGCCTAGACGCCACAAGATTTCTATGCACATCAGTTACGGGTCTGCTGAGATTTTGAATTATCGGCCTGAGTCTCATCAGTTTATTCCACAGGATGAATGAGGGTTACCAGGAGCAGGTTCGGACCAGCTCCTAGCATCAGCCTCCTAAAATCCAGGTATCTCCGTAGTACATTTGATGAATTTAAAATGCTTCCTTGTGGGCTTCGCCTGGTTCAGTTTAGACAAGTAAAGAATCACATGATCAGAAACACTCGGGGGTAAATGTTGGAGTTGCATGCCCATGGTCTAAAACCAGTTAGTGTTCCCAATGACACGGTTAATTCTAGAGTATATAGGATCATTAATATGCTTGTTGCGCCATGTAAAATAGTCCCCACTATTGTCCATTTCAGAGAGACCACACATATCCATCATCCTATGCAAATTGCGCACTTCATACTCTTGCACCATTCTCCCCCTATTCTGTCTTTACTATGCAGGACATTGTTGAAGTCCCCAATAATGCACCAGGGAATAGTGGTTTGTCTAGGGAAATTACCAATATTCGTCCATAAGCCTTTCCTCTTCTCAATGTTATTCAACGCATACAAAACAGTTAACTCGTATAATAGGTTCCCCCTATTATCTTCAAACTTGCAGTGAAACATTTGGCTCGTGCTGCAGACCATGTGAAGCTTCAGCGTACCTGAATTCCAGTTGATCCATATGCGAACATTACCATGCCTACCATAGTTGTCCACAAAATTATCATGAAGCTTCAATTTGTTTGTGACTGCTATAGCATTGGAATGCTTCATCCTAGTTTCTAGTAAAATGCAAACATCTTGTCGTAAGTTTAAGAGACGGGAGCTTATCTCTCTCAACTTTCCAGCCTTATTCAGCCCTCTAACATTCCAAGAAACTAACATGGGTCAATGGTAGTGAGCCCTAAAGGGTCTATCAATCCCCCTAGGGCATTAAAACCATTGGTGCACTTGATGCTGCTATCCTTCCTATGTTTCTTTTGGACTCTACCTCTTTCCATGCCTTTGTCTTTAGGTGTCGACCAAAAATCTTCCCCCACAGCAGTTCCATCAGGTAGTGTCTCATCCATTTTTCCAGGTGTTGCATCAGCTGTGGTTACAACAACAAGCATAAAATTAATGGGTTCAACAAAAACAACTTTGATTTCTTCCACAACTTGATGGTTAGGCTTCCACTGTGGAATCTGTTGCTTAGTAGCACAATTATGGCCAAATCTTTGGCATATCCCACAAAATTTTGGTAACTATTCATACTCAATCGTTTGCTTAAGAAAAACGCCCTCCATCAGTTGAAGATTGATCTTTTTAGGCAAAGGTTGAGAGGCATCAACCTCAATTAACATTTTTGCATATGAGACTCAGATTTTCTGGGCAGTGCACTCATTAGTAACCATCGACTTTCCTATGGCACTCCCGATTTTATTCAAGCTCGCAGCTCCCCAAAGCTTCAATGGTAGATTTGGCAGTGTCACCCATAGCAAAACAATCCTCAGCATATCCCTCTTGATGTTGAAGTTGGGATCCCAATCTCTAAGAAGCATAGGCATATTTTTGATAGTGTAAGGCCCATTCATCAGTATATCCTCTTTCTTTCTGAAGGTCTTGAACCGGAGCAGGAAGTAACCATCATCATGATACAGAATGTTTGGAAGTTGGACATGGTTCCAATTCTTTATCATAAATTGCTTCACCATATTCATACTCAATTCTCCTCCTATCACATACATGATCAAAGCACTCTCCGAGTGATAAGGTACATTAATGTTTAGTTAAATATGAAAATGAGTAAATCTCAAAAATATCAGTTGAATATTTTAGAAGTTTGTGCACGTTAAATGAATAAATTGAATGGACATGTACTGAACTTATTTTCTTTATTAAATTCAACTTTCATTTATAACATCATAATGTAATTCATTTTTATAAAATAGAGTTAAAATTTTATTTTAAGTTATATTAATATGAAATAAATAAAATTATCCTAATAAAAATATATTTACGTGTGAGAGTGACAATAATTAGAATAAAAATAAAATAAATTTTTTGAACTTTTTTATTTTACAGATTTTGAAAAAGTAAAATCTGAAAATGAGTGATCCTCAAAAATATCAACAAAATAATTCAGAATTTTATTACATTAAATGAATAAATTCAAGGACTTTAATGTAATAAACACAATTTTTATTAAATTCCGCTTTCATATATAATAACATAATGCAATTCATTTGTAAAGAATATTTGATTTAAAATTTTATTAACATTAAGTAAATAAATTCAATAAGTTTTTTAATATTTTTTATTTTTTACACAATTACTTAAATTCTGTTAATCACTAACTATAAGTGTTTTTTAATTAAAATTTATATTGATTTTTCATTGGTGTGAGAGTTTAATGTCTTATGTTGATTGCATGTTTCTATTTGAAACATATTAAGGATTTAATAACAATTTTTTTTAGAATTAATGACAATTTTATTAATCTGAGTCATTTTAAAAAATATTTGAGGTAAAATATTATTTAGGAATATTAATGAGAAATAAATAAATATAATAAAATGACTGATAAAAACATCTTCATGTCTCATAGTGATATGAATGTGGACAAAAATGACATGCAATAACATATTTTATGAACTTTAAAATATGAAAACGAGTGAACCTCGATAATATCAGCAGAATATTTTAGAAATTTGTGCACATTAAATGAATAAATTCAGTGGCCATATAATAAACTGATTTCCTTTATTAAATTCAACTTTTATTTAAAACAACATTGTAATTAATTTTTAAAAAAATAGGGTTAAATTTTATTTTAAGTTATATTTATGTGAAATAAATAAAATTATAATTATAATTATCATAATAAAAATATTTTATGGTTGAGAGTGACGAGAATGAGAATAAAAACAAAATGAATTTATTGAATTTTCTGAATTTATAGATTTTTAAGAAGTAAAATCCGAAAATGACTGAACCTCGAAAATATCAACAAAATAATTTTGTTACATTACATGAATAAATTCAACGAAATTCCGCTTTCATTTATAATAACATGACGTAATTCATTTTAAAAAGATATTTGAATTAAAATTTTATTTTAAGGTACATTAATGTTAAGTAAATAAAATTCAATGAAATTACTTAAATTTTTTTATTTTGTACATAATTACTTAAATTTCTAAATAACTATCTATGAATGTTTTTTAATTAAAATTTATTTTATTTTTTATTGTTGTGAAAGTTTAATGTCTTAGGTTAACATCATCTTTCTATTTGATTTAATGATAATTTTATTTAACCTAAAAATTATGTAATTCAATTTAAAAATATTTGAGGTAAAATTTTATTTTAAAATATTAAAGTAAAATAAATAAATATAGACCAATAATAAAAACATATTTATGTCCGATAGTGATAAGAATGTGCATAAAAATGACATGCAGTTACGGATTTTAAAAAATTAAATATGAAAATGAGTGAACCTCGGTAATATCAGTGTAATTTTTAAAAATTTGTGCAAGTTAAATGAATAAATTTAATGGGCATATAATGAACTTATTTTCTTTATTAAATTCAACTTTCATTTATAACATGATAATGTAATTCATTTATTATATTAATATAAATTATCGTAATAAAAATATATTTATGTGTCAGAGTGACAATAATGAGAATAAAAATAAAATAAATTTATTGAATTTTTTTACTTTACAGATTTTAAAAAATAAAATCTGAAAATGAGTGATCCTCGGAGATATCAACAAAATAATTCAGAAATTTATTATATTAAATGAATAAGTTCAAGGACTTTGATATAATAAACACAATTTTGATTAAATTCCACTTTCATTTATAATAACATAATGTAATTCATTTGTAAAAAATATTTGGGTTAAAATTTTATTTTAAGGTGCATTAATATTAAGTAAATAAATTTAATATAAAATTTTTTATTTTTTATTTTATACACAATTACTTAAATTTTGTTCATCACTAAGTATGAGTGTTTTTTAATTAAAATTTAGATTGATTTTTCATTGTTGTGAGAGTTTAATGTCTTATGTTGATTGCACGTTTCTATTTGAAACAAATTAAGGATTTAATAACAATTTTTTTTTGAGAATTAATGACAATTTTTTTTATCTTAACAATTATGGGAGTCATTTTAAAAATATTTGAGGTAAAATATTATTTAGGAATACTAATGAGAAATAAATAAATATAACGAAATGTAATAAAAGGATCTTCATATCTGATAGTGATATGAACGTGGATAAAAATGACATGCAATAATATAATTTACGGACTTTAAAATATGAAAATGATTGAACCTCAAAAATATCAGTAGAATATTTCAGAAATTTGTACAAATTAAATGAATAAATTCAATGGTCATATAATAAACTCATTTCCTTTATTAAATTCAACATTTATTTATAACAACATAATATAATTAATTTTTTAAAAATAGGGTTAAAATTTTATTATAAGTTATATTAATGTAAAATAAATAAAATTATAATTATCATAATAAAATTATTTTATGTTCGAGAGTGATGAGAATGAGAATAAAAACAAAATGATTTTACTGAATTTTCTGATTTTGAAGAAGTAAAATCTAAAAATGAGTGAACCTCGGAAATATCAACTGAATAATTCAGGAGTTTGTTACATTACATGAATAAATTCAAGGGCATTGATGTAATAAATATTTTTTTTTTAATAACATGATGTAATTCATTTTAAAAAGATATTTGAATTAAAATTTTATTTTAAGGTACATTAATGTTAAGTAAATAAAATTCAATGAAATTACTTAAATTTTTTATTTTGTACATAATTACTTAAATTTGTAAATAACTACCTATGAATATTTTTTTAATTAAAATTTTTATTGATTTTTTATTGTTGTGAGAGTTTAATAATGTCTTAGGTTAACATCATATTTCTTTTGATTTAATGACAATTTTATTTAACCTAACTATTATGTAATTCATTTTAAAAATATTTGAGTTAAAATTTTATTTTAAAATATTAAAGTGAAATAAATAAATATAGACTGATAATAAAAACATTTTTATGTCTGGTAGTGATAAGAATGTGCATAAAAATAACCTTAAAAATTTAAATATGCAAAATGAGTGAACCTTAGGAATATCAGCAGAATTTTTAAAAATTTGTGCACATCAAAAGAATAAATTTAATGAGCATGTAATAAACCTATTTTCTTTATTAAATTAAACTTTCATTTATAACATGATGATAATGTAATTCATTTATAATAAATAGAGTTAAAATTTTATCTTAAGTTATAATAATATTATGTAATTCATTTAAAAACATAATGTAATTCATTTAAAAAAAATTTGAATTAAAATTTTATTTTAGGATATATTATTTTTTTGAATCAATAAAAAATGATTTAATTCAAAAAAACTAAGATATACAACGGTGATCGCTAGGATCCAACCATATACCGACTAATTACATTAAAAGATAGGCTATGAATTCTCTATACTTCTTACTGTTCCACCCCCTTTGCACAATGGCATCTATAATTCTATTCACAATTTTATCACTATTTGTATCTATGGAATTGTTAAAGCATTTAGTATTCTTATGGTTCCAGCAAAAGTAAATGGTCTCAGCAAGAGCCACTTTCAGGATTCACGCGGTATTTCCTTTCCTCTTGCAAAATCTCATAACCCACTTCATCTCATCAATCCATCTTCTAGGCTTATGGTCTATGCGCAACCAACAAAGCACCTGCTGCCAAATTACATTCATCACATTCCATTCAAAGAGTAGATGGTCTACACTTTCTATGCTTTCACAAAAGCAGCACTGAGTATCATCCAAAATGTCAAACTTATACAAGCGCTCCTTCGTGGCCAGACGCCGGTGGCAAGCAAGCCATAACCAAACCATCGCTCTAGGACGCGCAAAATTCCCTGCGATCAAAGTATACCAGTTGACATTCTCATCAGCATTATGCAACTGCCTATAGAAGGCACTCATTTTAAACTTCATGTCTGCCATAACATTATTCCAGCACACCTGGACTTGCTGAATCGTATCCCTCGCTCTCCAAATGGCTTTGTTAATCCACGATAGATCATGTTTCTCCTCCACGGCCATAATGTCATTTCCTTTTATGAAGTTTGAGTAGATCCACTTTACCCATAAGCAATCTTTCTTGCTGCATAAGTTCCATAGCAGCTTCAACAATGTGATTCTATTCCACTTGTTCAAGTCAAGGATGTTTAGGCCACCTTTCCTCTTAGGCTTGCAAACCACCTGCCATGAAACATGGCTTTTACGACTAGGAGCCCTGCCACCAGTCCAGATATAAGTTCTGCATGCAACTTAGATAGCTTTGATAACAGATTCGAAGATGGGGAAGCATTGCATCTAGTAATCGGCTATGGACACCCCCACCACTTTGACCAACTGAATCCTGCCGCCATAGCTCAATAACTTGGCACTCCAGTGATGGATCTGACTAAGGATTTTCTCAATCAGAGGGAGGTAATGACTAACTGAGAGTTTCTTACTTGTTAAAGGTACGCCGAAATACCTGAACAGGAAGCTACCTTCCACGAAACCAGACATGTTAATGATTTGTTGCCTGACCTCATTCTCAACAGCCCCAAAATAAACTCTGCACTTCGAAGGATTAATAGAGAGCCTTATGGCCTTCAAAAACTTATCCAGAGTGCTCAACATAAGCTCCACAAATCCATGGTCACCACGAGCAAATAGAAGGATGTCATCTGCAAAGGTTGGATGAGTAATCCACAGATTCTCACATCTCGAGTGGTGGTTGAAATTAGGATTTCTTTGCATATCATTGAGAAGCCTGCTGAAGTATTCCATGAAGATGACAAAAAGGAAAGGTGAAATAGGATCACCTTGCCTACTCCCACGCTTGGTCTCCATCAAACCCGACTACTCCCCGTTGATATTGAATCCTTACGAAACCGTTGTAACTCCCGCCATGATCCAAGCAACAAACTGGAAGGGAATGCCAATTTCAAGTAATATACTCTCTAGGCATTTCCAGCTAAGCATGTCATAGGCCTTTTGGAGATCTAACTGAATGAGGCAACGGGGAGTCCCATTCTTCCTATTGTAGCCTTTGATTAACTCCGAAGCTAAGAGGATATGGTTGTGGATGTGTTGTCCTGGCACAAATGCAGCTTGGGCTTGGCAAATAATGCTACTCATAATTCTAGCAAGTCTCGCTGTCAGGATCTTGGAATAGACCTTGTACACAATAGAACAACACACTATAGGCCTATAATCCTTCAATGTTTTTGCAGCAGTGGTTTTTGGCAGAAATGTGACAAGTGTATCGTTTAAAACCTTGAACATTTTTCCATGATGGAAGCAGTGGAGTACGACCTTTCAGAAATCATTTTTGACAATATTCCAACTGTAATGCCCAAAATTTAATTAATTAGTTAATTAAATTATTAAAGGATTTATTTATTGGAATATAGCCGAAGTTGGATTTATCAGTAGAATTATAAGGAGCGTTAATAGATTATAAGTTGATTAAGTGAATTATCGGAATTTGGGAATAATTAATGATGAATTAATTGTGGTAGAATATTATTGAAAATAATATTAGAAATAAGTGTGGAGTTAATAGAGTTATTTATTTGTGTTAGAAGTATAGAAAGAGGTGTGAAAATTAACCCAATAGAAATATTATTATTATTATTATTATTATTATTATTATTATTATTATAAGTTGGATTTAATTATAAGAGTTATAAAAGGAGAATTATAAGGGACATTAACGGATTTATAAGTCGATTTAAGAGGATTAAGTGAATAACTAGTTTAGTCGGAGAATAATTATTATGAGTAGAAATTAATTAACTAGAGTAATTAATGAGTTTTATTATAATGTGAGAAATAGAATGAGAAGTATTATTTAATTGGCCAATAAAATATATGATAGAATAATATTTGAATTACTAAAGGAGTAGAATAATTAAATTAATTAATAATAAAGTATAATATTAAGGAGTATTTAAAGGAGTATATATAGGAAGAAATAATAGGAATAGGGTTTGTACGTGAGAAAAGAAACCAAATTGAAGAAGGAGGAGGCACTAGGGCTAGGAGAGGATACCGAAAGTGCACAATCAGAACCGGAAAGTAGAAATTCGATCGGAGTTATAACCACCGTCAAATCTAAGGTAAGGGGTGGGGTTCTAACTTTCTAAACGGGATTATGATAAGTCGTATGTGGGGATGAATTTATATGAAATTATCCGTGTTTGTGTAGACCGTATGTGAATTAGATGATTAATATTATGGTAGTGATGCTGGTGTTAATCGAAGGATAGAAATAATGGTGATGTACAGAATTAATTATACTGATCGATTGAAAAGAAAGTGATTACGGTGGGCGGGCCCACACCATTGGAAGAGGAGGCGGACGCCTCCTGGGAAATAAACAAGAAGAGACGGAGACCTTGGAGGTGGGGGCGGGCGCCCTCTAGGTACCTTAGAAGTGGAGGCGGGCGCCTCCCTTGTAGAAGGGGGGGTCCACAATTTGTGAGGTGGGCGCCTCACCTTGTGACAGTTTGTTTGTTTTGGTTTCGTGGTGCATCAGGCAGCAGTGTAGTAATTACAGAAGGATTACATGTATAGTAAACTTGATTTAGGTACCTGCTATATGTATGATAATGAGATAAAACAGTAGCAATTGACAGGTTTTGTGCAATTTAAGTACTAAGAAAAATCTAGTGACAGCAATATAATAATACGATGACAGAATGTTAATTAGTAGTAAAGAATTACAAGTACAAGTAAATTAATTGCAGTGTAATTAAATACAAGGAAATAGAATATTAGTAGTATAGTTAGAGAATGGAAATGTAATTCTTAGTAGTAATAATAATGTGTTCAATTAAATTGTCAGCATGATAATTAATTAATATTGGAAACATGGTTGATAGTGAGTTAGCCGATTCATAATAATTAATAGTAACAATAGGATTTAAAGTAGTACCGAATTAACCGAGTTAGCGATTTAAGCGATATAATTAGTTGTCCGAAATTAATTAAAAATGGTCGGAATAATTTGTATATTTTAGTAGATGATTCCGATTGTTTATTTTGTTGAATTTGTGTGAAGGTATTGTGTTATTGAATGTGTTTGCGAATAATTAACGATGAATATGTTGTTGTATGTTGAATTATGTGGAGTTGCAGGGTATTTTCAGTGACGATAATTACCTCTGATTATTGGTAATGATAGTGAGATAGGCGTATGCCTTGTGAAGTGAATTTATGTTGTTATTTGCATGTTGTAGCATCGCATTTCATTTTGCATTTGTGAAGGCCTGTTGGCGGATTGTGAAGAAGGCTTATGCCTTGTGCCTCGATAAGCGGCAATTTAGTGAAGGGAGTTTACTCCACCGGTATCACATGCATTTGCATTGTTTGAGTCTCATTTGAAGTCATGTCGTTGTTAATTGCGAAGTAATTATATGTCGTTGCTAACGAATGAAGTGTGTTGTTGTTGATTTGGGAATTATTTATGACGTGTTAGTTGTGTTGTGATAATTTTATATGATTCAATCCTAATATATTATTTATCATACACCTGTTTATATCGGTAGATATCTCACCCTTTCTTTTGTTGGCCGTTACCTTTATATTGGTAACGTGCAGGTAACGAGGAGTAAATCATTTAGTAGCTTTTGGCGTCGTTGCTCTGATACGTAGCACTCCGGGGGGAATAAACGCATATTTGATTTTATATTGTTTTCCGTTGCATTATTGAAGATAATACTTTGAGAATTGTTCCTTGAATTAAGTTGTTTTGAAAGATGCTATTTTTCGTTTGGAGTTTTGAAAATATTATAAATCCGCTGCGTAGTTTTCGAATAAAGATGAAGTATTTTGGAGAATAAATAATTATTATAAATTCCTTGAATTAATATGTGCTATGTATCCATTATGATATGCCTTTTAAGTTGACGGTTTGTTTTATGAAATGTAATGCCTCATATTGTTGAAAACTTTCCGCACTCTGATTTTCATATAAATGTTGGGTAGAAATGGGGTGTTACATTAGTGGTATCAGAGCAGGTCGGTCTGTCCGGCCAGTGTTGTCTAACGTTGTTTACTTCCTTCGTACGCGACAAGTGTGTGGAACACTGTCGGTACTTGTTGCTTTTGGTTGGTTGTTTGCAGGAATTGGTTTGAAGCTAGGTGGGGAAGAAGCTGTGCTTCTCGGAAATGTTTCGGTTGTAAGTCGTTGGTGCGATGTACTGCTTATGGAGACAGTGCAAGAGTTGTGGAGTCGTTAGAAATGCAAGAGTGTAACTGTAAGACGTCGGAGTTATTATTTTTGGAAGGTTTTGGAAGTTTTTAAAGTATGGTACTTTTGGGTAAGTACAAGTTTTTAAGGGAATATTGTGGTAGTTGGTAACGATAGTTTATAATCCATTGTGATTGTCGAACATCTATTGACAAATTGAGGACTTGATCACCCTTAATCCATTGTTGATAGTAGATGAGATCGTATCGGATGATGTAGACTTGACTTGCTATCTTAATAGTGCATTAAGTAATGGGTGTTATGTCATGAAGGTAGTTGATTTCGAGTTGATGAGAATTAAGAGGGTTGTTGGTGTTTTGTGGATGAATGACCTCGGAGTATGAGAATAAGGATTTTGTATAAGTATTTCAGTGTTGAAGATGTTGCTAGGATAATGATGCAAGGTTGTATAAGTTGAGTATGAGCAAGTGAAGGTTGTTGCTATGTTATAAGACGTTGTTTCAAGATGTTGCCAAAATGGTGGGCGAGTTAGTAAGAATTATGTTGCAAGAGCATTGGAAGATTGAAGTATAAGTATTGGATTTAAATTGTGATTGAGTTGTTGAATCGAAGGATTGGATGCAAGTGTGATGTTAAAGATGGATGTGTCAGACGAATTTTTGAGGACGAAAATATCCTAAGTGGGGGAGAGTTGTAATGCCCAAAATTTAATTAATTAGTTAATTAAATTATTAAAGGATTTATTTATTGGAATATAGCCGAAGTTGGATTTATCAATAGAATTATAAGGAGCGTTAATAGATTTATAAGTTGATTAAGTGAATTATCGGAATTTGGGAATAATTAATGATGAATTAATTGTGGTAGAATATTATTGAAAATAATATTAGAAATAAGTGTGGAGTTAATAGAGTTATTTATTTGGTGTTAGAAATATAGAAAGAGGTGTGAAAATTAACCCAATAGAAATATTATTATTATTATTATTATTATTATTATTATTATTATTATTATTATTATTATAAGTTGGATTTAATTATAAGAGTTATAAAAGGAGAATTATAAGGGACATTAACGGATTTATAAGTCGATTTAAGAGGATTAAGCGAAATCACCTTGGCGGGTGGACTGGAGTAGTTTTAGTGTCGAACGAACCAGGATAAAAATACTTGAGTATTTTATTTGTTGTTTGGGTAAAAGATCTAAAAAGTAAGAAAAACTTATTCAACCCCCGCCCCCCCTTCTAAGTATTTTTCCAACCCTTCAAGGTTGACACAACCCTTTTTATTAAACGTCAAGGAAAACACTCCATTCTTGTCCAAGTCTATGTAGATGATACTTTTTTGGTTCCACTAATATATCCTTGGTCAAGGAGTTTTCTAACCTTATGCAGGGAGAGTTTGAAATGAGCATGATGAGGGAGTTGAACTACTTCCTTGGACATCAAATAAAGAAATTAACCGAAGGAACTTTCGTGAGCCAAATAAAATATTGCCTTGATCTGCTTAAACGCTTTGATATGGATAACTCAATGGAAATTGAAACACCTATGCCTACTGCGGTAAATTTAGACCGCGATGAAAATGGTAAGTCCGTTGACACAAAGCGGTATAGAGGTATGATTGGTTCCCTTATTTATTTGACTGCCTCTCATCCGAATATCATGTTTAGTGTTTGCATGTGTGCCCGGTATCAATCTTATCCCAAGGAATCACATTTAAAACTTGTTAAGCGAATACTTAAGTATCTTTGTGGTACACCTAAGTATGGTCTTTGGTTTTCCAAGGGAAGTGATTGTTCCTTGGTTGGATACTCCGACTTTTTTGGTTGCAAATTGTTGTACCCCAAAATTTACCCTCTTCTTTCTCGTATTTTTGGCTTATAATTGAATTGCATAAAGATACATGTATTTGCACACATAGCATTTATCATGGGGTTACCAGGTTCAAGGTATCCCAAGTGGTGAAAGGAATGGCGTATTTCGGTTATCTCAGATCGCTTCGAGTCCGGTATCGATATTCTTTGATTCGCATGCTCAATACAACGTGTTCTAGTTAGAAAGCTATTTTGGTTTGATTTCATAAGATATGGAATCATTTCATTTTGTTCTATAGTTTATATGTTCATATTGGAGGCCGTTTTGTCAAAGAAAAAGAATTTATTAGCTTATTTCTCAATAAAGTGAATTTTGGGCTTTCAAGGCGTTTTGGGCACTCCAAAAAGCGTATCTCTCAGCTCGTCGGGTATTTTCTGATGATTTTTGACAGGAAAGTCTCTCTCATTATTATCTACAAATTTCGTTTGAAATCCAGAAGCAAATTGTGTAAGAAAAGTCCCCGGAAAAATTGATTTCTCAAGTGATCTAAACTGAATTTTAGTGTTGTTTCGTGCGCTCATTGCATTGAAGAATTCATCTCTCCTAGATGGAAACTCGAAACTGAGCGGGGACAATTTCTAAAATTCTGTATCGAAATTATATTCGACTTTCATTTGCAACTCAAGAGCTGATTCTTCACCAATCAATACCATATTTTTATTCTTTGGAGTTGATTTTGAGCTGGACTGAGCAATTTTCATCTGATACATGAAGTTCGAAAAATCATATCTTGCTTGATTTTTATCGAAGCAAGGTGAAACCAGTGCCAAAAGTTCAAAAATTTTGTTAGCTTCTATTGTCTCATAAATACTCATCTGCAAATTTTGATCAGAAGCCCCTGATTCGATGCATTTTCTCCGAAGAGCGCATTGAAAATTCTGAACGTGTCAGTTGCCTAAAAACTACGCTGAAACTTCAAAAATTCATATTGCCTTAACCGTTCATCCGATCAAGTCGAAATTTTGAATTCTCGCAAGCAAAATCGCATTTCGGACACTTTTCGTTTACATTCTGACTTCAAATTCCGCACGGATTTGGCTGTTTTGGATTAATTACGAAAATTATTCGGATAATCACGATTTGGGCTTAATTATGGATCTAAGGCACTCTTAGGCCCAATTCCCAAAGCTATAAATACATTTTTGCCTTCACTAATTACAACAACACAATTATTTGCTTAATTTTCTCCACAAATCACACTCTAATTCTCTCAAAACCAAAGCAAAAGCTCAAGAACAAAAATCAAATTTCAACTTTCCCTCCAAGCAACCACCACCACAGGCCGCCACCGGACCTCCTTCCAACACCGCTCACCACTGCAGACCGCGCTAAGCGCGCCTTCTCAGGCTAAGCGCGCCCTGTGATTTCTCTTCTTCTCATTGAAGCTGTCTCTCCATAGGATCTTGCTCCTCTTCTCCTTCTTCTGCTCGAATTTGACCTAGAAGGAGCCATTTCCTCTTGATTTCTCTTCAATTTTCAAGAATTAAGCAATTTCTCTTCATCTTCTTCAATTCTCCATTGAAGCCTTCAAGATCTTCTAGGATTCAAGCTTGATTTCAAGTATTATCATCAATTCAACCTTGATTTGGTATTTTCTTTGAAGAGCACAAGGAATTCCTCTTCAATTTGATCCAAACTTCAAGTTAAGTGTTTAGTTCAATTAAGCACTTATTTTAAGTTATTATTGACTTGTAGTTTTTTTTTTTTTAAAATTGAATACTGTAATGGCTTGCAAATTCCGTGTGGATTCCGGTTCTTGAATCTTCATCTTTGAATTCGTTGAATTAGATTAAATTTTGCAACGTTATTTTGTCGGTGTGAGGATTTTTTGTACATAGCACACACATACACTTGTGCATTTGTATTTTCCTTGCATCTAGGCCACAAATTTGTGCATCTTGCATTATCTATTACACGCTCATGCATTAGAGAGCATTTAGATTGTTTAAATTGCATTGATTCATGATGATTTGAGGTATAATTTGCATTCGAAAGTGTGTCAACATATAGATTTAAAGGCATTTTGATCATTAGGTATATTGTGCATTGTACATAGTTCATACATATGCATCTCAAGTGTTTGTTTTAATGTACAAATTAGAATTTACATGATCGTATTACTTATTTGTGGCATGGCTTGCTTGCATTGATCTCATGTAATTTGTGGATTGATCCTTAATGTTAGATAATGTTGGATTACACTTACCTCCATGAATTAACTTTTCACATGTGAGCATTAGAATTGTTGATACAACTTGCATTCTTAACATGCTCATGTATTAACTTTGCACATGTGAGCATTAGAATTGTTGATTCAACTTACATTCTTAACATGTTCATGCATAACTTTGCATATGTGAGCATTAGAATTGTTGATACAACTTGCATTCTTAACATGTTCATGCATTAACTTTGCACATATGAATATTGGAATTGTTGCATTAACTTGCATTCCTCACATTTTCATGCATTTGATTGTCATCAATGATCATTGGAATTGTTACTTTAACTTGCATTACTCACATGTTCATGCATATTGTCATCAATGATCGTTGGAATTGTTACTTTAACTTGCATTCCTCACATGTCATGCATAACTTTATGTCTTGTGCATAACTCATGCTTTGCCTTGACATACATTCTTCACATTGTGATATATGATTTGAATCACTTAGACATACTTTCCTTCACATGTTTGCAATTTGTTTGGTAGCTTTGCCATGTTTTCACTCTCTCTTTGCACTTTCACTTCTAAGCAACACTTCTTGAGTTTAAGTTCTTCCGATGAATCTTTTTCCTTGTCACTTGACCGTATTGGATCGACTTTTGGCATGAAAACATCATGGAAGGGAGGTTTAGTTCGAAATAGGAAAATCTGCAGGTTACAGGTCGTGCTTAGCGCCACCAGAAGCGCGCTAAGCGCCAAATTCACTAACTTTTTATGTTGCAGGTTGCGCTTAGCGCCACCAGGAGCGGGCTTAGCGCCAAATGTTCTGTTTGGATCGCGCTTAGCGCCAATTATCAGGCTTAGCGCGACCTGGAATTAAAAATTCTTTTCTTTCTCAATTTCAAATGCAAACATGATATTTCTAACCCCCTTGAACATTGTTTGAGATGTACTTGATGCAGGAGCTTGTGTTGTAAATACATATGACACAATATTTCGATGTTTTACTTTGTATACCCACGTATACATTCCTTTTACATCCGTTTGGTAGTTTCTACACCATTTATCGCATTCTCTTACAGCTTTCCTAGATATCATGAGAAGTAGGACTTTACAGCTTTCTTTTGCCATGAGAAGTAGGAATAAAGATTCATGATGGGACTTCCGTATTTGGAGCATGTTCAGGAATCCCTCTGGTTTATTTAAAGACCCGTTTAGGGTGCTTATGTGTGCTAATTGTGTTTGGTTTATTTAAAGTCCTCATCCGTGCATAGGCAGGCGATTCTCAGTAAGTGTTTACAATTGTGCTTGCATAGGTCAAGTGGTTAGAACAAATGACGTGGCACCACTATGCAAAGACCCGCATTTTTTATTTTTCCTGCTATCGAATCATGATATATGGGGCAAGTAGAAAGGGTCGGTATTCGTCCCCCGTAGTTCTAGTTCGTGTCTTGTATGGTGCATCCGAATCGTGTTACTATTATTATCGAGTCGATTACAAAAGTGGCCAGAGTTCCCAATTGTAACTCCACTCATTCCTCTGGTTCACATTTATTGCAGAACTCGCATCATTTGCTTCGTAGGCTATGCCTGCAATTGTTTGACATTTATTTGTGCATTGCATTGCTTGTGTGCTTCTGCCAAAGCACTTGATTGCTCCATCCCCTTGCATCCCTTGGTTTTACAACCAAGACACAGATATAGGATAGCTTTCCTTTAGGACTACTCGGTTAGGATAGCTCTCGAGCCTAGACATTAGGATTTACATCCTTTGCATATTGACATAGGTCGAGATTCCCTTACATCCTCAACCATAGGTCTAACATTTGCATGACAACATTAGGGCTAGTACTAGTTAGTCTCCCTTTTGTTTTGCTTGTTTCTTTTTGCATCCTTTCATGTGATTAAAACTAAAACTTACTTTCATTTTATTTTGAAAACAAAACACTTAATAATGGTTTGAACTCCTTTCGTAAAGGTAAAAGCAACCAACCAAGACAAACTCTTTTTCGCTTACGGGCACATTTTCTTTTGTGTTTAAAACCTTTATCACAAGTAAAAAACACAAAACCCACCAAAACAAGTGAGTCAAACTACGACACTCTGACTTCCCATTGCACGAGGGAATACGTAGGTTTTCGCGTTAAAAGTGACGCGCGAGGGAATCGAATATGAATTCGGATTCTCTAGCTCGAAACGATTTACTCTTTTGATTTGTTTATAAAGATGCCGCGAGCATCAAGCTTTATTATTTCCAACACAAGAAAAATGATTATGAAAAATGGGAAAGCTGCAATACCCTCAATTGATATGATATGCATTACGACTAGCGCGAACTAGACGTAACGCAATGGGGAGATTCCGGGTAAGGGGGTTTGTTATATAAAGGGAATAGATGTGGCACCTTAAATATATATAGTTATCTATATCTTTATATATGAATAGTTTGATATGTTTGTGTGCTTTAAATTGCTATTTCTATTGTTGGGAAAGTTTCTCCTTTGGATTTTATGAAAGGTAGTTTATGTGGGATCCTAGGTTTTGTTATTATTGTGCTCGCAAAGATCATTGGGATCTTCTGCATACATATCCCTTAATGGGAATCAGAGCATTTGTAGCTCGGATCTAAAGGGAGCTATGGTTTGTTTGGTTTGAGGGAGAAGTTTTGCTCGCCAAGGATGAGACCTTGTGCCTACGTATTCTCAAAGGGATGTTGAGAAAGTCAGAGCAATCGTAGTTCCCACTTATGCTAGTGGAAGCAACGGGATGTTATTAAGAGACAGAGACAAATGTATCTTAATGAAAATGTATCTAATCTATTTCATCTCATACATTTTGAAGGGTTGATTGATTAAATCTTTCATCGTAAGTTATAGGTGTTTTGCTTGAGTGTACAAGCGTTACCACTTACGAGTTAAGAAAGATGTTTGAAAAATGTGTGATATGAACAAGTTGTTATGTTATTACTGAGTAGCTATATGAACAAGTGTGATATGTATTCACAAGAGTTTATGAAGGAAATATAAACAAGTGTATAAAACGAGCGTTTAAAGCAAGTGTAACTTGAATATTTACAAGTTTGAATGTGTACAAGTAAATAAATATGTACACGAAGGGGTATTTATGTACAAGGAAATGAATATGTACATAGGAGGGTTGGGACTTACACCGTAAGGGAGGCCCATTGATTTAAGAAAAGTTTCACCGGGAATAATTCTTCTCTTAATACCAATGGAATTGGTGTATAAACAAGCGAATGAAAACAAACGAAAGAAGCTTATTTATGCTTGAATATTTACAAAGATGATTTTATATGTACAAAGAAAATTGAATATGTACATAAAAGGATTGGGACTTACACCGTGAGGGAGGCCCATGATCAATTAAGAAATTCGAGGAAAAAACTGATTCGGTTTTATCTTCAAATCGGATCGATCATGGAAAAGGTGTGTAAGTTTGTTGAAATGTTTTTGAAAAGTGAAGTATATTCAAGAAGCTTTGAAAAAAAAGATTTGAGTTTTGAAAGTTTGAAAAGAAAACATCTTTGAAAAGTATTAAGAATACTTAAAATGTTTCATTTTTGACTTAATAAAAATATAATCAAAAGAAAGTATTTTTGGATTTTTTTGACATAATCATAAAATAGGTATATTAAATGACAAGTGTGCAAAAATTCATCTCAACATGAGAAGTTTTGATTGGTTTTTGAAAATGTTGAAGTTTGATAGAAAAGGTGAAGAAAACAAGTGGTAAAAATTTGTTTTTGGTCTTAAGGAGGCTTGAGCCCATGACCTTTGGCTTTGAATTGAAAAGCTTTACCACTGAGCCAAGTGCTTGTCTTGTTATTTACACGCTTCCGATTAATTATATTTAAAAACAAGTCTTTGAAATGTTTAAGAAATGAAGGAAAGTGAAAAAATTGACAAAATGGTCTCAGGGGGATTCGAACCCTGGACCATAGGCAAGGCAAGGAACATGAAAAACGCGTTGTCTACCACTGGGGTGGCTATACATCCGTTTATTTATTTTACTTCATGTTATTATATTATAAACCAATTATTTGAATTTGAAAATCAAAACAGAAAAACGCGCGCAGTGTTCTTCATCTTCTTCAATCTTTATTCAATCATGGATTCTTCATTTCTTGATGAAATTGAAAGATGTAAACATCAAACTTGCTCGATTTTTAACCAGGAACACGATTGTGGTGGTTAATTTCATTTATTTTAAGTTTAAGATGATTAATTCTGATCATGCCCAGATGAACCCTAATTCTAAGAATCAACATGAAATCGTGTATGGATCATGATTTGTTAAATTGATTGAGGGTTAATGATCAGTGATGGTGCAGAAACAAGATGGCCAAGCCATTTTTTGAACTGGAAGTTAGAAATTATAAAGTTCAAAGTCCAAGTTCTTACCTCTTCAAACTGAAATCGAAATTCCTTTTAGAGTGTTTCCAGTTGTATTTTGATGATGGCTATAGCTTCACTGGACCCTATGGAAGGTATCTGGATGCTTAGCTTGAATTGAAATGGCCTGGATCGTTCCACCCAAGTCCAACTGCAATCTCTTGAAGTGAGTTTCGATTTTGATGTTGGAGATGTTAGAGGTCAGGGGTAGTGATCTGGATCACTTATATGAAGTGTATGGATGATGTTTGAAGTGTTAAACCTTAGCTAGCTCGAGCAAATTAACAGTTTGGATGTTAAGGCACAAATTGCAAGCTTTTGGTTTTTTTTATTATGTTTCTGAATTTGATCACTTCTTATGTTGTTTTTAAGTTTTAGACAAGTTCTATTTAGTGTTTAGAACATGTTAGACACCTAATTTCTCTCAGATTTTGCAAGATTTGCAAAAATCCCTCACTTTGAACTATGAAACTTGAAACTTAAGCAAGAAATAAGGAAAGCTTAATTTGGATAGCTTTGGTGTAGTTTGGAAATGAGGAAATGACCTCTATTTATAGGCCAAGAATTCTGAATGATTTGGCAAAGATATCATTGAAGGAAACTTGCAACTTAGTTAAGAGGTAATAATGGAATCTTTTGCATTTAATGCAAAAGTTACTTTCTTAACCATGGTTAAGTTTTTCTCTTTGATCCAATCCTCTCCTCAATCATTCAAACTGATATTTATCAGTTATAATACACCTCTAAGTGATGACAAGGCTTCTAGAAGTTGCAAAAAAATGACTTGTAATTTTGAAGCATGAACTTGAAATCCATGGTTTTGGAGCTCTATGTTTCAAAATCAAAAGTATAGCTAGACACAATGTTTTTGCAAGTTCTTGGACATTTTGGAAAGCTTGTAACAAGGGATACAACTTTCATGTTTTGAGTTTTTTATGAATCCAAATGGATCTAGGTGAAAAATGTCCATGAAAGTAGGAAAAATCATGTTTCTTAACACTTAAAAAATTTTCTAAGTGTTAGAAATTTTTTAAATCTTGACTTTTTGTTGACTTTTTTCACATTTCTTGATTTTTTATGATCATGATGGATTATTTGAAATGTTTTTATGATGAAAAAAGTTTGGTCTTGAAAAAGTTGACCAAAATTCAAAGTTTGACTTTTCAGAGCAGATGAATTTTTATCAGACGGTTCAGAATTTGTCTGATGAAGAAACATGGACTTTTGTGATGTTTTGAATCAAGAAATTAGGTCAAGATGTTGCATTGAAGATGTTAAGATCAATCTCCAAGCAAATAGGTCATTCATTGAGCAGAAAGTCAATGATTCACTATCCTCGCTAAAAACCCTAATTGGTCGATTTATGGTAGATCATGAGAAAAAGTTGGGAATCTGAAGATCAAATGTTGATGATGGATTAAGATAGATCATTTGAGGTTAGTGGAAACTCAAACGCTAATTGATCACATCCTAAATAGATGAAAATTTGAAGAAACCCTGATTTTGACTTTTAGATACCACACACGATCTATTCTATTCTGAAACTGTTAGTGATGCAGTGATGCATATGTGAGGTGGTATATTAGGTCAAAAATTGGGGTATGACAGTAGGCATCTTGTCACGGGGCTCGATCGAGCACAACTTATAAATATTTCCTTCTTTTCCCCGTGGTTTCTTTATTTTCCTTTTTCTTTTGCATGCATTGTAGCGTTTGAGCATAGATAGATATAACACACCCCTTAGCTAGAAAATAGAAGTGGATACCATAGAGTACTACGAGTGTGTGGGGTGCTAATCCCTTCCCCTTGCGTAAATAATTCCCTTATCTAGATTCTCTCGATCTCTTGGTCGTAGGACCGCGATTTCTCCCCTTTAGGTTTACTCGATGTTTTCCTTTCTCCTCTGCGAGATAAAAGACGTTCTATGGCGACTCCATTGATACACCCCTATTAGTCGAAAGTTTAGTCGGGTGGTTTCAACTGAAAACTCCATTGGGGATAGTTAACCTATTGATGGTCCATCCAGGAGTTGATCCTAGCTTTTATTTTCATGTCTATAGGGTGTTTATTTATCTACTCGTTTTATCACACCATCCCTTGCATGCTTTGTATTGCATTCTATATGGAATTTTATCGTTTTCATATATCTTGTATATTGGTTGCTGCTGTACTGGTTGATCTCTTGATTGGGTGGGAGTTACTTGAGGTAATATGCCCCCTACCCTGGCCAGAGACATATAGGATAAATGGATGTTCATGTCGAATCCCGCATCCCGTGGTGCGTGTGAGGAGGCATAAAGTACCGAACTCGGACGAGATTCGATTAGCGGTGCTTTCTCCCTACACCCTATTGTGTAGATAGTGAAGTACTCGATAAAGGATCATCAACTCTGTTTATCATTAGGGACCCCCCGTTGTGTCTAGAATTACCCTGTGAGTTGGGGTGGGATATCATTACTACAGGTACTGATGGTGACCGTTGGTGATTTATTATTGATGGTGACTTGGTATTTTCTGGTAATTTCTATGGAGTTCCAGTTTGATGTCGGACCTTTGACCCTGTGATATTCAGATCTGGTTTCTATATGATATTTCGAGTGGGTGTCGAGCTTTTGACCTTGTTACATTTGTCCGGGAATTCAATACAATAGTGGTTTAACATATAGGAGATATGGTTCTAAAGCATTGCATTCATACAAACTTTTAATTTGCATATTTTAACATACATATTTGTTTATTTCCAGGATTTCTCTAGCCTTTTAATCTAGTTATTGGATCATTTTGGAAGATGGATATTAAAAAGAAGAATAATCAGAGACGTCATCCAGTGTACAAATTTCCCACACCTGCTCTTGAGAATCTTCTATTATTGGCTAATAAGTCTGCACCTGAGAATGTTAGCACGTTTACCAAAGATTATGGAAGAATTCTGACATGGTTGAAGTCTCCCCTAACCAAGTATCAAAAAGACGGGCTCCAAGCTCTGTTCCAATTCTATGACTGCGAGTTGAGGTGTTTTCTATTCTCCGATTACTTGTTAATGCCGATGTTGGAAGAGTATTCTAGCATTTTGGACATTCCTATATTGCATCAAGTACCTTTCCATGCCTCTATGAAGAAATCGACCAATGATCAGATTGCCAAAGTTCTTTATTTGGAGGAATCTGTGGTGTCAGCTAACGTTGCGAGCAAGGGGGCCGTGAGAGGTTTTCATTTGGGTTTTTTGCTGCGGGAGGGTAATGCCAAAGTTGTCAAGAAAAATTGGAAGAGTTTTAATGCCATTCTAGCTTGTTGCATCTATGGGATGTTTTTATTTCCAAATGAGCCCAAGTTTGTTGACATGAACGATATTTCCATATTCGTTCAGCAGAATCCTATTCCAACTCTTTTGGGGGATGTTTATTATTCCATACAGTCCAAGAGCTTTAAGGGGAAGGGTGGAATTGTAAATTATTGTGTGCCATTGTTGTACCATTTTCAGGGTTTTCTCCCCCGTAGTGGTGCTTTTATTGACACTCAACATACTATGAGGTGTGTTCCAAGATTGATGGGTCTCACGTCTCAAGATATTGGGTGGAATCAGTGCGAAATGTCCAAGGGTGAAAGTGAAAAGATCATCATCTGTTGCGCAGATTTCCCTAATGTCCCTCTCATGGGCATAAGGGGGTGTCAACTACAATATGACTCTCGCTTTGAGGCAATTGGGTTACGCTTTGATGGACCTCCTGATGTGATTTTTGTGCGGGAAACTCTATACTATGATGTTCCTGATGTTACCGGGATGATGACTAAGGTTGTTCAAGCATGGAAAAGCATCCTCCTTGAAGGAGGACAGTATTTTGGCAAGAAAGATTCTACGGCCTATGCTTCCTACATCCAGTGGATTAAAGAGAGAAATGGAGATCGTTAGTGGCCTTCCATTACAGGAGCTGCAGTTTTTTACCCTTAAGAGTTAGTTCCAGATTTTGTCTCAAAAGGAGATCAAGAGCGGGTGCATGCTCAGAATCGTCTTTTGCTTGAAGAAAAGGAGACACTAGCGGTGAATTGTCTTGTTGCCACTCAAACGAAGAATCAACTGGCTCATAAGCTCAAGTATTTCAAAGGGGAAGCATCTGATTTAGCAAGGAAGAGGTCTAGAGTTGAAGATTTCCCCATTCCCATAGAAGAGTGCAAGAAAGTTGTTGTCGGTTGGGAAAAGAAATATGAACAGAAAAGTTGAGATTGTGAGACCCTTAAGACTTCTAAAGAAGATGTGGAAAAGAAGTGCAAGGCTCAAATCGAAGAGTTGAAGAAGCAAATGCATAATCAGAAGTTGACATATGAAGCCCAGATCCAAGAGAAAGAAGCCCAATTATCCCTTGCCGTTGGAGAGTTGGAGCGTCTCAAGATTCAATTGGGAGTGCAAGATGCTGAAGGATTTCCCATGTCAGATTTTTAGATTTATGCTTTATTTTTCTTTTGCGATAAATCACCATCAGGCTTGTTGATGGGATTACTCCTTTTATTGTATGAATTGTAAAACAGATATTTAGAATGTTTGGAAACCTTTTTGATTTGATTTAATGATGATTAGACTTTTCAATATCCATTATCTCGTTTGTTGGCTTATCCCTAAAACTTGAGTCAAAGTGTTAGAATCTTGGAAATGTTCAAATATGTCATTACATGCATAACATTCATATAGATACATACCATTCATAACAGGTTTGGATCGAAGTTCTTATCCTTGACTTCTGCTTTTATTTAGCAGAAAATTGCAAACTTCCACCATTACCCAACTCGGCGTAACGAACAGAGACAGATGGGACAATTTCAAGCAGAAGTGGCAGCGATGAAAGCGTAAATGGAGGCGCAAATGACTCAGTTCAAGGAGGTTATCACTAACATGAATCGGGGACAACAAGATTTGAGGGCTTTGGTTGAAAGATCTCATCCGAAAGATGACTGTCGCAATCCGTTTGATGACGCTTCTGTGGGACAACCACATGTTGAGCATGAGGCACATAAGGCTGATTTGGGTGTTAATGACCACCTTCATGGTCAGGGTCTAGATATCAATGGTCGGTTTCCGCCTCCACCACCTACTCCACCACATGGGTCTTATTTATTTGACGATGGGATGAAGGGGCATCGTACTAAGGGTCATCCTCGTCGCCAAGGTCTAGACGTTAATCAGAATGATGAAGTTTATTCTTTGAACGATAGTGAAATTGGCTTCCCAGCTAATGATCAAAGGTACCGTTTGCTCGAAGAAAGGTTGAAAGCTGTTGAAGGACAAAAAATGTCAGGGTTGGACTAATCTGATTTGGGGTTGGCACCTAAAGTGAGACTTCCTCCAAAGTTTAAGGTCCCTGTATTTGACAAGTACAATGGGGCGACTTGTCCAAAAACTCACATCACTGCCTATTTCCGCAAGATGGCGGTGTACACTAAAGATGAAAGGCTTCTCATGCACATTTTTCAGGAAAGTTTGACTGGAGCATCGCTAGAATGGTATATGCATCTTGAGAGAAACCACATCAGGACATGGCATGATCTGGTGAATGCTTTTATCCAAAAATACCAATTCAACATTGACATGGCTCCGAACTGTACACAGTTGTTGAGTTTATCTCAGAAATCGGGTCAAACATTCAAGGAATATGCTCAGAAATGGAGAGAGCTCGTTTCTAGAGTTCAACCACCCACGATGGAGCGGGAGATGATTGATATGTTCACCAGCACTTTGTCTGGACACTATTATGTTGCTTGTAGCACTTCCGCTAGTTTTGCTGAGATGGTCAGTTATGGTGAGTGAATCGAAAATGGGCTGAAATTTGGAAAGATCTATTATGTTTAGGGAGAAAGTTCCTCTGGTGCAAAGAAAGCCTACAGTGGTCATCCCAAAAATAGAAGGGAGAAGCCAGTGCTGTATATGGAGGCAGGGGCAAAGAACAAGTCAATGCAGTGACTATATTTGCTCCTCAATCACAAGCTCAACAAGCACCTCGTCAACAAAACCAGAGGCAGCAAGAGAATCGCACTCCTAGGAGGTGTGATGTCGTTTCGATGAGTTATGCTGATTTGTTTACCCGATTGAATGATCTCAAGTTAGTAGTGCCAAAGGTTGCATTCCCACCTCCTCCTCCGGACAAGCGTCCTAGGAATTACGACGTCAATGCCAATTGTGAGTTCCATTCCGGAACATTGGGGCTTAATATTGAGAACTGTTATACGTTCAAATGCAAAGTACTAGACTCGATCGATTCAAAAACTATTGAATTGGAAGCTCAAATGCAACATGCCAAGCCTAATGTTACCCAAAACCCGATGTTGCAACATGCCAGTGGGGTTGTCCAAGCTGTAATGGAAGATGGGGAGGTCCTGAATTTGGTGATGGATGTTGACTTGGTAAAGACACCACTATCTTTTGTTAAGGAATACCTTATCAAGAGAGGCATTTTTGCTGGTTGTGAAGTTAGTTGTGAAAGATGTGAACATTGTTCGAATGGTTGTGCAAGGTTAAAAGACGGTTTTCAGTATCTGATTACTAGTGGCCAATTGCAGTTTGATCGGATTAAGAAGGATAAGAAGGTTGGAATACAAGATGTATCTGTGATTACTATCTCTTACTCTCTGATTGTTATATCTGCACCAACAAAACCTGTTCCATTTGAAATCACCAAACTCGGTCCCCTGCTGTATGAAAGTGACAAAGTTGTGCCATAGCATTATGGGTCGGATGTTTATTATCATGGTATAAAACAGGAAGATGTTTCCTCCTCTGCTAAGAAGGGTGATGTGTTGAATATTGCCAACACTGATAACCTTGTCGGTAGTAGTGGCATGACGAGAAGTGGTCGAATATTCTCTGCTCCTGTGACACAATCAAATGAAGATGCTTTGGCTAAGGCCAAAGGCAAACAGACAATGAAACAACCTGAACTGCAAAGTGCCAATCCTGACCTAGAGAAGGATGTTGAGGAAATTATGAAGTTTATTCGCAAAATTTATTTTTGGGTGATTGATCAGCTTGCCCAGACACCTGCTAAAATTTCTATCCTCTCTTTGTTGCGAGATTCAGAAGCGCATAAGAATTCCTTAATGAAGCTGTTGAGTACCACTTTCGTGCTGCAAGAAATATCGGTGTATCAATTTGAGAATGTATGTGCAAATATTTTAGCTAGTAACAGCTTGGGTTTTTCCAATTTCGATCTTCCTCCATAAGGTCAAAACCATAACAAAGCGCTGCATATTTCCATGGAATGTCGAGGCACTATGTTGTCCCATGTACTGGTGGACACTAGTTCCTCTTTGAATGTAATCCCCAAGTCAGCATTAATGGAGATTGACTACATTGGTCTTGAACTCCGACCTAGTGACTTGATTGTTAAAGCATTTGATGGTTTAAGGCGTTGTGTCTTTGGAGAGTTGGATCTTCCCATCAAAATCGGTCCGCAGCTGTTCACTACAACCTTTTTCATCATCCAACCTGCCTACTATTGCCTCTTAGGTCGTCCATGGATTCACAAAGCTGGAGCAGTTACATCTACCCTTCATCAGAAGATGAAGCTACAAATATCATCAAAGAGATGCACGAGGTCTCATTTGGAACTCATTCCGGTGGGCATACTATGGCTAAAGAGATCTTGCGAGCTGGGTATTACCGGTCTACCATGGAGGCCGATTGCTTTGATCATGCCCATGTTTGTTATAAATGCCAAGTATATGCTTACAAGGTGCATGTGCCACCATTACCTTTGAATGTTTTAAACTCTCCTTGGCCATTTGCTATATGGGGCATTGATATGAACGGAAAGATTGAGCCGACAGCGTCCAACAGACATCGCTTTATCCTGGTTGCAGTAGATTATTTCACCAAGTGGGTTGAAGCAACATCATATGCAAGCATCACCAAACAGGTGGTTACTCGGTTTATTAGGCATAACATCATCTACCGTTACGGAATTCCTGACAAGATTATCACCGATAATGGGTCAAATCTTAATAACAAAATGATGAAGGAGCTTTGTGAGTCCTTCAAGATCAAGCATCATAATTCGTCTCCGTATCGTCCGAAGATGAATGGTGTTGTTGAAGCAGCAAATAAGAACATCAAGAAGATTGTGCAGAAGATGGTAGTAACCTATCGAGATTGGCATGAGACGTTGCCTTTTTCTTTGTATGGTTACAGGACTATCGCTTGCACTTCAACTGGGGCAACCCCATTTTCTCTCATTTATGGCATGGAAGCAGTGCTTCCAATTGAAGTTCAGATCCCTTCATTAAGAATCATGAAAGATGCAGAGGTTGATGAAGATGAGTGGGTGTAGAACCGCTTAGATCAATTTTGCCTCATTGATGAGAAACGGTTGGCAGCTATCGGCCATGGACAAGTTTATCAATATAGGATGAAGAAATCATATGACAAAAGGGTGTGACCTCAAAATTATAAGCCTGGTGACCTCGTGCTAAAGAGTATAATTCTTCCTCAAGGTCACCCTCGAGGTAAGCGGACGCCTAATTACGAAGGGCCATTTGTTGTGAAGAAAGTTTTCTCTGGTGGCGCCATGATGCTCACAACAATGGACGGAGAAGATTTTCCACTGCCCGTAAACACGGACGTAGTCAAGAAATACTATGCATAGTCTTGTGTAGTCGAGAAAGAGAATAAGAGAAAGCGGCTATGTCCCGTGTTGGATCAACGGTCACACTTTGTATCAACATCTCAAGCTACTCCGAAGGGCAGTGATCAATGCAATCATCTTTTTCGGGAAAAGCAAAGTGATGAGATAGTTGGAGTTATAGGAGTGATAGCAGGGTTGAAACCTGATGAGGATTCATTGTCGCATTGCCATGCGTTTTAGTTTTCCTCTTATTTTGCTTTTGCAATTGCCTTATTCTAGGAATTTCCTCCTATTGTACTTGCCTATTTACAGGCCTACTTCCAATTAATAAAATGAGTTTTTGCTTGTCAATTAATTTCTTGCATTCGCTGATTTGTTTTCAAAAGACGTTCAAAGTTTTATGGTAAAATTTTGCATATATAAACATTGTTGGTTTTACTATGATCAGAAACTTTTGAATATTATTCTGAAACTTGAGCGACCCGAATGGCAGACAAAGTTGTCGCACCATGCCAGGGGAATTCCACTAACAGTATACTGCAGGGAGATCAACTAAAGTTTTCCCCGGTGAGTTTGTTCCTAGACATAAAGGGTCTCTAGAAGTTTGTCAAGTATCCTCCCTTTGATCGGTGAAGTTAACAAGCGCTTTGTGCCAAGGATCATTGATTGCTCTCTTCTTCAGTGAGTTTCTCTTTTATGGGAGTCCTCTTATCATCTTCAATGGAGTTCATTTTCTCTTTCCTAGTGAACATGGATGAGAAATCCTCGAGTGAAGAATTACATAATGCGTCAACTTCATCCCCAATCCAAGGGTCTGGTTCTGGAATGAATCATTTGGGCCCAAATACCCAAAGTTTAGTAAATTTTGCCCAAATACCTACCCTTACAACAAATAGTCAGGAAACAAATGGATGATAGCAATCATGATATGGTAGGATTCGTAGCCCATGAGATGAACGCCATTTTTAATCCTTTAATCAAGAATATAAATAGAACAAACCAAGAAAATTCATCCCAGATGGCTCGAATAGCAGATTTCTTTGGTGGCCCTGATGCACCTACAAGACGTAGACAGAATCCAGTAGTGGTTCGAAATGAAGAACCCACAATTGAACAAATTCGACCGCCTAGACAAGTGGTCGAAGAAAGGAATATAGGGGAAAGATTAAGGAAACAAGAAGTTCAGGAAATGCAAGAGGAACAACCTAGACGAATAAGGATGGTAAATAGGGAACAAAATGCAGATGAAGTTGTTCAGAGAATTAGAAATGACAACTTAGTAGCAGAGAATAATCTAACCACAATGATCGAAAGAATAATGACCCAAAATGGTTTAAACTCAGGGTTTAGGAGACCAAAATATACATCTCCTATTGTAGATTATGTTTTACAATCAAATTTACCCAGGGGTTATAAAGTCCCTAAGTTTACAAAATTTACTGGAGATACAAGTGAATCAACAGTGGAACATATAGCAAGATACTTAACTGAAGCAGGAGATTTGGCCAATAACGAAAACCTTAGGATAAAATATTTTCCAAGTTCTCTAACAAAAAATGATTTTACTTGGTTCACAACTCTTCCTCCAGGATCTATAGATACTTGGCCCTATTTAGAGAGGCTATTCGATGAACAATTTTACATGGGCCAGTCTAAGATAAGTCTAAAAGAATTAGCAAGCATTAAGAGGAAATTCACAGAACCAATAGATGATTACTTGAATAAGTTCTGTTTATTAAAATCTAGATGTTTTACTGTGGTCCCTAAGCATGAATTGGTCGAAATGGCTACTGGGGGCCTAGATTATTCTATTCGAAAGAAACTAGATACACAATATCTAAGAGATATGGCCCAACAAGCAGATAGAGTTCGACAAGTGGAAAGATTAAAAGCTGAAAAGGCTAGGGCTAGTAAAAATTATAAGAAAGAAAGAATATCTTATGTAGAGGCTGAAGAAGGAAATTCAGATGAATATCAGGACCCTTACGAATTCGATCAACTCGAAGTGGATCTTGCAGAATTAAAGCAAGCACCCCCTTATTCTTGTAAAGTTCTGATGCCTTCGAATGGAAGAAATCCTGTCGAAAATGAAAAGAATTATAAATTCCCTAAGAAAATCTATACGTTTGACATAACTAAGTGTGATGAAATATTTGATTTACTTGTCAAAGATGGCCAAGTAATAGTGCCTCCTAATCTTAAAATTCCTCCATTGGAACAACAGAAGAAGAGAGGCTTTTGTAAGTATCATAACTTTTTAGGCCATAATACCTCACAATGCTTTCTTTTCAGGGATTTGATTCAAGGTGCGATTAAGGAAGGCAGACTCAAGTTTTCTGACAAGGCAAAAAACTCAATGAAGGTTGACACTAATTCGTTGCTGATAGCGGAGACTAACTATGCTGAACCCTTGGACGTTAACATGGTGGAGGTTGTTGAGAAGAAAGCTGAATTGGAAAGTGAATTCGAAGAAGATGAAGATTTCATCATAATCAAGAACAAAACAAAAACTGCTGAAAGTCTTCCAAATGTGCTTAGGGAGAAAATACTTCATGATGCAATGAAGGCTACTGATGGCCCACTTGTTGATGACAGGAAAATGGATGAGGCTACTACAGGCCTCAGAGCAAAATTCGAGAAAGTCCAGATCACTGAAGGTCAGACTTTAGGTGTACATATGGTTGGCTTCAAACAACCTAATGCAGAAATGGAGGAAGTTGAACGATGTTTAGAAATGGAGAGAGAGCAGAGAAGGGGGGTTACCCAAAGAAAGACGCAAGCTTGAGCGATTATTTGTTTCATTGCCACAAAAGAAACCATGAGATGCTACTGTGCCCAAGGTCCAGCATTATATGTAATCCAAGGGTGGTTGCTGAGTTCGAGAGGGCTCAACGTGAAAGAACAGGGGTCAATTGGAGGCAGGATAACCAGTTGTACAAGGTGTACCCAAAAGATGAAGAAAGTTTATTGGGATTTCTGGTTCGATGTCACAAAATCGGAACAGAATGTTTGATGTGTCCCAAATGTGCTGCTGTATATGATAGAGAAATGGCAGAGGCGTTTGAAAGAGTCCCCTTTTCATCTTGTTGGGGTCATCAGGGCAGAATGCCTTTGAACCCTGATGTTGTTGGCAGAAATATGCCAATAAGGCCTGATAGTCCCTACCCTAGGGGGCAAAAAGAGTTTCTTTCAGATTACCTGCTGAAATCCCTACTGATAGATGGTTACAGGCGAAATTTGACAAGGGGAAGGGAAAATGGAGAAGCTTCGATCAAGGAGGCAGAACTGCAATGGCATATAGAAAGTAGTTTAATATAGCAAGAAGAGAGGAGATTAGATTGGAAAATTATAAAAGGAAAGAACCCTATGTCTTGATCCCAATGGTGCAGACACCAAAGAAATAAGAAGGCTGAGAGAATCGAAGTCAATGGAAGTGGGAGAGTCAAGCACCAACAAGCCATCATCTATAGTTCAAACTGGGGCCAAACCTCCAGTGTCCAGAAGGCGTTTCTCACACAAGAAAGAAATTTGTGAAGAAAAAGAGCAAAAGATAGTTGTGAATGAAGAAGAGATGTTGACAGACGATTTTGAATCAGAAGGAAAATCATTTTCAATGCAAATTGCAATGTTGTCTCTGTGTTACCTTATGAGTACAATCAAGAAACGAAAGTTGACATAAGTGAGGATAATGAAGATGACGAAATGGCAAAACATAAGCCAGTATGCTACTATGTAATGAACAATGTGGCAGTTGAAGAGCAAAATGCCCTTTTCGAAAAACCGGACACTGGAATGAGGAACCACTTGAAACCCTTATTCATTCGAGCGAAAGTGGAGCAATTTGGCATAAATTAGGTTTTGGCAGATGGGGGTGCTGCTATAAACTTGATGCCATGTTTTATGCTGAAGAAGATAGGTATGTTCGATTCATACATAAAATCTCACAATATGGTATTATCAAATTATGAAGGAAAAATAGGACAGGCCCTGGGTGTGGTGCAAGTTGATTTAACTATTGGCTCTATCACAAGACCAACTATGTTTATGGTAATTGCCTCAAAGGAAAACTACAATTTGTTGCTGGGTAGAGAGTGGATCCACAGAGTAGGTGTAGTTCCTTCATCTATGCACCAGAGATTAGCTATATGGAGGGATGATGGGATTGTGGAGAATATAGAAGCAGATCAAAGCTATTACATGGCGGAAGGTAATCATGTGGACAAGAGAAATTTTGATAGGAATATAGCTAATATAGGGTCATGTAACCCTGCTTAGGAAGGTTTTGAACCTAACAAAAATGATCTGTATTTCCTGACTCTCCACCCTAATGGTTTCCAGTGGGATAGGGAAATTATGTGGGACGGACAAGAAATTAAAGAGACTTCGAGTGTACGACCAACTGGCTGGGGAGACGATGATGTCAATTATGACTGAGTCTGCCTTTTTTGAAAGGATTTCGGCCTATTTGGCTGAGAATAAAATGAAGACGGCTCTCGAAGCCAAAGTAAAAAATATGGTTGTTGAAGCCACAGATAAAAAGAAAACAACAAAAATAAATAAATAGATACAACAAGTCCAAGGGATAGAAACCAATCTCCACCCTTTGATGGACAGACTTCAAAACCATTGGACCTAAGGCTGGATGCAATTTATGATCAGGAGCCTCTGGGGTTCGAAAGGGATCCAGAACTAACAAGCGCGAAGATGATAGCGCAGGATCCACTAGAAGAAGTTGACATAGGATATGGAGTCGAAAAAAGGGTTATGTACATCAGTGCGAAACTCAGTCCCAATTTGAAAGGCAAAGTGGTCGAAGTGCTCAAACAGAATAAAGACTGCTTCGCGTGAGACTATGACAATATTCTTGGTTTAAAGAGAGAACTGGTCGAACACAGGCTTCAAATCAAGTATGGCAAGAAGCCCATCAAGCAGATGACTCGAAGGTTCGCGCCAGCAATTCTCTCAAAAATAAAGGCAAAAATCGAAAGACTCTTTCGATGCAAATTTATAAGGACCATAAGGTATGTTGAGTGGCTTGCGAATATAGTACCTATTATTAAGAAAAGTGGTTCTTTAAGAGTTTGCATAGACTTTAGGGATTTAAACACTGCAACCCCTAAGGATGAATATTACATGCCTATAGCAGAAATGTTAATTGATTCAACTGCAGGTTTCGAATACCTAAGTATGTTAGATGGGTATTCTGGGTATAACCAGATCTTCATTGCTAAAGATGATGTCCTCAAAACAGCTTTCAGATGCCCAGGAGCCTTGGGAACCTATGAATGGGTAGTTATGCCCTTTGGGCTAAAAAATGTTGGGGCAACATATCAAAGAGAAATGAATACCATATTCCATGAATTCATTGAATCATTCATGCAGATCTATATAGATGACATAGTAGTAAAATATGTATCTGATGAGAGTCATTTAAATCATCTTTGCCAATCGTTCAAAAGATTGAGAGAAAGCATGGCTTGAAGATGAATCCTCTTAAGTGTGTCTTCTTTGTGCAAGTCTGGTGATTTCCTGGGCTTTGTGGTCCACAAGAAAGGGATCGAAATAAACCTAAATAAGACGAAGGCGATTGTGGAGACAAAACCTCCAACAACAAAGAAAGATTTTCAATCCCTCTTAGGTAAAATCAACTTCCTGAGAAGATTTATATCTAACCTAAGTGGGCGAACTCAAGCATTCTCTCCACTCCTTTATCTCAAGCAAGGAAATTTGGAATGGAAGGAAGAACATCAAGTGGCGTTCGAAAAGATCAAAGATTACTTGATGCATCCTCCCATACTTTCTCCACCCTCTAGGGATAAGCCCATGAGATTGTACATATCTGTTTCTAATGTAACTATAGGTAGTATGTTAGCCCAAGAAGACAATGATGGCATCGAAAGAGCCATTTATTATCTTAGTAGGGTTTTAAATAAGGCAGAAACAAATTATAGTACTATAGAGAAATTATGTCTCTGCTTATATTTTTCATGTACCAAATTTAAGTATTATATAAAACTAGTTGATGTTTATATTTCATCTCATTTGATGTGATTAAGCATATGCTTTCAAAGCCAATTATGCACAACAGAATTGACAAATGGGCATTAGTGCTCACTGAATACAATTTAGTCTTTAAGCCTTTGAAGGCCATGAAAGGTCAAGTCATTTCAGATTTCATAGTGGACCACTCTGTGGTTGAAGACTTCACCTTGAATTATGTCGATGTACAACCATGGAAATTATTCTTCGATGGTGCAACACACAAAGAAGGAAGTGGAGTTGGGATTCTTATAATTTCTCCTGAAGGAATTCTAACAAAATTCAAGTAAAAATTAGGAGGACCTCCTTGCTTGAATAATGAAGCTTAATACGAAGCATTAGTTGCTGAACTTGAAGCTTTGTTGGAATAGAGGGCAAATAGAGTCGAAATTAGAGGAGACTCAGAGTTGGTAATCAAACAGATAATAAAGGAATACAAGTGCATAAAAGAAAACCTGATCATGTACTTTGTTATTGCTAATAGATTACTTAAGAAATTTGAGTATGTAGATATTAAACATATTCCCAGAATTAGTAAGCAAGAGGCAAATGACTTGGCTCAAATAGCCTCAGGATATAAAATATCCAAGGAAAAACTCCAGTACTTCATTGAAGCAAAAGGGAGAGTGATGGCTACTAGGTTGTCACCATCAGACCTGGAAAATTCAAAATTTGGCTATGCCAATAGAGAAGAATTCGAAGTATTGAATATAGATGCTTTTGGCTGATACAGATTGGCGAAGTCCAATAATAAATTATTTGAAAGAATCTTCAATAGATACAGAGAAAAAGATCAAATATAGAGCGTTGTCTTATGTATTATTAGGAAACGAACTGTTCAAGAAAACTCCAGAAGGAATCTTACTCAAATGTTTAGGAGAAAATGAAGCATACTTAGCATTATCCTATACGGCATGGGCATACACCAAGTGTCATAAGATGAAATGGTTATTGTTTCGATATGGCATGTATTGGCCCACTATGCTCAAAGATTGTATCGAATTTTCTAAGGGTTGTGAGGAATGTCAAGTTCATGCAGGCATCCAATATGCTCCTGCAAGTGAGTTACATTCAATTGTTAAGCCTTGGCCTTTTAGGGGATGGGCATTAGATCTAATTGGTGAAATTCGACCAACTTCGTCCAAAGGACATAAGTATATCCTTGTAGGTATAGATTATTTTACAAAGTGGGTCGAAGCAATACCTCTAGTGAATGTTGATCAAGAAACGATCATAGAATTCATCCAAAAACAAATAATTTATAGGTTTGGAATACCAGAGAGTATTACAACAGACCAAGGCTCCAGGTAAAAGATGCAAGAATTTGCACAAGAAATGGGTTTTAAGTTGCTCACATCTACACCATATTACTAAGCAAATGGTCAAGTAAAGCAAACAATAAAGTAATAATAGGTTTGATAAAGAAACATGGGATGAAAGCCAAAGAATTGGCACAAAGTTTGATCAAGCTTTATGGGCATGTCGAACGTCTCCTAAAGAAGCAACAAATACCCCATTTGACTCACATTTGGACATGATGCGCTTGCCAATGAAATACATTTGCGCTAGTAAGAATCCAAAGAAAAACGAAATCCCCGAGCATTATTGGGATGATGATGAATGAATTGGTAGACATATATGAAGCTAAAGCACGCTTGAAGTTACGAGAAGACAAAAAGAAAGAGTAGCCAGAGCATACAACAAAAGAGTTAAAAGTAAGTTATTTTCAACTAATTACTTGGTTTGGAAAGTTATATTACCCATGGATAAAAAGAATAAGTTGTTAGGGAAATGGTCACCCCACTGGGAGGGACCCTTTCATGTTTTGACAAACTTTTCAATTAATTCTTATGAGATAGAGGAGTTAGCTGAAGATTGAAGGATTTTGAAAGTAAATGGAAAATACTTAAAAAAAGTATAAACCATGCTTGCAATAAATTCGATCAATTAGAATGATAAAATAAGACAAATAGTAAAGCCAATATGGTCCTGCAACAAATAAATGCCAAGATGGCTTTGTCTGAATTACAAAATATATAACAATAAATTCCTTACAATAGGGAACATTAAGGGAATACATTCAAGAAATCAGAAAGGATTTTTTGTTGTTTTCTTTTTATCTGTCGCTTCAACAACAACGTTTTTTACTTCGGCTTTTAGAGCCGTCTTCATTTTATTCTCATTAAATAGGTCAAATCCTTTCGAAAAAGGCACTCACCATAGTTGACGTCTTCAATCTCGGCCTTGGCACCTCAAAGTCTCTTCAATTTCCTGTCCGTCCCACATAATTTCCCTATCCCACTTGAAACCATTAGGGTGGAGAGTCAGGAAATACAGAGCATTTTTGTTAGGTTTGAAACCTTCCTCAACAGGGTTACATGGCCCTATATTATCCATATTCCTATCAAAGTTTCTCTTGTCCACATGATTAACATCTGCCATGTAATAGCTTTGATCTGCTTCTATATTCTCCACAATCCCATCATCCCTCCATATAGCTAATCTCTGGTGCATAGATGAAGGAACTGCACCTACTGGTGGATCCACTACCAAAGAATGTTGTAGTTTTCCTTCGAGGCAATTACCATAAACATAGTTGGTCTTGTGATAGAGCCAACAATTAAATCAACTTGCGCCACACCCAGGCTCTGTCCTATTTTTCCTTCATAATTTGATAATACCATATTGTGAGGTTTTATGTATGAATCGAACATACCTATCTTCTTCACCATGAAACTTGGCATTAAGTTTACAGCAGCACCCCCATCTACCAGAACCTTATTTATGCCAAATTGCTCCACTTTCTCTCGAATTAATAAGGGTTTCAAGTGGTTCCTCATTCCAGTGTCCGGTTTTTTGAAGAGGGCATTTTGCTCTTCAACTGCCCCATTGTTTATTACATAGTAGCATACTGGCTTATATTTTTCCATTTCATCATCTTCATTCTCCTCACTTATGTCAACTTCCGTTTCTTGGTTGTACTCATAAGTTAACACAGAGACAACGTTGCAATTTATATTGAAAAAAGATTCTCCTTCTGAGAAGACAAAAAGAAAGAGTAGCCAGAGCATACAACAAAAGAGTTAAAAGTAAGTTACTTTCAACTAATGACTTGGTTTGGAAAGTTATATTACCCATGGATAAAAAGAATAAGTTGTTAGGGAAATGGTCACCCCACTGGGAGGGACCCTTTCGTGTTTTGAAAAACTTTTCAAATAATGCTTATGAGATAGAGGAGTTAGTTGAAGATAGAAGGATTTTGAAAGTAAATGGAAAATACTTTAAAAAGTATAAACCATGCTTGCAAGAAATTCGAATCGTTACAGAATGATAAAAATAAGACAAATAGTAAAGCCAATATGGTCCTACAACAAATAAATGCCAAGATGGCTTTGTCTGAATTACAAAATATATAACAATAAATTCCTTACAATAGGGAACATTAAGGGAATACATTCAAGAAATCAGAAAGGAGAATTTTGCTTCAATTTAGCAAATTTGCTCTTACACAAATTAATCTTGCATTGATTAGCATTCCTAATACCTTCGAGCGCTCTAATCTCCTCATTGATTCGCTCAGCCACTTCCATCTGCTGAAGGCTTTTTGAAACAAGAGCTTCAAGCTCTTTCTCATCCACAACCTTTAGGGCTGCTTGCTCGTTTCGAGCACCTTCAATTTTCTTCTAAAGTTCCTCGATTTGGGATTCCCATAGCAAGATTGATCGAGCAAGAACATCATGCTTATCCTTAGCTTGAATCTGTGTGCGCTCCAATGCTTCAGCTTCTTCAAAAAACTTTGAAGTTTGATCATAAGCAACAGATAAAGCTTCTTGCTTAGCTCGAATCTTGGCATCCACATCACTTTCCCTGTTATATTCGCCGCTAACTTCTTTGAGCAAAATTTTTAGATCATAGATAGTCTCGCTCACTTCAGAAGGGAAGATGTTGAGATCAATTTGAGTAAGCAGCTTCTTCATGGAGTAATAGGTTGTGATGTCATCTTTCAGAAGAGTAAAAATGTCAGCCTCAAATATAGTCCTGCTGACTTGTTGAAGAAGTTGATCAACAGAATTGAGAGAAGCATTATCTTTTGTCTCACTCGAGCCCTCAGACTGGTTTCTTCCAAAAGAAGAGTCCCTTTGTGTTAGCATTAACTTGACATACTTCAAAGGGTTGCTTCTTTTTAATTCTTCTTTTTGTTCCTCATTTAATGAGGGATCCTGGTTTCTTGCCTGAAAGACTCCAGCAGGCGTAGGAATCTCTACTAACCTCTCTGTTTCTTCCTGCACCACTTCTTCGCCATCATCGCCTTCTGTGAAATATTAGCTAACACTATGTGCTTCGTTTTCTTCTTCTGATTGATTAGCAAGGCGAACTCTTCTGGGTGAAGAGTCACTAAGAATCTCAATAACAGGAGTTTCGAGTTCCACATTTTTTCGCCAGTTGTAGGAATTTCTTTCAGAGGGGGAGAAGTTTCTTGTTGATCTGGAACTTCGATAGCCCCAGCAGGAGTTGCAGCTGTGACACCCCAAATAATTCAATTATTAAATAATTAGAATTTTAATTATTAATTTAATTAAAGGTTTAGTTATTGATATTTTTTGAATTAATGGATTTAATTAATTAATTAAATAATGGGAGTGTTGGGGTGTCAAGTTGTATTGGAGGGTGTGGGGAGTAAAAGGCTCTACTTATTCTAATTATGTTATTTTATTAATTGGAATAATAAAAGGAATAAATAAAAGAAAAAGGAAAAAAGTGAGAAGAGAATTGGAAGTTTTCATTCTACGTACTTTTGAGAAGAGAAGAGAAAGAGGAAAAGTCAAGGCGTCAGAAATTCGAAGAATCATCGCGAGGTAAGGAGTGATTTTGTCTAATTAATATGCCTTATAGGTTTTTATAATCAATAGGATGAATTGATGCGTTAGGAATCTCGAATTAGAATTTCTAGGTTGTGCCCTAATGGTATGATCTGACGTAAAAACCTCAATTAGAATAAATAAGAATGGTGAAATTGTGTAGGTTGATTGTGGATTAATTAGAGAGTATAGTTCTGCTGTTAATTAGATGTGAAAATACATAAGAATTATTGTTTCTGATGTACTATGGTTGTTGGTGATGAATGGGACCAATTGGAATTGAAAACAGTGAAAACAAAACTGGTTTTTAGTGAAAAAACGCAGCATGCATCGATGCAAGTAGTCAAACGTGTGAAAAACAGAAGCTGGAATAAGGCTTGCATCGATACAAAACCCCATGCATCGATTCATGTGGTGAAAATTGGAGTTATGAATCGACACATACGTGTTATGCATCGATGCATACTGAAGGAAAATGGTTATTGTCATACCCCAAAATTTGCCCTCCATCTTCTCAAGACATTCCATACATCCATACTCAAGGGTTGATCAGACAAATCCTCTCCTAGACAATCAACCCAAACTAGGGTTTGGTGATTCTCGATCAAAATGGATTTCCAACATCTCCAATGATCATCATGCCTCCTCATATACTTCAAATGTTCTCCATGACAAGCTTCAAGCTTCACAAGTCAAGTTTCCTCAGACAATTGCTCAGATGGTTGAAAATCAGTTGTATTGGACAAAAAGTCAACTGTGGTCAATATACAATCAAACTTCATGATTTTTGGTCAACATCCTCATTTTGGAGTTACATTCATCATTTGATCAAGGGTTGATCATGATTCATCAAGAAAACTCAAGATTTGCTCAAAAGTCAAACTTTCCAAATTAGGGTTTCTTAGAGAAAAGTCAACTGAACTTTGACTGAGCATAACTTCTTCATACTTTCTCAAAAAATTTTCCACCACCTCTTGTTTTGAAGGAAATTCAATTCTCTACAACTTCATGTCTCACAAGAATGTTCAAAAAATGCTTCATTTGGAAGGTATGGATCAAAACATTACAGGCCCTTTTCAAAGTCAACAAAAAGTCAACCTTTTGTTTTGAAGATATATTGAGCATGGAAAATCCAATTGAGATGAGACCAAAAAGGTTGGTTAGAGGACTCTTAGAGCTTTCCAAAAAGTCCAAGAACACTCAAAAATGTGGAAAATTGAGCAAGATACACCACTCACAAATTGGGCAATTTTGGAGAAGTGCACAAAGAGAGATGCTTCTAAAAATCAAATTTTTTGCAAATGGGCTTACTTTTTCTTCATCCAAACTTGTTCCTTATGCAATTAGGAATATCCAAGCCCAATGCCACGAATTTTTATTTTATTTTTCTATTTAATTTGGAATTTATTCATTTAAATACAAATTAAATTTAAAAATAAAGTATAAAATCAAAATTAAATACAAACTTGATTTTCTCTCTTCCTTGGGATCCAAGCAACTCAATAAAGCCAAGAAATTTCGAAATTTGATTGATATGGCAAGATTTGATTGAAAATTGATCAAAAAAATGAAAATTTGATTTTGTACAAAATCAAATTTGATTTGCATTGATTAGTGATTGATTCTTTCTCAAAACAACTCTGAATCCTTCTACTATAAATACACAACTCATGCCACTAATTAGGGTAGAAATTGGACCGAGAAACCCTATTGAAGCTCAAGAAAACCGTGTACAAGCCAATTGCAGCCCTAGTTCCAGCTTTTCTAATCGATTTTGAGGTGTCCATTGCATTCCTCGATACCTCTTGAGTCGATCCGCACCTTACATCATCCAAAAGCATCCGTAATCAAGAAATCACGAATCGGTTTGTTCATCCTTTTTCAAAATCGTGTTTCATTATTCATGCATTATTAACAAGTTTTGATGTTTGTTTCATGTTTAGAACAAAGTTTGCAAGCGATCCGGGCAGTTAATTGCATTTCCATGGCTCAAACGTGTTACGCCATAACTAGGGTTCTCGAACTCGATTTAGGGCTTTGCTTATTAGGATAAATTGGACCACGAGACTATTACCAATGCATTCGAATGATGTCCTGAATCGATCCATGGTCTTAGATGTTATTTATATTATGTGTGCTTGATTTTGATTTAGCTAGGGTGTAGCCGAACAATGGAAGCAGTTTTCAAAAATTCAAAACGAAAGAGATGAAGTTTGGCGCGAGACGAGGCAATGGGGAGAGGCGCGTGTTTGTAACCTACCTGCTCCAGCTTTCAAACACACTTGCCGCAGCTCGCTTGGTTAAGGCGCTTCCTGATGATGCCTCCCATGTCACGAGTTCGAACCTCCAGGACCGGTTTGATTTCTTTTACAAACATCAAACTTTTCAATTATTTTCATATTTTCATATTTTTCCATGCAATTTTAATTCTTTTCATAATTTTTATTCATGCATTAAAAATCATCAAAAATATTTTTCCTTTTGCATTTATTTTCATAAAATGTTTATTTAATTTATAAAATTAAAAAATATTATTTTGCATGCATATTTATTTTTATTCATAATTTAGCATTTAAATCACTTTTAATTAGTTTTTAATTATTAAATTGCATCCAAAAAATCCCAAAAAATTATTTTAGAATATTAATGTTATTTCTAGCATGCCATATTTTTCTCATTCAAAAATTTGCATTTTTACTAACATTTTTCTCTTATTCGATTTCTCTCGTATTTTCCGATTTCTCATCTTTTCACAAGTTATCCCGTTTCGGACGATTTTTCTTTGTCGTTTTTTTCTTTCAATAATGTAATTGCTCATGGGATGTAATAGTTTTAATTAGGGCTTTTATTTTCCGCAAGTTTAAATTATGTATCTGCCCCGAAGCCATGTAATAGCGTAGGACATTTATCTTTCCGCATCTTTACATTCCCGCATTTTAATTTCCGCACCCTATAAACTGCTAGTAATTAGGTGTGTATGGCAAGATTCAAATTGGACATAGCCCACTAATTTTCAAGATAACATATCTGAATTTGACACACTTCTTCACACACGCACCCCTTAGGGTAATTCTCTCTCGTTGCCTTACGAATACAAATGGTCAAGTCCCTCGAACGTAGAGGTGTCCTAGCACCGTTGCCTTCAAAACAAATCATCATAGTCCCTTCGATACAAAGATCATAGACCCACGATGTCGCTCTGAATACATGATCTTGACCTCGATTGTCGCCACTGAAAAATGATGATAGTCCTTCGAATGTGCTAGGATACTTCCTACAAGTTGCTTTCTATGACCATCCGATGTCCCTTCGAATGTCCCTTTACATCCAACAAATAGAGTTACCTACCAACTAATGGTATGGATAGCACTATTCTAAAGGAACGTAAAACAACAACGACTAATTCGAGTAGGTAATAAGACTTTTAGTTGCTTGCTCTATCAAAATACTTTTCACACCTCACACTTTTGTCAAAGTTCAAACTCTTTTCAAAACGAAACATTTCCGAACACTTTGTATACATTCCGCATGAATCATTACAAAGTCAAAGCGAAATGCCTTTTCAAACATTTTGTCAAACACAAAGCACAATTTTAAAGTGATCTAAGAGCAACTAAGAGCCCGTAGATAACTACGGATGGAAAGGGTGCTAATACCTTCCCTTTCATAACCTTCTCCCTTACTCGTAATCTAACAAGGTCTTTTTCTCTACTTTTACCTTCCTTAATTGGATAAAAGAAAAGTGGGTGGCTACTTGCTATCCGCACATTGCTGTATACAAAAACCTACAAAGTCGTTCACCGTGTTACGGTTATGCATCAATACATGTGGTCTATGCATCAATACAAGTGGTTATGCATCAATACAAGTGGTTATGCATCAATACATATGGTCTATGCATCAATACAAGTGGTTATGCATCAATACATATGGTTTATGCATCAATACAAGTGGTTATGCATCAATACAAATGGTTATGCATCAATACGAGTGGGTTATGTATCAATGCAAAATAGGTATGCATCAATGCATACTGAAGGAAAATAGAAAAGAATTAATTTTGAAAATGTATGCATCGACGCATACGATGCTTGTGTCGACGCAAGCTAGTTATGCATTGATGTATGAGCTTATGCATCGATGCATACTGTACAGAAACAGAACATAACTTTTGAAAAACTGTTTTGGTCATATCTTTGCAACCGTAACTCCGATTTAGGCATAGTTGGTATTGTTGGAATGCTTGGAGCACGTACTATCTATTGAAAACATTTTTAAAACCCAGTACCTAAATGTTGATGGATTGATATGGCTTTTCAGAGGAAGAATTTGTTGTAATTGTGATTGTCCGCCTTTACGGTATATACTTGATAGATGTTAATACCATGTGTTGTGATTAACGTTGTTTATTCATGATTGTATTGATATCATGTGTTGTTGTCGATGTTGTATATTCATAATGGTTGTTGATATCTTATATTGCTGTCGATGTTGTATATACCTGGTAGTTGTTGATCCTTGTTGTTGATGTATATAAGGTGATAGTCTTACCAATCAAGGGTAAGCGCTGGCATAATTATGCTTTGTGATGATTTAATTCATGATAGGTAATGATACCATGTTGTTGTTGATGATGGTTTATGATGACTGATGTGGTCATAACCTGTGTTTGAATGTTACATGCTTTTGATGTGCATGCATATACATTCTGGTGGAGTTAATTCCCATTGTGTGGAATTTGGCTTGTATGCCAATAACCGCTCCCGTGTGATTGTGGGTGGTGAGGTACTGGACTCTGTGTCCGGTGATTGTGGACGAACCGATGTTGGTGACTTATTTCATATTTTGGTACCAAATGCATTGAGTCTGCATTGCATATGGAATTATAACATGTTAGGATGGTTTCCAGTGTTATAATTTCATTGATTGTTGTTATATGTATAATGATCTGTGTGAATTGTATTTGTGAACTGGAATCTGAATATACTAATGAGGGTGGAATAATGTATTGATTGTTTTATTGTTTTAAAGAAACGTATAATGCATTTTAATTGTTGATGAAATCTCACCCTTACTTTGATGATTTGATTGAAGTGTTAAGCTTAGAAGGAGGTGAGGATAGCTTTGAGCTGTGCTATTTAGATTGTCCGCGTGTCAGTGTCATGCTCTAGTTGTTGTAACACTAGGGAACAATTGGTTTAGAGTTATCAGTAAACTTTGTTTTTCTTTGGGTTATGTTGGGATAATCATGAATTGAATTTATTCCGTTTTGGTTGCTATTTTCTGCTGTGTAAACATAATTATTGGTTTTTGAATTTTATTTAATCAAGCTCTTCAGTAAAAGCATGACATGTGATGAGATTTTCTGTTTTTAATTAATTGTGACGCCCTTTCGTTTATGTTAACTCTGATTTAAATATTAATTCGCGGGGTATTTTAGAAGGGGTGTTACAATAGTGGTATCAGAGCATAGTCGGTCGTTGTGACCAGTGTCTTAATGTCATTATCCCTTTGTACGCGACAAGTGTGTACAACACTGCTGGTACTTGTTGCTTTTCTGATTGATTATTGCAGGAGTAGTGTGGAACTAAGTGGAGGATAAGAGATGCTTCCCGAATATGTTTCGATTGTATGCCATTGGTACGAGGTACTGCTTGAGAAGACAACGCAAGAGTTGTTAGATTTGTTGGAATCGTTTGGACCGTAAGTCATAGTTGGAAGTGCAAAAAGGCGAGTACGATTCTGAGAACAGAAAGTGTTAGCAATGATGGTTTATACTCCAGTATGATTATTGGATATCTATTGACAAATTGAGGACTTGATCACCCTTAATCTCTTGTTAATAGTAGAGGAAATCGTATTGGATGGTATACAATTGTCTTACTATGATGAATATAAATGAAGTTTGGTAGAAGCTTATGAACCATATGAGTTGACGAAGACTCTAATAAGGACATTGAATTAAGATGGATGATCAGAGTTGCGCAGTTGTTAATGATGGTGTTGTAGTGCTTATGTTGTATTCTTCGACGAAAACGAAAGGAAAGGCTAAGGGTAGTGAATTGCCTGTGGTGAATGAATTTCCAGAGGTGTTTCCAGAAAATGTTAGTGAGTTGCCACCTGAGAGGGAAGTGGAATTTACTATAGATTTGATTTCTGGAACTAGTCCGGTGTCGATGGCGCCTTATCGCATGCCGGCATCCGAATTATCTAAATTGAAGAAGCAGTTAGAAGAGTTACTTGAGAAGAAGTTTATTCGTCCTAGTGTTTCGCCGTGGGGTGCTCCTGTGTTGTTGGTTAAGAAGAAAGAAGGTTCAATGAGATTGTGTGTTGATTACAGGCAGTTGAATAAAGTTACAATCAAAGAATCGGTATCCATTACCGAGGATTGATGATTTGATGGATCAACTGGTTGGAGCGTGTGTATTCAGTAAGATTGATCTGAGATCTGGATATCATCACATTTGTGTGAAGACGGAAGATATTCAGAAAACTGCATTTAGAATAAGGTATGGACATTATGAGTATTCTGTTATGCCGTTTGGAGTTACTAATGCACCTGGTGTTTTCATGGAGTATATGAACAGTATATTCCATCCGTATCTTGATAAGTTTGTGGTAGTATTTATTGATGACATTCTGATCTATTCGAAGAATGACAAAGAGCATGCAAAACATCTTAGAGTTGTATTGGAATTGTTGGAAGAGAAGAAGCTCTATGCGAAGTTGTCCAAGTGTGAGTTCTGGTTGAGTGAAGTAAGCTTTCTTGGTCATGTGATTTCCAAGAATGGCATTGTTGTTGATCCTATGAAGGTAGAAGCGGTATCTCAGTGGGAAGCGCCGAAGAATGCTTCTGAAATCCGTAGTTTTCTTGGTGTTGCATGTTACTATAGAAAGTTCATTGAAGGATTTTCGAAGTTAGCTTTGCCGTTGACTAAGTTGACAAGAAAGGGTCAAGTGTTTGTTTGGGATTCTAAATGTGAGAAAGGATTCCAAGAGTTGAAGAAGAGGTTGACTAGTGCTCCGATTTTGATTTTGCCGAATCCGGCGGAATCTTTTGTTGTGTACTGTTGAAACAACCGGCTGAACATCATTCGATAACTATATCAATGAAGTCGCCATCGAACGTTTTTTATCTCGCAAAGGAGAAGGTAAGCATCGCAAACCGAAAGGATAAGACACGGTCTTGCGCGAGAGATAGTAATGAATCTATTACAGCGAAGGGAATGTATTAGCACCCCACACGTCCGTATTTTCAACGTATCCACTCTATTTTCTCATCTAATGGGTGTGTTTATATCTATTTACTGACAATTGCTATATCTGTATGCTAAAGAGAATGCATGTGAAAGAAATGAAAATAAAGAAAAAACACGGGAAAAAAAAGGGAGTATTTACATCGAGCCCCGTGACAAGATGCCTACGTATTCCTCGTGCAATGGTCGAGGCGCCCGTAGTTCGGCCCATTGTTTTGGTGGATTATGTGTTTTTTTTAATTATGAAAAATAGTTTTAAACACAAAAGAAAACCCGTAGGCAAAAAAGTTTGCTTTGGTTGGTTTTTTTTACCTTAAAAAAGGAGTTTGAACCATTATTAAATATTTTAATGTTCAAAATAAAAAGAAAACAAGTTTTAGTTTTATTACATGCAAGGATGCAAAAAACTAGAAAAATAATCAAGGGAAACTATCTAATTCTATCCCTAATGCAAACATGCAAAGATGGCCCTATGGTTGAGGATAAAAGTCTAAGCTCAAGATTATCCTAACCGAGCAATCCTAAGAAATCAAACAAATCAAACACAATCATAAGTAGAATCGCCCTAAGCGGGTCTTTAAATAAACCGAAGGGGTTCACAACATGCTCCAACTACGAAGCCCCTTCATACATCTCTATTCCTACTTCTCATGGCAAGGAAAGCGGTAAAACCCTACTTCTCATGCTCTCTAGAAAAGCGGTAAAAGAATGCGATAAATAAGGTATAGAAAATACAAAATGGATATTAAATCCGAAGAGCACTGCAAGATAAAAATATCCGAAAACTTCAAGTCACTGGCGACCGCAATAAAGTAATCCGATGAGCAATATGCAGAGGCACCAAAAGCATAATCAGAATGTGTGTCATACACATCCGAAGCAAATACACCTGTATAAGATTGCAATCCAGACAATACAGATAAAGGATGTGCATCGATATGCACGGTCAAGAATGTGTGTCTATACACATTCGACGTATATCCAATGAACCTGCATGAAATTACAATCCAGACAAAGCAGACAAAGAAGGCACACACATGTGTGCAAGCAACAGATATGGATTCTACACATCCAAAATCAATCAGATAACCTGCAAAAAATGGTGAAAACCAAGCAGACAGATAAAGAATGCACACGCATGTATGCAACATCAAAACATGGATCCTACACATCCAAGTCACAAGTATAATACTCCATGTACCTCGCATACGAAGCAAAGTGTCAGAAATAACAATGAGGCTTTTAAATAAAGCACAAGACGCAAAAAAATGATTATTTACAATGAGATTGAAGTATTAAAGATAAATTCCTAGTGAGGGAAGCAACTAAATTGTTCTAAAACTATCCTAAACATCTAAACAAATAGAGGAAAAGATACAAATTAATCATGCGAAAGGAAACTAGAAAACTATACAATTATCAAATTAGTTCCTAAGAATCGAACTATTAAAAGTTAGGTTTGAAATTCTACTTACAATCCTAAGGTATGGTATACATTCAACTACAATTAAATGGTAGAAAAACATCCTAAAGTTTATAAGAAACACATGTCATTACACTCCTAAGATTAGTCAACTCAAACTACAAAGGAAAAACATGTTTCTAAATATATTATCGAAAATTGATTAAAAATTAAAAGAAATTAATCGCAAAAATATCACAAAAACATATCAAAAATATTCTAAGATCCTAAAATGTCAGAAACTATTTTTTATGTATTTTTTATAAGTCAATAGAATCGAAATCGAGAGCAATTTTGAGAACGTATGAAAATTGTGAAGTATGGAACGGGGGGTGTATTGCTGAATTGTCTAATTGAACTAAATCTAGTTATTAATGGCGCCTGGGCCTGAAATGCAGGGGGTGTGAGATAGAAAACTGTACAAAGCCCAGTATGAATCCTATACTAAGTCCATTTTGATTAAAACAAACACATATTTTTTTATATCAATGTCACATTATTATTTTTTATGTCACGTTTTAATGCACAGTGTATCAATTGGTCAATTTATTTAAAAACTCAGATTTTTTATAAATAAAAAAAAAGGACACATGTCGGTACTTGGTTGGTTATAGCAAAAAAGCATGAGCCAACCAAAGGAAGGCACGCTTAGAGTTGCGGACGTGGAGAAAGAAAGAGCTCGCCGGAAATGTATTTTCCGTCATCTTCTTCGGTAAGCCTTCCGTCGCCGGTGATGGTTACAATGATCGGAACACGACATAGATAGCAAATTTCCTGCTCGGAATTCCATGAGGACAATGAATCTGACCTCGACTCCTTCGAAAATTGACGACGAGCACGAGAGAATATTCGGAAAAAAACTTCACAGCTTCCCGTTCGAGATCTCATTGAAGATGAAGGTGTAGAGAGTTTCACGTGTCTGAGAAATAAACTCAGAAATTCCCTTGGATCTTGGAAAGTGGCAATGAAGTGTGATATGAAGGCTCGGATCTGGAATTTTCCGTCACCCTCTCGGTCACATCACGCCGATGGCGAATACACCTTACCATAATTCAAGATTCCGACAACGTTCTATCCATCTTGCGTCACTGAATACGAATCCAAAGCTCAAATTCACTTATCTGACCGGATTCAATGAGAAATTCGCAACACCCAAAAATGGATCTAAAAATACATATAATGACGAACATTCACAGTGCCTTGGACTTGAGATAACTTTCGTGAATGAATCCTTCGAGTAAAGTAGATTGAAGACGAAGAACTGAAGCGAGAGAGGGAGCACTTTCAATCATCAACAAAGAAGAGTGACGCCGGAGATAGATAATGCGTGATTTGCACGAACAATTTTCATGTTGAAAGTTTTCCGAATCGACGCTTGTAACACACACCAAAATGACTCTAAAGTCATGGCATCACAACTGACTGCGTCATCATATAACTTTTCTAAACATTGCTAGCCGTTTATTCATCCTGAGTGTACTACTTTACGGACCTATAACTCCCTCGATACTCGACCAAATGATGCAAACTCGATGCCATTGGAAAGATGACGTATGGAAGAACAACTTTGTAGTTTGACAAAAATCCAAACAAAGCCTTAATAATTGAATAAAAGTGTTTGAAAATTGCCGTATGACCGTTCGATGAAAGTCCTGGCTGGGCTGGGAAAATTCCAAACATGACTTGCAGCAATTTTCCAACAATAAACCATCAATTACGGCGATCCATATTTTCCGCTCTGACGTCCGAAACGAAAAAGTTTCTAAACGAAACTTGTAAAGTTCATGACAAACTCCAACTTTCATGTTCGGAGTTTTTCCATGCGGCGATCGAATCGATGACAAAACGGCGAACATCGTACACCAACCGTTTGATAAAAGTTCTAGCCATGGCAAAATGTATCTTTGTCTTGCGTTTGAGCTCAAACTGCAAACTAAACTCTGTATCTTCCGCTCCGACGTCCGAAACGAAAAAGTTTGTGAACGAAACTTGTAGCGGAAATGACAATCTCCAAATTTCGTGTTCGAAGTTTTTCCGTGCGGTGATAAAATCGACGAGAAAACAGCCTCAAACATGTGCACAACGACTACTTGAATATTGCAAACATGATGAGTCCTGATTTTCCAGGCTTTGTAATTTTCGATTCGAGTCCCGAATGAATTCCATTCCTTCAACAACGTTATAGATTGCCGTGAGATGAACAACTTTGCAGTTGAACATTTTTTAATTCGGAGCCAATAACTATGATAAAATCAAACGAGCTATCGACGAGCATAGAAACAAACACTTGAAATATTTCTAAGTGTTGAATTTTGAGAAATGATAAACCGTAACCTCCGAGGCTCCGTAATTTTGATCCGATTCCCGAATGGATTCGATTTCTTCAGCAAAGTTGTAGATTGCCGCTAAATGAACAACCTTGGTTTTGAACTCGACTCGAATCGACGCCTCAAAACACGTGTAAAATACCTCCGAAGTCGAGCACTTGAACATGTTGAAAACACTTAAAATTTCACTAAGTGTAAACTTCAAAAGTTATGAACATTAAACTTCAGAGCCTCATAACTCGAAATCCGGGCATTTCTGGAGAAATCTTCATAAGGACAAACTCGAGATGCAATCGCTCTTTCCAATGACTTCATTCGTGAAAATTCGACCACAGACGAGTGAGATAGAGAGTCGACAACATGGCTCCGTGAACACTAAGTACTTAAAACTTAGAAAAAATTTCTAAGCTTAAAGTTACTTAAATTGCAAGAAAACTTGTTTTCACCCGATTCTTCCAATCTTTCTCAACAAATGATCATATTTTCTCAAATGTGTTTTGACCATAATTTCAGAAATTCCACAAACTTTGACTTTTGTTGACTTTTTAGTACACACATTCAAATATCATTTTATCCGATCGTAATTGATTTCCTGATGAATCGCGTGGAACAATAAGCCAAATACAAATACTTCAAAAACTCACAAAAGGCCATAGAATCAATTCGGGCTCAAATGTTCGACCACAACATCACATTTCGACATCATCAATATCCACATGATAGGCAATCGTAACCTCAAACTCAATTCTCGATAGATAATCGAAGCTTTGGGACACACATATCTTGCGTATTGGTGGCGCTTGAAATGACAACTTCAAATATCCACTTTGGAGAACCAAACCTCTTCTTGAATTATCAGTTCATACGATTTAGAAAATCTCGAACCCATGGCTAATGCATGAATGATATGTATGCAATGCACCTATTGATCAAGTGTAAGCCAATTATTTATTAATAAAATCAAGAGGGCGAATTTTGGGGTGTAGCGGCTGCCCCTATTCAATCTTCTTGACCAAAGGGTGAGATTAACGCAAGCCTTCGAACCAACAAGGAAGATGATTGAATACTTAAATGAACCGTAAAATTCGCGCTCTGAATGCGAGCGGAGAATTATTATATTTTTGATTTTCTGTTTAAACATATACACTGGAGAGACATAAGGGGGACACACTTATACCAACGAACTCGGGCATTCCGCTCACAAGAACACTTGTATTGAGGCGACCCACCAGAAATGATGAAGAGAGGACACCCATGAAAGAGCGACTCGGTGAGGATGAGAAATAAAGGAGACAACTTCATACGAACGAACTCGGGCATTCCACTCACGAGAACAATTGTATTGAAATGACCCATCCAGGATGATGCATAGAGATATGAAGAGGGAAAACGTATACACGCGAACTCGGGCATTTCGCACACGAGAACAACGGTATTAAAACGACCCTCTAGGGATGATACAGAGGACACCCATGAAAGAGCGACTCACTGAAGATGAGAATAACCAATGATCTTCGGCATGAAGCGCTTGTTGATAAACAACTTTGCAGATCAAGGGTAAAGAGGACACCTGACACGGTGGACTCCAAAGGAAGAAGACGTCGAGACAGCAGCGACCTTCAACATAGATCCTCGTACGAAGCTTGTTAACTTCATGACCTAAATAAAGAGAACTCAATAAAGGAGGAAGAATATCACTCCAAACATAGACCCTCGGCACGAAGAGCTAGTTAACTTCACAGATCTAAGCAAATGAGAACCCAACAAGGAGGAAGACAAAGCTTCCGAGCATAGACCCTCGACACGAAGAGCTTGTTAGCTTTGCGGATCTAGGCACAAGAGAACTCAACAAGAGAGGAGAAATGCCTGTTGATAGACGAATCCCAAACATAGATCCTCGACACGAAGAGCTTGTTAACTTCGCGGATCTGAAACAAGTGAGAACTCCACATGGAGGATAAACATCACTCCAAACTTAAACCCTCGGCACGAAGAGCTAGTTAACTTCGCAGGTTTAAGTAAATGAGAACACTTGACCACGGTGAACTCAACAAGTAAGGAGAAACGACTATTGATAGACGAACCCCAAACATAGATCCTCGGCATGAAGAGCTTGTAACCAGGGACCTAGCGGTGAGAACTCAATAAGGAGGAAGAACATCACTCCGACATAGACCCTCAGCACGAAGAGCTTGTTAACTCCGCAGATCTAAGCAAATGAGAACTCAATAAGGAGGAAGAACATCACTCCAAACATAGACCTTCGGCACGAAGAGCTGGTTAACTTCGCAGGTCTAAGAGAATGAGGACACCTGACCACGGTGAACTCAACAAGGGAAGAAGACATCGGGCAAAGACGAACTTCAAAAATAGATCTTTGGCACGAAGAGCTAGTTAACTTCGCAGATCTAAACAAAGAGACGACACCTGAAGACAGTGAAATCACAAGGGAGAGGACGTCGGACGAAGACGAACTCAAAAAGGGAAGAGAAACATTTGTACAAAGATGAACTCACCGGGGACAAGAAACATCTGTATAAAGATGAACTTACAAGGGAAAGAGACTGATCGAGAGGACTCTAACAATGATTTCCACCATGTCGGGCTTTAAAAAAGGTGCATGCAAACGCACAAGAACTATAATATCCCTCAGGCCAAAAGCGGGGTATAATTCTTCAAGAGTGGCAATTATCTGAATTACCACACACCAAGTATGGATACTCAAATACTTGAAAAGTAAGAAAGGTTATACACCGACTCTTACTCGCACCCTAACAGCGATACAAATATGGGTAACATAACCAAGGCTTACACATGAAAAAGTCTACGACTTCTTGGGAAAGGTAACACGACCGACGTGAGATAAAGAAAGTCATAAGACTCCCGGAGAAAGAATGAGTTCCCATAAGACACTTGATTTGAAGTGGCGATTAGGGAAAGCAATCCATTGAGAAAGTATCTTGAGGTAGAACCACATAGATTGCTTATTTCTTCTAGATATACATAATTGGCAAACACTTAATATGCATGTTTGAAATTTTATGGCGTAATGCTCCCAATCGATGGAATGCTATGCGTTTAGAGAGATGCAATGTAATGAATGCATGCTCGAATGATTAAATGAGAAGTAGTAGCATCGATGATCAGCTATTGAGAAGCCATTAACATCCAAGATAGAGGTACCACTGGGGAGTGGATTTGGAGAACACTTGCAAAAATAAATTGCAATTCCAATATGGGAAGCGTTCTTCACTTGGGGAAGGATGAATTGGACTTCAACCAAATCTTGACTTCTTGGGGAGAGAGTCATTGCTCTTCATTGAGAATACAGAAAACTTCTCTAGAGAATTCTCCTTCTTTCATTGGGGAATTTAGAGACTTCATGGGGAATTCCGAAATATTCTTCGTTGAGGAACACAACTTCATGGGGAAATTCGCAAACATCTGCGAGTAACCATTAACATCGTGAATTAATCAAACAGAATTAAACTTCATCAGGGAATCAATCCTCTTGTGGGGATACGAAAATTTCAACCAAGAATCCATCGGGGAGAACATAACAATTTTTGTCTCCAAGAATAAAGATCTCAATAGCAAGGCCCCACTGGGGAGACTTCGATTGAGAAATGCACATCAGTGTAAAAATACCAGAATAGATGAACGATTAATCTTGACTGGGGAAGAGAAATCTGATTCGAATAGAAAGCTCCATTGGGGAATAAAATTCAGATATCCAACTCCACTGGGGAAACAAATATTCTTGTCCCAACATGGCTGATCTGAGAATAAAAATCTTGAAGATATTCAGAATAACTTCACATGGAAGAGTGCGACTTACACCGGGGAATAGAATTAATTGACCGGGGCGCAATTCACAATGGAAACTTTGATGTGACAAGGAAATGTTCACTGGAGAATATGATAACAATTCATCTGTCAAGCATACTCACTGGAAATATCAACCCTAAATCAATGGTTCAAACACCATCTTCATTGAGAATAAAGGGTAGAACCTTCTATTGAGGATGATTTGAGAATTCAATGGATATTCACTGGGGAATTTATCCTGGAATAGGTATCAATGACCTCACCGGGGATTTACTTGAGATTGGTACCCATAACTTGCACTGGGGATTATAATAATGTCAATATGTTGAAGTGTGTATCATTGGGGAACTAATCAACCCGTCGAGATCCTTCGGCGATGAATAACGAGAATCGGCCTCATTGGGGATAAGCCTCAACCAACATCGAGACTTATCTTGGGAGTATGACAATATCAATATATTGAAACACGGATCACTTGGTAACAAGATCAGTCCATCGAGGACTTACGGAAATAAATCCTTCTTGAGAATTAGCTTCACGAGGGGGATGAACACGGATCGAGGTGTACTCTTCATTGGGGAAAAGGATTTATCACGATAACCCATGTGTACACCGCAAGTTGCAAGTCATAACAATATCTCCAAACGCGGGTGAATTACAAAGACAACTTGCCCTGCATCTTTGGATTACGAAAAGATCCTCTTGTGATCAACGATTCTCATAGAGATTGGTCAACCTTGGCATAAGCGCCAATTTAATTGAACTTTGAGGATATAATCCCGACTTGAATGCCATTACTCATCACTTGAGGTTTATGAATCGACATAACTTCAGGATTGATCATCACTTTGTGAACCTTGAGTCTCATAATATTGCCTCGATTTAATCATGAACACTCAACAAAGCACCAACATGTTTCTCACCCTTGAAATAAAACTGCGAGATAATTCTTATCAATAAGTCATCATTGAAATATTTCCCCCTACTTGAGGGGTTTTGATAATCAATTCCTCACCTCGTGTTGTTAGAGATGAGACTCACACGATTCTTGAAGACCAAACCTCGTCGAGGTAATTGTCTTATATCGGAATGCGAGGCTAACACACAATGCTTCTCAACATGATCTACGCCCATTACTCGGCGGACATTTTGCAATCATTGAGGAACAAGCAGAAAGTGACATGCCATATCTCACGAAACTTTAAAATGATAGAAACTTGCAAACAATTTGTTTCAAATCAATCTTCAAACTAGTCTTCTTATACTCAACGGAGTCAATAGAATACATGCCCCCAGATTAGGAACACTCTTCAAAAAATGGTTCAATCTTTAACACATTCTGGCAGTTTGTCTCTCGGAATAATCAAGTTTTTCATCGATGCTCATTATGCAAGATTGCTTGATGTTTAATCACTTATTCATATGCAAAGAATGTTTTATTCAATGAATGATAATTCTAATGCAAAACATATGCTTGTCTTGAAGTTAAAAACATTTATCGAAAAGATGTGAAAACATCAAATTTTTGTTGAAAGTAAAAGATGGAGTGATACTGACTCAAAATTTAGTAAGCCTCATGGGAGTCGGGATACCGTACTCGTCACAATTTAACTTTCAAATTAAACCATGATTCAATTAGGGCTTTCAAAGGTTAGCATTGCCTGGTTCACGGTTTGAAAAAAAAGAAATTTAAGGCTCAAAATATTTGGTGCCCACCATTTCTCGTGATGTTCATCGTTCAATTAACTCAATCTGACACCCATCTTTCACGGGTAATTTACAATAATTGGGGAACCAATGAGGTATCTTATTTTCGGACATGGTAGTCACTCACCTCTTTCATTTAGTATATGATCACACGACCTTATTCTTTGATTTGCAATATCATATTCTTTCTTTTCTTTTCTTTACTTTTTTCTTTATTATCTTTTTCTTTTTTTCTTTGAACAAGTCATGTGAATTTAAGTCGTTTGACTCTTTGTTGAGGTGTGACTACCTTATTTTTTGATGGACGAGGAATACCCATTGGGGTTCTACCATTTTCTTCGACCTCTTGATAAATGAAGGATAACAATTGCAGTTGATCCTTAAATGTACTCTCTGTCATACCCCAAATTTTGACCTAATATACCACCTTACATTTGCATCATTGCACAACTACTTGATTCGAGACAACATTAATCAGATTGTAGCATTCATAGGTCAAATTAGGGTTTCATCGATTTTCATCGATTGAAGCAACCAATTAGGGTTTGAGTTTTTCTCACCTCATTTGATCTATCTTGATCAAATCATCAACCTCGATCATCGGATATCCATTGTTCTCATAGATCATAGAGGATCGACCAATTAGGGTTTTGATCGAGCATGAGTTTTCTCGACTTTTGAGCAAAATGACTTTTTGGATAGATGGTCATTATATCTTAGATACAACATCTTGACCTAATTTCGGATTCAAAACATCACAGTTCACCAGTTCATCGTCGATTCGAAACATCGATGAAATTTCATACGCATCGAAAAGTCAAACTTTGACTTTTGGTCAACTTTTCAAAACAAAACTTTCAATCATCAAAATACTTCAAATGATCCATCATGATCATAAAAGATCAAAGAATTTGAAAAAGTCAACAAAAGTCAAAAGTTTTCATACTTAGAAAATTTTCTAAGTGTTGAAATTCTTATTTTTTCCAAACTTCATGCCATTTTCACCCTAGTTCCAATTGAATTGGAAAAACTCAAAACATGAAAGTTGTAGCTTGTGAAACAAGCTTTCCAAAATCAGAACTCACAAATCCATGAGTCTAGCTATAGTTTTGAAATTGAAACATAAGGCTCCATGAACTGATTTTCAAAATCCAAAACTTCATTTATAGGTCATTTTGTGATTTCTTCATCTAAAGCAATACAACCTTGCCAGCAGTTCTTGAGCTGATAAATATCAGCTAGAGGTAATAATTGAGAGATATAGATCAAGTTGTAAAAATAGCATAGTTAAAAGGAAACTTCTTTTTCTTTTGAAAGTCTCTTGCCCTTTAAGGCATCTTTGAATTTCAAAGCCTTGTCTCTTGCCTAACATTTCAGAAACTATTTGCCTATAAATTAATCAACATTTCAAGTTCAAAACCACACAAAGCATTGCAAAGTTGTGCTTTCTCACTTCTTTCTTCAAAATCAAACAACATAGTGCAAAAAGTGAGCAAACTTGCAATTTTGAAATTAGATTAAAACATGATGAACTTTGACAAACATGTTTAAAATCAATATTAAACTTGTTTAGAACTTAAAATCATAACAAGAACAAGCAAAAATCAGAAATCACATACCATGCTTTCAAACTTCAAAAGCGCCATAAGCATTCGAATTCATGGTTTTAATGGAACAAGTTGTGATCTAATCATCCTAACACCTTCCATGTACCTCATGTACATGATCCAGATCATTGGCAAGCGTAACAGTTTTACATCAAAATCGAGCTTCTATTTTTGAACTGGGTGAACTTGTGTAGCATAACCCGGAAAGATCGAAGCAAGACCATTCATTTAGCTTCCATGTGATAGATGATCGTAGCAATCCACAAACAAGTTCTGGAAACACGTTTACACCTTGATCTCCACTTAAGCGGTATGAACTCAGCTGGATATCATAATTCTTTGAACTTAAACGAAAAAAACTCTTGGCCGATCTCTTTCTGCACTCATCACGATCATAAGCCCTCAAGAAAATCAAAGAATCATTAACTATGCATCATTTAATTTGAAATCTTAGTTTCTAGGGTTCTTCGTGATTCCAGAAATTCAAACATGTTAGGTTAAAAATAAATACAATTAACATCCACCTTTGTGTTCGTGATGAAAAACCGAGCAATTTTCATTTTACTTCGTCCAATTTCGTTGAGAAACAAGATTGGTTAGGTTTGAAAATTAGAATCAAAACGAAGAACAAGCTTCGCGCGTGTTCTTGAGTTTTTAAATTCAAATATTCCAATGTTTTGTTTACACGTGTTTCTGATCCACTAACACCAATGCGCGTTTGTCCCAGTGGTAGCTAGCTCGCCCTTAAGGTTTTCTGCCACGTGTGCTACCCAATGGTCATGGGTTCAATCCCTCTCAAGACCATTCTTTTTTCAAACTTTTCCATTTTTTCATGTTTTTTTACAAAACTTTCACATTTTTTTAACCAATCAAAACTCCTCATTTTGAGGTGATTTTTTGTACACTTGTCAATAAATACATCTATTTTATGATAGTGCAAAAATTTTCAGAAAAACTTTCATCTGATTATATTTTAATCGAGCCGAAAACGACGTTCTGAACACTTTTCAAAACACCTTTTAAAGGTGAAATTTTCAAGTTTTCGACTTCCGATTCTTTTCAAAACTTTTCATAAATGAACCTCACATTTCAAAACATTTTCAAAATCATTTTCAAAACATTTCATCAAACTTACATCTTTTACCATGATCGATCCGATTTAAGCGATAAAACCAATTCGTTTCTCTCGAATTTCTCAATCGATCATGGGCCTCTAGGTGTAAGTCCCAATCCTTTTGTACATATTTAATTTTACTTGTACATACTCAAATCATCATTGTCAATATTCAAACATAAACAAATTTCTTTCGTTTGTTTTCATTCGTTTGTTTATACGATACCATTGGTATTGAAAGGAGAAGAATTATTCTTGATGAAACTTCTTTTAAACCAATGGGCCTCCCTCAGTGTAAGTCCCATAACATTCTTTGTGTACATAATATTTCTTTGTACATATCAAATCATTTCCAATACATACAAAATTTTCATCTGTACATAACACGAGATACTTTTTATACTCAAGAATGCAGACAAACTTGATCGTTTGTTTTCACTTCACTTGTGTATACAAACCAACATTCTTTATGTACATACCTTTTTCCTTGTACATATCAAATTCTTTTCATACAAACTTTCATCTGTACATAATACAGATACTTTTTGAATAAACTTGATCGTTCATTTCATTTCATACGTATATACCTTGAATACCATTGGTATTGAAAGGAGCATTATTCACAATGAAACTGCTTTCAAACCAATGGGCCTCCCTTATGGTGTAAGTCCCAACCCCCCTATGTACATCCATCTTTCTCTGTACATAAATACTCGTTCGTGTACATATTCACTTCCTTGTACACAGTTCAAACTTGTAAATAATCAAGTTACGCTCGTTTTAAACGTTCGTTTCACAGACACTTGTTTATATTTCATAAACTTCTGTAAATAAACATCATTGCATTGTTTATATTTCCTTCATAAACTCCTGTGAATACATATCACACACACACACTTGTTTATACAACTGTCTAATTATAACATAACAATTAGTCTAACCAATAGGTTCCCCACAGTTGTAGCCTCCGCTTGGGCTTTATACAAGATAATTCATCTCCAGCATGAGTTTAGCCTCCGCTTGGGCTTTATACAAGATAACTCTCCCCACAGAGTTTAGCCTCCTCTTAGGCTTCATATAAGAAAACTCATTCATCTGAGTTTAGCCTCCGCTTAGGCTTCATATAAGACAACACTCCCCTGTTGAGTCAGCCTCCTCTTGGGCTTCGTTCAAAAGAACTCCTCATTGAGTTTAGCCTTCTCTTGGGCATCATACAATGAAAGAGACAGGAAATCTCTTAACAGCCTCCTATTGGGCTTCCAATACAAAGAATCACCCGCGCTAAGATAGAACCCTGAAAGGATGGTTTCCCGGTGAAATCACTTTCAAATCCCGAGATAAAATTTCGGTGAAATTGCTCTTAATTCAAAGGATGGTTTCTCGGTGAAATCCCTTTTAACACAAAGCCAGCCATACCTATAGCTTCCTCTTGAGCTTCATACAAGGACCCTCGATGACCCTCGATGACCTCGGAATGCCTCCTCTTGGGCTAACAATACAAGGACCCATGGGCTTCTTAAAAGCATCCCTTAATCCAATCAATTTCTCCTCGAGATTTAGACATCTATCATCTCTATGGAAGAAGTATCTCATCTATCATATCACATACAGTCAAAAACTTTTCAAACTCTTTTCAAACAAAAACATCTCTTAATTGTAAGTGGTAACGCTTGTACACTCCAAAACACCCAATACTTACGATTAAAAGATTCAATCTTTTCAAACATCTTTCTTAAACATGTAAGTGGTAGCGCTTGTACACTCAAGCAAAACACCTAATACTTACGACGAAAGATTTTAATCAATCAAACTTTTCAAAATGTATGTGATGAAATAGATTAGATACATTTTCATTAAGATGACATTTATGTCTCTTACTAACATCCGTTGCTTTCCACTAGCATAGAGGGAACTACGATTGCTCGACTTTCTCAACATCCTTTTGAGAATACGTAGGCACAAGGTCATCCTTGCCGAGCAAATTTCTTTCTCTCTCGGACCAAACAAACCATAGATCCCTGTAGATCCGAGCTACAAATGCTCGATTCCCACTAGGGATATGTATCACAGAAGATCCCGAGATCTTTGCGAGCACAATAATAACAAACACTAGGATCCCATAATCTATCTTTCTTAAAATCCCAAAGGAGAAACTTTCCCAATCATAGAAATAGCAATTAAAACACACAAACATATCAAACATATTCATATATAAAGCTATAGATAACTATATATATTTAGGGTGCTCCATCTATTCCCTTTATATAACAATCCCCCTTACTCAGAATCTCCCCAATGCGTTGCGTCTAGTTTACGCTAGTCATTACGCATATCAATATCAATTGAGGGTATTTCAGCTTTCCCCTTTTTCATAATCATTAAATCATCTTTCTTGTGTTGAAAATAATAAAGCTTGATGCTCGCGGCATCTTTATAAACAAATCAAAAGAGTAAATCGTTTCGAGCCAGAGAATCCGAATTCACGTTCAAATCCTCTAGCGCGTCACCTTTTAACGCGAACAGGAAAAATGGCGACTCTGCTGGGGAGTACGCTGAAACTTTGATTTTCAAAAAAAATGTGACTCTGCTCGAGAGCACCAAGCTTTTTTTGTTTTCAAAAAGAAAAGAAAGGGGATAAGCTTTCATATTATGCATATGTCTGTTTTTCTTTATTGTGTGTTTTCGCGATTTCATCTGATGGAAAGAAATCCTAACCCGGATTTAAGAAACATTTTTAAGATCTAGGTGGAGGTATTAATACATGAGAAGTTCAATGCTTACGAAGTTAATATCTCCCGCTCAGTGGAGGTTGTCTTGGGGGTATTGTGTTTAGCAAGTATTTGCGAAGACATTTTGCTTTCAAGGGAACTCGAGAAGCTGAGTGGGCTGTAGAACACATAACCCATCCTGGCCATTTAGGATGTAGTGCAGAGATTATTCGGGTGTAAGCCTAGAGTAATTGTCATGCGAGACTACGATCAGGCGAGTTTCTCTTGAAAAATATTATTGGACCATCGAGTATTCAACAAATCCGATAATATTTCAAGAGAAGTGTTGAGCTGTATTATCGATAGAACCCGTTTCACGGATGAATAAGCCCTTAGAACTTAACCACGTTGATTCTTATCGTTGGCTTCATGCTCGTGACTTCGAACGCTTGCCCGTGTGTATAACTACTAACCATGTTTGTCGCATTCATGCATGCATTCATTCATTCAAAAAAAAAACTTCATTTCTCTTCCCATTTCCAAAGAATTTAGAGATTTTTCTTTGTAAAATATTTTAGGTTAGAGTGATGGATGTCGGGAAGATTCACCAAAGATACGATTTAGAATTCTGGCGTAGGAAAGTTGAAAGAGTTAGCATCCTTGGTAGAAGATCCCTCGGTTTGAGAAAGCTATGGAACTCTTTTAACTCTTACGAGCGCTAACGTTGATGAAGGACTTCTCAAAACTTTCGTTCAGTTTTACGACCAGTCTATCATTGTTTCACTTTCCCTGATTATCAATTGATGCCTACTTTGGAAGAGTACGCGCATATCCTAGGTATCTCAGTATCAGACAAAGTGCCTTTCAATGGTTTGGAAGCCATTCCCAAGTCACCAGTCATTGCAACGATGACTCACTTAAAGAAATCTGAGATAGACAAAAACCTAACTACCAGAGGAAAACTCTTAGGACTGACTTCAAAGTTCCTAATGGAAAAGGCTCTTAAATTCTCTGCAGCTGGTAGTATGGTAGCCTTTGAAGCTATTTTAGCTTTACTCCTCTATGGATTGGTGTTGTTTCCCAACGTCCCAAATTTCGTTGATATCAACGCCATAAGGATCTTTCTGATTGGAAATCCCGTTCCCACCTTGCTTGGTGACACGTACGTCTCTATTCATCATAGGAATCGTCAAGGAGACGGAACTATCGTGTGTTGTGTACCTCTATTTTTCAAATGGATTACCTCACATTTGCCTAAATCTCCTATCTTCCATGAAAACAAAGGCGAGTGGCATTGGTCTCGAAGACTCATGTCTCTTACAAGCAGCGATATCCATTGGTATACCTTGGCAGACAATGAGATGGAAATCATTGAGGCTGTGGAGAATTTGCCAGCGTACCTCTCATCGGTACGAAGGAGGAATCAACTACAACCCTTTCTGGCGGCGTCAACTCGGATACAAAACTCTAGTAAACCTCTTGGTTTCATGTGAAAGTTACTTCTATCACGAAGGAGAGGATTCCCAAGGATTGAAAGCTAGGATGATCAAAGCTTGGCATCACATCCGAAGGAAAGAAAAGGAAGGCAAAAGAATTGTGTAGCCATGAAACCTACACTTCTTGGGTAAAGAAAAAGCGAAGAATTTGAATGCCTTACGCTTATGAGGATCCCATGTTCTCAATCGCTTCCAAATCAACAAATTTTCCCGTCGAAGCTGTGGGAGAATACCAAGAAGCCTTGACCAAAATAAGGTTTGAGAAAGAAGCTTTGGAAAACAAATTCCTTAAGACTAATCTTGAGAATGAGAAGCTCGAGAAGCAAGTCAAAGATCATGAAAAGACGCTTTACTTCCAGGATGAATGGCTCATGGAGAAAGATGAGAAGATTCGCCAAAAGGATAACGCAATCCAGAGATACGTCAAAGAAAGGAAAAGAAAGCTTGAGGAAATGACAACCAGCGATCCTGCTCCCAACGAGTGGAAGAGAGTCATCAAAGACTAAAAGGAGAAAGTGAACTAAAAGCTCGCTATGGAAGGAAATCCACGAAGTTGAAGTGCATCAAGCCTTTGGATCTTCATCCGGCGAAGGCGTTTAATTAGTTCAATTTAGTTTGTAATTTTATCATTTAATTTATCATTTGTGTGAGCAATGCTCCAACAAAAAACAATATTGTTGTAATCTTCTTCCATTTAATCAATAAATGTGTGTTTTTCCATCCAAATATTTGCCAGAAATATCTCTTTTAGCATTAAATTCTTTGGAAATTTCTTTTCTTTACAATCATAATCATGCATCATACTTTGCATTTAAGTCTATTGTCTAGAGTCTGATACTTGAACAGTTTCATGCTTAAACAGCTTGAACAGGTTGAGCAACTTGAACAGTTTAAGCAGTTGAATAGATGGAAAAGATCGTCGGTACATCGCGTCTTAGAGTTTCGACGCGTCCACGACCAACTCGAACATACGATACAAGATCAAAAGAAGAAAATGGAAGGATTTGAGCAAAGAACGTTGAACTCCGTAGCACGGTAACAACATTGCAAGAAGAAGTGGAGAGACTCACATCTTTGGTCAACTCATTTGCCGCAGCGCAAAGTCAACAAGCAGCATCGAGCAGTCAAAACCAAGCAGCGACTTCAGAGGATACTACTACTCCAGTTTCAGCTGTCGCAGTCAGTAGTTCACCTTTCAGTATGCCAGAAGGCTATCCATGGGGCATGCCTTTCAACTTTGGCATCAGATTTCGCCAACCGACTTCTCAAACAACCTCGCTTGAAATACCTACTTTGCAGCAAAACTCTACATTTACTCCATAGCGTGGAGTAACTCTTCCAAAAAACAATGCGGTTTCTCAACCGATCATACGAACTCAGCTTCCGTAGTACACACTACCTTAGACGAAGAAGTTCATCATACTCCAGGCAGTAACTCAAATCCACGTGGTTCAATGGAAAATCTCCAGGAACAACTCCTCAAAATGCAGCTTGAGATAAAAACAATTCGTGGGAAAGAATTGTTTGGGAAAAACGCCCAGGATCTTTGCTTAGTTCCTCGCGTAAGAATACCCGCAAAATTCAAAGTCCCTGATTTTGAAAAGTACAAAGGAAACTCCTGTCCACAAAGTCATCTCACGATGTATGCCGAGGAAAATGTCTATACAACGAAGATCACCGATTGTTAATCCATTACTTCAAGATAGTCTCACCGGTGCCGCCGAAGTGGTACATGGGTTTAGACAGCACGAATATCAAACATTCAACGACTTAGGTGAAGCCTTTGTCCAACAATACAAGTTCAACTTGGATATGGCTCTGATAGGATCAACTCCGCTCCATGTCTCGGAAAGAAGGGAGACATTCAAGGAATATACTGCGATGGAGGAAATTCTGCCCAAGTCAACCCACCATTGGAAGAAGGAGATGACTAAGGTATTCTTGAATACTCTAGGCTCATTCTACTATGAAGAATGATCGCTAAGCGCTCCGGAGATTTCACGAGATGGTAAGCATGGGAATGCGATTAGAAGAGGGGTTGAGCTGGACGCGACCAAGAAGCGGGATCTTCTAGTGGAACAAGAAGGTTGGAACCGTTTTCAAGGAAAAAGAGCATGACATAGGAATGGTATCGAGGAAACCACGTAAGAATGTCATTCAACAACGACGGTAGCTGCCATAGCACCCGCCGTCAACACAAATCCAAACACAGGTGCTCCATGATTCCAACAAATTCAACAAAATCAACAAAATCAACAAACTCAACAGCCACCTCGTCAGCAGGCTCGGCGGTTCAACAATCAAAACCGTGCGCCTCGGGTTCACATGATTCGACCCAATTCAATGGCGTACGAACTTTACCTGCGCTAATAGAAAAGAATCGATCGAACAAAGGTCACCACCTCCGGTTCGAAAAATTACCATGGTGGTACAAAGCAGGCGTATCTTGCCCTTTTCACCAAGGGCACAGGCCATGACCTTGAGCATTGTATAGCATTAAAGGCGGAAATCGAGAGATTAGTGAGATCTAATCTTCTTTCCTTGAAATACAAGTCCGATATGCAAGCCATCCGCTTCCCGATCAGTGGGCACTCGGTGAGTTTGATCTTGAGAAATACGAGCGGTATCTCGTTACAGAGCGTAAACTCGATCGGAGGAAACTTGGTGCATCTCATAAGCATCTGATTACAATGAGCACCCGCTAAGCACAATTCGCGACTTGCACATCTGCTCCAAGAATATTCAGGATGTTCCACCATAAGCAGATATCCGGCATTTGTTAGACATCGGTGATCTACAGATCTCTGAAGCAGAGATGACCATGGCGTAAATACTGTAGGGGCATTTTCCGCATGAGCTTTTAGTCTCGGATATCACTCGGAAAACCCAAAGTAAGCGTCATCATCCCTTGTTTCAACATACCCAAGCATGGAGATTGAATACAGCAGTTCCAGCACCCAGTCTCCTTTGGTAATTTGCCTACGGTCTGTTCCATACAGTTCTACCAAAGCAATTCCTTACCAATACAATGCAACCGATAGAGGATGGGAAGGAGAAACCCATGCCTACTCTTCCATTAATGTCAATATATTGATCGGACGAGTAACACGAAGTGGACAGTGCACACTCCATTACCACCAAGACCGCTGCAGTTCCTGTTGTCCGACAAAATCCGGTTAACATATCTTAGAGAATCCTGCAGCGATTCCGTTGTTAACCCGAGCACAAATGTTGGTCCTCTGATAGAGCCAACGTCAGCGATTTTGATGAGATCTTGAAGTTAATCAAAAGAGCGAATACCGGTCGTGGATCGGTGATGCGAGACTCCTTCCAAGATTTCAATCTGTCTCTACTCCTCAACTCGAAGCTCACGAGAAGCTTTGATGAGAGTACTAGACCAGGCTTATGTGGATCACGATGTGACTACAGACCAGTTTGGAGGAATCGTCTCCAACATAACAGCTTGCAATAATCTAAGCTTCAGTGACGAGGAACTTCCGGAAGAAGGGAAAGATCACAACTTGCCCTCCACATCTCAATGATGCCAAATCAGTTCCTGTCCAATGTATTGGTGAATCTGAGGTTCATCTTTGAGCGTAATGCGAAGGCGACACTCGCTCGTTTGGCTTACAAAGGGACGCCAATGAAGTTCAATGATATAATAGTAAGAGCTTTCGATGGATCAAGGAAGTCAGTTATTGGGGAAGTTGATCTCCCGATGACAATTGGCCCGCCTTTCAAATTACTTTCAAGTCATGGTGTACCGTACCTTACAGTTGTCTACTAGGAAGACCTTGGATCCACGGCAGGGGCGATAACTTCTACTCTCCATCAGAATTAAAATTCACAGTAAATGGAAAGTTGGTGACCATCGGTGGTGAACAAGCTTTGCTTGTAAGTCATCTATCGATTTCTCTTTCATCACGCTAATGACATTGAAGGAACCATCTCCCGAAAATCCGTTAGAAGATGAATCTACCAACAAAGCAGATCATCTATCTCTTCATATAAAGAAGCTGCACAAATGGTGAAAGATGGCAATACTAAAGGATGGGGACAAGTAATCAAACACATCGAAACGAAACAAAAGCGGACTCGGGTTCACACCCATTCTCCAAAGACAAGCAAAGGATGAAACACTTCGTCCAATCAAAGAAGTTTTCATATGGGGCTTCTTAAACCTGTTCTCCAAGAGGTTAGCGTTGTAACCATTGAAGAGGATGAAGGCGATCCTCCGATACGAAGAATGGAGCACTTATTTAAACATACACGAATATGTGTCTCGAGAAGTTATGCGTACCAACTATCAATTCAAAGACATGTCCCTGCAAAGGCATGAAAATCCACCTGTCCCTTCTGAAGTTTGGGATACCTTGGGAGAACCAAGTGGCAAATTTGACTACATGGTGAAATACTCTGCGCCAGAAAGCTCAAAAATCAGGATCGAAGATATCCAACCCACTGGATGGGGTGATTCTTTTGATTATCCTAGTCAAGCGAAGAGTATACTCGTCTTCTCGATCTAATCGCCAATCGAGATCCCCAATGAAGATCTACCTTGAACACACACTGGAATTCACTAAACGGATCACGGTTACCACTACATCAACATGATCCTTTGAAGATCAAGAACACGATTCGGGATACGATTTGGAAAGTGTCGCCGACAACGAGTCTCTTCACTCAGAAGATTGGAGGATACATCCCCAGAATTCAACACAAAGATCAACAGGAAGCACATATGCTACATCTCATACTTCCCGATCTGTTAATCAAGAAGATTGCTTGACAACACAAAGGGCAAGAGCTATCGTCCAGTCTTCAAAGCACTGCTCAACGGCAACCAAAAGTCTACTCAAGGAGTTAAACCAAGCGGAAAATTACAGTACCTTGACTTCCAAGAGTTCGTCCTCTTTGGAAACCGTTGAAGTTCGGACTAATGTTCATAGCTCTAAGTAGTTTATCTTTGCTTTTGTTTTGAACTCTCGCCATGAAGTGTAGAGATGTTTTATAGGGTTTTAGCT
>CM038794.1:120993319-121027277 GCA_021764765.1 Vicia sativa
GTACCAAATTTAAGTATTATATAAAAACTAGTTGATGTTTATATTTCATCTCATTTGATGTGATTAAGCATATGCTTTCAAAGCCAATACCTGTGTGAATTGACAAATGGGCATTAGTGCTCACTCGAATACAATTTAGTCTTTAAGCCTTTGAAGGCCATGAAAGGTCAAGTCATTCAGTTATAGTGGACCACTACGTGGTTGAAGACTACCTTGAATTATCGATGTACAACCATGGAAATTATTCTTGATGGGTGCAACACACAAAAGAAGGAAGTGGAGTTGGGATTCTTATAATTTCTCCTGAAGGAATTCTAACAAAATTCAAGTAAAAATTAGGAGGACCTCCTTGCTTGAATAATGAAGCTTAATACGAAGCATTAGTTGCTGAACTTGAAGCTTTGTTGGAATAGAGGGCAAATAGAGTAAAATTAGAGACTCGAGTTGGTAATCAAGCAGAGATAATAAAGGAATACAAGTGCATAAAGAAAACGATCATGTACTTTGTTATTGCTAATAGATTACTAAGAAATTTGGTATGTAGATATTAAACATATTCCCAGAATTAGTAAGCAAGAGGCAAATGACTTGGCTCAAATAGCCTCAGGATATAAAATATCCAAGGAAAAACTCCAGTACTTCATTGAAGCAAAAGGGAGAGTGATGGCTACTAGGTTGTCACCATCAGACCTGGAAAATTCAAAATTTGGCTATGCCAATAGAGAAGAATTCGAAGTATTGAATATAGATGCTTTTGGCGTCTGATTGGCGAGTCCAATAATAAATTATTTGAAAGAATCTTCAATGAATCTGAGAAAAAGATCAAATATAGGCGTTGTCTTATGTATTATTAGGAAACGAACTGTTCAAGAAAACTCCAGAAGGAATCTTACTCAAATGTTTAGGAGAAAATGAAGCATACTTAGCATTATCCGTATACAATTAAGGGCATATAGGCACACCAAGCAGGTCATAAGATGAAATGGTTATTGTTTCGATATGGCATGTATTGGCCCACTATGCTCAAAGATTGTATCGAATTTTCTAAGGGTTGTGAGGAATGTCAAGTTCATGCAGGCATCCAATATGCTCCTGCAAGTGAGTTACATTCAATTGTTAAGCCTTGGCCTTTTAGGGGATGGGCATTAGATCTAATTGGTGAAATTCGACCAACTTCGTCCAAAGGACATAAGTATATCCTTGTAGGTATGATTATTTTACAAAGTGGGTGGAAATACCACCTCTAGTGAATGTTGATCAAGAAACGATCATAGAATTCATCCAAAAACAAATAATTTATAGGTTTGGAATACCAGAGAGTATTACAACAGACCAAGGCTCAGTTTTCACAGGGCGAAAGATGCAAGAATTTGCACAAGAAATGGGTTTTAAGTTGCTCACATCTACACCATATTACGCTCAAGCAAATGGTCAAGTAGAAGCAGCCAATAAAGTAATAATAGGTTTGATAAAGAAACATGTGGGATGAAAGCCAAAGAATTGGCACAAAAGTTTGGATCAAGCTTTATGGGCATGTCGAACGTCTCCTAAAGAAGCAACAAATACTACCCCATTTCGACTCACATTTGGACATGATGCAGTTTTGCCAGTCGAAATACATTTGCAGTTAGTAAGAATCCAAAGAAAAAACGAAATCCCTTCTGAGCATTATTGGGAGATGATGATGAATGAATTGGTAGACATATATGAAGCAGGGCTACGCTTTGGAAGTTACGAGGAAGACAAAAGAAAGAGTAGCGGGCATACAACAAAAGAGTTAAAGTAAGTTATTTTCAACTAATTACTTGGTTTGGAAAGTTATATTACCCATGGATAAAAAGAATAAGTTGTTAGGAAATGGTCACCCAATGGGAGGACACTTTCATGTTTTGACAAACTTTTCAATTAATTCTTATGAGATAGAGGAGTTAGCTGAAGATTGAAGGATTTTGAAAGTAAATGGAAAATACTTAAAAAAAGTATAAACCATGCTTGCAATAAATTCGAATCGTTACAGAATGATAAAAATAAGACAAATAGTAAAGCCAATATGGTCCTGCAACAAATAAATGCCAAGATGGCTTTGTCTGAATTACAAAATATATAACAATAAATTCCTTACAATAGGGAACATTAAGGGAATACATTCAAGAAATCAGAAAGGATTTTTTGTTGTTTTCTTTTATCTGTCGCTTCGACAACAACGTTTTTTACTTGGCTTTTAGAGTCTTCATTTATTCTCATTAAATAGGCGAAATCCTTTTCGAAAAAGGCGGACTCAGTCATAGTTGACGTCTTCGTCTCCCCAGCCAGTTGGCCGTACACTCAAAGTCTCTTCAATTTCCTGTCCGTCCCACATAATTTCCCTATCCCACTTGAAACCATTAGGGTGGAGAGTCGGAAATCTGAGCATTTTTGTTAGGTTTGAAACCTTCCTCAGCGAGGTTATGGCCCTATTATCCATATTCCTATCAAAGTTTCTCTTGTCCACATGATTAACATCCCATGTAATAGCTTTGATGCCTTCTATATTCTCCTGATCCATCATCCTCCATATAGCTAATCTACGGTGCATAGATGAAGAGCGCACCTACTCCGTGGATCCACTCTCTACCCGACAACAGTTAGTTTTCCTTGAGGCAATACCATAAACATAGTTGGTCTTGTGATAGAGCCAACAATTAAATCAACTTACGCCACACCCAGGCTCTGTCCTATTTTTCCTTCATAATTTGATAATACCATATTGTGAGGTTTTATGTATGAATCGAACATACCTATCTTCTTCACCATGAAACTTGGCATTAAGTTTACAGCAGCACCCCCATCTACCAGAACCTTATTTATGCCAAATTGCTCCACTTTCTCTCGAATTAATAAGGGTTTCAAGTGGTTCCTCATCGGTGTCCAGGTTTTGAGAGGGCATTTTGCTCTTCAACTGCCCCATTGTTTATTACATAGTAGCATACTGGCTTATATTTTTCCATTTCATCATCTTCATTCTCCTCACTTATGTCAACTTCCGTTTCTTGGTTGTACTCATAAGTTAACACAGAGACAACGTTGCAATTTATATTGAAAAAAGATTCTCCTTCTGAGAAGACAAAAAGAAAGAGTAGCCAGAGCATACAACAAAAGAGTTAAAAGTAAGTTACTTTCAACTAATGACTTGGTTTGGAAAGTTATATTACCCATGGATAAAAAGAATAAGTTGTTAGGGAAATGGTCACCCCACTGGGAGGGACCCTTTCGTGTTTTGAAAAACTTTTCAAATAATGCTTATGAGATAGAGGAGTTAGTTGAAGATAGAAGGATTTTGAAAGTAAATGGAAAATACTTTAAAAAGTATAAACCATGCTTGCAAGAAATTCGAATCGTTACAGAATGATAAAAATAAGACAAATAGTAAAGCCAATATGGTCCTACAACAAATAAATGCCAAGATGGCTTTGTCTGAATTACAAAATATATAACAATAAATTCCTTACAATAGGGAACATTAAGGGAATACATTCAAGAAATCAGAAAGGAGAATTTTGCTTCAATTTAGCAAATTTGCTCTTACACAAATTAATCTTGCATTGATTAGCATTCCTAATACCTTGACTCTAATCTCCTCATTGATTACTTTCGTACTTCATCTATTGAAGGCTTTTTGAAACAAGAGCTTCAAATCTTTCTCATCCACAACCTTTAGGTGCTTCGCTTTGAGAGCACCTTCAATTTTCTTCTAAAGTTCCTCGATTTGGGATTCCATAGCAAGATTGATCGAGCAAGAACATCATGCTTATCCTTAGCTTGAATCGTAATGCGCTCAATGCTGACTTCTTCAAAAACTTTGAAGTTTGATCATAAGCAGATAAAGCTTCTTGCTTAGCTTCGAATCTTGGCATCCACATCACTTTCCTGTTATATTCGCCAGCTTCTTCTTTGAGCAAAATTTTTAGATCATAGATAGTCTCGCTCCTTGAGAAGGAAGATGTTGAGATCAATTTGAGTAAGCAGCTTCTTCATGGAGTAATAGGTTGTGATGTCATCTTCGGAAGAGTAAAATGTCCTTCAAATATAGTCCTGGCGACTTGTTGAAGAAGTTGATCAACGAAATTGAGAGAAGCATTATCTTTTGTCTCCTCGAGCCGGGCGGTTTCTTCCAAAGAAGAGTCCCTTTGTGTTAGCATTAACTTGACATACTTCAAAGGGTTGCTTCTTTTAATTCTTCTTTTGTTCCTCATTTAATGAGGGATCACAGTTTCTTGCTGAAAGACTCCGGCGTAGGAATCTCTACTAACCTCTCTTTTCTTCACCTTCTTCGCCATCATTCATACATGAAATATTAGCTAACACTATGTGCCGTTTTCTTCTTAGATTGATTGCAGGCGAACTCTTACGGGTGAAGAGTCACTAAGAATCTCAATAACGAGGAGTTTCGAGTTCCACATTTTTTCTTGATTGTAGAATTTCTTTGGAGGAGAAGTTTCTTGTTGATCTGAACCCGATAGCCCAGCAGGAGTTGCATTGTGACACCCCAAATAATTCAATTATTAAATAATTAAATTTTAATTATTAATTTAATTAAAGGTTTAGTTATTGATATTTTTGAATTAATGGATTTAATTAATTAATTAAATAATGGGAGTGTTGGGGTGTCAAGTTGTATTGGAGGGTGTGGGGTAAAGGCTCTACTTATTCTAATTATGTTATTTTATTAATTGGAATAATAAAAGGAATAAATAAAAGAAAAAGGAAAAAGTGAGAAGAGAATTGGAAGTTTTCATTCTACGTACTTTTGAGAAGAGAGAAGAAGAGGAAAAGTCAAGGCGTCGGAAATTGAAGAATCATCGCGAGGTAAGGAGTGATTTTGTCTAATTAATATGCCTTATAGGTTTTTATAATAATAGGATGAATTGATGCGTTAGGAATCTCGAATTAAATTTCTAGGTTGTGCCCTAATGGTATGATCGTAAAAACCTCAATTAGAATAAATAAGAATGGTGAAATTGTGTGGTTGATTGTGGATTAATTAGAGTATAGTTCTGCTGTTAATTAGATGTGAAAATACATAAAATTATTGTTTACGATGTACTATGGTTGTTGGTGATGAATGGGACCAATTGGAATTGAAAGCGGTGAAAACAAAAGCGGTTTTAGTGAAAAAGCGCGACATGCATCGATGCAAGTAGTCAAGCGTGTGAAAAAGCAATTCCGGAATAAGGCTTGCATCGATACAAAACCCCATGCATCGATCATGTTAATTTAGAAAATTGGAGTTATGAATGACACATAAATTGTTAATAAGCCGATATCTTGAAGGAAAATGGTTATTGTCATACCCAAAATTTGCCCTCCATCTTCTCAAGACATTCATACATCCATACTCAAGGGTTGATCGGACAAATCCTCTCCTGACAATCAACCCAAACTAGGGTTTGGTGATTCTCGGATCAAAATGGATTTAACATCTCAATGATCATCATGCCTCCTCATATCTTCAAATGTTCTCCATGTCAAGTTTGAGCTTCTGAGTCAAGTTTCCTCGGACAATTGCTCGGATGGTTGAAAATCGGTTGTATTGGACAAAAGTCAGCGTGGTCAACATACAATCAAACTTCATGATTTTTGGTCAACATCCTCATTTTGAGTTACATTCATCATTTGATCAAGGGTTGATCATGATTCATCAAGAAAACTCAAGATTTGCTCAAAGTCAAACTTTCTAAATTAGGGTTTCTTAGAAAAGTCAACAGAACTTTGGTGAGCATAACTTCTTCATACTTTCTAAATTTTCCACCACCTCTTGTTTTGAAGGAAATTCAATTCTCTACAACTTCATGTCTCACAAGAATGTTCAAAAATGCTTCATTTGGAAGGTATGGATCAAAACATTAGGTCCTTTTCAAAGTCAACAAAAGTCAACATTTTGTTTTGAAGATATATTGAGCATGGAAACTCCATTGAGATGAGACCAAAAGGTTGGTTAGAGGACTCTTAGAGCTTTCAAAAAGTCCAAGAACACTCAAAAATGTGGAAAATTGAGCAAGATACACCATTACAAATTGGGCAATTTTGAGAAGTGCACAAAGAGATACTTCTAAAAATCAAATTTTTTGCAAATGGGCTTACTTTTCTTCATCAAACTTGTTCCTTATGCAATTAGGAATATCCAAGCCCAATGCCACGAATTTTTATTTTATTTTCTATTTAATTTGGAATTTATTCATTTAAATACAAATTAAATTTAAAATAAAATATAAAATCAAAATTAAATACAAACTTGATTTTCTCTCTTCCTTGAGATCCAAGCAACTCAATAAAAGCAAATTTCGAAATGGATTGATATGGCAAGATTTGATTGAAAATTGATCAAAAATGAAAATTTGATTTTGTACAAAATCAAATTTGATTTACGATGATTATGATTGATTCTTTCTCAAACAACTCGAATCCTTCTACTATAAATACACAACTCATGCCACACAATTAGGGTAGAAATTGGTGGAGAAACCCTATTGAAGCTCAAAAACCATTGCCCTACAAGCCAATTGCAGCCCTAGTTCCGGCCGTTTTCAATCGATTTTGAGGTGTCCATTGCATTCCTTGATACCTCTTGAGTCGATCAGACCCTTACATCATCCAAAAGCATCGAATCAGAAATCACGAATCGGTTTGTTCATCCTTTTTCAAAATCGTTTCATTATTCATGCATTATTAACAAGTTTTGATGTTTGTTTCATGTTTAGAACAAAGTTTAGCGATGCGGGCAGGTTAATTGCATTTCATGGCACGAAGCGTGTTCGCCATAACTAGGGTTCTGAACTCGATTTAGGGCTTTGCTTATTAGGATAAATTGGACCCGAGACTACCAATGCATTGAATGATGATGTCACAGATCGATCCATGGTCTTAGATGTTATTTATATTATGTGCTTGATTTTTGATTTAGCGAGTGCATGGCGTCGAACAATGGCCAAGCTTTGAGTTTCAAAAATTCAAAAGCGAAAGAGATGAAGTTTGGCGCGGAGGCGAGGCAATGGGGAGGAGCAGCGTGTTTGTAACCTACTCGTTCGGTTTTCAAACACACTTGCAGCTGGCTCGATTGGTTAAGGCTTCACTGTGACAGATGCCCTCCCATGTCTGAGTTCGAACCTCCAGGACCGGTTTGATTTCTTTTACAAACATCAAACTTTTCAATTATTTTTTATATCATATTTTTCCATGCAATTTTAATTCTTTTCATAATTTTTATTCATGCATTAAAATCATCAAAATATTTTCCTTTTGCATTTATTTTCATAAAATGTTTATTTAATTTATAAAATTAAAAATATTATTTTGCATGCATATTTATTTTTATTCATAATTTAGCATTTAAATCACTTTTAATTAGTTTTTAATTATTAAATTGCATCAAAAAATCCCAAAAATTATTTTAGCATATTATGTTATTTCTAGCATGCCATATTTTCTCATTCAAAAATTTGCATTTTACTAACATTTTCTCTTATTCGATTTCTCTCGTATTTTCCGATTTCTCATCTTTTCAGGAGTTATCCGTTTGAGACGATTTTTTTTTTCGTTTTTCTTTCAATAATGTAATTGCTCATGGGATGTAATAGTTTAATTAGGGCTTTTATTTTCATGATTTAAATTATGTATCGCCCCAAAGCCATGTAATAGCGTAGGATTTATCTTTCGCATCTTTACATTCGCATTTAATTTCGCACCCTATAAACTTGTAGTAATTAGGTGTATGGCAAGATAAAATTGACATAGCCCACTAATTTTCAAGATAACATATAAATTTGAACAACTTCTTCACACGCACCCCTTAGGGTAATTCTCTCTCGTTGCCTACGAATTCAAATGGTCAGTCCCTCGAGCGTAGAGGTATCCTAACACCGTTGCCTTCAAAACAAATCATCATAGTCCCTGATACAAAGATCATAGACCCACGATGTCGCCTCGAATACATGATCTTGACCCTCGATTGTCGCCTACGAAAAATGATGATAGTCCCTTGAATGTGCTAGGATACTTCCTACAAGTTGCTTTCTATGACCATCGATGTCCCTTGAGATGTCCTTTTACATCCAACAAATGAGTTACCTACCAACTAATGGTATGGATAGCACTATTCTAAAGGACGTAAACAACAAAAGCGACCGATTAAGGTAGGTAATAAGACTTTTAGTTGCTTGCTCTATCAAAATACTTTTCACCTCACACTTTTGTCAAAGTTCAAACTCTTTTCAAAACGAAACATTTCCGAACACTTTGTATACATTCCTACATGAATCATTAAAAAGTAATAAAACCTTTTTTTTCAAACACAATTTTAAAGTGATCTAAGAGCAACTAAGCCCGTAGATAACTACGGATGGAAAGGGGTGCTAATACCTTCCCTTTTCATAACCTTCTCCCTTACTCAGAATCTAACGAAGGTCTTTTTCTGTACTTTTTACCTTCCCTTAATTGGATAAAAGAAAAGTCGGTGGCGACTCTTGCTATCCGCACATTTGCGATACAAAAACCTACAAAGTCAGTTCACCGTGTTACAGTTATGCATCAATACATGTGGTCTATGCATCAATACAAGTGGTTATGCATCAATACAAGTGGTTATGCATCAATACATATGGTCTATGCATCAATACAAGTGGTTATGCATCAATACATATGGTTTATGCATCAATACAAGTGGTTATGCATCAATACAAATGGTTATGCATCAATACGAGTGGGTTATGTATCAATGCAAAATAGGTATGCATCAATGCATACTGAAGGAAAATAGAAAAGAATTAATTTTGAAAATGTATGCATCGACGCATACGATGCTTGTGTCGACGCAAGCTAGTTATGCATTGATGCATGAGCTTATGCATCGACGCATACTGTACAGAAACAGAACATAACTTTTGAAAAACTGTTTTGGTCATATCTTTGCAACCGTAACTCCGATTTAGGCATAGTTGGTATTGTTGGAATGCTTGGAGCACGTACTATCTATTGAAAACATTTTTAAAACCCAGTACCTGAATGTTAATGGATTGATATGGATTTCCGTAGGAAGAATTCGTTGTAATTCGTGATCGTCCGTTGTTGACGTGTATATACTTGATAGATGTTAATACCATGTGTTGTGATTAACGTTGTTTATTCATGATTGTATTGATATCATGTGTTGTTGTCGATGTTGTATATTCATAATGGTTGTTGATATCTTATATTGCTGTCGATGTTGTATATACCTGGTAGTTGTTGATCTCAGTTGTTGTTGATGTATATAAGGTGATAGTCTTACCAATTGAAGGGTAAGCGTTTGGCATAATTATGCTTTGTGATGATTTAATTCATGATAGGTAATGATACCATGTTGTTGTTGATGATGGTTTATGATGACTGATGTGGTCATAACCTGTGTTTGAATGTTACATGCTTTTGATGTGCATGCATATACATTCTGGTGGAGTTAATTCCCATTGTGTGGAATTTGGCTTGTATTGCCAATAACCGTTCCCGGGTGATTGTGGGTGGTGAGGCTGGACTTGTGTCCGGGTGATTGTGGACGAACCGATGTTGGTGACTTATTTCATATTTTGGTACCAAATGCATTGAGTCTGCATTGCATATGGAATTATAACATGTTAGGATGGTTTCCAGTGTTATAATTTCATTGATTGTTGTTATATGTATAATGATCTGTGTGAATTGTATTTGTGAACTGGAATCTGAATATACTAATGAGGGTGGAATAATGTATTGATTGTTTTATTGTTTTAAAGAAACGTATAATGCATTTTAATTGTTGATGAAATCTCACCCTTACTTTGATGATTTCAGATTGAAGTGTTAGCTGCTTAGGAGCTGGTGAGGATAGCTTTGAGCTGTGCTATTTAGATTGTCCGCGTGTCAGTGTCATGCTCTAGTTGTTGTAACACTAGGGAACAATTGGTTTAGAGTTATCAGTAAACTTTGTTTTTCTTTGGGTTATGTTGGGATAATCATGAATTGAATTTATTCCGTTTTGGTTGCTATTTTCTGCTGTGTAAACATAATTATTGGTTTTTGAATTTTATTTAATCAAGCTCTTCAGTAAAAGCATGACATGTGATGAGATTTTCTGTTTTTAATTAATTGTGACGCCCTTTCGTTTATGTTAACTCTGATTTAAATATTAATTACATGGGTATTTTAGAAGGGTGTTACAATAGTGGTATCGAGCATAGTCGGTCGTTGTGACGGTGTCTTGTCATTATCCCTTTATCAGCGACAAGTGTGTACAACAACTTTGGTACTTGTTGCTTTCGATTGATTATTGCGGGAGTAGTGTGGAACTAAGTGGAGGATAAGAGATGCTTCCGAATATGTTTCGATTGTATGCCATTGGTACAGTGCTTGAGAAGACAACGCAGAGTTGTTAGATTTGTTGGAATCGTTTGGACCGTAAGTCATAGTTGGAAGTGCAAAAAGGCGAGTACGATTCTGAGAACAGAAAGTGTTAGCAATGATGGTTTATACTCCAGTATGATTATTGGATATCTATTGACAAATTGAGGACTTGATCACCCTTAATCTCTTGTTAATAGTAGAGGAAATCGTATTGGATGGTATACAATTGTCTTACTATGATGAATATAAATGAAGTTTGGTAGAAGCTTATGAACCATATGAGTTGACGAAGACTCTAATAAGGACATTGAATTAAGATGGATGATCAGAGTTGCGCAGTTGTTAATGATGGTGTTGTAGTGCTTATGTTGTATTCTTCGACGAAAACGAAAGGAAAGGCTAAGGGTAGTGAATGCACATGGTGAATGAATTTCGAGTGTTTCGAGAAAATGTTAGTGAGTTGCCACGAGAGGAAGTGGAATTTACTATAGATTTGATTTACGGAACTAGTCCGGTGTCGATGGCGCCTTATCGCATCCCGCATCCGAATTATCTAAATTGAAGAAGCGATTAGAAGAGTTACTTGAGAAGAAGTTTATCGTCTAGTTTCGCCGTGGGGTGCTCTGTGTGTTGTTGGTTAAGAAGAAGAAGGTTCAATGAGATTGTGTGTTGATTCTGAGCGGTTGAATAAAGTTACAATCAGAATCGGTATCCATTACTGAGGATGATGATTTGATGGATCAGCTGGTTGGGCGTGTGTATTCGATAAGATTGATGCGAGATGGATATCATCACATTTGTGTGAAGGCGGAAGATATTGACGCATTTAGAATAAGGTATGGACATTATGAGTATTCTGTTATGCCGTTTGGAGTTACTAATGCACCTGGTGTTTTCATGGAGTATATGAACAGTATATTCCATCCGTATCTTGATAAGTTTGTGGTAGTATTTATTGATGACATTCTGATCTATTCGAAGAATGACAAAGAGCATGCAAAACATCTTAGAGTTGTATTGGAATTGTTGGAAGAGAAGAAGCTCTATGCGAAGTTGTCCAAGTGTGAGTTCTGGTTGAGTGAAGTAAGCTTTCTTGGTCATGTGATTTCCAAGAATGGCATTGTTGATCCTATGAAGGTAGAAGCGGTATCTCGAGTGGGAGGCGCGAAGAATATACGAAATCCGTAGTTTTCTTGGTGTTGCATGTTACTATAGAAAGTTCATTGAAGGATTTCGAAGTTAGCTTTGCCGTTGACTAAGTTGACAAGAAAGGGTTGAGTGTTTGTTTGGGATTCTAAATGTGAGAAAGGATTCCAAGAGTTGAAGAAGAGGTTGACTAGTGCTCGATTTTGATTTTGCGAATCCGTGAATCTTTTGTTGTGTCTTGTTGAAACAACCGGGTGAACATCATTCGATAACTATATCAATGAAGTCGCCATGAGCGTTTTATCTCGCAAAGGAAAAGGTAGCGCATCGCGAAACACGAAAGGATAAGACACGGTCTTGCGGTGAGAGATAGAAATGAGGAATCTATTACGAAGGGATGTATTAGCACCCACACGTCCGTAGTACTCTCACGGTATCCACTTATTTTTACATCTAATGGGTGTGTTTATATCTATTTACAGCTTAATTGCTATATCTGTATGCTAAAAGAGAATGCATGTGAAAGAAATGAAAATAAAGAAAAAAACACGGGGAAAAAAAGGGAGTATTTACATCGAGCCCCGTGACAAGATGCCTACGTATTCCCTCGTGCAATGGGAAAGTCAGAGCGCCGTAGTTCGGCCCATTGTTTTGGTGGATTATGTGTTTTTTTTAATTATGAAAAATAGTTTTAAACACAAAAGAAAACCCGTAGGCAAAAAAGTTTGCTTTGGTTGGTTTTTTTTACCTTAAAAAAGGAGTTTGAACCATTATTAAATATTTTAATGTTCAAAATAAAAAGAAAACAAGTTTTAGTTTTATTACATGCAAGGATGCAAAAAACTAGAAAAATAATCAAGGGAAACTATCTAATTCTATCCCTAATGCAAACATGCAAAGATGGCCCTATGGTTGAGGATAAAAGTCTAAGCTCGAAGATTATCCTAACCGAGCAATCCTAAGGGAAATCAAACAAATCAAACACAATCGCAAGTAGAATCGCCCTAAACGGGTCTTTAAATAAACCGGAGGTTCTGAACATGCTCCAACTGGAAGCCCTTCATACATCTCTATTCCTACTTCTCATGGCAAGGAAGCGGTAAAACCCCTACTTCTCATGCTCTCTAGAAAAGCGGTAAAGAATGCGATAAATAAGGTATAGAAAATACAAAATGGATATTAAATCAGAAGGCAAGATAAAAATATCACGAAACTTCAAAATCACTGGCGACCGCAATAAAGTAATCCGATGACAGTAATGCGAGGCACCAAAAGCTAATCAGAATGTGTGTCATACACATCCGAAGCAAATACACACTGTATAAGATTGCAATCCGGACAATACGGATAAAGGATGTGCATCGATATGCACGGTCAAGAATGTGTGTCTATACACGTTAAACGTATATCAATGAACACGCATGAAATACAATCCAGACAAAGCAGACAAAGAAGGCACACACATGTGTGCAAGCAACGAATATGGATTCTACACATCCAAATCAATCGAGATAACTGCAAAAAATGGTGAAACCAAGCAGACGAGATAAAGAATACTGCATGTATGCAACATCAAAACATGGATCCTACATCCAAGTCACAAGTATAATACTCCATGTACCTACATATACGAGCAAAGTGTCGAAATAACAATGAGGCTTTTAAATAAAGCACAAGACTTAAAAAAATGATTATTTACAATGAGATTGAAGTATTAAATAAATTCCTAGTGAGGAAGCAACTAAATTGTTCTAAAACTATCCTAAACATCTAAACAAATAGAGGAAAAGATACAAATTAATCATGCGAAAGGAAACTAGAAAACTATACAATTATCAAATTAGTTCCTAAGAATCGAACTATTAAAAGTTAGGTTTGAAATTCTACTTACAATCCTAAGGTATGGTATACATTCAACTACAATTAAATGGTAGAAAAACATCCTAAAGTTTATAAGAAACACATGTCATTACACTCCTAAGATTAGTCAACTCAAACTACAAAGGAAAAACATGTTTCTAAATATATTATCGAAAATTGATTAAAAATTAAAAGAAATTAATCGCAAAAATATCACAAAAACATATCAAAAATATTCTAAGATCCTAAAATGTCAGAAACTATTTTTTATGTATTTTTTATAAGTCAATAGAATCGAAATCGAGAGCAATTTTGAGAGCATTATGAAATGAAGTATGGAGCAGGGGGTGTATTCTTTGAATTGTCTAATTGAACTAAATCTAGTTATTAATGGCGCTGGGCACGAAATCAGGGTGTGAGATAGCTGTACAAAGCCCGTATGAATCCTATACTAAGTCCATTTTGATTAAAACAAACACATATTTTTTTATATCAATGTCACATTATTATTTTTTATGTCACGTTTTAATGCACAGTGTATCAATTGGTCAATTTATTTAAAAACTCAGATTTTTTATAAATAAAAAAAAAGGACACATGTCGGTACTTGGTTGGTTATAGCAAAAAAGCATGAGCCAACCAAAGGAAGGCACGCTTAGAGTTGCGGACGTGGAGAAAGAAAGAGCTCGCCGGAAATGTATTTTCCGTCATCTTCTTCGGTAAGCCTTCCGTCGCCGGTGATGGTTACAATGATCGGAACACGACATAGATAGCAAATTTCCTGCTCGGAATTCCATGAGGACAATGAATCTGACCTCGACTCCTTCGAAAATTGACGACGAGCACGAGAGAATATTCGGAAAAAAACTTCACAGCTTCCCGTTCGAGATCTCATTGAAGATGAAGGTGTAGAGAGTTTCACGTGTCTGAGAAATAAACTCAGAAATTCCCTTGGATCTTGGAAAGTGGCAATGAAGTGTGATATGAAGGCTCGCCGGACTGGAATTTTCCGTCACCCTCTCCGGTCACATCCTGCCGATAGCGAATACCTGCCACCATAATTCAAGATTCCGACAACGTTCTATCCATCTTGCGTCCTGAATATGAGATCAAAGCTCAAATTCACTTATCTGACCGGATTCAATGAGAAATTCGCAACACCCAAAAATGGATCTAAAAAATACATGTAACTGACGAAGAACATTCGTTGTGCCTTGGACTTGAGATAACTTTCGTGAATGAATCCTTCGAGTAAAGTAGATTGAAGACGAAGAACTGAAGCGAGAGAGGGAGCACTTTCAATCATCAACAAAGAAGAGTGACGCCGGAGATAGATAATGCGTGATTTGCACGAACAATTTTCATGTTGAAAGTTTTAGAATCGGCGCTTGTAACACACACCAAAATGACTCTAAAGTCATGGCATCACCAGCTGCGTCATCATATAACTTTCTAAACATTGCTAGCCGTTTATTCATCACGAGGTGTACTACTTGCTACGGACCTATAACCCCGATACTCGACCAAATGATGCAAACTCGATGCCATTGGAAAGATGGCGTATGGAAGAACAACTTTGTAGTTTGACAAAAATCAAACAAAGCCTTAATAATTGAATAAAAGTGTTTGAAATTGCCCACATGTATGACGTTCGATGAAAGTCCTGGCTGGGCTGGGGAAAATTCCAAACATGACTTGCAGCAATTTTCAACAATAAACCATCAATTACGATCCATATTTTCCGGCTACGGCGATAAAGCGAAAAAGTTTCTAGCAAACTTGTAAAGTTCATGACAAACTCAACTTTCATGTTCGGAGTTTTTCCATGCAGCGATCGAATCGATGACAAAAACGGCCCGAACATCGTACACCAACATTTGATAAAAGTTCATAGCCATGGCAAAATGTATCTGTCTTGCGTTTTGCAGCTCCAACGCAAACTTCGGCGCTGTATCTTCCGCTCCGGCGTCCGAAGCGAAAAGTTTGTGAACGAAACTTGTAGCGGAAATGACAATCTCAAATTTAGTGTTCGAAGTTTTCCGTCGGATGATAAAATCGACGAAACGACCTCAAACATGTGCCGCAGCGACTACTTGAATATTGCAAACATGATGAGTCGATTTTCGAGCTTTGTAATTTTCGATTCGGTCGAATGAATTCATTCCTTCAACGTTATAGATTGCGTGAGATGAACAACTGCGGTTGAACATTTTTAATTGAAGTAACTATGATAAAATCAAACCGAAGCTATCGACGAGCATAAAACAAACACTTGAAATATTTCTAAGTGTTGAATTTTTGAAATGATAACCGTAACCTCCAGGGCTCCGTAATTTTGATCCGATTCCGAATGGATTTCTTCAACAAAAGTTGTGATTGCCGCTAAATGAACAACCTTGGTTTTGAACTCGACTCGAATCGACGCCTCAAAACACGTGTAAAATACCTCCGAAGTCGAGCACTTGAACATGTTGAAAACACTTAAAATTTCACTAAGTGTAAACTTCAAAAGTTATGAACATTAAACTTCAGAGCCTCATAACTCGAAATCCGGGCATTTCTGGAGAAATCTTCATAAGGACAAACTCGGAGTACGAAATGCGCTCTTTCCAATGACTTCTCATTCGTGAAAATTCGACCACAGACGAGTGAGATAGAGAGTCGACAACATGGCTCCGTGAACACTAAGTACTTAAAACTTAGAAAAAATTTCTAAGCTTAAAGTTACTTAAATTGCAAGAAAACTTGTTTTCACCCGATTCTTCCAATCTTTCTCAACAAATGATCATATTTTCTCAAATGTCGACTTTTGACCATAATTTCGACCCGAAATTCCGCCCGGTCAAACTTTGACTTTTGTTGACTTTTTAGTACACACATTCAAATATCATTTTATCCGATCGTAATTGATTTCCTGATGAATCGCGTGGAACAATAAGCCAAATACAAATACTTCAAAAACTCACAAAAGGCCATAGAATCAATTCGGGCTCAAATGTTCGACCACAACACATCACAGCTCGACACTGTAATCAATATCCACATGATAGGCAATCAGAACCTCAAAACTCCAATTCTCGATAGATAATCAGAAGCTTTCGGACACACATATCTTGCGTATTGAGGTGACGCTTGAAATGACAGAACTTCAAATATCCAGCTTTGGAGAACCAAACCTCTTCTTCAGAATTGTACAGGTTCATACGATTTAGAAAATCTCGAACCCATGGCTAATGCATGAATGATATGTATGCAATGCACCTATTGATCAAGTGTAAGCCAATTATTTATTAATAAAATCAAGAGGGCGAATTTTGGGGTGCAACAGCTGCCCCTATTCAATCTTCTTGACCGAGAAGGGTGAATTAACAAACCTTCGAACCAACAGTGAAGATGATTGAATACTTAAATGAACAAGTAAAATGCTTCTGAATGCGCGGAGAATTATTATATTTTTGATTTCTGTTTAAACATATACCTTTGGAGAGACATGGGACACACTTATACCAACGAACTCCGTTTCCGCTCACAAGAACTTGTATTGAAGCGACCCACCAGAAATGATGAAGAGAGGACACCCATGAAAGAGCGACTCCGTGAGGATGAGAAATAAAGGAGACAACTTCATACGAACGAACTCGGGCATTCCACTCACGAGAACAATTGTATTGAAATGACCCATCCAGGATGATGCATAGAGATATGAAGAGGGAAAACGTATACACGCGAACTCGGGCATTTCGCACACGAGAACAACGGTATTAAAACGACCCTCTAGGGATGATACAGAGGACACCCATGAAAGGCGACTCCTTTGAAGATGAGAATAACCAATGATCTTCGGCATGAAGCGCTTGTTGATAAACAACTTTGCAGATCAAGGGTAAAGAGGACACCTGACACGGTGGACTCCAAAGGAAGAAGACGTCAGGCAACGACGACCTTCAAACATAGATCCTCGGCACGAAGAGCTTGTTAACTTCGCGGACCTAAATAAAGAGAACTCAATAAAGGAGGAAGAATATCACTCCAAACATAGACCCTCGGCACGAAGAGCTAGTTAACTTCACAGATCTAAGCAAATGAGAACCCAACAAGGAGGAAGACAAAGCTTCCGAGCATAGACCCTCGACACGAAGAGCTTGTTAGCTTTGCGGATCTAGGCACAAGAGAACTCAACAAGAGAGGAGAAATGCCTGTTGATAGACGAATCCCAAACATAGATCCTCGACACGAAGAGCTTGTTAACCGCGGATACGAAACAAGTGAGAACTCCACATGGAGGATAAACATCACTCCAAACTTAAACCCTCGGCACGAAGAGCTAGTTAACTTCGCAGGTTTAAGTAAATGAGAACACTTGACCACGGTGAACTCAACAAGTAAGGAGAAACGACTATTGATAGACGAACCCCAAACATAGATCCTCGGCATGAAGAGCTTGTTAACTTCGCGGACCTAAGCGGTGAGAACTCAATAAGGAGGAAGAACATCACTCGACATAGACCCTCGGCACGAAGAGCTTGTTAACCAGCGAGATCTAAGCAAATGAAGAACTCAATAAGGAGGAACATCACTCCAAACATAGACCTTGACACGAAGAGTGGTTAACCGCAGTCTAAGAGAGAGGACACACGACCGCAGTGAACTCGACAAGGGAAGAAGACATCGGGCAAAGCAGAACTTCAAAATAGATCTTTGTACGAAGAGCTGAATTAACCATGGGATCTAAACAAAGGCGACGAAGACGGTGAAATCACAAGGAGGGACGTCGGACGAAGAGCGAACTCAAAGGGAAGAAAACATTTGTACAAAGATGAACTCACAGGACAAAAACATCGTATAAAGATGAACTTACAAGGAAAGAGGCGATCGAGAGGACTCACAATGATTTCCACCATGTCGGGCTTTAAAAGGTGCATGCAAACACACAAGAACTATAATATCCCTCAGGCCAAAAGCGGGGTATAATTCTAAAGGTGGCAATTATCTGAATTACCACACACCAAGTATGGATACTCGAATACTTGAAAAGTAAGAAAGGTTATACAGAGCTCTTACTCGCACCCTAACAATGATACAAATATGGGTAACATAACCGAGAGGCTTACTACATGAAAAAGATACGACTTACTTGGGGAAAGGTAACACGACCGGCGTGAGATAAAGAAAGTCACATAAGACTCCACTGGAGAAAGAATGAGTTCCCATAAGACACTTGATTTGAAGTGACGATTAGGGAAGCAGAAATCCATTGAGAAAGTATCTTGAGGGTAGACCACATAGATTGCTTATTTCTTCTAGATATACATAATTGGCAAACACTTAATATGCATGTTTGAAATTTTATGGCGTAATGCTCCCAATCGATGGAATGCTATGCGTTTAGAGAGATGCAATGTAATGAATGCATGCTCGAATGATTAAATGAGAAGTAGTAGCATCGATGATCAGCTATTGAGAAGCCATTAACATCCAAGATAGAGGTACCACTGGGGAGTGGATTTGGAGAACACTTGCAAAAATAAATTGCAATTCCAATATGGGAAGCGTTCTTCACTTGGGGAAGGATGAATTGGACTTCAACCAAATCTTGACTTCTTGGGGAGAGAGTCATTGCTCTTCATTGAGAATCTGAAAACTTCTAGAATTCTCCTTCTTTCATTGGGGAATTTAGAGACTTCATGGGGAATTCCGAAATATTCTTCGTTGAGGAACACAACTTCATGGGGAAATTCGCAAACATCTGCGAGTAACCATTAACATCGTGAATTAATCAAACAGAATTAAACTTCATCAGGGAATCAATCCTCTTGTGGGGATACGAAAATTTCAACCAAGAATCCATCGGGGAGAACATAACAATTTTTGTCTCCAGAATAAAGATCTCAATAGCAAGGCCCCTTTGAGGAGACTTGATTGAAAATGCCTATCGATGTAAAATACCGAATAGATGAGCGATTAATCTTGGTGGGAAGAGAAATGTCGATTGAATAAAGAAAGCTCCATTGGGGAATAAAATTCAGATATCCAACTCCTTTGAAACAAATATTCTTGTCCCAACATGGGTGATCTGAGAATAAAATCTTGAAGATATTAGAATAACTTCACATGGAAGAGTCGACTTTGCAGGAATAGAATTAATTGGGGAGGCGCGAATTCACAATGGACTTTGATGTGACAAGGAAATGTTCACTTGGAGAATATGATAACAATTCATCATCAAGCATACTCACTTTGAAATATCAACCCTAAATCAATGGTTCAAACACCATCTTCATTGAGAATAAAGGGTAGAACCTTCTATTGAGGATGATTTGAGAATTCAATGGATATTCACTGGGGAATTTATCCTGGAATAGGTATCAATGACCTCACCGGGGATTTACTTGAGATTGGTACCCATAACTTGCCTTTGGGGATTATAATAATGTCAATATGTTGAAGTGTCATTGGGGAACTAATCAACCGTCGAGATCCTTCGGCGATGAATTAACGAGAATCAACCTCAGCAGGATAAGCCTCAACCAACATCGAGACTTATACTGGGGAGTATGACAATATCAATATGTCGAAGCACGGATCACTGGTAACAAGATCAGTCCATCAGGACTTTCTGGAAATAAATCCTTCTTGAGAATTAGCTTCACAGGGGATGAACCTGGATCGAGGTGTACTCTTCATTGGGGAAAAGGAATTTATACTGATAACCCATCATGTGCCTGCAAGTTGCAAGTCATAACAATATCTCCAAGCACGGAGTGAATTACAAAGAGACAACTTGCCCCTGCATCTTTGGATTCTGAAAAGATCCTCTTGTGATCAACAGATTCTCATAGAGATTGGTCAACCTTGGCATAACTGCCCCAATTTAATTGAACTTTGAGGGATATAATCCCGACTTGAATGCCCCAGATTACTCATCACTTGAGAGATTTATGAATCTCGACATAACTTCACCGGATTGATCATCACTTTGTGAGTTAGCCGAGAATCTCGACGTAACTGCCTCGATTTAATCATCGCTTACTCAACAAAGCACCAACATGTTTCTCCACCCTTCAGGGAAATAAAACACTGAGATAATTCTTATCAACTGAGTACTGTCATTGAAATATTTCCCCTACTTCGCGGGGTTTTGATAATCCAATTCCTCACCTCGTGTTGTTAGAGAGATGAGAGACTCACAGATTCTTGAAGACCAAACCTCGTCAGGGTAATTGTCTTATATCTGGAATGCAGGCTAACACACAATTATGCTTCTCAACATGATCTACTTCGTACTCAAGCGGACATTTTAAGCAATCAACCCCTTGGGAACAAACCGAAAGTGACATGCCATATCTCAACAGAAACTTTCAGGCAATCAGAAACTTGCAAACAATTTGTTTCAAATCAATCTTCAAACTAGTCTTCTTATACTCAACGGAGTCAATAGAATACATGCCCCCAGATTAGGAACACTCTTCAAAAAATGGTTCAATCTTTAACACATTCCTGAAGCAGTTTGTCTCTCGGAATAATCAAGTTTTTCATCTGATGCTCATTATGCAAGATTGCTTGATGTTTAATCACTTATTCATATGCAAAGAATGTTTTATTCAATGAATGATAATTCTAATGCAAAACATATGCTTGTCTTGAAGTTAAAAACATTTATCGAAAAGATGTGAAAACATCAAATTTTTGTTCAAAGAAAGTAAAAAGATGGAGTGATACCAACTCAAAAATTTAGCAAGCCTCATAGGAGTCAGGATACCGTACTCTCGTCACAATTTAACTTTCAAATTAAACCATGATTCAATTAGGGCTTTCAAAGGTTGTAACGTGGCCTGGTTCACGGTTTTAGAAAAAGAAATTTAAGGCTCAAAATATTTGGTGCCCACCCATTCTCCGTGATGTTCTCCATCCCTACGTTCAATTAACTCAATACGAGCACCCATCTTTCACAGGTAATTTACAATAATTGGGGAACCAATGAGGTATCTTATTTTCGGACATGGTAGTCACTCACCTCTTTCATTTAGTATATGATCACACGACCTTATTCTTTGATTTGCAATATCATATTCTTTCTTTTCTTTTCTTTACTTTTTTCTTTATTATCTTTTTCTTTTTTTCTTTGAACAAGTCATGTGAATTTAAGTCGTTTGACTCTTTGTTGAGGTGTGACTACCTTATTTTTTGATGGACGAGGAATACCCATTGGGGTTCTACCATTTTCTTCGACCTCTTGATAAATGAAGGATAACAATTGCAGTTGATCCTTAAATGTATACATCGTACCCCAAATTTTGACCTAATATACCACCTTACATTTGCATCATTGCACAACTACTTGATTCGAGACAACATTAATCAGATTGTAGCATTCATAGGTCAAAATTAGGGTTTCATCAGATTTTCATCTGATTCAAGAGGCAACCAATTAGGGTTTGAGTTTTTCTCACCTCATTTGATCTATCTTGATCAAATCATCAACCTCTGATCATCAGATATCCATTGTTCTCATAGATCAATAGAGGATCGACCAATTAGGGTTTTGATCGAGCATGAGTTTTCTCGACTTTTTGAGCGAAATGACTTTTTGGATAGATATTGGTCATTATATCTTAGATACAACATCTTGACCTAATTTACGGATTCAAAACATCACAGTTCCGAACTTCATCAGTCGATTCGAAACATCGATGAAATTTCATACGCCGAAAAGTCAAACTTTGACTTTTGGTCAACTTTTCAAAACAAAACTTTTCAATCATCAAAATACTTCAAATGATCCATCATGATCATAAAAGATCAAAGAATTTGAAAAAGTCAACAAAAGTCAAAGTTTTCATATTAGAATTTTCTAAGTGTTGAAATTTCTTATTTTTCAAACTTCATGCCATTTTTCACCTAGTTCCAATTTGAATTGGAAGAAACTCAAAAGTTGCTTGTGAAACAAACATCCAAGAACTCACAAATCCATGAGTCTAGCTATAGTTTTGAAATTGAAACATAAGGCTCCATGAACTGATTTTCAAAATCCAAAACTTCATTTATAGGTCATTTGTGATTTCTTCATCTAAAACAATACAACCTTAACAGATTCTTGAGCTGATAAATATCAGCTAGAGGTAATTGAGAGATATAGATCAAGTTGTAAAAATAGCACATGGTTAAAAGAAACTTCCTTTTTCTTTTGAAAGTCTTTCTTGCCCTTTAAAATCAATTTCAAGCCATGCTCTTGCCTAACATTTCAGAACTATTTGCCTATAAATTAATCAACATTTCAAGTTCAAAACCACACAAAGCATTGCAAGTTGTGCTTTCTCACTTCTTTCTTCAAAATCAAAATGTTAAAGTGAAACGACTTGCAATTTTGAAATTGATTAAAACCATGATGAATTTGGTGTCAAACATGTTTTAAATCAATATTAAACTTGTTTAGAACTTAAAATTATAAGAACAAAGCAAAATCAGAAATCACGCCCGTAACAAACTTCCAAAAGCTGCCAGCATTCGAATTCATGGTTTTAATGGAACAAGTTGTGATCTAAGCATCCTAACACCTTCCATGTACCTCATGTACATGATCCAGATCATTGGCAAGCAACTGTAACAGGTTTTACATCAAAATCGAGCTTATTTTTGGTATGGGTGAACTTGTGTGCATAACCAGGAAAGATAAAACCAGCGGACCATTCATTTAGCTAGTGATAGTGATTGTAACAATCCACAAACAAGTTGGAAACACGTTTACACTTCTTGATCTCCACTTAAGCGGTATGAACTCAATGGATATCATAATTCTTTGAACTTAAGCGAAAAACTCTTGGCCGATCTCTTTCTGCACTCATCACGATCATAAGCCCTCAAGAAAATCAAAAGTCATTAACTATGCATCATTTAATTTGAAATCTTAGTTTCTAGGGTTCTTCGTGATTCGAGAGATTCAAACATGTTAGGTTAAAATATAAATACAATTATCCACCTTTGTGTTCGTGATGAAAAACCAGAGCAATTTTCATTTTACTTCGTCCAATTTCGTTGAGAAACAAGGATTGGTTAGGTTTGAAAATTCGAGAATCAAAGCGAAGAACAAGCTTACGTGCGTGTTCTTGAGTTTTTAAATTCAAATATTCAATGTTTTGTTTACGTGTTTCTGATCCACTAACACCGTCGCGTTTGTCCCGGTGGTATGCTTCATATAAGGTTTTCGCCATGTGTGCTACCCATGGTCATGGGTTCAATCCTCTCAAGACCATTTCTTTTCAAACTTTTACATTTTCATGTTTTACAAAACTTTCACATTTTTAACCAATCAAAACTCCTCATTTTGGGGTGATTTTGTACACTTGTCAATAAATACATCTATTTTATGATAGTGCAAAATTTTGGAAAAACTTTCATCGATTATATTTTAATCGGGCAAGCAGCGTTAGAGCACTTTTCAAAACACCTTTTAAAGGTGAAATTTTCAAGTTTTCGACTTCGATTCTTTTCAAAACTTTTCATAAATGAACCTCACATTTCAAAACATTTTCAAAATCATTTAAAACATTTCTTTCAAACTTACATCTTTTACCATGATCGATCCGATTTAAGCGATAAAACGATTAGTTTTCTCCGAATTTCTCAATCGATCATGGGCCTCCCTGGATGTAAGTCCCAATCCTTTTGTACATATTTAATTTTACTTGTACATACTCAAATCATCATTGTAAATATTCAAACATAAACAAATTTCTTTCGTTTGTTTTCATTCGTTTTTATACACCGATACCATTGGTATTGAAAGGAAAAATTATTCTTGATGAAACTTCTTTAACCAATGGGCCTCAAGTGTAAGTCCCATAACATTCTTTGTGTACATAATATTTCTTTGTACATATCAAATCATTTCCATATACATACAAAATTTTCATACATGCATAACGGATACTTTTTATACTCAAAATGGACAAACTTGATCGTTTGTTTTCACTTGATTGTATACACAAACCAACATTCTTTATACCTTTTCCTTGTACATATCAAATTATTTTCTTACAAACTTTCATACATAATATCGAGATACTTTTTTGAGATAAACTTGATTGTTCATTGTTTTAGGTAGTATATACTTGAATACCATTGGTATTGAAGGAGCATTATTCCTGTGAGCGCTTTTAAACCAATGGGCCTTATATGGTGTAAGTCCAACCCCTATACCTCATCACTTTCTCTGTATAAATACTCGTTCGTGTACATATTCACTTCCTTGTACACATTCAAACTTGTAAATAATCAAGTTCGTTTTAAGCGTTAGTTTCACAGGACTTGTTTATATTTCATAAACTTCGTAAATAAACACCATTGCATTGTTTATATTTCCTTCATAAACTCCAATGAATATATCACACACACTTTTGTTTATACAATTTCTAATTATAACATAACAATTAGTCTAACAATAGGTTCCTCACGGTTGTAGCCTCGCTTGGGCTTTATACAAGATAATTCATCTCAGGCATGAGTTTGGCCTCCTCTTGGGATTTATACAAGATAACTCTCCCCACGAGTTTAGCCTCCTCTTAGGCTTCATATAAGAAAAAACTCATTCATCGAGTTTATAAAAGCTTAGGCTTCATAGACAACACTCCCACTGTGAGTCGGCCTCCTCTTGGGCTTCCGTTCAAAGAACTCCTCATTGGTTTAGCCTTCTCTTGGGCATCATACAATGAAGAGAGGAAATCTCTTAACCTCCTATTGGGCTTCCAATAAAGAATCACCCTTAAGATAGAACCACAGGAAGGTTTCCGGTGAAATCACTTTCAAAATCGAGTAAAATTTCGGTGAAATTGCTCTTAATTCAAAAGGATGGTTTCTCGGTGAAATCTTTTACCTAAAGCCACCATACCCTATAGCTTCCTCTTGAGCTTCAAGGACCCTCGATGACCCTCGATGACCCTCGGAATGCCTCTCTTGGGCTAACAATACAAGGACCCATGGGCTTCTTAAAAGCATCCTAATCAATCAATTTCTCCTCGAGATTTAGACATCTATCATCTCTATGGAAGAAGTATCTCATCTATCATATCACATACGTCAAAAACTTTTCAAACTCTTTTCAAACAAAAACATCTCTTAATTGTAAGTGGTAGCATTGTACACTCAAGCAAAACACCCAATACTTCGTTAAAAGATTCAATCTTTTCAAACATCTTTCTTAAACATGTAAGTGGTAGCACTTGTACACTCAAGCAAAACACCTAATACTTCGACGAAGATTTTTAATCAATCAAACTTTTCAAAATGTATGTGATGAAATAGATTAGATACATTTTTCATTAAGATGGCATTTGTCTGTCTCTTACTAACATCCGTTGCTTTCCACTAGCAAAGTGGGAACTACGATTGCTACGACTTTCTCAACATCCTTTGAGAATACGTAGGCCTGAGGTCTCATCCTTGCCGAGCAAATTTCTATCTCCCTCGGACCAAACAAACCATAGATCCTGTAGATCCGAGCTACAAATGCTCGATTCCCACTAGGGGATATGTGTCACGAGAAGATCCACGAGATCTTTGCGAGCACAATAATAAACAATAGGATCCCACATAATCTATCATTCTTAAAATCCCAAAGGAAAGTTTCCCAATCATAGAATATAGCAATTAAAACACACAAACATATCAAACATATTCATATATAAAGCTATAGATAACTATATATATTTAGGGTGCTCCATCTATTCCTTTATATAACAATCCCCTTACTGAAATCTCCCGATGTTCGTCTAGTTTACGCTGGTGATTCGCATATCAATATCAATTGAGGTATTACACTTCCCCTTTTTCATAATCATTAAATCATCTTTCTTGTGTTGAAAATAATAAAGCTTGATGCTCGCGGCATCTTTATAAACAAATCAAAAGAGTAAATCGTTTGAGCAGGAGAATCAGATTCACGTTCAAATCCTCTAGCGCGTCACCTTTTAGCGAACAGGAAAAATGGCGACTCTTTGGGAGTCTGTTGAAACTTTGATTTTTAAAAAAAAAATGTGACTCTGCTAAAGAGCACCAAGCTTTTGTTTTCAAAAGAAAAAGGGATAAGCTTTCATATTATGCATATATACATTTTCTTTATTGTGTGTTTCGCGATTTCATCGATGGAAAGAAATCTAACCGGATTTAAAAACATTTTTAGATCTAGGTGGAGGTATTAATCGTGAGAGTTCAATGCTTACGAGAGTTAATATCTCCTTTCGATGGAGGTTGTCTTGGGGGTATTGTGTTTTAGCAAGTATTTGAAGACATTTTGCTTTCAAGGGAACTCAAGAAATTGGGTGGGCTGTAGAACACATAACCCATCCTGGCCATTTGGGATGTAGTGCAGAGATTATTCGGGTGTAAGCCTAGAGTAATTGTCATCATGAGACTACGATCGAGTTTCTCTTGAAAATATTATTGGACCATCGGTATTCAACAAATCCGATAATATTTCAAGAGAAGTGTTGAACTGTATTATCGATAGAACCCGTTTCACGAGATGAATAAGCCATAGAGAACTTAACCCGTTGATTCTTATCGTTGGCTTCATGCTGCATTGACTTGAGCGCTTGCCGTGTGTGTATAACTACTAACCATGTTTATCGCATTCATGCATGCATTCATTCATTCAAAAAAAAACTTCATTTCTCTTCCCATTTCCAAAGAATTTAGAATTTTCTTTGTAAAATATTTTAGGTTAGGTGATGGATGTCGGAGGAAGATTCACCAAAGATACAGGTTTAGAATTCGTAGGAAAGTTGAAAGAGTTAGCATCCTTGGTAGAAGATCCCTCGGTTTGACGCTATGGAACTCTTTTAACTCTTACGACATGCGTTGATGAAGGACTTCTCAAAACTTTCGTTCGGTTTCTGATCCAGTCTATCGTTGTTTCACTTTCCACGATTATCAATTGATGCCTACTTTGGAAGAGTACCGCGTATCCTAGGTATCTGATGTCGGACAAAGTGCCTTTCAATGGTTTGGAAGCCATTCCTAAGTCACCGTCATTTAACGATGACTCACATAAAAAATCGAGATAGACAAAACCTAACTACGGAGGAAAACTTGGGACTACTTCAAAGTTCCTAATGGAAAAGGCTCTTAAATTCTCTGCTGGTAGTATGGTAGCCTTTGAAGCTATTTTAGCTTTACTCCTCTATGGATTGGTGTTGTTTCCAACGTCCCAAATTCGTTGATATCAACGCCATAAGGATCTTCGATTGGAAATCCGTTCCCACCTTGCTTGGTGACAATACGTCTCTATTCATCATAGAATCGTCAAGGAGGCGGAACTATCGTGTGTTGTGTACCTCTATTTTTCAAATGGATTACCTCACATTGCCTAAATCTCTATCTTCAGCGAAAACAAAGGCGAGTGGCATTGGTCTCGAAGACTCATGTCTCTACAATGACGATATCCATTGGTATACCTTGCGAGACAATGAGATGGAAATCATTGAGAGGCTGTGGAGAATTTGCCAGCGTACCTCTCATTGGTACGAAAGGAGGAATCAACTACAACCCTTTCTGGCGAGGCGTCAGCTCGGATCGCAAACTCTAGTAAACCTCTTGGTTTCACGTGAAAGTTACTTCTATCACGAGAGGATTCCCAAGGATTGAAGCTAGGATGATCAAAGCTTGGCATCACATCCGAAGGAAAGAAAAAGGGGCAAGGAATTGTGTAGCGAAACCTACACTTCTTGGGTAAAGAAAAGAAGAATTTCAGATGCCTTACGCTTATGAGGATCCATGTTCTCGATCGCTTCCAAATCAACAAATTTTCCCGTCGGTGTGGGAGAATACCAGAAGCCTTGACCAAAATAAGGTTTGAGAAACTTTGGAAAACAAATTCCTTAAGACTAATCTTGAGAATGAGCTCAAGAAGCAAGTCAAAGATCATGAAAAGGCGCTTTACTTCCGGGATGAATGGCTCATGGAGAAAGATGAGAAGATTCGCCAAGGATATGATCGAGAATCGTCAAAGAAAGGAAAAGAAAGCTTGAGGAATGACAACAGCGATCCTGCTCCCAGCAGTGGAAGAGTCATCAGCAAGCTAAAAGCCGAAAGCTGAACTAAAAGCTCGCTATGGAAAATCACGAAGTTGGCGCATCGAGCCTTTGGATCTTCATCCGCGAAGGCGTTTAATTAGTTCAATTTAGTTTGTAATTTTATCATTTAATTTATCATTTGTGTGAGCAATGCTCCAACAAAAACAATATTGTAATCTTCTTCCATTTAATCAATAAATGTGTTTTCCATCCAAATATTTGCGAGAAATATCTCTTTTAGCATTAAATTCTTTGGAAATTTCTTTTCTTTACAATCATAATCATGCATCATACTTTGCATTTAAGTCTATGTCTAGATGCGATACTTAAATGGTTTCATGCTTACGCGACGAGTTGAGCAACTTGAATAGTTTCGCAGTTGAATAGATAGGAAAAGATGGTCAATCGCGTCTTAGAGTTTCGACGGCGTCCTGACCAACTCGAACATACGATACAAGATCAAAAGAAGAAAAAGTAATGGAAGAGTTTGAGCAAGAGAACGTTGAACTTAGTATAGCGGTAACAACATTGCAAGAAGAAGTGGAGAGACTCACATCTTTGGTCACTCATTTGCCGCGGCGCAAAGTCAACAAGCGACATCGGCGATCAAAACCAGCGGCGACTTGAGAGGATACTACTACTCCGGTTTCAGCTATCGCAGATCGTAGTTCACTTTCGGTATGCGGAAGGCTATCCATAGGGCATGCCTTTCAACTTTATCGGTTCGCCAACCGACTTCTCAAACAACCTCGCTTGAAATACCTACTGCGGCAAAACTCTACATTTACTCCGCAACGTGGGTAACTCTTCTAGTAACAATGCGGTTTCTCACGATCATGCCAACTTCGGCTTCCGTAGTACACACTACCTTAGGCGAAGAAGTTCATCATACTCGGGGATAACTCAAATCACGTGGTTCAATGGAAAATCTCCGAGAACAACTCCTCAATGCGACTTGAGATAAAAATAATTCGAGGGAAAGAATTGTTTGGAAAAACGCCCGGGATCTTTGCTTAGTTCCTCGTAGAATACCCGCAAAATTCAAAGTCGATTTTGAAAGTACAAAGGAAACTCACATCCACAAAGTCATCTCACGATGTATGCCGGAAAATGTCTACATACAACGAATCATCCGATTGTAATCCATTACTTCAAGATAGTCTCACGGTGCCGCCTTGAAGTGGTACATGGGTTTAGGCAGCATGAATATCAAACATTCAACGACTTAGGTGAAGCCTTTGTCCGACAATACAAGTTCAACTTGGATATGGCTCTGATGAGGGATCAACTCCGCTCCATGTCTCGAGAAAGAAAGGGAGACATTCAAGAATACTGCTTGATGGAGGAAATTGCTTGAAGTCAACCCACCATTGGAAGAGAAGGAGATGACTAAGGTATTCTTGAATACTCTGAGCTCATTCTACTATGAATGATCGCTAGCGCTCCGGAGATTTCAAAGATGGTAAGCATGGGAATGCGATTAGAAGGGGGTTCGCTGGGCGCGACCAAGGCGAGATCTTCTAGTGGAACAAAGAAGGTTGGAACCCGATTTTCCAAGGAAAAAAGGCATGACATAGGAATGGTATCCCGAGAAACCACGTAAGAATGTCATTCAACAACGACGGTGGCGCCATAGCACCAGCGTCAACACAAATCAAACACGAGAATTGCTCATGATTCAACAAGTCAACAAAATCAACAAAATCAACAAACTCAACATGACCTCGTCAGCAGGGCTCGTTGATTCGACAATCAAAGCATGCGCCTCGGGTTGCAATTAGACCCGATTCAATGGCGTACCACGAACTTTACCATGCGCTAATAAAAAAGAATCGTCTGAACAAGGTCACCACCTCGGTTCGAAAAATTACCATGGTGGTACAAAGCAGGCGTATCTTGCCGCTTTTCACCAAGGGCACCGGGCCATGACCTTGAGCATTATAATTAGCGAAGTCTGATTAGTGAGATCTAATCTTCTTTCCTTGAAATACAAGTCGAATGTACAAGCGATCCGCTTCCAGTCACGATGGGCACTCGATGAGTTGATCTTGAAATCGGGCGGGTATCGTTCGGGCGTAAACATTCGGAGAAACTTGGTGCATCTCCATGAAGCATACTGGTACAATGAGCACCTTCGCTAAGCAGCAATTCTGTGACTTGCCATACGCTCCAGAATATTCAGGATGTTCCACCATAAGGCGGATATCCGCATTTGAACATCGGTGACCTACTGGTCTCTGAAGCGAGAGATGACCATGCGTAAATACGGTAGGGCATTTTCCGCATGAGCTTTTAGTCTCGAGATATCTCGGAAAACCCGAAGTAAGCGTCATCATCCTTGTTTCAACATACCCAACATGTGGAGATTGAATACAAGCAGTTCCGGCACCCAGTCTCCTTTGGTAATTTGCCTACACGGTCTGTTCCATACAGTTCTACCAAAGCAATTCCTTACCAATACAATGCAACCACGATAGAGGATGGGAAGGAGAAACCCATGCCTACTCTTCCAGCTAATGTCAATATCGCAATCGGACGGTAACACGAAGTGGACAGTGCACCTCCATTGCCACCAAGACCGCTGCCGGTTCACATTGTCAGAGCAAAATCCGTTAACATATCTTAGAATCACCCAGCGATTCCAGTTGTTAACCCGAGCACAAATGATTCTCACGATGAGAACCAACGTCAAGCGCGATTTTGATGAGATCTTGAAGTTAATCAAAAAGAGCGAATACCGAGTCGTGGATCAGTGATGCGAGACTCCTTCAAGACTAATCTTGTCTCTACTCCTCGACTCCGAAGCTCACCAGAAGCTTTGATGAGAGTACTAGACCAGAGCTTATGTGGATCACGATGTGACTGAGACCGGTTTGGAGGGATGGTCTCGACATAACGACTTGCAATAATCTAAGCTTGATGACGAGGAACTTGGGAAGAAGGAAAGATCCAACTTGGCCTCCACATCTCAATGATCGCAGTGATTCCACATCAATGTATTGGTGATACGGGTTCATCTTTGAGCGTGTCGAAAACGACTTTCGCTCGTTTGGCTTACAAAAGGGAATAATGAAGTTCAATGATATAATAGTAAGAGCTTTGATGGATCAAGAGAAGTCGAGTTATTGGGAAGTTGATCTCCCGATGACAATTGGACCGCACACTTTCAAATTACTTTCAAGTCATGGTGTACAGTTGCTTCTGATTGTCTACTAGGAAGACCTTGGATCCGGCGGAGCGATAACTTCTACTCTCCATCGAAATTAAATTCACGGTAAATGGAAAGTTGGTGACTATCGGTAGGTGAACAAGCTTTGCTTGTAAGTCATTTATCGATTTCTCTTTCATCACGCTAATGACATTGAAGGAACATCTCCTCGAAAATCCGTTAGAAGATGAATCTACCAACAAAAGCAGATCATCTATCTCTTCATATAAAGAAGTTGCACAAATGGTGAAAGATGGCAATGCGAAGGATGGGGACATGTAATCAGCACAGTCAAACGAAACAAAAGCCGGACTCGGTTTCACCGTATTCTCCAAAGACAAGCAAAGGATGAAACTTTCCAATCAAAGAGATTTTCAGCGTTGGGGCTTCTTAAACCACATTCTCCAAGAGTTAGTGTTGTAACCATTGAAGAGGATAAAGGGAGTCCTCGAATACGAAGAATTGGAGCACTTATTTAACATACGAATATGTGTGTCAGCAGAGTTATGCGTACCAGCGATCAATTAGCATGTCACAAAGGCATGAAAATCCACATCCCTTAAAGTTTGGGATACCTTGGGAGAACCAGTGGCGAATTTGACTACATGGTGTATCTTTGCGCTGAGAAAGCTCAAAATCGAATCGAGATATCCACCCCGGGGATGGGGTGATTCTTTGATTATCCTAGTCAAACGGAAGAGGTATACTCGTCTTCTCAGTCTAATGGTCGAGATCCCCAATGAAGATCCTTTAACACACTGGAATTCACTAAACGGATCACGGTTACACTACATCAACATGATCCTTTGAAGATCAAGAACACGATTCGGGATACGATTTGGAAAGTGTCGTGAGCAACGAGTCTCTTCACTCGGAAGATTGGAGGACATCCCAAAATTCAACACAAGATCAGGAAACACATGCACATCTCATACTTCCGATCATTAATCAAGAAGATTGCTTGTAACACAAAGGGCAAAGCTATCGTCGAGAGTCTTCAAAGCACGCTCAAGCGACAACAAAGTATACTCAAGGGTTAAACCAAGCGGAAAATTACAGTACCTTGACTTCCAAGGAGTTCGTCCTCTTGGAAACCGTTGAAGTTAGGACTAATGTTCATAGCTCTAAGTAGTTTATCTTTGCTTTTGTTTTGAACTCTCCATGCCCAAAGTGTAGAGATGTTTTATAGGGTTTAGCTTTTAAATAATTTCTCTTCGTCTTGCCCGGCGAATGAGTTTATGTTTTAGAGCTCATGTTCATAGTGTGAATTATAAATAAAAGCAGCGTTGTTTGTTTCTACTTTGTGTTTATTTTCATTTACCCTTTCTTGGAAATGATAATCCTAAAAACACATAAAAAATAAAAATCTTCAAAAAAAAATTATTAATCTGCATACACTTTCACGTTGACTTTTTCAAAAAAATGATGAATGAGTTAATTAATCAAACATAAATCAAATATGATTAACGATGGACAATCCATTGAAAGCAATAACTCTATGCTCTTTAACTTTGAAATCCTGTGAAGTCGCCAGGAAGAAGTTGAAGAAGAGATCCGAGATGAAATTTCTAAATTTGCTAAGCACGAGGAAGGATCATTCAGCCTCATAAAGAACCTCTAGAAGCAATCAATTTGGGTTCGAGGAAGATGAAAAAAGTAAATATCGGACTTCACTCAGCAGCGATGTCAAAAGCAAGCGATAAATCTTCTCAAAATATGTTGATGTGTTCGCTTGGTCCTACCGGACATGCAGGGTTGAATACCGACGTCGTGGAGCATCACTGCCGTTAAAACCGAGTGCCATGAGTTAAACAAAAAGCGAAGGAGTTCACCACGAAATGGTGATAAAATCAAAAAGTCCAAGCATTTCGTGTGGTTTCCTCGTCCTTACGAATATCCTCAATGGCTAGCCACATAGTACTGTCCAAGAAAGATGGAAGGTCAGGTGTGTGTTGACTAGGGATACGAACAAAGCAAGTCAGAAAGGCGATTTCCCACTACACATATCGACATGCTAGTGGATAACAACATCAAATTCCGTCTTTTCCTTGATGGGGTTTCTCTGGTTATAATCGGATCGAGAATGGCTCCCAAATACATGGAAAAGACATCCTTCATCACGCCGTGGGGCACTTTTTGCTACAAAGTAATGCATTTGGATTAAAGAATGCTGATGACACCAAAGGCAATGACTACTCTCTTTCATGACATGATGCACAAGGAGATCGAAGTCGTAGATGACATGATAGAAAGCAAACCCACCTGAAAGATGAACATATAGACTATCTCT
>CM038794.1:121027377-121212232 GCA_021764765.1 Vicia sativa
ACAAAGCAAAAGCTCAAGAACAAAAATCAAATTTCAACTTTCCCTCCAAGCAACCACCACCACAGGCCGCCACCAAACCTCCTTCCAACACCGCTCACCACTGCAGACCGCGCTAAGCGCGCCCTGCGATTTCTCTTCTTCTCATTGAAGTTGTCTCTCCATAGGATCTTGCTCCTCTTCTCCTTCTTATGCTCAAATTTGACCTAGAAGGAGCCATTTCCTCTTGATTTCTCTTCAATTTTCAAGAATTAAGCAATTTCTCTTCATCTTCTTCAATTCTCCATTGAAGCCTTCAAGATCTTCTAGGATTCAAGCTTGATTTCAAGTATTATCATCAATTCAACCTTGATTTGGTATTTTCTTTGAAGAGCACAAGGAATTCCTCTTCAATTTGATCCAAACGTCAAGTTAAGTAAGTGTTTAGTTCAATTAAGCACTTATTTTAAGTTATTATTGACTTGTAGTTTTTTTTTAAAATTGAATACTGCAATAGCTTGCAAATTCCGTGTGGATTCCGGTTCTTGAATCTTCATCTTTGAATTCGTTGAATTAGATTAATTGTGCAACGTTATTGTGTCGGTGTGAGGATTTTTTGTACATAGCACACACATACACTTGTGCATTTGTATTTTCCTTGCATCTAGGCCACAAATTTGTGCATCTTGCATTATCTATTACACGCTCATGCATTAGAGAGCATTTAGATTGTTTAAATTACATTGATTCATGATGATTTGAGGTATAATTTGCATTCAAAAGTGTGTCGACATGTAGATTTAAAGGCATTTTGATCATTAGGTATATTGTGCATTGTACATAGTTCATACATATGCATCTCAAGTGTTTGTGTTAATGTACAAATTAGAATTGGCATGATCTTGTATTACTTATTTGTGGCATGGCTTGCTTGCATTGATCTCATGTAATTTGTGGATTGATCCTTAATGTTAGATAATGTTGGATTACACTTGCCTCCATGAATTAACTTTTCACATGTGAGCATTAGAATTGTTGATACAACTTGCATTCTTAACATGTTCATGCATTAACTTTGCACACGTGAGCATTATAATTGTTGATTCAACTTGCATTCATAACATGTTCATGCATAGCTTTGCATATGTGAGCATTAGAATTGTTGATACAACTTGCATTCTTAACATGTTCATGCATTAACTTTGCACATATGAATATTGGAATTGTTGCATTAACTTGCATTCCTCACATGTTCATGCATTTGATTGTCATCAATGATCATTGGAATTGTTACTTTAACTTGCATTACTCACATGTTCATGCATATTGAAATTCTGGCAGCGGATCGTGATGTCTGACGAGAATGCTATGACCACGATGTCGACACTCATTAACAATTCACAGCGGTTAATTTAAGATGATAAGAACACAATAAATTGTTTACCCAGTTCGGTGTAACTACACCTACATCAGGGGCTACCAACCTAGGGAGGAAATTCACTATTAGTAGAATTAATTGGGAATAAACTAACGGTTTATCTCCTTCATAAAACCTACCCGATGCAACTTCAATCTAAGTCCTACTTAGACTGAGTTCTACTCACTCCCCTCAATCACAGCGATGATATCAACCTATTGATTAATTGAATTGTGAAGACACTCTTCAATAAACAAACTTGATTTTGCTTCAAAGCTTTAATCAAGAGACCACACACTCGTGTGCAAGAAGCTTTGGTGATAAACCACCTGACCAAATCCTAGTCAGAAGCACTTATCAATTGATAATTGCTTGGCTCACAAAATAACTAAGAATTACACAAATTACAACCTGCTAAATCTTCAATACAGTCTAGAGATGCAACAACAGAGTAAGGGTTCTATTCTTATTATAGAAGCAGTCCTGTAACTTCAGTTTTGGTCTTCCATAATAATAGCTAGAGTTCACTTAATTAATCCTAAAGACTTGGTCTTTTTAACAACCAATTTAGGTTTAACTAAGATTAACCAATTAGCCACGTGAGCATGTAATCTAATAACATAAAACATAATAAAACAACTCAACAAACTTCACGAAAACTCTCGGGAAAATAGATTACTGAGCAATAAATGTCACACGAATGTCATAACATCGGTTATGACATCGATCAATCTTCTGCGAGAATTCCGGCCGTGTTAGCTTCCAGTCATTGTACTTAAAACATCCTTCTCATGCGAATTTATCTTCAACTCGAATGTCATGACACGATCAAGACATTGTCATATCTAGTTTTACCAAAAATTAATGCCAACATAAAAACTTACAAACTCCCTTGGCAAATTTTTTGGCTAAAACAAACTAAATATCAGTACTAATCGCGAGAATAAAACACACCGGTCTAAGCTAAACTAAGCTAAACAACCAGATCCTAAAGGAGATAAATTCTACCCACAATTTTCAATACAATTGCCCATAATGCCCATAAATTCTTCTCCCCCTTTTTAGCCACAAAGGGGCCAAAGGTACCAGTACAAATGGCCAACATTCATCATATTAATAAATAGTACCAGCAGAGTTAAAAGTCACATCCCATCAAAAGAAATACAAATTCCAAACAGGCAGAACAAAAAAAATGGCAGAAACAAAATTAACATCAGAACAACAAAAACAGAAAAGAAATCAACAGCAGGAGACCATAGATCAGGTACTTTCTTCTCCAGAAGAAGCACTATGGTATGTTGCATCCTCTGAACTGCTACCAGCACCAGTGACTTGATCAGCATCAGCATCTTCATCCTCAACCTTTGTGTCTTTCTCCTTTTCCAGTGTAGAGATCAGCTCTTCAAGACTTTGCTTTCTTGCTTCAAGCTCCTTGCAAGTTGCTTTCAACACAGCAATGACAGTTGCCTTACGAAATTTGCCTTGACATTTGATGTCTCGTGATCATCATGACAATGTCTGGGACATGTTTCCCTTGAAAGAGCTTGTAATGGAATCCAAGTGCAGGGGCTCTTTTGCATACTGAATCTCTATCAACCAGAATATCAGGGTATTGATCAATTATGATTCCACACAGGAGGGAGGGAAAGGCTATTGGTCCCTTAATTGCATAACTGTCAGTATGTTTGAGGGTTTGCTCAAAGATGTAAGTTCCATAATCAAATTTTGCTTTTGTACCAACAGCAAAAATGAATCTGCCCAGACCAATGGAGATGGTTGACTTGTGGTTTGTTGGAACCCAATTTGCAGCACCTATTTTGTGCAAAATAGCAAACTTTACACTCAATTTGCTGGCAGTGAGCTTTCCCTTCATAGGCCAATGTTTCACTTGTTTAGCAGTGATTGTTTGGCAGATCTGATTATCAGTTTCCTCAAGCTCAGGTTGAGCATCATCTGATCTTCCCAAGTATTTGTTGATTACACTAGGGGAAAACTTCACTCTTCTCCCTGTAACATACACAGTCTTGAAATCAGCTGAACTTCCATCAGCACAACCACTTGACAAGTTCACAATGAACTCCTTCACCAACACATCATAACAGTTAGAAAACTTCACCACAGTCTTCATTAACCCAACTTCTTTAATCAGATCAATAAGATCCTTGCATTCAAGGGCACTCTTATTCAGTTCCCTTTCTAGAGCAATTCTCTTCAAACACACATATTTCCACCTGTTCTTGCAGGAAAAACCTTATTAAAGTGATTTTAGGGATTTGGAAGCTCAAGTATCGTAACTCAAGTTCCAAGCTTATCATTGTCTTGCTTATCCCGCTGGCGGGAGCCCTATTTATATCATTCCTTCCTTGAAGCTATTTCTTTCCTTCCGTAACTGCCTCAGCTCATTAACCATGGCTTTGAAGGCAAGGAGTTAGCTGTTACAGCTTGTAATCATTCACTAGTAACGTCTCATAAAGACTCTAGGAACTCTTCATCTTCATAACGTCTATTCAATCTTTCATACTGGAGTATCTGCCGAGCTACTTCTCGGATCTAGGCCGTCCTCATGCCTTTTCCCGAGACCCATGTCGGACGTAGATCTCCTCCTTTAAGGCCGAGTCCTATCTCGGATCCCTACAATCTTCCTTCCAGGCACCCATCTCGGCTGAGGATTTTATGCATGATCACCACCTGCTAGCATTCTCAGGGTGGTGGAAAGAGATGTTATCAATGGCTACTTAGGGGACTTTGGGCAGTTTCCCAAGTGATGGTTTCTTCCTGGGATGAATGTCTGAGACATTCTCTTCAACATTAAAATCAGAATTTTGTTCAGATTCTGAAGGTTCAGGAACATTCCTCTTCTTCATGATTGGGGTTCTCTTTGTCCTAGAGATACCTCCAACAGACTTCACTTTACCCTTCCCCTTGGAGGGTCCAGCCTTGTTGTCCTTACCATATTTTTCTCCAGTCTTGTTCTCAGCCCTAGGAGACTTATGCACAACTTTAACAACCTTCTCCTTAGAAGGACTTGGAGTAGCATTCTGCTTTCCTTTCCTATTCATCATTCTCTTAGCAATTCTAGGATTAACACTAGCAAGGAGGTCATTATCAGAGAATTCTTCATCCAGGTCTATGATAGGAGGTTCCACAACATTTTCAGAATTCTTTACTGGAGAGTTTTCCAGGTTGTCAGCAACTTGTTTCTCTGGAGTTTCTTCAAGAATACCATCAGAGATATCATCAGCAGAAATACCAGTGGACTTACCAGCAACACATTTTTCAAGGGATTCTTCAAGAATTCCATCAGAAATATCATCATCACTAATCACAGGGGGCTTATTAGTGGCATCAGCAACACATGGTTCAGGAGTTTTATCAGAGGTATCAACAACACACTTTACAGGGGAATCAACAAAGGGTTCAGTAACAGGATTCACAGGGGTTTTCTTGACATGATCATTAGATGTCTTGACATTCTCTGAGACATCTAGATCAGTTGCTAAACTAGGGCTAGCAGATTCTTGATTTAAAGGGACAGAAACCCCAGGCACAAAGTGGTTTTCATTCAGGATCCTAGTTACTATTCTAGCTATGGCTTGATGAACATACCTAGAACCTTCCCTGTTTTCTATTTCGGGAGAGCAGGAGGAAGTTGGTTGGAGCCTTACGAGAAGGAGATGCTTGAGACCTTCGTGCATTCTGGTGCGAGTTTCTTGACCCTCTAGGATCGGTTGCCATTGCACGCGGAGGGTAACCTTGAGCTTGATGCATGGCTTGGGTTTGCCCTAAACCGAGAATCGATGGGAGATGGAGAACCGACTTCTTGTGATGATAAAGAAGGCGAAGACATGTTTTGTTGAGACATCTTGAGGAAAGAGAAAAGATTAATGAGGAGAGTTTGAGAGTTTGTTGATGGAATGGCAAGTAATACTTTCAAATGAAGAAACGATATATATATATATATATATATATATATATATATATATATATATATATATATATCTCTTCCTATTCTTGGACTTTTGAAAAGTAAGAGGAAATAATTAATTAGTACTTAAAATTAAATGAAATAAAAAGTCTCTTCCATTCCTTGTTGTAAGCAATGTTAATGCTACAACTCTTCATATTAGCAAATACCCAACATGCCCCTTAAATTCTCAAACTGACTAGCATCAAGAGCTTTAGTAAAAATGTCAGCCAGTTGAAGTTCAGTGGCTACATGCTCCAATTTAATCACTTTATCTTCCACAAGGTCTCGATGAAGTGATGTCTAATGTCAATGTGCTTAGTCCTCTGTGCTGTATAGGATTCTTTGAAATATTAATAGCTTTTCGAGTTGTCACAGTACAATGTCATGACATCACATGTGACATTGTATAATCGACATCTGCTTCATCCAGACCATTTGAGAACAACTGCTACCAGCTGCTATGTATTCAGCCTCAGTAGTGGATAAAGACACACGGTTTTGCTTCTTGCTGAACCAAGAAACAAGATTGTTCCCCAAGAAGAATCATCCTCCAGAAGTGCTTTTTCTATCATCAGCACTACCATTAATCGACATCACAATAGCAGACGAATTGGTTCACATCCATGAGAATCTGACATACCATAATTGCAAGTTCCACTCACATACTTCAGAATTCTTTTCACCTGATTGATGTGACTCACTTTAGGTTCAGCCTGGTATCTTGCACATACCCTAACAGCGAATGCAATGTCAGGTCTGCTGGCTGTTAAATACAACAAGCTTCCTATCATGCTTCTATACAAGCTTTGATCAACATTTGCTCCACTTGTGTCTTTGGACAGCTTTAAATGAGTAGGAGCAGGAGTCCTTTTATGGCTGGCATTTTCCATTCCAAATTTCTTGACAATATTCCTTGCATACTTGCTTTGTGAAAGGAATGTTGAGTCCTCCATCTGTGTGACTTGTAGTCCAAGAAAGTAAGTCAATTCTCCCATGAGGCTCATTTCAAACTCAGCTTGCATTTGGTTGGCAAAATGTCTCACCATTTTATCTGACATTCCTCCAAACACTATGTCATCAACATAAATTTGAGCTACCATTATCTTTCCTCCTTCATTCTTGACAAAGAGTTTTGTCCAAACCTCCTTTCTGTAACCTTTATCGATGAGAACTTTGTCAACCTTTCATACCAAGCTCTAGGGCTTGTTTCAGACCATATAAAGCTTTCCTCAATTTGTAAACATGATCAGGAAAGTTAGGATCCATAAATCCTTTAGGCTGTTCAACATATACCTCCTCAATTAAATAGCCATTTAGGAAGGCACTTTTCACATCCATTTGAAACACCTTGAATTTCGAAATGCGGAAACTCTAACAATAATCGATTGATTCCGGCCTAGCCACGGGAGAAAAGTCTCATCAAAATCAATCCCTTCAACTTGAGTGTATCCCTGAGCAACAAGTCTTGCTTTATTTCTGGTGACAACCCCTTCTGCATCAGACTTGTTCTTGTAGATCCACTTTGTGCCAATAATGTTTGTTCCTTCTGGTCTAGGAACTAACTCCCACACTTCATGTTGCTTGAACTGGTTCAATTCATCTTGCATTGCTCCAATCTAGTATTCATTAGTTAGAGCCTCTTTGACATTCTTTGGCTCAATCTTTGACACAAAACAAGAGTTTGAGATAATTTCTCTGGATCTTGTAATGACTCCACAGTTAGGATCTCTAATGATGCGTTCCTTTAGATGATCTTTCTGAATTCTGATGGAGGGATTGTCATACCCTAATTTTTGACCTAATATACCACCTTACATTTGCATCATTGCATCATTAACAGTTCAGAACAGGATTAATCGGGTGTGGCTTCTACAGGTCAAAATTAGGGTTTCACAAAATTTTCATCTGATTCAAGAGGCAATAAATTAGGGTTTGAGTTTCACTCACCTAAATTGATATATCTTGATCAAATCATCAACCTTTGATTTTCAGATATCTATTTTTTCCTCCTGATCTATCGAGGATCGACCAATTAGGGTTTTCATCGAGGATAAGCAATCATTGATTTTCTGATCAATGAATAACTTTTTTGTTTAGAGATTGATCTTCATATCTTAAATACAAAATCTTGACCTAATTTCTTGATTCAAAACATCACAGAAGTTCACAAAATTCATCAGTCAATTTGTAGATCATTTGATGAAATTTCATCTGCACTGAAAAGTCAAACTTTGACTTTTGGTCAACTTTTTCCATCATCAAAATACTTCAAATGATCCATCATGATCATAAAAAATCAAGAAATTTGGAAAAGTCAACAAAAAGTCAAAATTTTCAACACTTAGAAAATTTTTCAAGTGTTAAAATTTCACATTTTTTCCAAACTTCATGGCATTTTTTCACATAGTTAAATTTGGAATTAGAAAAAACTCAAAACATGAAAGTTGTAGCTCTTGAAACAAGCTTTCCAAAATGTCCAAGAATTTTCAAATCTATGGTGTCTAGCTATACTTTTGATTTTGAAACATAGAGCTCCAAAATCCTTGATTTTCAAGTACAACTTTCAAAATTACAAGTCATTTTTTTTGCAAAATCTCTTTCTAGAAGCCTTGTCACTAATTGGAGATAGGCTAGAGCTGATAAAAATTAGTTGAAAGTAATTATGATGAGATAAGATCAAGTTAAATTTAACCATGGTTAAAAGGAAGCTTCCTTTTGCATTTATTGCAAAAATGACTTTCTTGCCCTCTAAGGCAAGTTGTCCAAACCAAAGCCTATCTTCTTTGCTTGCTATTCAGAAATCTTGACCTATAAATAGAGGTCATGTTTGCCATTCCAAACTACACCAAAGCTATGCCAAAACAAGCTTTCTCATTTCTTTCTTAAAATTCAAGCAACATAGTTAAAATTGAGAATCTTTGCATTTTTGAAAACTTGTGAAAAACTATGAAAGATTTGGTGTCTAACATGTCATAAACATCATTTAGAACTGGTTTGAAACTTAAAATCAATCTAAGAATCATTAAAAAACTAATTTGCATTTCATGCTTCCAAACTTGCCAAAACTGCCTTAACCTTCGAAATTGATGTTTGGCTCGAGCAAGTTGTGATTTTTCCACTCAAACATCATCAACATACTCCATATGGATGATGCAGACCATTAACCTTAACCTGTAACACCTCTAACATCGAATTCAAGTTTCACTTTGAAGCATGTGCAGGTGGACTTGGTTGGAATGATTCCGGCAAATTCAGAGTGAGCAGACCATCCTCACACGATCCTTGAAGTTCACTGGTGCTATAGGAATCATTAAAACAGTTCTGGAAATACTCCATTGAAGATTTCGATCTCAGCTTCAAGAGGTATGTAACTCAACTTCGAATTCCTTGATTTCTTGCTTCCATTTCAAAAAGCTCTTGGCCGTTTTGTTTCTGCACCATCACTGAAGCTTAAACCTCAATCAATTTCTCAATTCCATAACCATACACGATTTCAATTTGATTTTAAAGAATTAGGGTTATTCGTGTTTTCTGGTAATTTAATCATGTTAAGCTAAAAATAAATGAAATTAAACCACATCATCATGTTCCTGGTTCAATTTCGATCAAGTTTGATGTTTACATCGAGCAATTTCATTGAGAAACAAGGAATCCATGGCTGATTGAAGGATTGAGGAAGAAGAAGGTGATTGCGCGCATTTTTTCAAATTCAAATATCCAGTTTATAATATTATAACATGGTTTGACATCAATACACGAATGTATTTCCGCCCCAGCGGTTGCCAGCTCACTCTTAAGTCATTCCCTTGCCACGCCTTGCCCAATGGTCCCGGGTTCGAGTAGCCTTGGGACCATTTTTGCCAAACTTTGTCATTTTTTCTTCATATTTTTTTCAAACTTTGACTCTTTCAAAACCTAATAAAAACTCCTCATTTTGAGGTGATTTTTTGTACACTTGTCAATTAACATATCTATTTTATGATAGTGTCAAAAAAATTCAAAAATACTTTCATCTGATTATATTTTTATCGAGCCTAAAGCGATACTTTTGAGTACGTTTCAAAGCACTTTCAAAGGTGATTTTTTCAAACTTTCGAAGCCCGATTCTTTTCCAAACTTCTCACAAGTATATTTCACTTTTCAAAAACACTTTCAAGATCTTTTTTTCAAAACTTTTCATCAAACTTACATCTTTTTCCATGATCGATCCGATTTGACGATAAAACCAAACTCGTTTTTCATCGAATTTCTTAACCGATCATGGGCCTCCCTCACGGTGTAAGTCCCAAAACTCTTTTTATGTACATAATTATTTCCTTGTACATATCCAGTTCTTTTATGTACATACCAATCTTACCTGTACATAATACAGATGTCCCTCTGTAAATACTCAAGGATAGACAAACTTCGTCCGTTTGTTTTCACTTTTCATTTTACACTGAATACCATTGGTATTAGAAGGAGCATTATTCCTGGTGAAACTGCTTTTAAACCAATGGGCCTCCCTTACGGTGTAAGTCCCAACCCTCCTATGTGCATCCACACCTCCTTGTACATACATACTCATTTCCTGTACATATTTACTTCCTTGTACACAATTCAAGCTTGTAAATAATCAAGTTGCGCTCGTTTTAAACGTTCGTTTTACACACTTGTTTATATTTCCTTCATAAACTCTTGTAAATAAATTTTACACGCATTGTTTATATTTCCTTCATAAACTCCTGTGAATAAACTTCATACACTTGTTTATATAACTGACTGGTTATAACATAACAATTAGCCTAACCAATAGGTTCCCCACAGAGTTAGCCTCCTCTTGGGCTTTGTACAAGGTAACTCATTTCATCTGAGTTCAGCCTCCTCTTATGCTTCATATAAGAAAACTCATTCATCTGAGTTTAGCCTCCGCTTAGGCTTCATATAAGACAACACTCCCCTGTTGAGTCAGCCTCCTCTTGGGCTTCGTTCAAAAGAACTCCTCATTGAGTTTAGCCTTCTCTTGGGCATCATACAAGAAAGAGACCAGGAAATCTCTTAACAGCCTCCTATTGGGCTTCCAATACAAAGAATCACCCGCGCTAGGATAGAACCTAGAGAGTATAATTTCCCGGTGAAATTGCTCTTAATCCTAAAAGGATGGTTTCCCGGTGAAATCCCTTTTAAAGCCAAAGCCAGCCATACCCTATAGCTTCCTCTTGAGCTTCATACAAGGACCCTCGATGACCCTCGGAATGCCTCCTCTTGGGCATACAATACAAGGACCTATGGGCTTCTTAAAAGCATCCCTTTAATCCAATCAATTTCTCCTTGAGATTTAGACTTTTATCATCTCTATGGAAGAAGTATCTCATCTATCACATCACATACAATCAAAAACTTTTCAAAACTCTTTTCAAACAAAAACATCTCTTAATCGTAAGTGGTAACGCTTGTACACTCGAGCAAAACACCCAATGCTTACAATTAAAAGATTCAATCATTGTTTCAAACATCTTTCTAAAACTCGTAAGTGGTAACGCTTGTACGCTCAAGCAAAACACCTATAACTTACGACGAAAGATTCAATCATTCAAACTTTTCAAAATGTATGTGATGAAATAGATTAGATACATTTTTCATTAAGATGACATCTGTCTGTGTCTCTTAATAACTTTCGTTGCTTCCACTAGCATAAGTGGGAACTACGATTGCTCTGACTTTCTCAACATCCCTTTGAGAATACGTAGGCACAAGGTCTCATCCTTGGCGAGCAAATTTCTTTCTCTCTCCAACCAAACAAACCATAGATCCCTTTAGATCCGAGCTACAAATGCTCTGATTCCCATTAAGGGATATGTATGCAGAAGATCACAATGATCTTTGCGAGCACAATAATAACAAAACCTAGGATCCCACATAATCTATCCTTCTTAAAATCCAAAGGAGAAACTTTCCCAATCATAGAAATAGCAATTAAAACACACAAACATATCAAACATATTCATATATAAAGCTATAGATAACTATATATATTTAGGGTGCTCCATCTATTCCCTTTATATAACAAACCCCCCTTACCCGGAATCTCCCCAATGCGTTACGTCTAGTTTACGCTAGTCGTAATGCATATCATAATTAATTGAGGGTATTAACAACTTTCCCCTTTTTCATAATCATTTTTCGTGTGTTGAAAATAATAAAGCTTGATGCTCGCGGCATCTTTATAAACAAATCAAAAGAGTAAATCGTTTCGAGCTAGAGAATCCGAATTCAGATTCGATTCCCTCGCACGTTACTTTTTAACGCGAACAGGGATCTTTGTTAGCTTCCTCTGGTTCAGATTTTGGTGAAGTAGGGACAGGCACATCTTCCTTATTAGACACTTGTGGTGATGTCTCAAACAGTGTCTCAACATCATATGGGACATTGTTTTCCTCATGGTGATCATCAACTATGACATTAATAGACTCCACCATAACTTTTGTCCTGGAGTTGAATACTCTATATGCTCTGCTGTTTGTAGAGTATCCCATAAAAATGCCTTCATCTCTTTTAGAGTCCATCTTTCTCCTTTGATCACGATCTGTCAGAATATAACATTTGCTACCAAATACATGGAAATATTTCACAGTAGGTTTTCTTCCCTTCCATATTTCATAAAGGGTGGAGGATGTTCCTTTTCTCAAGGTGACCTTGTTGTGAACATAGCAGGCTGTGTTCATAGCTTCAGCCCAAAAATGAATAGGAAGTTTCTTAGCATGAATCATTGCTCTGGCAGATTCCTGTATAGTCCTATTTTTCCTTTCCACAACTTCATTTTGTTGAGGAGTTATAGGAGAAGAGAACTCATGATTGATTCCTTCTGAGGAACAGAATTCATCAAACTTGCTATTCTCAAATTCCTTTCCATGATCACTTCTATTTCTGACAATGCAGCCTTCCTTTTCTCTTTGAAGTCTTTTGCATAATTCTGTAAAGACATCAAACACATCAGATTTTTCCCTGATGAAGTTTATCCAGGTGAATATGGAAAAATCATCCACAACAACATAAGCATATCTTTTTCCACCAAGGCTTTCAACCTGCATAGGCCCCATCAAATCCATGTGCAACAGCTTCAGCACCTTGGAGGTGGTCAGATGTCTTGACATTGGATGTGACATTCTGGTTTGCTTTCCAACCTGACATTCACCACAGACTCTTCCTTCATCAATATGTAGTCTTGGAATCCCTCTGACAGCCTCCATGGATATGATCTTTTTCATCCCTCTAAGATGCAAATGACCAAGCTTTTGGTGCCACAGTTTTACCTCCTTTTCATCTTTGGTTGTAGAACACACTGTGGACAGGTTAGTGTTCTCAGACTCCCACAAGTAACAGTTATCTTTTGATCTGACTCCTCTCATTACAAATTCTTGTTTTTCATTGGTCACAATACATTCAGACTTGGTAAAGTTGACCTTGAATCCTAGATCACACAGTTGGCTGATACTTATGAGATTGGCAGTCAAACCCTTCACTAGCAGTACCTCATTTAGGTTTGGAACTCCCCAGGGCAGTCCAAGTTTCCAACACCTTTGATTTCTCCTTTAGATCCATCTCCAAAAGTGACATAACTGGTAGTATGAGGTCTGACTTCATTTAGGAGATTCTTAATTCCAGTCATATGCCTAGAGCAACCACTATCAAAGTACCAGTCTTCCTTGGCAGAAACTCTAAGGGAAGTGTGAGCTATCAAAGTTGCAGTCTTCTTCTTCCACTGTTGAGTGTATGGAACCTTGTTGGTCTTAGGCTTGACATAGGGAGTCTGATTAGGATATCCATGTAGTCTATAGCAAAAAGGCTTTATGTGTCCAAACCATCCACAATAATGACATCTCCATCTTTGAAACTTTTTCTTCATGTTTCTCTGATTTGACATTGGGTTATTAGGTCTGTTCTTCTTCTTGTTATCAGCAAATTTCTTTGCAGCCACATATCCTGAACCAGACACATTTCCTGCCTTATGTTGTGACATCTGCTTTGACATTGGTTTGCCAGGCCTGTTCTTCTTCTTGTCACCAGCAGGTTTCTTTGCAGCCACATATCCTAGACCATGCATATTTCCTGCATTTTGTCCAAGCTGAAGGATTTCTTCCAACTTATCAGTACCAGATGTCAGCATCTTGACAGACTTAGACATCTGATCAAGTTTGGAGTTCAACACTATAATTTCACTGTTGAGGTGACTTATAGTAGCAGTGTTTTCCTTCTTCTCATTCTCCAACTTCACATTCTCAGCCTCCAACTTCACAATCAGCTTTTTCTGTTTCTCATTTTGCTGACATACTTCACCACTTCTGATACACAGCTTCTTGTAAGTTTCAGCAAGCTCTTCAAATGTCACTTCCTCATCACTAGAATCATTTTCAGAATTGCACACTCCAGAGAGAGCAGTGACAAGTTTGGCTGATTCTTCTTCAGATTCACTTCCTGAGTCACCATCAGACCAAGTGACAGCCATTCCTTTCTTTTGTTTCTTTATAAAGGTAGGACATTCAGCTTTAATATGCCCATATCCTTCACATCCATGACACTGGATTCCTCTGCTTTGACTTCCCTTTTCTTCTGACTTGGATCTTCTGCTGGAGTCATAAGTTCTGCTAATGTCAGATGGAATGTTCTTGACATTGGACCTTGACGTTGGATCAATTCTCTTAATGAGTTTGTTGAATTGTCTTCCAAGCATAGTTATAGCTTCAGATATCTTCTCTTCATCATCCTCCTTGCACTCCTCTTCAGTATTGGATACAAGGGCTATGCTCTTGTTCTTCCTGTCAACATTTTCACTGATCCCCATCTCAAATGTCTGAAGAGATCCAACAAGTTCTTCAACCTTCAAGGTGCAGATATCCTGAGCTTCCTCTATAGCAATCACTTTCATTGCAAACCTTTTAGACAAGGATCTGAGAATCTTTCTCACCAGCTTTTCTTCTGACATCTTTTCTCCCAATGCTCCTGAGGTGTTGGCAATCTCCAAGATATTCATGTGAAACTCATGAATGGTCTCATCTTCCTTCATCTTCAGATTCTCAAATTTGGTAGTGAGCATCTGAAGTCTTGACATTTTCACCTTGGATGTCCCCTCATGAGTAGTTTTGAGAGTGTCCCAAACATCCTTGGCCAGTTCACACTGATGTACTACTCTGAAGATATTTCTGTCAATTCCATTGAATAAGGCATTCAATGCTTTAGAATTGCCCAGTGCTAGCTCTTCTTCTTCTTTGCTCCATTCTGAGGCAACTCGTTTTTTCAAAAAAATAATCATTTTGAATGAATTTTCAAAAACATAGTGAAATCGCCACCTAATTTTATTTGTTCTAAAAGAGGAACGGGAAAATATAGATAAAACCCATGAAAATCGGATAAGACGGTCTACAAAATTAAGAGATGCAGGTTCGGGAGTTGGTCATGCAAGGGGAAGGTATTAGCACCCCTCACATCCATCGTACTCGATGGTACCCATTTAGTTCAAAGTGTGTTTGTGTGTTAGTGTGAAATTTTACGATCTTCTAAGTTTTGAAAGGAGAAAGAAAGGGAGAAGAAATGTTTTTATTATTTTTGAGTTTGACACGGTTTTGAAACCGCGTGCCTACGTATTCCCTCGTGCAATGGGAAAGTCAAAACTCCGTAGTTCTTCTAGAAAATGATGGTTTGTTGATTGATTTTAAATGAAAAGACAAGTCATCATTTTTAAAGGAGAAGACTCGTCTAACGTCCACATGGTGTGATAAAGAATAAAGGACTACGCACCAACATGAGGGAGGGTTTGAGAACACCTCTAGTACTCAAGCGGAGAAGTCGAAAACCTTGGGAATAGAGGAAAGAACATCTCAATTGTAAATGAATCATGTCTAATCTTAAAAATGGTTTAAAGGTAAAGGTGCTTAGAGCGCACAAAAGTTATTGAATGTGTTGGAATTGATTTTAAATTGTGGATGACAAGTTCCAAAACGTTGGGCTATCCTCTAACGATTCAATACTCGAGATTGGTGATTGAGGTCAACCGATCATCTCTCATCCAAAATCTTTATTATGAAAAGAGTGGGGTGAAACAAAGTTCACTTTTATTAAGTGTATGGAATAAAGTATTTAAGTCATTGGGTTACCCTCTAATGGCCCAAATACTTTACATTTTAATTAAATCGTCGGGCTATCCTCTAACGATTTACTTAAATACCATAGCACCATGTTTTTTTGTTTTGTAGAAAAATTGAGTTTTGAAAATAACTCGACGTTGGATCGAGGTTTGAGAAGAAGACTCGACGTTGGGTCGAATTTTATTGAAAGTGTTTTAAATGCTTGGTGAATGGAGAAAGAATAGGATCGAGATAATTGTAAATCACAAGTAAAATCGACAAAGCCCATACAAGGTGGCCAACCTAAGTATAAAACAATTAAATTGCATGTGTACTAGCAAAGTGGGCTAGTCTACTATAATGACTAATTGGAACAATTAATCGAAATAGGCTCACTGTAAGAAGGCCCAGGATCAAGCGTACATGTGTGCATGTGTGGTCATCCGACGCTTAGCTTTGTCGACTTACGGGTTTAAAATAATTTACAGTTATTAGTTTAAAAAAATGATATTTTTTTGGTTTTTGTGTAAGTGGCAAATAATTAAATAATAAAGCAATAAAATACTTACTAAAATTATTACAAACCATGGGGATGGGGATACAAATTTACAAATGGGGATATATGGAATAATTACAAGTTCAAACAAATATAAAAGAAAAAAATGAATTAAATTCATAAGAAAATAATAGTTATTAAAAATTTAAGATCACTAAATTAATCCTAATCAATTAAAAAAATATAAAGATGCTAAAGTAATTCTAAACCATCTACAAAGTCTAAGGTTATAAAAATAATTTTAAAATTATTAAACAAAATCTAAACTAGATTAAAATTCTAAACTTACTAAATTAAATCTAAAATAAATAAAAATTCTAAAGTGGCTAAACCTAAATCAAATAAAAATTATAAAATGATTAAACTAAATATAAAATATATAAAGATTCTATAGTTAGTAAATTAAATTTAAATCGAATAAATATTCTAAAATTTACTAAATTAAATGTAAATCAAATAAAATCCTAAATTTATTAAACTAAATAATTAAGATTATCTAATCAACTAAAACATGATTATTTAATTAAATTTATTTATTAAAATAAAGAATAAAAGAACTAATTATAATAACAAACTTAATTGAAATAAAGGTGTAAGAAAAGAAGAAGAAAAATTAGGAGGTATGAGCATTGATTGGTTTGATTTGGTTAGTAAACAAGGTAAAGTCAAACTGAAATTTAAAAGAACCATAATAACTTTAACAACAAAAACAACCAACCGTACACTTTTTATTTCACGCTCCTTTCCTTAATTTTTTCTTCACGGTCTTTATCTCTGCTTTGTTCTCACGCACACTCCATTTGTTTTCTCTGTTATTTTACATCGCTTCTATGGCCTATCTCTCTCCTAAACCAAATTGCAGCGTTTCTCTTTTTTCTCTGCCTCTCGCGTCGTTCTTTGTATCATCGCTCAAAACAAACAACGATCAACAAATCAAATCCAACAACAATCCCTAAAACCCGGTTTCAATATTTTCGGTGCAAAATACAAGTTACATGGTGAAAAAACGGAAAAGAGTGCAAGAAATAAAAGGTACTTTGCTCTTTGTCTCTTTTGTTTCGGATCTGTGTTCGGTTGTTCTATTTTCTCTTCTTCGTCTTCTTGTTTTTTGTTGTTGTTGATGATGAAAGCGGTTGTATGTTGAGAGGTTTGAGTTTGACAGAGGAGCTTGTGAGTGAACAGGTTTTTTAGTGATTTCTGCTCTCTCCGTTAAATGAGAGGAAAGACTGTTTTTATAACATTGTAAGAGTGGGGGTAATAGAGGAAGATTAAGCAACAAGTTTATGATGAAGGGAACAAATAGTACAAGGTGAGCTGTAAATTATTGGTGGAATGATAGTGGAATGGTAGTAGAGAGGTTGTAATTGTCTTGATTTTGTTTTGTTTTGCATTTTGGGTTTTGCAGTACAAGCAAGATGGTGGCAAGGAAGAGGTAGTGGAGTAGTGGAGGCACCCCGATTTCTGTTTATGTTTTGTACTAAATTTGTCTTTTGAATTTGTAGGTACAAGGCATGGAGATGGTGATAACATAATGGAAAAACTTTTAAAACGTGAAAAGTAGAATGAGTGCTATAATTATGTAACATATACTATTATATTTTACATGTAAAAACAATAACTTTATAAATGAATAAAAAGATACAAATCATCATTATAAAAACTTCAGTATTTTTTTGTTTGTATTGTAAAAGTAAAGAAATAAAAAATAACACAAAATTAGAAATAAAACTTGCTTTAGTATATGGGTAGTTAATTAATTAAAAATAAATAAAAAAATATTTATTAATTATTTGAATTGTGATACAAATTGACTATAATGAAAAAGATATAATTAAAATGCATTTTTTTATATTTTCTTTGTAACAATAACCACTAATAATCTCTTAAAATAAGGTAATAATAATAATAATAAAAAAAATGTTATTTTAACAAAAAATGATTTTTTATTTAAATCCTAATTTACTATATTTAATAGAAATCAATTAATAACTTCTAACAAAAAGTGATTTTTTATATTTAATAAAAACTAATTAATAACTTCTAATCACTAAAATGATTGAAATTAAATATCGCAATAAAAATAGAATTAAAAGATACAAACATAAAAATTAATTAATCTATTTAAAAAAATGTAAACATGATAAAACAAACTTTGATATTAAAATATGACTTATCTAAAAAAGGAAATTAATGCTAATGTGAAAGAAAAATATTAAAATTTCAAAAATAAAAAAAATAAAAAAAATAAAAAAAATAAAAAAAATAAAAAAAAATCTAAATTAATTGTTAATGAAATAGAAAGTAGAAAATATCTTCAATGAGGAAAGATTTTATTTAATTCAAAACTCTAATAAAAAAATGCAAAAATCAAGCATGAAATAATCTATAAATACAAACATAATTACTAGTAAAAACAAAACAGTTATTTTAAAAAAAGAACAAAATTCCTTTTCATTCTTATTTCATTATTTAACTAATAGAAATTATTTAGTAAAGCCTTACCAAATAATTAGAATTAATCAAATATTAAAAATAAAAATTAAAGTGAGAAAGGATGCAAACGCAATGAGTGAATGACTATTCTATTTAATATAAATACAATGCAAGTAGAAAAATAGCAGGTAAAATTTGGGGTGCAATATTGCCTATTTAAATATCTTCAACGGATGATATGAAGATGATCAAGCTTCATATTATCGCAGTGGGAGATAATTAAATATCAAAAACCCAAAATTTTGCCCTGAGATGCAATGGGTATGCTGTGAATAAAATATAATGAGAAAGTGTTGAATGTAATGTTTTTTGACATATATTTTTGAATGATGCATGATATGAGACAGGCTCTGCGAAAATTGTTGGAAAGAAACTGGAAATTAGAAATTTATGGTAAATTGACTGATACAACACGGAAGACAAAACACCCAATAATGGCTTTGGATGAAAAAGGACTCGACATCTAATAATGGCCTTAGATGGAGAAAGATCACAATATTCAATAACGGCTTTGAATAAAGTAATAAAGACGTAACACCCAATAATGGCTTTGGATGAAAAAGACTCGACATCTAAAAATGGCTTTAGATGGAGGGACTCGACATCTAATAATGGATTTAGATGGAGGGATTCGACATCTAATAACGGCTTTAGATGAAGAAAGGTCACAATATCCAATAATGGCTTTGAATAAGGTGATAAAGGCGTAACACCCAATAATGGCTTTGGATGAAAAAGACTCGACATCTAAAAATGGCTTTAGATGGAGGGACTCGACATCTAATAATGGCTTTAGATGGAGGGATTCGACATCTAATAACGGCTTTAGATGAAGAAAGATCACAATATCCAATAATGGCTTTGGATGAAAAAGACTCGACATCTAATAATGGCTTTAGATGGAGGGACTCGACATCTAATAACGGCTGTAGATGGAAAAAGATCACAATATCCAATAATGGCTTTGAATAAAGTGAGAAGGGCATGACACCCAATAATGGCTTTGGATGAAATAAAAGACTCGACGTCTAATAATGGCTTTAGATGAAGGGACTCGACATCTAATAATGGCTTTAGATGGAGAAAGATCACAATATCCAATAATGGCTTTGAATAAAGTGAGAAAAACATAACACCCAATAATGGCTTTGGATGAAAAAGGCTCGACATCTAATAATAGCTTTAGATGAAGGGTGAAACAAGGCATCCAGGAATGACACTGGAGTGAAAATAGACAGACATCCAGGAATGGCACTGGACTGAAAATAGATAGTCATCCAGGAATGGCACTGGAGTGACAAAGAGACAGACATCCAGGAATGGCACTGGAGTGAAAATAGATAGACATCCAGGAATGGCACTGGAGTAAAAATAGACAGACATCCAGGAATGGCACTGGAGTAAAAATAGACAGACATCCAGGAATGGCACTGGAGTGGTAGGTACCAAGTAAGTTGGATTTTGACTGCAAGGTAAGATATTGACTTCAACAAAACCTCGGGAAATGCAAGCGAGGATAAAACACTCTTGCTATGCATGATATATGAATTTTGTGATGCATGATATATGAATGATCTATGCATGTAGTATGTAATGCAGACGTTTATGACAACGGAGATTGACTCTTTTGTGGAGGTATGATGGGAACTCTGATTCCTCAACACAGAGAACACTGCCAACTCTGCTTAGAAAGAAAATGTCTTGGGAAACACTTCTAGCACACTTGTGAATTATATTGAAATGATGATCCTTGGAGGAAGGACTAAAGTGCTGCTCGGGGGTTGCCCCGGGTTAGCTGATTGTTGAGGATAAACCGATCATGGCTTCAACTCTTGAAATGACTGAGGGGAAAGGAGTGCCCCGGTATAAGTCTTGAAAAATATCTTCTGATTAAAATAATTTTGAGAATGAACTGCATTAATCAACAACTCTTAAACTGATTCACAACAGGATCTGAAAGATACTTGCCCCTAATTAGGTTCACTGACCAAGTTTCCTAACAGTTTGGGCTTCCTTGATGAGGAAGGCTTGTTTGCAAGCAAAAATTGTTTATTCAAACATGGTAAATTTAATGCAAAGTTCATGCACAAGTTTTTGAAATCAAAATCATTTTTGGAATGATGTAATTGCTGTATAGAAAACGGATCACTGGTTAAAACACAGTGGTTTAAAAATTTAAAAGTGAAAGAAAAGACAAAAGTATGGATATACCAAGACAATTGATTTGCAAAAGACCTTAGGAGTCATATTACGCAACCTTGTTGTAGTATGCTTTCAAAAGAAACCTGGCTTCAATTAGGTCTTTTGAGGGTTGTAACGTGGTCTGGTTCACGGTTTAAGAAACAAAGGATAAAGGCTCAAAATTTATTTGTACCCAACCCAATCTTCATGATGTTCTTCAGTCCTACGCTCAGTTAAATCAGGTTGTGCATTTAAGTTCCAATAGATTTTGAACTTGTACACTGATAATGATGATGGCTCAAAAGCTGAGGAATTCTTGAGACGTCAGTCACTTCTTCTTGCAACATTTTGTTGTTTGAGGACTTTGGTCAACTCTTTTTTTGAATTTTGTCATCCCTAACTTTTGCCTGAACCGTTCCGCTTTAGATTACGGTCAGCGGGATGCCCCTAATTTTTTTATATATATTTTTGGAAAGACAATGACTGCTTGACTTTTATGATTACGGGGAACCATCATCATCATTTTTAGACTTAAGGAGCATCTTCAACACTTCTTGATGTGTGTGAAGGAAAGCTGATTGAATACAAACTTTGTTGAAAGTCATCTTGAACGAATACACATCCGAATTAAACTGAGAATTACCCTGCCCCAGGTTAAAAATTGCGGGTTTTTTCGTATAGAAAGAGACTCCAACTTCTAGGCTCGAAGGGGTTGACAAGGGACTAACTTCCTTATTTCTCCGGTGTTTGGGAATTGAAACAATGCACATATCATCAGCAAAGTTTTATTCGAAAGCATACCAACAACAATTATGGGTATCTTGTTTTTATCATCCTCCTCCATCTTTGCAAAACAAAAGTTTGGTAAAGAAATTAAACGAAATTATATATTTGAAAAGAAAGCGAAACAAAAATTATTTGAATCAAAAAGTGCAATGCTCATTTCATTAAAATTAACTTGAAATTACAAATAAGATTTGAAAGCAATAATTTAACATAAACTAGGGAAAATGCAAAAGAAACATGGCCTAGTGACTAATCGTACAAGGATGAGCTGTCTGTCAAACACTTTAGGAAGTGACTTGGGATATTCGACCGTCTTGACCACTTTTTCAGCAACGGATTATTGATAACATTTGGTGGAGGATCTCCAAATTTATCTCCTTGCTTCGACTAGCTCTTGAACCCTAGCCTTCAGCGCAAAGCAGCGTTCCAAATCGTGACCAGCAGCTCCCTGATGGAACTCACAATGAAGATCAGTCCTGAATCCGACTGGGAGAGGATCTGGAGGAGTCAGAGGCCTAGTTGTGATTAGACCTAGCTCAACCAAATGAGGATACAATTCAGTGTAAGTTATTGGGATAGGGTCAAATTGACCCCTACTTCTTGCATTACGGTTCTGATTTTGTCCAACAGCTTGGCGTTGAGGAATTTGGATTGGTTGAGCCTTACGAAGTAGCGGCATCTACAGGTTGGTTATAATATTGAGGCCTACGACGAGGTCCTCCTCTTTCAATTTTGACAGCATTAGTTTCACCTTCTTTCTTCTTGTGGAAGTTTCCAAAAGATCTCTTGGCACCACCAGAGGGTTCACCAGCAACAACCACTTTTCCTCTTTTAATTCCCTCTTCTAGCCTTTGGCCAATAGTCACCAAATCTGTGAAGCGAGAGGACACACTACCAATCATCTTCTCCCAATAGAAAGGGGACAAGGTATCCATAAACAAACCAGTGAGCTCCTTCTCAGATAAGGGTGGTTCAACTTGTGAGGCCAACTCTCTCCACCGTTGAGCGTATTCCTTAAAAGATTCCTTATCACTCTGAGACATATTTTGCAATTGACGGCGATCAGGAGCCATGTCAAGATTGTAGTGGTACTGTTTCATGAAAGCATTAATCAGATCCTGGAAGCATCGAATATGGTCTTTCTCAAGTCCCATATAACATTTCAATGAAGCTCCACTCAAGCTGTCTTGGAAACAGTGGATAAGAAGCTTGTCATTCCTCGTATAAGCAGACATTTTCCTGAAGTACATCAGCAAATGACTTTTTGGACAAGTGTGCCTTGTATTTCTCGAAATCGAGTTTTGAACTTATGAGGCATAACGGATCGAAACCAAACACATGTTCTCCAATACCAAAGACATCGTTGCCCATAGCTCTCATCCTTCTTTCCAGTCGATATTGCTCGCGGACTTCTTCAAGTTCATCAAAATCTTCTCGACTCACACTTCGGGGAGTGTCACTACGGTAATCAAAGAGAGGATTCTCATAAGCAACTTGCGCAGTAGGTTGATGCACAAAAGGTCGAAGAGGAGCAGTATGCATGATCGGTTGAGGCTCGGTGGCGGAGCTGAAAAGCTGATCGGGAAGACTCGCCAACCATTGGAGTAGTTGCGTAGGTGGAGCGTAATTTCGGGTAACCCAAATTCGCCAAGTAATGCGGCATCCGAGAAGGCGAGGATCAACAACAACAGCTGAGACTTCAGAAATTACAGTCCTTTGAGGTTGTTCACCTCTGGCGATTAGAACTTGCATCATTTCGGTAAGTCTAGTCATGCCTGACTTCAACTCATCGATTTCCATTTGGACTTCTGCATTGTGTTGTTCTTGGTATTCCATTCTTCTCTTGACGTTGGCTCTAGTTCCATGCTTGTGTAGAGGAATCAGCTTGACAGTAAATCAACAACTGAAGATAGAGACAGACGAAATGAGTCTTTTGACAACTTGGATGTATGCATGAAATATACAGATGATGCATTGAAATGTAATGTCATTAATGCAAAAAATGTGATGAAATGCAATGTCACATACACAAACGGAATGCAACATAATGATAGTATAGGTTCACAGAGACGTGAAACAGGGATGATACAAGTAAATAAAACAACTTGTTCAGGTGGGATCCTATGATAGGATGGCTTTAAGTTTTCTACCCAAATTCCCTATGGGATGGCTTTAAGGTTTTCTGCTAAGTGTTTCTTGGAGTCTCAGATCCCCTTTTAACAAATACTATCATCACGCGAGAGGCCTACGTGGTAACGATATTTGGAAAAGTATACCCCAAGAAACGGCTCTTAACAGGATACTCAAAATCCAAAATTTGAGCGTTTGGTCTCGGTTAGGACAACATGAACAAACTTAGAGTTATAGGTCATTTGTCCAAAGATTGATGTCCTGCGCTATCGCGGGCCAACAACCTCCTTAAAACAACCAACTCTAAGCCGGAGTCTTCGCTTCGGGCCAACAAGACAATGGAGTCAGGTGGACCTAGGCTACGCAACCCCTCTATTCCTAAAAAGGTGACCTAGAAGCCTGGGTAGTGGGCTTATCTATGTATAAATAATCCCATCAAGAATTCCCAAACAATGGATATATAAACAAGATAATAAATGAAGTATAGAAAAATAAATAATCGAAACATAAACATAAGATAAAGTACAAAGAATAAAGTAAAATAAAACGATAAACACACAACCACACAATGAACTAAACTAGGGTTAACTCGCTTGAGAAAATTTTCCCCAGTGAAGTCGCCAACTGAAGCAACTGAAGCAACTCGTTTTTTTTTCTCAAATCATTTAAATGAATTTTCAAAAAAAACAGTGAAATCGCCACCTAATTTTATTTGTTCTAAAAGAAGAACGGGAAAATATAGATAAAACCCATGAGAGATAGGGATAAGACGGTCTACGAAATTAAGAGATACAGGTTCGGGAGTTGGTTATGTAAGGGGAAGGTATTAGCACCCCTCACATCCATCGTACTCGATGGTACCCATTTAGTTCAAAGTGTGTTTGTGTGTTAGTGTGAAATTTTACGATCTTCTAAGTTTTGAAAGGAGAAAGAAAGGGAGAAGAAATGTTTTTATTATTTTTGAGTTTGACACGGTTTTGAAACCGCGTGCCTACGTATTCCCTCGTGCAATGGGAAAGTCAAAACTCCGTAGTTCTTCTAGAAAATGATGGTTTGTTGATTGATTTTAAATGAAAAGACAAGTCATCATTTTTAAAGGAGAAGACTCGTCTAACGTCCACAAGGTGTGATAAAGAATAAAGGACTACGCACCAACATGAGGGAGGGTTTGAGAACACCTCTAGTACTCAAGCGGAGAAGTCGAAAACCTTGGGAATAGAGGAAAGAACATCTCAATTGTAAATGAATCATGTCTAATCTTGAAAAAAATGGTTTAAAGGTAAAGGTGCTTAGAGCGCACAAAAGTTATTGAATGTGTTGGAATTGATTTTAAATTGTGGATGACAAGTTCCAAAATGTTGGGCTATCCTCTAACGATTCAATACTCGAGATTGGTGATTGAGGTCAACCGATCATCTCTCATCCAAAATCTTTATTATGAAAAGAGTGGGGTGAAACAAAGTTCACTTTTATTAAGTGTATGGAATAAAGTATTTAAGTCATTGGGTTACCCTCTAATGGCCCAAATACTTTACATTTTAATTAAATCGTCGGGCTATCCTCTAACGATTTACTTAAATACCATAGCACCATGTTTTTTTGTTTTGTAGAAAAATTGAGTTTTGAAAATAACTCGACGTTGGATCGAGGTTTGAGAAGAAGACTCGACGTTGGGTCGAATTTTATTGAAAGTGTTTTAAATGCTTGGTGAATGGAGAAAGAATAGGATCGAGATAATTGTAAATCACAAGTAAAATCGACAAAGCCCATACAAGGTGGCCAACCTAAGTATAAAACAATTAAATTGCATGTGTACTAGCAAAGTGGGCTAGTCTACTATAACGACTAATTGGAACAATTAATCGAAATAGGCTCACTGTAAGAAGGCCCAGGATCAAGCGTACATGTGTGCATGTGTGGTCATCGCGACGCTTCGTAGCTTTGTCGACTTACGGGTTTAAAATGATTTACAGTTATTAGTTTAAAAAAATGATATTTTTTTGATTTTTGTGTAAGTGGCAAATAATTAAATAATAAAGCAATAAAATATTTACTAAAATTATTACAAACCATGGGGATGGGGATACAAATTTACAAATGGGGATATATGGAATAATTACAAGTTCAAACAAATATAAAAGAAAAAAATGAATTAAATTCATAAGAAAATAATAGTTATTAAAAATTTAAGATCACTAAATTAATCCTAATCAATTAAAAAAATATAAAGATGCTAAAGTAATTCTAAACCATCTACAAAGTCTAAGGTTATAAAAATAATTTTAAAATTATTAAACAAAATCTAAACTAGATTAAAATTCTAAACTTACTAAATTAAATCTAAAATAAATAAAAATTCTAAAGTGGCTAAACCTAAATCAAATAAAAATTATAAAATGATTAAACTAAATATAAAATATATAAAGATTCTATAGTTAGTAAATTAAATTTAAATCGAATAAATATTCTAAAATTTACTAAATTAAATGTAAATCAAATAAAATCCTAAATTTATTAAACTAAATAATTAAGATTATCTAATCAACTAAAACATGATTATTTAATTAAATTTATTTATTAAAAATAAAGAATAAAAGAACTAATTATAATAACAAACTTAATTGAAATAAAGGTGTAAGAAAAGAAGAAGAAAAATTAGGAGGTATGAACAGTAATTCGGACTGGGCTGCAGATTTGGTTAGTAAACAAGGTAAAGTCCAAACTGAAATTTAAAAGAACCCTAATAACTTTAACAACAAAAACAACCAGCCGTACACTTTTTTATTTCACGCTCCTTTCCTTAATTTTTTTTCACGGTCTTTATCTCTCCTTTGTTCTCACGCACACTCCATTTGTTTTCTCTGTTATTTTACATCGCTTCTATGGCCTATCTCTCTCCTAAACCAAATTGCACGCGTTTCTCTCTTTTTCGCGATTCTCTGCCTCTCTCGCGTACGTTCTTTGTATCATCGCTCAAAAACAAACAACGATCAACAAATCCAAACCCCAACAACAATCCCTAAAACCCAGTTTCAATATTTTCAGTGCAAAAATACAAGTTACATGGTGAAAAAAAACGGAAAAAGAGTGCAAGAAATAAAAGGTACTTTGCTCTTTGTCTCTTTTTGTTTCGGATCTGTGTTCGGTTGTTCTATTTTCTGCTCTTCGTCTTCTTCTGCGTTTCTGGTTTTTGTTGTTGTTGATGATGAAAGGCGGTTGTATGTTGAGAGGTTTGAGTTTGACAGAGGGAGCTTGTGAGTGAAAGGGTTTTTTTTAGTGATTTCTGCTCTCTCCCTTGAATGAGAGGAAAAAGACTGTTTTTATAACATTGTAAGAGTGGGGGTAATAGAGGAAGATTAAGCAACAAGTTTATGATGAAGGGAACAAATAGTACAAGGTGAGCTGTAAATTATTGGTGGAATGATAGTGGAATGGTAGTAGAGAGGTTGTAATTGTACTGATTTTCTGTTTTGTTTTGCATTTTTGCAGGTTTTTGCAGGGAGTACAAGCAAGATGGTGGCAAGGAAGAGGTAGTGGAGTAGTGGAGGCACCCGATTGCTGTTTATGTTTTGTACTAAATTTGTCTTTTGAATTTGTAGGTACAAGGCATGGAGATGGTGATAACATAATGGAAAAACTTTTAAAACGTGAAAAGTAGAATGAGTGCTATAATTATGTAACATATACTATTATATTTTACATGTAAAAACAATAACTTTATAAATGAATAAAAAGATACAAATCATCATTATAAAAACTTCAGTATTTTTTTGTTTGTATTGTAAAAGTAAAGAAATAAAAAATAACACAAAATTAGAAATAAAACTTGCTTTAGTATATGGGTAGTTAATTAATTAAAAATAAATAAAAAAATATTTATTAATTATTTGAATTGTGATACAAATTGACTATAATGAAAAAGATATAATTAAAATGCATCTTTTTATATTTTCTTTGTAACAATAACCACTAATAATCTCTTAAAATAAGGTAATAATAATAATAATAAAAAAAATGTTATTTTAACAAAAAATGATTTTTTATTTAAATCCTAATTTACTATATTTAATAGAAATCAATTAATAACTTCTAACAAAAAGTGATTTTTTATATTTAATAAAAACTAATTAATAACTTCTAATCACTAAAATGATTGAAATTAAATATCGCAATAAAAATAGAATTAAAAGATACAAACATAAAAATTAATTAATCTATTTAAAAAAATGTAAACATGATAAAACAAACTTTGATATTAAAATATGACTTATCTAAAAAAGGAAATTAATGCTAATGTGAAAGAAAAATATTAAAATTTCAAAAATAAAAAAAATAAAAAAAATAAAAAAAAATCTAAATTAATTGTTAATGAAATAGAAAGTAGAAAATATCTTCAATGAGGAAAGATTTTATTTAATTCAAAACTCTAATAAAAAAATGCAAAAATCAAGCATGAAATAATCTATAAATACAAACATAATTACTAGTAAAAACAAAACAGTTATTTTAAAAAAAGAACAAAATTCCTTTTCATTCTTATTTCATTATTTAACTAATAGAAATTATTTAGTAAAGCCTTACCAAATAATTAGAATTAATCAAATATTAAAAATAAAAATTAAAGTGAGAAAGGATGCAAACGCAATGAGTGAATGACTGTTCTATTTAATATAAATACAATGCAAGTAGAAAAATAGCAGGGTAAAATTTGGGGTGCAACACATTCTTCCTCAGGTTTCAGACTAGTAGTCCCATCTTTCTCAAGCTTGGTAGGATGTTTCCATCCTTTGTCAGCAGCTCTCCAAGCTTTAATGTCCAATGACCTCAAAAAGGAAACCATACGAGGTTTCCAGTAATCATAATTAGATCCATCCAGTATGGGTGGTCTATTTCCAAATCCTCCTTCCTTGTCCATAACGCCAGAAACTATTATCCCTAAATCTCACCTAGAAATAACAGGCAGGGTGCCTGCTCTAATGCCAATTGAAATTCCTGGCAGCAGATATGTGATGTCACAGAGAATGTTATGACACAGTATCTGACACTCTGTTAACAATTCACACAGTTAATTTAAACAGCAGTAAACAACACAATAAGTTGTTTACCCAGTTCAGTGTGTAACTACACCTACATCTGGGGGCTACCAAGCCAGGGAGGAAATTCACTATTAGTAGAATTAATTCAGGAATAAACCAACCAGTTTATCTCCTTCACTTAAAACCTACCCAATGCAACTTCAATCTAAGTCCTACTTAGACCTGTGTTCCTACTCACTCCCCCTCAATCACAGCAGTGATATCAACCTATTGATTAATTGAATTGTTAACACACTTTTCAATAAACAAACTTGATTTTGCTTCAAAGCTTTAATCAAGAGACACAACACTCGTGCTTCAAAGCTTTGAGTGATAAACAACCCTTACAACCAAATCCTAGTCCAAAGCACTTATCAATTGATAATTGCTTGGCTCACAAGAGTAACTAGAATTACACAAATTACAACCTGCTAAATCTTCAATATAGTCCAGAGGTGCAGCAGCAGAGTAAGGGTTCTATTCTTATTATACAAGCAGTCCTGTAACTTCAGTTTTGGGCTTCCATAATAATAGTTAGGGTTCACTTAATTAATCCTAAAGACTTGGTCTTTTTAACAACCAATTTAGGTTTAACTAAGATTAACCAATTAGCCACGTGAGCATGTAATCTAATAACATAAAACATAATAAAACAACTCAACAAACTTCCTGAAAACTCTCAGGAAAACAGATTCTGCAGAACAGTAAATGTCACACAGAATGTCATAACATCGGTTATGACATCAGTCAATCTTCTGCAGAATTCCAGCACAGTATTTAGCTTCCAGTCTGAGCTGTACTTAAAACATCCTTCTCATGCAGAATTTATCTTCATCTCTGAATGTCATGACACCAGTCAAGACATTGTCATATCCTAGTTTTACCAAAAATTAATGCCAACATAAAAACACTTACACATATTGTCATCAATGATCGTTAGAATTGTTACTTTAACTTGCATTCCTCACATGTCATGCATAACTTTACGTCTTGTGCATAACTCATGCTTTGCCTTGACATACATTCTTCACATTGCGATATATGATTTGAATCACTTTGACATACTTGCCTTCACATGTTTGCAATTTGTTTGGTAGCTTTGCCATGTTTTCACTCTCTCTTTGCACTTTCACTTCTAAGCAACACTTCTTGAGTTTAAGTTCTTCCGATGAATCTTTTTCCTTGTCACTTGACCGTATTGGATCGACTTTTGGCATGAAAACATCATGGAAGAGAGGTTTGGTTTGAAATAGGAAAATCTGCAGGTTGCAGGTTGTGCTTAGCGCCACCAGGAGCGGGCTTAGCGCCAAATGTTCTGTTTGGATCGCGCTTAGCGCCAAATACTAGGCTTAACGCGACCTGGAACTAAAAATTCTTTTCTTTCTCAATTTCAAATGCAAACATGATATTTCTAACCCCCTTGAACATTGTTTGAGATGTACTTGATGCAGGAGCTTGTGTTGTAAATACATATGACACACGTATGCATTTTGATGTTTTACTTTGTATACCCACGTATACATTCCTTTTACATCCGTTTGGTAGTTTCTACACCATTTATCGCATTCTCTTACAGCTTTCCCAGATATCATGAGAAGTAGGACTTTACAGCTTTTCTTTTGCCATGAGAAGTAGGAATAAAGATTCATGATGGGACTTCCGTATTTGGAGCATGTTCAGGAACCCCTCTGGTTTATTTAAAGACCCGTTTAGGGAGCTTATGTGTGCTAATTGTGTTTGGTTTGTTTAAAGTCCTCATCCGTGCATAGGCAGGCGATTCTCAGTAAGTGTTTACAATTGTGCTTGCATAGGTCAAGTGGTTAGAACAAATGACGTGGCACCACTATGCAATGACCCGCATTTTTATTTTTCCTGCTATCGAGTCATGATATATGGGGCAAGCAGAAAGGTTCGGCAGTCGTCCCCTATAGTTCTAGTTCGTTTCTTGTATGGTGCATCCGAATCGTGTTACTATTATTATCGAGTCGATTACAAAAGTGGCCAGAGTTCCCTATTCTAACTCCACTCATTCCTTGGGTTCACATTTATTGCAGAACTCGCATCATTTGCTTCGTAGGATATGCCTGCAATTGTTTGACATTTGTTTGTGCATTGCATTGCTTGTGTGCTTCTACCAAAGCACTTGATTGCTCCATCCCCTTGCATCCCTTGGTTTTACAACCAAGACAGATATAGTATAGCTTTCCCTTAGGACTACTAGGTTAGGATAGCTCTCGAGCCTAGACATTAGGATTTACATCCTTTGCATGTTGACATAGGTTAAGATTCCCTTACATCCTCAACCATAGGTCTAACATTTGCATGACAATATTAGGGCTAGTACTAGTTAGTCTCCCTTTTGTTTTGCTTGTTTCTTTTTGCATCCTTGCATGTGATTAAAACTAAAACTTACTTTCATTTTATTTTGAAAACAAAACACTTAATAATGGTTTGAACTCCTTTCGTAAAGGTAAAAGCAACCAACCAAGACAAACTCTTTTTCGCTTACGGGCATATTTTCTTTTGTGTTTAAAACCTTTATCACAAGTAAAAAACACAAAACCCACCAAAACAAGTGAGTCGAACTACGACACTCTGACTTTCCCATTGCACGAGGGAATACGTAGGTGTTCGCATCAAAAGTGACGCGCAAGGGAATGGAATCTGAATTCAGATTCTCTAGCTCGAAACGATTTACTCTTTTGATTTGTTTATAAAGATGCCGCGAGCATCAACCTTTATTATTTCCAACACAAGAAAAATGATTATGAAAAAGGGGAAAGCTGCAATACTCTCAATTGATATGATATGCATTACGACTAGCGCGAACTAGACGGAACGCATTGGGGAGATTCCGGGCAAGGGGGTTTGTTATATAAAGGGAATAGATGTGGCACCCAAATATATATAGTTATCTATAGCTTTATATATGAATATGTTTGATATGTTTGTGTGTTTTAAATTGCTATTTCTATTGTTGGGAAAGTTTCTCCTTTGGATTTTAAGAAGGGTAGATTATATGGGATCCTAGGTTTTGTTATTATTGTGCTCACAAAGATCATTGGGATCTTCTGCATACATATCCCTTAATGGGAATCAGAGCATTTGTAGCTCGGATCTAAAGGGAGCTATGGTTTGTTTGGTTTGAGGGAGAAGTTTTGCTCGCCAAGGATGAGACCTTGTGCCTACGTATTCTCAAAGGGATGTTGAGAAAGTCAGAGCAATCGTAGTTCCCACTTATGCTAGTGGAAGCAACAGGATGTTATTAAGAGACAGAGACAAATGTCATCTTAATGAAAAATGTATCTAATCTATTTCATCACATACATTTTGAAGGGTTTATTGATTAAATCTTTCATCGTAAGTTATAGGTGTTTTGCTTGAGTGTACAAGCGTTACCACTTACGAGTTAAGAAAGATGTTTGAAAAATGATTGAATCTTTTAATTGTAAGCATTGGGTGTTTTGCTTGAGTGTACAAGCGTTTACCACTTACGATTAAGAGATGTTTTTGTTTGAAAAGAGTTTTGAAAAGTATTTGATTGTATGTGATGTGATAGATGAGATACTTATTCCATAGAGATGATAGATGTCTAAATCTCGAGGAGAAATTGATTGGATTAGGGGGATGCTTTTAAGAAGCTCATGGGTCCTTGTATTGTAAGCCCAAGAGGAGGCATTCTGAGGGTCATCGAGGGTCCTTGTATTTTTATCCCAAGAGAAGGCATTCCGAGGGTCATCGTTGGTCCTTTGTATGAAGCTCAAGAGGAAGCTATAGGTATGGCTGGCTTTGGCTTTAAGAGTGGTTTCACCGAGAAACCATCCTCTTAGGATTTTAAGAGTGATTTGACCGGGAAATCATCTTCTCAGGGTTCTATCCTAGCGCGGGTGATTCTTTGTTTGGAAGCCCAATAGGAGGTTGTTAAGAGATTTCCTGGTCTCTTTCTTGTTTGATGCCCAAGAGAAGGCTAAACTCAATGAAGAGTTCTTTTGAACGAAGCCCAAGAGGAAGCTAACTCAGCAGGGGAGTGTTGTCTTATATGAAGCCTAAGCGGAGGCTAAACTCAGTAAATGAGTTTTCTTATATGAAGCCTAAGAGGAGGCTAAACTCATATGAGTGAGTTTTCTTATACGAAGCCTAAGAGGAGGATAACTCAGATGAATGAGTTATCTTGCACAAAGCCCAAGAGGAGGCTAAAGGGAACCTAGTTGTTAGACTAGTTGTTATGTTATAACTGAGTAGCTATATGAACAAGTGTGATATGTATTCACAGGAGTTTATGAAGGAAATATAAACAAGTGTATAAAACGAGCGTTTAAAGCAAGTGTAACTTGAATATTTACAAGTTTGAATGTGTACAAGGAAATAAATATGTACACGAAGGGGTATTTATGTACAAGGAAATGACTATGTACATAGGAGGGTTGGGACTTACACCGTAAGGGAGGCCCATTGATTTAAGAAAAGTTTCACCGGGAATAATTCTTCTCTTAATACCAATGGAATTGGTGTATAAACAAGCGAATGAAAACAAACGAAAAAAGCTTATTTATGCTTGAATATTTACAAAGATGATTGTATATGTACAAATAAAATTGAATATGTACATAAAAGGATTGGGACTTACACCGTGAGGGAGGCCCATGATCAATTAAGAAATTCGAGGAAAAAACTTATTCGGTTTTATCTTCAAATCGGATCGATCATGGAAAAGGTGTGTAAGTTTGTTGAAATGTTTTTGAAAAGTGAAGTATATTCAAGAAGTTTTGAAAAAAAAGATTTGAGTTTTGAAAGTTTGAAAAGAAAACATCTTTGAAAAGTATTAAGAATACTTAAAATGTTTCATTTTTGACTTAATAAAAATATAATCAAAAGAAAGTATTTTTGGATTTTTTTGACATAATCATAAAATAGGTATATTAAATGACAAGTGTGCAAAAAATCATCTCAAAATGAGAAGTTTTGATTGGTTTTTGAAAATGTTGAAGTTTGATAGAAAAGGTGAAGAAAACAAGTGGTAAAAATTTGTTTTTGGTCTTAAGGAGGCTTGAACCCATGACCTTTGGCTTTGAATTGAAAAGCTTTACCACTGAGCCAAGTGCTTGTCTTGTTATTTACACGCTTCCAATTAATTATATTTAAAAACAAGTCTTTGAAATGTTTAAGAAATGAAGGAAAGTGAAAAAATTGACAAAATGGTCTCAGGGGGATTCGAATCCTGGACCATAGGCAAGGCAAAGCAAACATGAAAAGCGTGCTGGCAACCGCTGGGGCGGTAATACATCCGTTCATTTATCTGATTCCATGTTATTATATTATAAAACAATCATTTGAATTTCTGGAAAACAAGAAAACGCGCGCATTGTTCATCCTCTTCCTCCAATCTTCATTCAATCCTAGATTCTTTGTTTCTTGATGAAATTGAATGATGTAAACATCAAACTTGCTCATTTTGAACCCAGGAACACGATGGTGATAATTAATTTCATTTATTTTCAGTTTAAGATGGTTAATTTTAAACGTGACCAGATGAACCCTAATTCTTAAGAATCAAAATGAAATCATGTATGGTTATGGAATTAAGCAATTGATTGAGGGTTAATGATTAGTGATGGTGCAGAAACAAGATGGCCAAGCCATTTTTGAACTAGAAGTTAGAAATTATAAAGTTCCAAGTTCAAGTTCTTACCTCTTCAAACTGAAATCGAAATTCCTTTTAGAGTGTTTCCAGTTGTATTTTGATGATGGCTATAGCTTCACTGGACCCTGTGGAAGGTATCTGGATGCGTAGCTTGAATTGAAATGGCCTGGATCGTTCCACCCAAGTCCAACTGCAATCTCTTGAAGTGAGTTTCAATTTTGATGTTGGAGATGTTACAGGTCAGGAGTAATGATCTGGATCACTTATATGAAGTGTATGGATGATGTTTGAAGTGTTAAACCTTAGCTAGCTCGAGCAAATTAACAGTTTGGATGTTAAGGCACAAATTGCAAGCTTTTGATTTTTTGATTATGTTTCTGAATTTGATCACTTCTTATGTTGTTTTTAAGTTTTAGACAAGTTCTATTTAGTGTTTAGAACATGTTAGACACCTAATTTCTCTCAGATTTTGCAAGATTTGCAAATTGCAAAAATCCCTCACTTTGAACTATGAAACTTGAAACTTAAGCAAGAAAGAAGGAAAGCTTAATTTGGATAGCTTTGGTGTAGTTTGGAAATGAGGAAATGACCTCTATTTATAGGCCAAGAATTCTGAATGATTTGGCAAAGATATCATTGAAGGAAACTTGCAACTTGGTTAAGAGGTAATAATGAAATCTTTTGCATTTAATGCAAAAGTTACTTTCTTAACCATGGTTAAGTTTTTCTCCTTGATCCAATCCTCTCCTCAATCATTCAAACTGATATTTATCAGTTATAATACACCTCTAAGTGATGACAAGGCTTCTAGAAGGAGAAGTTGCAAAAAAATGACTTGTAATTTTGAAGCATGAACTTGAAATCCATGGTTTTGGAGCTCTATGTTTCAAAATCAAAAGTATAGCTAGACACAATGTTTTTGCAAGTTCTTGGACATTTTGAAAAGCTTGTAACAAGGGCTACAACTTTCATGTTTTGAGTTTTTATGATCATGATGGATTATTTGAAATGTTTTTATGATGAAAAAAGTTTGGTCTTGAAAAAGTTGACCAAAAGTCAAAGTTTGACTTTTTAGAGCCGATGAATTTTTATCAGACGATTCAGAATTTGTCTGATGAAGAAACATGGACTTTTGTGATGTTTTGAATTAAGAAATTAGGTCAAGATGTTGCATTGAAGATGTTAAGATCAATCTCCAAGCAAATAGGTCATTCATTGAGCAGAAAGTCAATGATTCACTATCCTCGCTAAAAACCCTAATTGGTCGATTCATGGTAGATCATGAGAAAAAGTTGGGAATCTGAAGATCAAATGTTGATGATTGATTAAGATAGATCATTTGAGGTGAGTGGAAACTCAAACCCTAATTGATCACATCCTGAACAGATGAAATTTTGAAGAAACCCTGATTTTGACTTTTAGAAACCACACACGATCTATTCTATTCTGAAACTGTTAGTGATGCAGTGATGCATATGTGAGGTAGTATATTAGGTCAAAAATTGGGGTATGACAGTAGGCATCTTGTCACGGGGCTCGATCGAGCACAACTTGTAAATATTTCCTTCTTTTCCCCGTGGTTTCTTTATTTTCCTTTTTCTTTTGCATGCATTGTAGCGTTTGAGCATAGATAGATATAACACACCCCTTAGCTAGAAAATAGAAGTGGATACCATAGAGTACTACGAGTGTGTGGGGTGCTAATCCATTCCCCTTGCATAAATAATTCCCTTATCTAGATTCTCTCGATCTCTCGGTCGTAGGACCGCGATTTCTCCCCTTTAGGTTTACTCGATGTTTTCCTTTCTCCTCTACGAGATAAAAGACGTTCTATGGCGACTCCATTGATACACCCCTATTAGTCGGAAGTTCAGTCGGGTGGTTTCAGCTGACAACTCCATTAAGGATAGTTAACCTATTGCTGGTCCATCCAGGAGTTGATCCTAGCTTTTATTTTCATATCTATTGGGTGTTTATTTATCTATTTGTTTTATCACACCATCCCTTGCATGCTTTGTATTGCATTCTATATGGAATTTTATCGTTTTCATATATCTTGTATATTGGTTGCTGCTATACTGGTTGATCTCTTGATTGGGTGGGAGTTACTTGAGGTAATATGCCCCCTACCCTGGCCAGAGACATATAGGATAAATGGATGTTCATGTCGAATCCCGCATCCCGTGGTACGTGTGAGGAGGCATAAAGTACCGAACTCGGACGAGATTCGATTAGCGGTGCTTTCTCCCTAAACCCTATTGTGTAGATAGTGAAGTACTTGATAAAGGATCATCAACTCTGTTTATCATTAGGGACCCCCCGTTGTGTCTAGAATTACCCTGTGAGTTGGGGTGGGATATTATTACTACAGGTACTGATGGTGACCGTTGGTGATTTATTATTGATGGTGACTTGGTATTTTCTGGTAATTTCTATGGAGTTCCTGTTTGATGCCGGACCTTTGACCCTGTGATATTCAGATCTGGTTTCTATATGATATTTCGAGTGGGTGTCGAGCTTTTGACCTTATTACATTTGTCTGGTAATTCAATACAACAGTGGTTTAACATATAGGAGATATGGTTCTAAAGCATTGCATTCATACAAACTTTTAATTTGCATATTTTAACATACATATTTGTTTATTTCCAGGATTTCTCTAGCCTTTGAATCTAGTTATTGGATCATTTTGGAAGATGGATATTAAAAAAAAGAATAATCAGAGACGTCATCCAGTGTACAAATTTCCCACACCTGCTCTTGAGAATCTTCTCTTATTGGCTAATAAGTCTGCACCTGAGAATGTTAGCACGTTTACCAAAGATTATGGAAGAATTCTGACATGGTTGAAGTCTCCCCTAACCGAGTATCAAAAAGACGGGCTCCAGGCTCTGTTCCAATTCTATGACTGCGAGTTGAGGTGTTTTCTATTCTCCGATTACTTGTTAATGCCGATGTTGGAAGAGTATTCTAGCATTTTGGACATTCCTATATTGCATCAAGTACCTTTCCATGCCTCTATGAAGAAATCGACCGATGATCAGATCGCCAAAGTTCTTTATTTGGAGGAATCTGTGGTGTCTGCTAACATTGTGAGCAAGGGGGCCTTGAGAGGTTTTCATTTGGGTTTTTTGCTGCGGGAGGGTAATGCCAAAGTTGTCAAGAAAAATTGGAAGAGTTTTAATGCCATTCTAGCTTGTTGCATCTATGGGATGTTTTTATTTCCAAATGAGCCCAAGTTTGTTGACATGAACGATATTTCCATATTTGTTCAGCAGAATCCTATTCCAACTCTTTTAGGGGATGTTTATTATTCCACACAGTCCAAGAGCTTTAAGGGGAAGGGTGGAATTGTAAATTGTTGTGTGCCATTGTTGTACCATTTTCAGGGTTTTCTCCCCCGTAGTGGTGCTTTTATTGACACTCAGCATACTATGAGGTGTGTTCCAAGATTGATGGGTCTCACGTCTCAAGATATTGGGTGGAATCAGCGTGAAATGTCCAAGGGTGAAAGTGAAAAGATCATCATCTGTTGCGCAGATTTCCCTAATGTCCCTCTCATGGGCATAAGGGGGTGTCAACTGCAATCTGACTCTCGCTTTGAGGCAATTGGGTTACGCTTTGATGGACCTCCTGGTGTGATTTTTGTGCGGGAAACTCTATACTATGATGTTCCTAATGTTACCGGGATGATGACTAAGGTTGTTCAAGCATGGAAAAGCATCCTCCTTGAAGGAGGACAGTATTTTGGCAAGAAAGATTCTACGGCCTATGCTTCCTACATCCAGTGGATTAAAGAGAGAAATGGAGATCGTTAGTGGCCTTTCATTACAAGAGCTGCAGTTTTTTACCCTTAAGAGTTAGTTCCAGATGTTGTCTCAAAAGGAGATCAAGAGCGTGTGCATGCTCAGAATCGTCTTTTGCTTGAAGAAAAGGAGACACTAGCGGTGAATTGTCTTGTTGCCACTCAAATGAAGAATCAACTGGCTCATGAGCTCAAGTATTTCAAAGGGGAAGCATCTGATTCATCAAGGAAGAGTGCAAGAAAGTTGTTGTCGGTTGGGAAAAGAAATATGAACAGAAAAGTCGAGATTGTGAGACCCTTAAGACTTCTAAAGAAGATGTGGAAAATAAGTGCAAGGCTTAAATCGAAGAGTTGAAGAAGCAAATGCATAATCAGAAGTTGACATATGAAGCCCAGATCCAAGAGAAAGAAGCCCAATTATCCCTTGCCATTGGAGAGTTGAAGCGTATCAAGATTCAATTGGGAGTGCAAGATGCTGAAGGATTTCCCATGTCAGATTTTTAGATTTATGCTTTATTTTTCTTTTGCAGTAAATCACCATCAGGCTTGTTGATGGGATTACTCCTTTTATTGTATGAATTGTAAAACAGATATTCAGAATGTTTGAAAACCTCTTTGATTTGATTTAATGATGATTAGACTTTTCAATATCCATTATCTCGTTTGTTGGCTTATCCCTAAAACTTGAGTCAAAGTGTTAGAATCTTGGAAATGTTCAAATATGTCATTACATGCATAACATTCATATAGATACATACCATTCATAACAGGTTTGGATCGGAGTTCTTATCCTCGACTTCTGCTTTTATTTAGCAGAAAATTGCAAACTTCCACCATTACCCAACTCGGCGTAACGAACAGAGACAGATGGGACAATTTCAAGCAGAAGTGGCAGCGATTAAAGCGTAGATGGAGGCGCAGATGACTTAGTTCAAGAAGGTTATCACTAACATGAATCGGGGACAACAAGATTTGAGGGCTTTGGTTGAAAGATCTCATCTGAAAGATGACCGTCGCAATCCGTTTGATGACGCTTCTGTGGGACAACCACATGTTGAGCATGAGGCACATAATGCTGATTTGGGTGTTAATGACCACCTTCATGGTCAGGGTCTACATCTCAATGGTCGGTTTCCGCTTCCACCACCTACTCCACCGCATGGGTCTTATTTCTTTGACGATGGGATGAACGGGAATCGTACTAGGGGTCATCCTCGTTTCCAAGGTCTAGACGTTGATCAGAATGATGAAGTTTATTCTGTGAATGAAAGTGAAATTGACTTCCCAGCTAATGATCAAAGGTACCGTTTGCTCGAAGAAAGGTTGAAAGTTGTTGAAGGAAAAAAAATGTCAGGGTTGGACTAATCTGATTTGGGGTTGGCACCTAAAGTGAGACTTCCTCCAAAGTTTAAGGTCCTTGTATTTGACAAGTACAATGGGGAGACTTGTCCAAAAACTCACATCACTGCCTATTTCCGCAAGATGGCGGTGTACACTAAAGATGAAAGGCTTCTCATGCACATTTTTTAGGAAAGTTTGACTGGAGCATCGCTAGAATGGTATATGCATCTTGAGAGAAACCACATCAGGACATGGCATGATCTGGTGAATGCTTTTATCCAACAATATCAATTCAACATTGACATGGCTCCGAACTGTACACAGTTGTTGAGTTTATCTCAGAAATTGGGTCAGACATTCAAGGAATATGCTTAGAAATGGAGAGAGCTCGTTGCTAGAGTTCAACCACCCACGATGGAGCGGGAGATGATTGATATGTTCACCAGCACTTTGTTTGGACACTATTATGTTGCTTGTAGCACTTCCGCTAGTTTTGCTGAGATGGTCAGTTATGGTGAGTGAATAAAAAATGGGCTGAAATTTGGAAAGATCTATTATGTTTAGGGAGGAAGTTCCTCTGGTGCAAAGAAAGCCTACAGTGGTCATCCCAAAAATAGATGGGAGAAGCCAGTGCTATATATGGAGGCAGGGGCAAAGCACAAGTCAATGCAGTGACTATATATGCTCCTCAATCACAAGCTCAGCAAGCACCTCATCAACAAAACCAGAGGCAGCAAGAGAATCGCACTCCTAGGAGGTGTGGTGTCGTTTCGATGAGTTATGCTGATTTGTTTACCCGATTGAATGATCTCAAGTTAGTAGTGCCAAAGGTTGCATTCCCACCTCCTCCTCCGGACAAGCGTCCTAGGAATTATGACGTCAATGCCAAATGTGAGTTCCATTCTGGAACATTGGGGCATAATATTGAGAACTGTTATACATTCAAATGCAAAGTACAAGACTTGATCGATTCAAAAACTATTGAATTGGAAGCTCAACCGCAACATGCCAAGCCTAATGTTACCCAAAACCCGATGTTGCGACATGCGGTGGGGTTGTCCAAGCTGTAATGGAAGATGGGGAGGTCCTGAATTTGGTGATGGATGTTGACTTGGTAAAGACACCACTATCTTTTGTTAAGGAATACCTTATCAAGAGAGGTGTTTTTGCTGGTTGTGAAGTTAGTTGTGAAAGATGTGAACATTGTTCGAATGGTTGTGCAAGGTTAAAAGACGGTTTTCAGTATCTGATTACTAGTGGCCAATTGCAGTTTGATCGGATTAAGAAGGATAAGATGGTTGGAATACAAGATGTATCTGTGATTACTATCTCTTACTCTCCGATTGTTATATCTGCACCAACAAAACCTGTTCCATTTGAAATCACCAAACTCGGTCCCCTGCCGTATGAAAGTGACAAAGTTGTGCCATAGCATTATGGGTCGGATGTTTATTATCATGGTATAAAACAGGAAGATGTTTCCTCCTCTACTAAGAAGGGTGATGTGTTGAATATTTCCAACACTGATAACCTTGCCGGTAGTAGTGGCATGACGAGAAGTGGTCAAATATTCTCTGCTCCTGTGACACAATCAAATGCAGATGCTTTGGCTAAGGCCAAAGGCAAACAGACAATGAAACAACCTGAACTGCAAAGTGCCAATCCTGACCTGGAGAAGGATGTTGAGGAAATTATGAAGTTTATTCGCAAAAGTGATTTTTGGGTGATTGATCAGCTTTCCCAAACACCTGCTAAAATTTCTATCCTCTCTTTGCTGCGAGATTCAGAAGCGCATAAGAATTCCTTAATGAAGCTGTTGAGTACCGCTTTCGTGCTGCAAGAAATATTGGTGTATCAATTTGAGAATGTATGTGCAAATATTTTAGCTAGTAACAGCTTGGGTTTTTCCAATTTCGATCTTCCTCCAGAAGGTCAAAACCATAACAAAGCGCTGCATATTTCCATGGAATGTCGAGGCACTATGTTGTCCCGTGTACTGGTGGACACTAGTTCCTCTTTGAATGTAATCCCCAAGTCAGCATTAATGGAGATTGACTACAATGGTCTTGAACTCCGACCTAGTGACTTGATTGTTAAAGCATTTGATGGTTCAAGGCGTTGTGTCTTTGGAGAGCTGGATCTTCCCATCAAAATCGGTCCGCAGCTGTTCACTACAACCTTTTTCGTCATCCAACCTGCCTACTATTGCCTCTTAGGCCGTCCATGGATTCACAAAGCTGGAGCAGTTACATCTACCCTTCATCAGAAGCTGAAATACCTTGTTAACAGGAAGAAAATCACAGTATGCGCTAGAGAGAAATACATTATGAGTCACCTTGCTTCATTCCGGTATGTTGAGATTGACGGTGAGATTCATGAAACTCCATTTCAAGGTTTCGAGACTATTCATATGCTAAAGACCCCTCAATAGGAGGAAGTTAAGAAAAATAATCCGAAATCTTCCATGGTATCTTTGAAGATTGCTAAAGCTGTGGTTAAGGCTGGACGCCCTGAAGGCTGGGGTAGTGTGATGAAAGTTATACCCAAATTCAGCAAGTTCGGGTTAGGCTTTGACCCCATTTTGCGCAGCCAAATTCTTAAAGCACCCAACGTGGTTGATGACTCAGATAATGAATTTGATATTGACAAGTGGATCCGCCCCAGTGTCCTTGGCGTGGAATTGAATAATTGGACTTCAGAAGACTGTGTCCCAGTCACGATGGTCAAAGAGTAATTTGCTTTTGTTTCTGTTATCATGCAAATAATTCTTGTGCTCTGCCCAAAGCATAGTGAATCATATGTAGGGCCACCATGTTTGCATTTGCAGTTTTTTTACCATTAAATAAAGAACATCTTTTCATTCAAATATTTTGTACCCTTTCCTTCTATTTTACATCACAATTTTAAAATGCAAAATGGTAATGCTTTATTTTTCTTTTTATCATCTAAAAAAACTAAAATAAACATTAAAATCAATCATGCAGATATAATCCCACACTCTTAATGGATCCCTTCGATAACGACTCTGCTATCACTCTTCATGCCTTTGATAATCCAATCAACCAAGCCGAAGAAGAAGGTGAGAAAGATTGTGAACTCCCTGAAGAGCTAGCAAGAATGTTAAGACAAGAGGAAAAGGTTATCCAACCGCATAAGGAAGAGATTGAGAAAGTGAATATGGGCAATTCTGATGTGATTAGAGAGGTTAAAGTTGGGGCTGCTTTAGAAGACAATGTGAAGCAAAGATTGATTGAACTACTCCGAGAGTATTCAGATATCTTCGCCTGGTCTTACGAAGACATGCCATGGTTGGATACCGATATTGTGGTGCATAAGCTACCATTGAGAGAAGACTGTCCTCCTGTTAAGCAAAAGCTTCGAAGAACTCATCCTGAGATGTCTAAGAAGATCAAAGAGGAATTCCAGAAATAGCTTGATGCAAGCTTTTTGAATGTCATCTCTTATCCTCCATGGGTTTCCAACATTGTGCTCGTGCCCAAGAAGGACGGCAAGGTTAGAATATGCATGGATTATCAGGATTTGAATAGAGCCTGTCTGAAAGATGAATTTCCAATTCCCCGTATTGATATATTGGTGGACAACACAGCTCATACAAAAGTGTTTTCATTCATGGATGGCTTCTCTGGGTACAATCAGATCAATATGGCACTGGAAGACATGGCTAAAACATCTTTCATCACCCCTTAGGGAACTTTCTGCTACAAAGTGATGCCTTTCGTATTGAAAAATGCCATGGCAACATACCAGCGTGCAATGGTGACTCTTTTCTATAACATGATTCATAAGGAGATTGAAGTATATATCGATGACATAATTGCAAAATCTCAAGATGAAGAAGAGCATCTGATACATCTACAAAAATTATTTGACAGGCTGAGGAAATTCAGATTGAGGCTAAATCCGAACAAGTGTACATCCAGCGTACGATCTCGCAAGTTGTTAGGCTTCGTTGTAAGCGAAAGGGGCATCGAGGTTGATCCTACTAAAGTAAAAGCAATTCAAGAAATTCCTGAACCAAGAACTGAAAAAGAGGTTTGTGGCTATCTAGGGAGGTTAAAATACATCTCTAGATTCATCTCTCACATGACTGCCTGTCATACCCCAAAATTTTCCCCCTTACTTCTCAAGACATTTCACATATCCATACTCAAGGATTCCTCAAGGGTTGATCAAACAAACCCTCTCCTAGACAATCAACCCAAACTAGGGTTTGGCTATCCTCAGATCCAGATGGACTTCCAACATCTCCAGTGATCATCATGCCTCCACATATGCTTCAAAGAAACTCCATGTCAAGTTTCAAGCCTTACAAGTCAAGTTTCCTCAGACAATTGCTCAGATGGTTGAAAAACAATTGTATTGGACAAAAAGTCAACTGTGGTCAACATACAGTCAAACTTCCTGATTTTTGGTCAACATCCTTATTTTGAAGTCACATTCATCATTTGATCAAGGGTTGATCATGATTCATCAAGAAAACTCAAGATTTGCTCAAAAGTCAAACTTTCCAAATTAGGGTTTTTTAGAGAAAAGTCAACTGAACTTTGACTGAGCATATCTTCTTCATACTTTATCATAAATTTTTCCACCACCTCTCATTTTGAAGGAAATTCAATTCTCTACAACTTCATGTCTCACAAGCATGGTCAGAAAATGCTTCATTTTAAAGATATGGATCAAAACATTACAGGTCCTTTTCAAAGTCAACAAAAAGTCAACTCTTTGTAATGAAGTTTTATTGAGCATGGAAGCTCCAATTGAGATGAAACCAAAGCGGTTGTTTAGGGGACATCTAGAGCTTTCTAAAAAGTCCAAGAACACTCAAAAAATGTTAAAAATTGAGCAAGATACACCTTGCACAAGTTGGGCATTTTTGAAGAGGTGCACAAAGAGAAATACTTGTCAAAACCCAAAATTTTGCAAATGGGCCCAAGTTTTCTTGGTTCAAACTTGTTCCTCAGCTTATATGGAACCTCCAAGCCCAATGCCACGAATTTTGTCTTTATTTTTCTATTTAATTTGGATTTTATTCATTTAAAAACAAATTAAATTAAAAATAAAGGTAGAAAATCAAAATTAAATGCAAAATTGATTTTTCTCTCATTCTTGAGGTCCAAGCAACTCATAAAGGCTGGAAAATTTCGAAATTGACTTTGATTTGGCAAGAAATTGATGACAATTGGATCAAAAAGGAAAGATTTGGTATCACACAAAATCAAATATTTTTTACATTGATTGATCATTATTTGCTATTGATTTCTGATCTAAATCCATCTATTATAAATACACAATGCCTACACATGAAGAGAGAACAGAAAAGTTGCCTCAAAGAACCCTAACCTAAGTCAAAAAAACCGTGGTGTTCAAGCAACTTGCAGCCCTGTTTTTGCTTTGATTCAGCCAATTCTAATCACTCAAACACGTTCCTTGAAGCCTCCTAAACCATTCCAGATCCTTACAACTCACAAAATCATCAAGAATCACGAAATCCAGAATTCGGTTTGTCCAACTTTTTCCAAAATCGATTTTTGTTATTCATGCATATTTAACGTTTTTTGATTGTTTGTTCATGTTCAGCATGGTGTTTGCAAGCTATCTGGGTGGTTTAATTGCATTTTGAATGCCTGGATCGAGTTATGCCATAGCTAGGGTTTTCTGGTTCGAATTGGGGTTTCCCAAAATACGTTAAATTGGGCAAAACCAGTACCACTATCGTGTTTAGGATGTTGTTTGCAATCGATCCATGTAGCCAAAAAAAATTTATATTGCTTGTATGGAATTTTTGAGTTTCGTAGGGACTATAGCGTCGAACGAAGCCGACGCTAAGTGTTTGAATTTTCAAACGAAGAAGAAGGTGTTCTTCGCGCGTGATTTGGATTCCCAGGGAGCGAATTCACTTAAAACGTTTTCGTTTCAATATTATGGCACCAAGTGCAGCCTGGTCTAGTGGTGAAGGTAGCGCGTGTTTTCCCAATGGGCATGAGTTCGAACCTGGGTAGCCACAAATATCTTTTGCTCCTTTGAAAACTAACACTTTTTCTATTTTCTTATTTTCTTTAATATTTTTATGTTATTTAATTTATCTTTAATTATTTTTATCATGCATTTAAAAAACACTAAAAATATTTTCTTTTTGCATTATCATCAGAAAAATGTTTATTTAATTTTTAATATTAAAATTAATATTTTTGCATGCATATTTTATTTAATTACTAATTAATCATTAAAATGACTTTTTAATTATTTTTAATTATCGAAATCGATTCCGAAAATTACCAAAAAATTACCTTATCATCTTATTGTCATTACTAACATAAAACATTTTTCCTCATTCAAAAAACATGCTTTTACTAAAAAATTTCCTCTTATGCAATTTTCTCGTATTTTCCGATTTTGTATCTGTTCACAGGTTGTAGCGTTTCGGGCAATTTTCTTTCGTTTTATTTTCAATTATGTAACTGCCTATGGGATGTAATAGTTTAATTAGGACTTTTACTTTCCGCTCTCCTATTATGTAACTGCCCCAAAGCCATATAATAGCGTAGGACTTTACTTTCCGCAATTTACTTTCTGCACCCTATAAACTGCTAGTAACTAGGCGTGTATGGCAAGATAAAAACGAACATAGATCACCTATAATTTGCAAGATAATATATCTGAATCAACACACTCTTTTAACACATGCACCCCTTAGGGTAATTCTCTCTCGTTGCCTTACGAATACAAATGGTCAAGTCCCTCGAACGTAGAGGTATCCTAGCACCGTTGCCTTCAAAATAAATCATCATAGTCCCTTCGATACAAAGATCATAGACCCACGATGTCGCCTACGAATACATGATCTTGACCCTTTATTGTCGCCTACGAAAAATGATGATAGTCCCTTCGAATGTGCTAGGATACTCCTACAAGTTGCCTTCTATGACCATACGATGTCCCTTCGAATGTCCCTTCTACATCCAACGAATAGGGTTACCTACCAATTAATGGTACGGATAGCGCTATTCTAAAAGGAAAGTAAAACAACACGAAAACGACCATTCTGAGTTGGTAATAAGACTTTTAGTTGCTTGCTCAAATAAAATACTTTTCACACAACACACTTTTGTCAAAGTTCAAACTCTTTTCAAAACAAAAAATTTCCGAACACTTTGTATACATTCCTACATGAATCATTACAAAGTCAAAGCGAAATGCCTTTTCAAAACATTTTTGTCAAACACACAGAAAGCACAATTTTAAAGTGATCTAAGAGCAACTAAGAGCCCGTAGATAACTACGGATGAAAAAGGGTGCTAATACCTTCCCTTTTCATAACCTTCTCCCTTACTCAGAATCTAACGAAGGTTTTTTCCTGTTCTTTTCACCTTCCCTTAATTGGATAAAAGAAAAGTCGGTGGCGACTCTTACTATCCGCACATTTGCGATACAAAAATCTCAAAGTCAGTTCACCGTACTACACTGCCACATGCGAACCTATCTTCAAGTTATTGAGAAAAGATCAAGTGGCTAGGTGAAATGACGATTGTCAAGTAGAATTCGATAAGATAAAAGAGTATTTGCATGAATCTCTGATTCTCATGCCTCTCGTGGAGGGCAGGCCGTTGATCATGTATTTGATAGTGCTCGAAGGCTCAATGGGGTGCGTATTGGGACAACATGACGAGTCTGGTTGAAAAGAGCATGCAATATACTACCTAAGCAAAAAGTTTACCGACTGTGAGACAAAATACTCACTGCTCGAGAAAACTTGTTGTGCTTTAGCGTGGGCTGCTCGCCGACTAAGACAGTATATGTTAACTCATACTACCTTGTTGATATCCAAGATGGATCTGATCAAGTACATATTTGAAAGGCCATCTTTGACAGGTCGGATTGCTAGATGGCAAATGATTTTGACAGAGTATGACATCCAGTACACTACTCAAAAAGCTATCAAGAGTAGTATATTGGCGGATTACGTTGCCCACCAACTAGTAGATGATTATCAGCCGATGAAATTTGAATTTCCCAATGAGGATATCATGTACATTCGGGATTGTAACATCCCTGGTCCAGACGAGGGACCCAAACCAGGATCCAAGTGGTCTTTGGTATTTGATGGAGCCTCCAATGCATTGGGTAACGGTGTCGGTGTAGTAATTACTACTCCAGACGGTCATCACATCCTGTTCAGAGCCCAAATTTGCTTTGATTGCACCAATAACATGGCTGAATATGAGGCTTGCATCTTTGGTATTGAGGCGGAGATGGACTTGAGAATTAAATATCTGAAAGTGTACGGAGACTCTGGACTTGTGATTAGCCAGGTTAATGGCGACTGGGAGACTCGTCACCCAAATTTGATTCCTTACCGAGAGCACGTGATAAAATTGATTCCTTACTTCGAGGAGATCACTTTCGATCATATCTCACGAGAAGAGAACAACCTGGCTGATGCTTTGGCCACCCTAGCATCGATGTTTAAAGTCAAATGGGCTAATGAAGCGCCTTCGATAACCATTCAGAGATTGGATGATCTAGCCTTTTGTTTTGAGATCGAAGTAGAGAAAGATGGAAATCCATGGTTTTACAACGTCAAGCGATATCTTGAAACTCAAGAGTATCCTGAAGAAGCTTATGTGACAGATAAGAAGTTCTTGAGAAGATTCTTAGCAAAATTCTTCCTCAACAACGGTGTGCTATACCGTAGACATCACGACGGGCTGTTGCTCAGGTGTGTTGATAAAGATGAAGCTACAAATATCATCAAAGAGATGCACGAGGTCTCATTTGGAACTCATTCTGGTGGGCATACTATGGCTAAAGAGATCTTGCGAGCTGGGTATTACTGGTCTACCATGAAGGCCGATTGCTTTGATCATGCCCATGTTTGCTATAAATGCCAAGTATATGCTTACAAGGTGCATGTGCCACCATCACCTTTGAATGTTTTAACCTCTCCTTGGCCATTTGCTATATGGGGCATTGATATGAACGGAAAGATTGAGCCGACAGCGTCCAACAGACATCGCTTTATCCTGGTTGCAATAGATTATTTCACCAAGTGGGTTGAAGCAACATCCTATGTAAGCATCACCAAACAGGTGGTTGCTCGGTTTATTAGGCATAACATCATCTACCGTTACAGAATTCCTGACAAGATTATCACCGATAATGGGTCAAATATTAATAACAAAATGATGAAGGAGCTTTATGAGTCCTTCAAGATCAAGCATCATAATTCGTCTCCGTATCGCCCGAAGATGAATGGTGTTGTTGAAGCAGCAAATAAGAACATCAAGAAGATTGTGAAGAAGATGGTAGTAACCTATCGAGATTGGAATGAGATGTTGCCTTTTTCTTTGTATGGTTACAGGACTATCGCTTGCACTTCAACTGGGGCAACCCCATTTTCTCTCATTTATGGCATGGAAGCCGTGCTTCCAATTGAAGTTCATATCCCTTCATTAAGAATCATGAAAGATGCAGAGGTTGATGAAGATGAGTGGGTGCAGTACCGCTTAGATCAATTTTGCCTCATTGATGAGAAACGGTTGGCAGCTATCGGCCATGGACAAGTTTATCAATATAGGATGAAGAAATCATATGAAAAAAGGGTGCGACCTCAAAATTATAAGCCTGGTGACCTCGTGCTAAAGAGTATAATTCTTCCTCAAGGTCACCCTCGAGGTAAGAGGACGCCTAATTACGAAGGGCCATTTTTTGTGAAGAAAGTTTTCTCTGGTGGCGCCATGATGCTCACAACAATGGACGGAGAAGATTTTCCACTGCCCGTAAACGCGAACATAGTCAAGAAATACTATGCATAGTCTTGTGTAGTCAAGAAAGAGAATAAGAGAAAGCGGCTATGTCCCGTTTTGGATCAACGGTCACACTTTGTGTCAACATCTCAAGCTACTCCGAAGGGCAGTGATCAATGCAATCATCTTTTTCGAGAAAAGCAAAGTGATGAGATAGTTGGAGTTATAAGAGTGATAGCAGGGTTGAAACCTGATGAGGATTCATTATTGCATTGCCATGTATTTTAGTTTTCCTCTTATTTTGCTTTTGCAATTGCCTCATTCTAGGAATTTCCTCCTATTGTACTTGCCTATTTACAGGCCTACTTCCAATTAATAAAATGAGTTTTTTGCTTGTCAATTAATTTCTTGCATTCGCTGATTTGTTTGCAAAAGACGTTCAAAGTTTTATGGTAAAAATTTGCATATATAAACATTGTTGGTTTTACCATGATCAGAAACTTTTGAATATTATTCTGAAACTTGAGCGACCCGGATGGCAGACAAAGTTGTCGCACCATGCCAGGGGAATTCCACTAATAGTATACTGCAGGGAGATCAACTAAAGTTTTCCCCGGTGAGTTTGTTCCTAGACAGAAACGGTCTCTAGAAGTTTGTCAAGTATCCTCCCTTTGATCGGTGAAGTCAACAAGCGCTTTGTGCCAAGGATCATTGATTGCTCTCTTCTTCAGTGAGTTTCTCTTTTATGGGAGTCCTCTCATCATCTTCAATGGAGTTCATTTTCTCTTTCCTAGTGAACATGGATGAGAAATCCTCGAGTGAAGATGCCTTCAGTAAAGGATCGGATGTAATGGTTGTCATCAGCATGGTATCCTTGATGAAATTCCCCGGTGTTAGTTGGTAATTTCAATAACATTACTTGGATGAAGAAATGTTAAATGTCAAGGAAATAATTATTCCAAACAAGGTCCAAAAAATGAAACAAACTGGTATCTGCAGGAAATCTTGGATTTAAGATTGATTGGTTAAAGAATTAGATTTGTTACTTTTAAAGCCTTTTCGATTTAGGCAGTTTCGGTTAATAAGTGTTTTGATTTCAAATATTGATCGCGACTTTATCGTCTATTCTAATCGGGAGACTGCAAGTATACAACCCTATCGCGTAGTTTTAAAAGATATCGAACCTAAGGGACTATAAATCGAACTAACGTAACTTAAAATTATAGTGTAAAGCTATAGCTATCGAATAAATAAATAGGGGGAATTATTGGGTAATTAAACTTAATTTAATTGGAATAATAAGAGAATATCGGTATGCAATTCGTTTCCCTAGAGAATCCGGCTTTCCACTGGCTTATTTTCTCAAAATGAGAATAATCCTTTTTCAGCAAACAGTATTTTTTTAAAAATCTTATCTCAAACTTTCGCTCTATTGAATCAGATTGTAAGTCTAAACTCTAATGTATGCTCTCGCTATCCCATTGATTTTAAAAATAGTTTTTGAAAATAAATAAAGTTTAATCAGTTTTAAAACGCTTTCGCAGTCTTTAAAAATAATACCTAGTATCCACTATCTGGTTTTAAACCTCAAAGTCCCACTCTGTTGGTTTCTAACCTTAGTCCAGTTTATTAACCTCAAACTTTCGCTCTGTTGGTTTCTAAGCCTTTTTTAATGAATTAAATTGGATATCAAAATCAGAAAAAGTGTTTATTTTACAAAATATAATTAAGCCTGTTTGTTCCGAATCCTTTCAGTTTAACTAGTTACATACCGATATTAATTAAATTAGCCAGACATATTTATAAAAATAGACATGCATAAATTAAAGTATTCAACATGCATAAATGATTCCATAGCCAGATAGATTAATTTCATGCAAATAGTTAATTATATAAATTAAAGCAATTTAAATAAGAAACCTGAAATAATTCAAGTGCTGGAAAATAAACTTGATGCTTTAAAGTAACTGGTAGAAGGTCTTGATTCTTCAATGAAAATTAAGTAATATCTTGGAAAATAACTAGAAATGGTACTTGAAAGGAAAGGAAAAATTAAACTAGGAACAAATTGCTGGAAACGAGAATGTAGCTTGAATTCTCGAAATACAAAGTAAAGCTGGAAAATAATAGTGCGAAGCAAAAACGGAGCGAAGAGAGGAACCCTTTTCTGGTCACTTTCATTCCTTTTTATACTTGCAATTCGTAACTGCCTCCTCTCCTTAATTTTCGTCCAATCATAATATATTTTTGCGAAAGAAACGGGACTCAATGAGACGTGTGTCTCAATATTTTTCTCAAAGTCCAACTGCCTTTTTGAGACGGTCGTCTCATCCAAGTCTTGAGGGCTTACGTGGCAAAGGAGACGGACGTCTCCCACTTGTGAAGGGAGTTGAGGCGGTCGCCTCAAGTGGGAGAGAGAGATTGAGGCGTGCGCCTCACGCGTGTTGTAGGCTTGGTTCCGTCTTGGGCTTGCTCGCTTTGGGCTTTAGGTTGAGATTATACTTATATTTTTAATCCTTCTTTTCTGCTTGCACACCCCTCCTTCATTTCTTGCACACTTTAATTAGATAATTCTTTCAAATATCATTTCCTTGCTCAATTGGTCTTATTTAAATAAATGCCTGAAACAATAAAAATACCAACGTAATATAGAAATAAAACGAAATAATTAAATAAAAATACTAACATTATATATGAAAATTAAATCAAATATGCTATATAAAAATGCGTTATCAAATATCAAGCTTTAATTATAAGGTTTCAAATAAAAAGGCTGAAGCGGTCCAAAGAGGAGTTATTTATGATTCAAATCGAAGGAGGGAAATCCACCTAGCCCAGTGTAAGATTCGAAATTCAAATAAAAGGCTCCATTTGCAGAGGACGCGTGGATGACAGTAAACGAAAGGAGCATGCATGCTTTTAACGTGGCATAATTTTAGAATAGGGTCGTTAGGGTTGAAATGCTATAAATAGGTGTTCTAATGTTAGAATTTAGTGTGCTCACTTGCGTACTAGAAAATCTCATAAACTCAAATTACCGTGATTTAGGGAAAAGAGTTGCAGATAACATGTACGTACAAAACATCATCATTATGCCTTTTCGTAATTTAAATTCAAGTTATTTTACATTTACTTCGTCTTTACAGTTTCCTTATTTCTGAATCTCTTTGTTTTTCCTTTACATTTCGTTCAAACACTTTACTTTCCCAGAAACTTTATTTTATTGTCCATTTCTTTCATTCAAACACTTTAGTTTTCCAGAAGTCTCTACTTTTCTTGTCAAAGTCTTTTATATTTCATCTATTTCGCGCTACACAGTTTTACGTTTAATTGTCAAACTTCTAGTTTAAATCGAAGCCAATTATTAGCCTAGAAATCATTCAGTCAGTATATTACCTTAGATAAATTTAGAGAATAACTTTAAGATTTCTATCTTATATATTAAAAGATGCAAATATGCAAAACAATGGATATAAACATGAAATTGAATTATGACACATGTCCTAGGATCAATATAGTCGATCCTGTAAGTAACCAGTAATTGGAAGACTAGCGGTTGTTTGCGAGAAATCACCGTAAACAAATTGGCACACCCAGTGGACTGTGTCGTAATAAACTTCTGTATTCAAATTCATTAGAAAACTTTTAGGATCTTCTGAGTCTGGAGTGCATTTTGTTATATGAACCTTAGAAGCGGTAAAATAACAAATAGTAACCCACACATACCCAGGAGAAAACATACTAAAAGAATGGTTAGCACAACTAACCAAGACGGGGGACAAAATACCCCACAGGGGGCTGGCACAATTGTTTCTGGTTCGATTGATGCACCTAATACAATCCCCATAGGTAGTTCGAATTCAATCCCTACAAGTACAATGGAGACTCCATCGAACATGTCATCAACGCCAATATTGCCAAACGTAGGAAACCAACAATATTCGACTCCCACTAGGCCTCTAGGCTTCGATGCCATTAGACCTAGAAATCCTCCATATGGGATGCCAACTTCGTTTATGGTAGAATTACATAATGCATCAACTTCATCCCCCAATCCAAGGGTCTGGTTCTGGAAAGAATCATTTGGGCCCAAATACCCAAAGTTTAGGAAATTTCGCCCAAATACCTACCCTTACAACAAATAGTCAGGAAACAAATGGATGATAGCAATCATGATATGGTAGGATTCGTAGCCCATGAGATAAACGCCATTTTTAATCCTTTAATCCAGAATATAAATAGAACAAACCAAGAAAATTCAGCCCAGATGGCTCGAATAGCAGATTTCTTTGGTGGCCCAGATGCACCTACAAGACGTAGACAGAATCCAGCAGTGGTTCGAAATGAAGAACCCACAATTGAACAAATTCGACCGCCTAGACAAGTGGTCGAAGAAAGGAATATAGGGGAAAGATTAAGGAAACAAGAAGTTCAGGAAATGCAAGAGGAACAACCTAGACGAATAAGGATGGTAAATAGGGAACAAAATGCAGACGAAGTTGTTCATAGAATTAGAAATGACAACTTAGTAGCAGAGAATAATCTAACCACAATGATCGAAAGAATAATGACCCAGAATGGTTTAAACTCAGGGTTTAGGAGACCAAAATATACATCTCCTATTGTAGATTATGTTTTACAATCAAAGTTACCCATGGGTTATAAAGTCCCAAAGTTTACAAAATTTACTGGAGATACAAGTGAATCAACAGTGGAACATATAGCAAGATACTTAACTGAAGCAGGAGATTTGGCCAATAACGAAAACCTTAGGATAAAATATTTTCCATGTTCTCTAACAAAAAATGCTTTTACTTGGTTCACAACTCTTCCTCCAGGATCTATAGATACTTGGCCCTATTTAGAGAGGCTATTCCATGAACAATTTTACATGGGCCAGTCTAAGATAAGTCTAAAAGAATTAGCAAGCATTAAGAGGAAATTCACAGAACCAATAGATGATTACTTGAATAGGTTATGTTTATTAAAATCTAGATGTTTTACTGTGGTCCCTGAGCATGAATTGGTCGAAATGGATACTGGGGGCCTAGATTATTCTATTCGAAAGAAACTAGATACACAATATCTAAGAGATATGGCCCAACTAGCACATAGAGTTTGACAAGTGGAAAGATTAAAAGCTGAAAAGGCTAGGGCTAGTAAAAATTATAAGAAAGAAAGAATAGCTTATGTAGAGGCTGAAGAAGGAAATTCAGATGAATATCAGGACCCTTACGAATTCGATCAACTCGAAGTGGATCTTGCAGAATTAAAGCAAGCACCCCCTTATTCTTGCAAAGTTCGGATGCCTTCAAATGGAAGAAATCCTATCGAAAATGAAAAGAATTATAAATTCCCTAAGAAAATCTATACGTTTGACATAACTAAGTGTGATGAAATATTTGATTTACTTGTCAAAGATGGCAAGTAATAGTGCCTCCTAATCTTAAAATTCCTCCGTTGGAACAATGGAAGAAGAGAGGCTTTTGTAAGTATCATAACTTTTTAGGCCATAAAACCTCACAATGCTTTCTTTTCAGGGATTTGATTCAAGGTGCGATTAAGGAAGGTAGACTCAAGTTTTCTGACAAGGTAAAAAACTCAATGAAGGTTGACACTGATTCGTTGCTGATAGCGGAGACTAACTATGTTGAACCCTTGAACGTTAACATGGTGGAGGTTGTTGAGAAGAAAGCTGAATTGGAAAGTGAATTTGAAGAAGATGAAGATTTCATCATAATCAAGAACAAAACAAAGACTGCTGAAAGTCTTCCAAAGGTGCTTAGGGAGAAAATACTTCATGATGCAATGAAGGATACTGATGGCCCACTTGTTGCTGACAGGAAAATGGCTGAGGCTACAGCAGGCCTCAGAGCAAAATTCGAGAAAGTCCAGATCACTGAAGGCCAGACTTTAGGTGTACATATGGTTGGCTTCAAACAACCTAATGCAGAAATGGAGGAAGTTGAACGATGTTTAGAAATGGAGAGAGAGCAGAGAAGGGGGTTACCCAAAGAAAGACGCAAGCTTGACAGATTATTTATTTCGTTGCCACAAAAGAAACCATGAGATGCTACTGTGCCCACGGTGCAGCATTATATGCAATCCAAGGGTGGCTGCTGAGTTCGAGAGGGCTCAACGTGAAAGAACAGGGGTCAATTGGAGGCAGGATAACCAGTTGTACAAGGTGTACCCAAAAGCTGAAGAAAGTTTATTGGGATTTCTGGTTCGATGTCACAAAATCGGAACAGAATGTTTGATGTGTCCCAGATGCGCTGTTGTATATGATAGAGAAATGGCAGAGGCGTTCGAAAGAGTCCCATTTTCATCTTGCTGGGGTCATCAGGACAGAATGCCTTCGAACCCTAATGTTGTTGGCTGAAATATGCCAATAAGGCCTGATAGTCCCTACCCTAGGGGCAAAAAGAGTTTCTTTTAGATTACCTGCTAAAATCCCTACTGATAGATGGTTACAGGCAAAATTTGACAAGGGGAAGGGAAAATGGAGAAGCTTCGATCAAGGAGGCAGAACTGCAATGGCATATAGAAAGTAGTTTAATACAGCAATAAGAGAGGAGATTAGATTGGAAAATTATAAAAGGAAAGAACCCTATGTCTTGATCCCAATGGCGCAGACACCAATGAAATAAGAAGGCTGAGAGAATCGAAGTCAACGGAAGTGGGAGAGTCAAGCACCAACAATCCATCATCTGTAGTTCAAACTGGGGAAAACCTCCAGTGTCCAGAAGGCGTTTCTCACCCAAGAAAGAAATTTGTGAAGAAAAAGCGCAAAAGATAGTTGTGAATGAAGAAGAGATGTTGACAGACGATTTTGAATCAGAAGGAGAATCTTTTTTCAATGCAAATTGCAATGTTGTCTCTGTGTTACCTTATGAGTACAATCAAGAAACGGAAGTTGACATAAGTGAGGAGAATGAAGATGACGAAATGGCAAAACATAAGCCAGTATGCTACTATGTAATGAACAATGGGGCAGTTGAAGAGCAAAATGCCCTTTTCGAAAAACCGAACACTGGAATGAGGAACCACTTGAAACCCTTATTCATTCGAGCGAAAGTGGACAATTTGGCATAAATTAGGTTTCGGCAGATGGGGGGTGCTGCTATAAACTTGATGCCATGTTTCATGCTGAAGAAGATAGGTATGTGTCATACCCCAAAATTTGCCCTCCTACTTCTCAAGACATTTCATACATCTATACTCAAGGATTCCTCAAGGGTTGATCAAACAAACCCTCTCCTAGACAATCAACCCAAACTAGGGTTTGGCTATCCTCAGATCCAGATGGACTTCCAACATCTCCAGTGATCATCATGCCTCCACATATGCTTCAAAGAAACTCCATGTCAAGTTTCAAGCCTTACAAGTCAAGTTTCCTCAGACAATTGCTCAGATGGTTGAAAAACAATTGTATTGGACAAAAAGTCAACTGTGGTCAACATACAGTCAAACTTCCTGATTTTTGGTCAACATCCTTATTTTGAAGTCACATTCATCATTTGATCAAGGGTTGATCATGATTCATCAAGAAAACTCAAGATTTGCTCAAAAGTCAAACTTTCCAAATTAGGGTTTTTCAGTGAAAAGTCAACTGAACTTTGACTGAGCATAACTTCTTCATACTTTCTTAGAATTTTTTCCACCACCTCTCATTTTGAAGGAAATTCAATTATCTACAACTTCATGTCTCACAAGAATGTTCAAAAAATGCTTCATTTGGAGGGTATGGATCAAAACATTACAGGTCTTTTTCAAAGTCAACAAAAAGTCAACTTTTTTGTTTTGAAGATTTATTGAGCATGGAAACTCCAATTGAGATGAAACCAAAGAGGTTGGTTAGAGGACACTTAGAGCTTTCTAAAAAGTCCAAGAACACTCAAAAATGTGGAAAATTGAGCAAAATACACCTTGCATAAGTTGGGCATTTTTGAAGAAGTACACAAAGAGAGATACTTGTAAAAATAAAAATTTTTGCAAATGGGCCTAGTTTTTCTTCATTCAAACTTGTTCCTTAGACAATTTGGAACATCCAAGCCCAATGCCACGAATTTTAACTTTATTTTTCTATTTAATTTGGATTTTATTCATTTAAATACAAATTAAATTAAAAAAATAAGGTATAAAATCAAAATTAAATGCAAGATTGATTTCTCTCTCATGCTTGAGGTCCAAGTAACTCACACAAGCTGGCAAATTTCGAAATTTGCATAGATTTGGCAAGAATTTGATTGAAATTTGATCAAAAAAGGAAGATTTGATTTTATACAAAATCAAATATTTTTCACATTGATTGATCATTATTTGCTCTTGAATTCAGACCTAAATTCATCTACTATAAATATACAATGCATATCACACAAGAAAAAAGGGAAAAATTGCCTCAAGAACCCTATTCCAAACTCAAAAAGCGTATTTGCAAGCAGTGGCATTCTAGTTCCAGCTCGATTCACGATTCGGGCATTCCATTGCATTCCTTGAGGTCTCTGAATCGATCTGACCTTTACAAGTTACAAAACCATCAAGAATCAAGCAATCCGATTTCGGTTTGTTCTTCCTTTTCAAAATCGATTTTCATTCTCATGCATTTTAACATGTTTTGTTGTTTGTTTTGTGTTTAGAACGAAGCTTGGAAACTTTCTGGATAGTTTAATTGCATTTCCATGGTCTGAAATGTGAATCACCATTGCTAGGGTTTTCTGAACCAAATTGGGGTTTCCTTAAAACGGAAAAATTGGACAAAAGAACACCACCATCGTGTTTAGAATGTTATTTGCAATCGATTCATGTACTCAATTCATTTATATTACTTGTATGAGATTTTGGAACCGTAGCGTCGAGCGGCCGCTAACTTTTCAAAATTTCAAATGAAGAAGATGAAGATCTTCGCGCGTGTTCTGGGTTTCCAGAAATCAAATTCGTTTAAAAACGCTCCGTTTCATTTATTTTACACCAAAAACGCTTTGGTCCAGTGGTTAAGGCATAGGGCGCGTGTTTTCATCCAAATGGTCACCAGTTCGATCCCTGGCAAGACAATTTATTTTTACAACTTTGCAAAACTCATATTTTTTTCATATTTTCTTTAATATTTTTCCATGCATTTAATTTATCTTTAAATATTTTTATCATGCATTAAAAAAACACCAAAAATATTTATTTTTTGCATAATCATCAGAAAAATGTTTAGTTAATTTTTAATATAAAAATTATTATTTTTGCATGCATATTTAATTTAATTGCTAAATTAATTGTTTAAATGACTTTTAATTGTTTTTAAATTATCAAATCAACTCCAAAAATTACCAAAAAATTATTTTATCATATTAATGTCATTATTAACACAAAATAATTTTCTCATTCAAAAATACCCCAATTTTTGACCTAATATACCACCTTACATTTACATCATTTCATAACTAACAGTTCAGACAGCATTAATCGGGTATAGCATTCACAGGTCAAAATTAGGGTTGCATCGATTTTCATCTAATTCAAGCTAACCAATTAGGGTTTGAGATTTTCTCACTCCATTTGATCTATCTTGATCAAATCATCGACTTCAATCTCGGATATCCATTTTCTTCACTGATCAATCGAGGATCGACCAATTAGGGTTTTGGTCGAGCATAGGCATTCTCTGATTTTTTGAGCAGTGATTGACTTTTTTTGATAGAGATTGGTCATTATATCTTAGATACAACATCTTGACCTAATTTACGGATTCAAAACATCCGCGAGGTTCACGAAATTCATCGATCGTTTTGAAACATCGATGAAATTTCATCTGCAGAAAAGTCAAACTTTGACTTTTGGTCAAATTTTCAAAACAAAACTTTTCCATCATCAAAATACTTCAAATGATCCATCATGATCATAAAAAATCAAGAATTTGAAAAAGTCAACAAAAAGTCAAAAGTTTTCATACTTAGAAATATTTCTAAGTGTTGAAATTTCTCATTTTTTCCAAACTTCAAGCCATTTTTTCACCTAGTTCCAATTGGAATTTGAAAAAACTCAAAACATGAAAGTTGTAGCTTGTGGAAAAATATTTCCAAAATGTCCATGAACTCTCAAATCCATGGAGGCTAGCTATGTCTTTGAAATTGAAACATAAGGCTCCATGAAACTTGATTTTTCAAAATTCAAACATCAAATTATAGGTCATTTTTGTGTTTCTTCATCTAGAAGCTTTCTAGCCTTACCAAGTGGATGATCAAACTGATAAATATCAGCCTAGAGGATATAATTGAAGATTGGATCAAAATGCAAAAATATAGCACATGGTGAAAAAAGGAAGTTTCCTTTTTTGGTAAAAAACCATTCTTGCCCCTTAAGTTAACCTTGAATATCTAATTGGCTTGTACTCTTGCCTAATTTTGCAGAGCTTGTTTGCCTATAAATAGCTCACCATTTCAAGAGAAATCAACACCAAAAACATTGCAAAGTTATGCTTCACACTTTTTTTCTTCAAAATCAAGTAACATAACTATTTTGAGAAAACTTGCAACTTTCAAAATTCAATGGAAACATGGTGAAATTTGGTGTCCAACATGTTCCATGATCATAATTAAACTTGTTCCAAGCTTAAAATCAACATGAACTAAGCTTAAAATCAGTTTTCACTTTTCATTTTTTCAAAACTTCAAAACTGCCTTATAATTCGAATTTCCAGTTTGGCTTGATCAATTGTTGTTCTAATGATTCAAACACGATCCATATACATCATAGACATGATGCAGATCAATCACAACAATCAGAACTCCATTAACATCAATTTCGAGTTCCCTGTCAGCAGGTTGACTTGAGTGGAGAGATTGGAGCAAGTTCAAAGCAAGCCAGCTATCCTCACAGCATCCATACATGCCGATGAAGCTTAAGTGATCAAGAAACAACCACTGGAAACACTCTAGCATCAATTTCGATCTTCACTTTTCCAGGTATGAACATGAACTGTGATCTCATAATTCTTTGATTCAATTGGAAAAAACTCACGGCCATTTGTTTTCTGCACTAATAACGAGTGATAACCCTCAAAAAAATCAAAGAATCATCAACTACAAGTCATTTAATTTGGTTTCTCAGTTTCTAGGGTTCTTCGAGTTCCCAGAAATTCAAACATGATTGACTGAAAATAAATGAAATTAACATGCATAATCATATTCGTGGTGCAAAATCGACCAACTTTGATGTTTACATCATTGGATTTCATTAAGAAACGAAGATTTTAGGTTGAAATTGGTAATCTGAAAATCAAAACACAAACCCAGAACTGCGCGCGTGTTCTTGGTGTTCTTCATTTTTAAATTTTCAAATTAACCAATCCTTTTCAACGTGTTATGAATCCACTAACACCTCAGCGTTTGGCCCAGTGGTTGCTTGCTTGGTCTTAAGTCTTTCTTGCCACGTGGTACACCTCAAGGTCATGGGTTCAAAACCCAGCAAGACCAAATTTTTTACAAACTTGTCATATTTTCATCAAACTTCAACAATTTTTTTAACCAATCAAAACTTCTCATTTTGAGATGATTTTTTGCACACTTGTCATTTAATATATATATTTTATGATTATGTCAAAAAAATCCAAAAATATTTTCATCGATTATATTTCAATCGAGTAAAACGGCGTTCGAACACTTTTCAAACCTCCTTAAAGGTGAATTTTTCAAGTTTTCGACTTCCGATTTTTTCAAAACTTCTCATAAATGAACTTAACATTTCAAAACATTTTCAAATCATTTTCAAAACATTTCATCAAACTTGCATCTTTTACCATGATCAATCCGATTTAAAACGATAAAACAAATTCGTTCTTTCTCGAATTTCTCGATCGATCATGGGCCACCCTTATGGTGTAAGTCCCAATCCTTTATGTACATATTTAGTTTTACTTGTACATACTCAAATTATCATTGTTAATATTCAAACATAAAACAAATTTCTTTCGTTTGTTTTCATTCGTTTGTTTATACACCGATACCATTGGTATTGAAAGGAGCATTATTCCCTAGGAAACTACTTTCAAATCAATGGGCCTCCCTTACGGTGTAAGTCCCATAACATTCTTTTATGTACATAATATTTCTTTGTACATATCAAAAACTTTCCAAACACAGATACTTCTTTTTTTCAAAACTTTTTATCTGTACATAACACAGATACTTCTTTTTCAAAACCTTTATCCATATACGATACTCTTTCTTTTGAAAATACTTTTCTGATAAACTTTGATCAATCATTTTTGTTTCATCTGTACATTTTACACTAAATGCCATTGGTATTGAAAGGAGCATTATTCCCTGTGAAACTACTTTCAAATCAATGGGCCTCCCTTACGGTGTAAGTCCCAACCCTCCTATGTACATCCATCTTTGTCTGTACATAAAAACTCGTTCGTGTACATATTCATTTCCTTGTACAGTTTAACTTGTGAATAATCAAGTTACGCTCGTTTAAGCGTTCGTTTCACGAGACACTTGTTTATATTTCATAAACTGCAGTAAATAAACATCATGCATTGTTTATATTTCCTTCATAAACTCCGTGAATACATATCACACACACACTGTTTATACAAACTCTAATAAATAACATAATAATTAGACTAATCAATAGGGTTCCACAAGATAGCCTCCGCTTGGGCTTACAAGACAACTCATCACCAGTTGAGTTTAGCCTCGCTTGGGCTTCATACAAGATAACTTATCCCGGATGGGTCACCTTCTCTTGGGCTTTGTACAAAGAAACTCTCCCACAGAGTTAGCCTCCGCTTAGGCTTCGTATAAGACAACACTCCCCTGTTGAGTCAGCCTCCTCTTGGGCTTCGTTCAAAAGAACTCCTCATTGAGTTTAGCCTTCTCTTGGGCATCATACAATGAAAGAGACAGGAAATCTCTTAACAGCCTCCTATTGGGCTTCCAATACAGAGAATCACCCGCGCTAAGATAGAACCCTGAAAGGATGGTTTCCCGGTGAAATCACTTTCAAATTCCCCAATGAGTAAAATTTCCCGGTGAAATTGCTCTTATTCAGAAAAGGATGGTTTCTCGGTGAAATCCCTTTCAAGCCAAAGACAGCCATACCCTATAGCTTCCTCTTGAGCTTCATACAAGGACCCTCGATGACCCTCGATGACCCTCGGAATGCCTCCTCTTGGGCTTACAATACAAGGACCCACGGGCTTCTTAAAAGCATCCCTTTAATCCAATAAATTTCTCCTTGAGATTTAGACATCTATCATCTCTATGGAAGGAGTATCTCATCTATCACATCACATACAGTCAAAACTTTTCAAACTCTTTTTAAATTCTTTTCAAACAAAAAACGTCTATTAACGATGAAGTGGTAGCTTGTACACTCAAGCAAAGCACCCAATACTTACAGTTAAAAGAATCAATCATCTTTTTCAAACATCTTTCTTAAACATGTAAGTGGTAACGCTTGTACACTCAAGCAAAACACCTAATACTTACGACGAAAGATTGTTTATCAATCAAACTTTTCAAAAATGTATGTGATGAAATAGATTAGATACATTTTTTCATTAAGATGACATTTGTCTCTCTTACTAACATCTGTTGCTTTCCACTAGCATAAGTGGGAACTACGATTGCTCGACTTTCTCAACATCCTTTGAGAATACGTGAGGCACAAGGTCTCATCCTTGGCGAGCAAATTTCTATCTCCCTCGCACCAAACAAACCATAGAACCACAGAGATCCGAGCTACAAATGCTCTGATTCCCACTAGGGGATATGTATGCAGAAGATCCACAGATCTTTGCGAGCACAATAATAACAAAACCTAGAATCCCACATAATCTACTATTTCTTAAAATCCCAAAGGAGAAACTTTCCCAATCATAGAAATAGCAACTAAAACATACAAACATATCAAACGTATTCATATATAAAGAGATAACTACATATATTTAGGGTGCTCCATCTATTCCCTTTATATAACAATCCCCTTACTCGAGAATCTCCCGATGCGTTATGTCTAGTTTGCGCTAGTCGTTACGCATACCAATATCAATTGAGGGTATTTCAGCTTTCCCTTTTCATAATCATTAAATCATCTTTCTTGTGTTGAAAATAATAAAGCTTGATGCTCGCGGCATCTTTATAAACAAATCAAAAGATTTAAATCGTTGCGTACCGGAAGATCCGAACTCACGTTCGCATCCTCAAAGGCACCTTTAACGTGAGCAGAAAAATGGCGACTCGGGAGTCTGAAACTTTGATTTTCAAAAAGAAAACGTTACTACGAGAGCACCAAGCTTTTTGTTTTCAAAAAGAAAATAAAGGGATAAGCTTTTCATATTTTGCATATATCTGTTTTTTTGTGTGTTTGCGATTTCACTTGATGGAAAGAAATCCTAACCCGGATTTAAGAAACATTTTAAGATCTAGGTGGAGGTATTAATACGTGAGCAGTTCAATGCTTTTGAAGTTAATATTTCCCGCGCAGTGGAGGTTGTCTTGAGGGTATTGTGTTTAGCAAGTAATTGCGAAATGTATTTTGAGGGAACTTAAGAAGAGTGGTGTAGAACACATAAACCATCCCGCCATTAGGATGTAGTGCGGAGATTATTCGGTGTAAGCCTAGAGTAATTGTCATGCGATACTACGACCAGGTAGTTTCTCTTGAAAATATTATTGGACCATCGGTATTCAACAAATCCAATAATGTTTTGAAGGGAGTGTTGACTGTATTATCGTGAACCCGTTTCACGATGAATAAGCCCTTAGAACTTAACCACGTTGATTCTTATCGTTGGCTTCATGCTCGTGACTTCGAACGCTTGATCGTGTGTATAACTACTAACCATGTTTGCTGCATTCATGCATTCATTCATTCATTCAAAAAACAAAAAAAAACTTCATTTTCTCTCTCCATTTCCAAAGAATTTAGAGATTTTTTATTTGTAAAATATTTTAGGTTAGAATGATGGACGTCAGAGGAAGATTCACCAAAAGGGATCCAGAACTAACAAGCGCGAAGATGATAACGCAGGATCCACTGGAAGAAGTTGACATAGGATATGGAGTCGAAAAAAGGGTTATGTACATCAGTGCAAAACTCTGTCCCAATTTGAAAGGCAAAGTGGTCGAAGTGCTCAAACATAATAAAGACTGCTTCGCGTGGGACTATGACGATATGCTTGGTTTAAAGAGAGAACTGGTTGAACACAGGCTTCAAATCAAGGATGGCAAGAAGCCCATCAAGCAGATGCCTCTAAGGTTCGTGCCAGCAATTCTCTCAAAAATAAAGGCAGAAATCGAAAGACTCTTTCGATGCAAATTTATAAGGACCACAAGGTATGTTGAATGGCTTGCTAATATAGTACCTATTATTAAGAAAAGTGGTTCTTTAAGAGTTTGCATAGGCTTTAGGGATTTAAACACTGCAACCCCTAAGGATGAATATTCCATGCCTATAGCAGAAATGTTAATTGATTCAACTGCAGGTTTCGAATACCTAAGTATGTTAGATGGGTATTCTGGGTATAACCAGATCTTCATTGTTGAAGATGATGTCCCCAAAATAGCTTTCAGATGCCCAGGAGCCTTGGGAATCTATGAATGGGTAGTTATGCCCTTTGGGCTAAAAAATGTTGGGGCAACATATCAAAGAGAAATGAATACCATATTCCATGACTTCATTGAATCATTCATGCAGATCTATATAGATGACATAGTAGTAAAATATGTATCTGATGAGAATCATTTAAATCATCTTTGCCAATCGTTCAAAAGATTGAGAAAGCATGGCTTGAAGATGAATCCTCTTAAGTGTGTCTTCTTTGTGTAGTCTGGTGATTTCCTAGGCTTTGTGGTCCACAAGAAAGGGATCGAAATAAACCTAAATAAGACAAAGGCGATTGTGGAGACAAAACCTCCAACAACAAAGAAACAGTTTCAATCCCTCTTAGGTAAAATCAACTTCCTGAGAAGATTTATATCTAACCTAAGTGGGCGAACTCAAGCATTCTCTCCACTCCTTTATCTCAAGCAAGGAAATTTGGAATGGAAGGAAGAACATCAAGTGGCGTTCGAAAAGATCAAAGATTACTTGATGCATCCTCCCATACTTTCTCCACCCTCTAGGGATAAGCCCATGAGATTGTACATATCTGCTTATAATGTAACTATAGGTAGTATGTTAGCCCAAGAAGACAATGATGGCATCGAAAGAGCCATTTATTATCTTAGTAGGGTTTTAAATAAGGCAGAAACAAATTATAGTACTATAGAGAAATTATGTCTCTGCTTATATTTTTCATGTACCAAACTTAAGTATTATATAAAACCAGTTGATGTTTATATTTCATCTCATTTGATGTGATTAAGCATATGCTTTCAAAGCCAATTATGCACAACAGAATTGGAAAATGGGCATTAGCGCTCACTGAATACAATTTAGTCTTTAAGCCTTTGAAGGCCATGAAAGGTCAAGTCATTTCAGATTTCATAGTGGACCACTCTGTGGTTGAAGACTTCACCTTGAATTATGTCGAAGTACCACCATGGAAATTATTCTTCGATGGTTCAACACACAAAGAAGGAAGTGGAGATGGGATTCTTATAATTTCTCTGAAGGAATTCTAACAAAATTCAAGTACAAATTAGAAGGCCCTCCTTGCTTGAATAATGAAGCTTAATATGAAGCATTAGTTGCTGGACTTGAAGCTTTGTTGGAATTGAGGGCAAATAGAGTCAAAATTATAGGAGACTCAGAGTTGGTAATCAAACAGATAATGAAGGAATACAAGTGCATAAAAGAAAACCTGATCATGTACTTTGTTATTGCTAATAGATTACTTAAGAAATTTGAGTATGTAGATATTAAACATATTCCCAGAATTAGTAATCAAGAGGCAAATGACTTGGCTCAAATAGCCTCAGGATATAAAATATCCAAGGAAAAACTCCAGTACTTCATTGAAGCAAAAGGGAGAGTGATGGCTACTAGGTTGTCACCATCAGACCTGGAAAATTCAAAGTTTGGCTATGCCAATAGAGAAGAATTCGAAGTATTGAATATAGATGCTTTGGCTGATACAAATTGGCGAAGTCCAATAATAAATTATTTGAAAGAATCTTCAATAGATACAGAGAAAAAGATCAAATATAGAGTGTTGTCTTATGTATTAATAGGAAACGAACTGTTCAAGAAAACTCCAGAAGGAATCGTACTCAAATGTTTAGGAGAAAATGAAGCATACTTAGCATTATCTAGTATACACAGTGGGGCATATGGGGCACACCAAGCAGGTCATAAGATGAAATGGTTATTGTTTCGATATGGCATGTATTGGCCCACTATGCTCAAAGATTGTATCGAATTTTCTAAGGCTTGTGAGGAATGTCAAGTTCATGCAGGCATCCAATATGCTCCTGCAAGTGAGTTACATTCAATTGTTAAGCCTTGGCCTTTTAGGGGATGGGCATTAGATCTAATTGGTGAAATTCGACCAACTTTGTCCAAAGGACATAAGTATATCCTTGTAGGTATAGATTATTTTACAAAGTGGGTCAAAGCAATACCTCTAGTGAATGTTGATCAAGAAACGATCATAGAATTCATCCAAAAACAAATAATTTACAGGTTTGGAATACCAGAGAGTATTACAACAGACCAAGGCTCAGTTTTCACAAGGCGAAAGATGCAAGAATTTGCACAAGAAATGGGTTTTAAGTTGCTCACATCTACACCATATTACGCTCAAGCAAATGGTCAAGTAGAAGCAGCCAATACAGTAACAATAGGTTTGATAAAGAAACATGTGGGATGAAAGCCAAAGAATTGGCACAAAAGTTTGGATCAAGCTTTATGGGCATGTCGAACGTCTCCTAAAGAAGCAACAAATACTACCCCATTTTGACTCACATTTGGACATGATGCAGTTTTGCCAGTTGAAATACATTTGCAGTCAGTAAGAATCCAAAGAAAAAACGAAATCCCTTCTGAGCATTATTGGGAGATGATGATGAATGAATTGGTAGACATAGATGAAGCCAGGCTACACGCTTTGGAAGTTCTGAGAAGACAAAAAGAAAGAGTAGCCAGAGCATACAACAAAAGAGTTAAAAGTAAGTTATTTTCAACTAATTACTTGGTCTGGAAAGTTATATTACCCATGGATAAAAAGAATAAGTTGTTAGGGAAATGGTCACCCCACTGGGAGGGACCCTTTCGTGTTTTGACAAACTTTTCAAATAATGCTTATGAGATAGAGGAGTTAGCTGAAGATAGAAGGATTTTGGAAGTAAATGGAAAATACTTAAAAAAGTATAAACCATGCTTGCAATAAATTTGAATCGTTACAAAATGATAAAAATAAGACAAATAGTAAAGCCAATATGGTCCTGCAACAAATAAATGCCAAGATGGCTTTGTCTAAATTACAAAATATATAACAATAAATTCCTTACAATAAGGAACATTAAGGGAATACATTCAAGAAATCAGAAAGGATTTTTTGTTGTTTTCTTTTATCTGCCAACAACAACCATTTTACTTGCTTTGAGCCGTCTTCATTTTATTCTCAGCCAAATAGGCCGAAATCCTTTCGAAAAAAGGCAGACTCAGTCATAGTTGACGTCGTCGTCTCCCCAGCCAGTTGGCCGTACACTCGAAGTCTCTTCAATTTCCTGTCCGTCCCACATAATTTCCCTATCCCACTTAAAACCATTAGGGTGGAGAGTCAGGAAATACATAGCATTTTTGTTAGGTTTGAAACCTTCCTCAGCAAGGTTACATGGCCCTATATTAGCCATATTCCTATCAAAATTTCTCTTGTCCACATGATTAACATCTTCCATGTAATAGCTTTGATCTGCTTCTATATTCTCCACAATCCCATCATCCCTCCATATAGCTAATCTCTGGTGCATAGATGAAGGAACTGCACCTACTCCGTGGATCCACTCTCTACCCAGCAACAGATTGTAGTTTTCCTTCGAGGCAATTACCATAAACATAGTTGGTCTTGTGATAGAGCCAACAGTTAAATCAACTTGCACCACACCCAGGGTTTGTCCTATTTTTCCTTCATAATTTGATAATACCATATTGTGAGGTTTTATGTATGAATCGAACATACCTATCTTCTTCACCAAGAAACGTGGCATTAAGTTTACAGCAGCACCCCCATCTACCAGAACCTTATTTATGCCAAATTGCTCCACTTTCTCTCGAATGAATAAGGGTTTCAAGTGGTTCCTCATTCCAGTGTCCGGTTTTTCGAAGAGGGCATTTTGCTCTTCAATTTCCCCATTGTTCATTACATAGTAGCATACTGGCTTATGTTTTTCCATTTCATCATCGTCATTCTCCTCACTTATGTCAACTTCTGTTTCTTGATTGTACTCATAAGTTAACACAGAGACAACGTTGCAATTTGCATTGAAAAAAGATTCTCCTTCTGAGAAGACAAAAAGAAAGAGTAGCCAGAGCAATCAACAAAAGAGTTAAAAGTAAGTTATTTTCAACTAATGACTTAGTTTGGAAAGTTATATTGCCTATGGATAAAAAGAATAAGTTGTTAGGGAAATGGTCACCCCACTGGGAGGGACCCTTTCGTGTTTTGAAAAACTTTTCAAATAATGCTTATGAGATAAAGGAGTTAGTTGAAGATAAAAGGATTTTGAAAGTAAATGGAAAATACTTTAAAAAGTATAAACCATGCTTGCAAGAAATTCGAATCGTTACAGAATGATAAAAATAAGACAAATAGTAAAGCCAATATGGTCCTGCAACAAATAAATTCCAAGATGGCTTTGTCTGAATTACAAAATATATAACAATAAATTCCTTACAATAGGGAACATTAAGGGAATACATTCAAGAAATCAGAAAGGAGAATTTTGCTTCAATTTAGCAAATTTGCTCTTACACAAATTAATCTTGCATTGATTAGCATTCCTAATACCTTCGAGCGCTCTAATCTCCTCATTGATTCGCTCAGCCACTTCCATCTGCTGAAGGCATTTTGAAACAAGAGCTTCAAGATATTTCTCATCAACAACCTTCAGGGCTGCTTGCTCGTTTCGAGCACCTTCAATTTTCTTCTAAAGTTCCTCGATTTGGGGTTCCCATAGCAAGATTGATCGAGCAAGAACATCATGCTTATCCTTAGCTTGAATCTGTGTGCGCTCCAATGCTTCAGCTTCTTCAAAAAACTTTGAAGTTTGATCATAAGCAACAGATAAAGCTTCTTGCTTAGCTTGAATCTTGGCATCAACATCACTTGCCCTGTTATATTCGTCGCTAACTTCTTTGAGCAAAAATTTTAGATCATAGATAGTCTCGCTCACTTCAGAAGGGCAGATGCTGAGATCAATTTGAGGAAGCAGCTTCTTCATGGAGTAATAGGTTATGATGTCATCTTTCAGAAGAGTAAAAATGTCAGCCTCAAATATAGTCCTGTTGACTTGTTGAATAAGTTGATCAACAGAATTGAGAGAAGTATTATCTTTTGTCTCACTTGAGCCCTCGGACTGGTTTCTTCCAAAAGAAGAGTCCTTTTATGCTAGCATTAACTTGACATACTTCAAAGGGTTGCTTCTTTTTAATTCTTCTTTTTGTTCCTCATTTAAGAATGAGGGATCCTGGTTTCTTGCCTGAAAGACTCCAGCAGGCGTAGGAATCTCTACTAATCTCTCTGTTTCTTCCTGCACCACTTCTTCGTCATCATTGCCTTCTGTGAAATATTAGCTAACACTATGTGCTTCGCTTTCTTCTTCTGATTGATTAGCAAGGCGAACTCTTCTGGGAGAAGAGTCACTAAGAATCTCAATAACAGAAGTTTTGAGTTCCACATTTTTTCGCCAGTTGTAGGAATTTCTTTCAGAGGGGGAGAAGTTTCTTGTTGATCTGGAACTTCTATAGCCCCAGCAGGAGTTGCAGCTGTGACACCCCAAATAATTCAATTATTAAATAATTAGAATTTGAATTATTAATTTAATTAAAGGTTTAGTTATTGATATTTTTTGAATTAATGGATTTAATTAATTAATTAAATAATGGGAGTGTTGGGGTGTGAAGTTGTATTGGAGGGTGTGGGGAGTAAAAGGCTCTACTTATTCTAATTATGTTATTTTATTAATTGGAATAATAAAAGGAATAAATAAAAGAAAAAGGAAAAAGTGAGAAGAGAATTGGAAGTTTTCATTCTACGTACTTTTGAGAAGAGAAGAGAAAGAGGAAAAGTCAAGGCGTCGGAAATTCGAAGAATCATCGTGAGGTAAGGGGTGATTTTGTCTAATTAATATGCCTTATAGGTTTTGATAATAAATAGGATGAATTGATGCGTTAGGAATCTCGAATTAGAATTTCTAGGTTGTGCCCTAATGATATGATCTGACGTAACAACCTCAATTAGAATAAATAAGAATGGTGAAATTGTGTAGGTTGATTGTGGATTAATTAGAGAGTATAGTTCTGCTATTAATTAGATGTGAAAATATATAAGAATTATTGTTTCTGATGTACTATGGTTGTTGGTGATGAATGGGATCAATTGGAATTGAAAACAGTGAAAACAAAACTGGTTTTTAGTGAAAAAAACGCAACATGCATCGATGCAAGTAGTCAAACGTGTGAAAAACAGAAGCTGGAATAAGGCTTGCATCGATACAAAACCCCATGCATTGATTCATGTGGTGAAAATTGGAGTTATGAATCGACACATACGTGTTATGCATCGATGCATACTGAAGGAAAATGGTTATGCATCAATACATGTGGTCTATGCATCAATACAAGTGGTTATGCATCAATACATATGGTCTATGCATCAATACAAGTGGTTATGCATCAATACATATGGTCTATGCATCAATACAAGTGGTTATGCATCAATACAAATGGTTATGCATCAATACGAGTGGGTTATGTATCAATGCAAAATAGGTATGCATCGATGCATACTGAAGGAAAATAGAAAAGAATTAATTTTTGAAATGTATGCATCGACCCATATGATGCTTGTGTCGATGCAAGCTAGTTATGCATTGATGCATGAGCTTATGCATCGACGCATACTGTACAGAAACAGAACATAACTTTTGAAAAACTATTTTGGTCATATCTTTGCAACCGTAATTCCGATTTAGGCATAGTTGGTATTGTTGGAAAGCTTGGAGCACGTACTATCTATTGAAAACATTTTTAAAACCCAGTACCTGAATGTTGATGGATTGATATGGCTTTTCGTAGGAAGAATTTGTTGTAATTCGTGATTGTCCGTCTTTGACGTGTATATACTTGATAGATGTTAATACCATGTGTTGTGATTAACGTTGTTTATTGATGATTGTATTGATATCATGTGTTGTTGTCGATGTAGCATATTCATAATGGTTGTTGATATCTTATATTGTTGTTGATGTTGTATATACCTGGTAGTTGTTGATCTCAGTTGTTGTTGATGTATATATTGGTGATAGTCTTACCAATTGAAGGGTAAGTGTTTGGCATAATTATGCTTTGTGATGATTTAATTCATGATAGGTAATGATACCATATTGTGGTTAATGATGGTTTATGATGTCTGATGTGGCCATAACCTGTGTTTGAATGTTGCATGCTTTTGATGTGCATGCATATACATTCTGGTGGAGTAAATTCCCATTGTGTGGAATTTGGCGTGTATTGCCAATAACCGTTCCCGGGTGATTGTGAGTGGTGAGGCTGGATTCGTGTCCGGGTGATTGTGGACGAATTGATGTTGGTGACTTAGTTCACATTTTGGTACCAAATGCATTGAGTTTGCATTGCATATGGAATTATAACATGTTATGATGGTTTCAAGTGTTATAATTTCATTGATTGTTGTTATATGTATAATGATCTGTGTGAATTGTATTTGTGAACTGGAATCTGAATACACTAATGAGGGTGGAATAATGTATTGATTGTTTTATTTTTTTAAAGAAACTATAATTCATTTTAATTGTTGATGAAATCTCACCCTTACTTTGATGATTTCAGATTGAAGTGTTAGCTGCTTAGGAGCTGGTGAGGATGGCTTTGAGCTGTGCTATTTAGATTGTCCGCGTGTCAGTGTCATGCTCTGGTAGTTGTAACACTGGGGAACGATTCGTTTAGAGTTATCAGTAAACTCTGTTTTTCTTTGGGTTATGTTGGGATAATCATGAATTGAATTTATTCCGTTTTGGTTGCTATTTTCCGCTGTGTAAACATAATTATTGGTTTTTGAATTTTATTTAATCAAGTTCTTCAGTAAAAGCATGACATGTGATGAGATTTTCACTTTTTAATTAATTGTGACGCCCTTTCGTTTATGTTAACTCTGATTTAAATATTAATTCGCGGGGTATTTTAGAAGGGGTGTTACAGCAGCAGTAGAAGAACCTTTATTTGAAGCAGTCCCGCTGAAGCCTCCTTGTGGTGAAGAAGTGGTGGGATTTGAGATTTGGCCCTGAGAGGCAGGGAGATCAGAGGAGATAAAATGGAAACTCTGCAGGTGAAACAAATGGTTTGGATGAAGAGAATTCAGATAGGCATGATTTCGAAATTGTTGAGTGAATTTGCCTTTTGATTGTCAGAGGACACATTGCTGCCAATATGCTCTAAGATCACGTTTTGTGAAGTTTGTGGTTTTTGAGTTACTTTGGATTTAATTTTAGGAGCATTTGTTTTTCTTTCACTACCAGGTAGACTAGTAGACTGGGAACTTTCACCGGATTTCTTGGCTATTTTCTTTTTCTTTGTTGACTTGAGAGGTGAAATGTCCCCACTGTTCTCTGATTCATCATCAGAAATGTCATCCTCGCGTCTTCATTTTTTGGGAGACTTAGGAGGTAACCCACTTGTCTGAACAGACAAAAGAAGATAGTTAGTCAAATTGAAACAGCCTTCGACAGGACAAAAAGAAAATAAAGGATTACCTTTTTCGTTTTCTTCTTTTTTGGAGTATCATCTTGGTCAAGAGGAGGATTTTCGATAGTGGCAGTTGGTTGTTTCGATGTGGTAATTGAGCTTGTTTTTGGGATAACTTTGTCTTTCTTCAAAGTTCTTATACCAACGGCTGAAAAATTATGAAATAGTCAAGACCAAGCGGAAAATAAGAAGGAATAAAGGAATTTCGAATTTCTTTAGTTCCACACCTTCGCGGTGTTGAGATATAATAGACATTGCTGATAAGTCATAGCGAAGGTGCCCCCTGAAACTGTCTAAATCACATTTAGCCCACACTACCCTCTGGGCAGGTTTTTTGGCATCATTTTCATATCTATGAAAGGTGTTTCCACAAACAAACCACCATGGATATGGAGGAAAAAAGGCCAAAGCCAGCGCTGAAGTAGGTAGGTTGGGAAACCTTGGTGGTTGATTTTTAAAAGCCCACCTATACTATTTTCAGGTTTTACATAAGGGGAAATTTAATTTTCGAAAGATGTTTTTTAAATTTTTCCTCCAAGGTTTGTGCTGCTACAAAGACTGTTCGATGCAGGTTTATGGGATAATAGACAGTTTTGAAGTATTTCTAGAAAGCTCGAATTTCTTTGATATGAGTAAATCTACCTTTTTTGACATGTTCCTGCACAAGAGAAAAAGCTACCATCGATGTTGTTGAATTTGTAGGGTGCTAAACATATTTTTTGAATAATGACCCATCCACCAATTGTAAAAGTCTTTGGTCATGTAAAAGGAGGTTTCGAAGGAGATCAATGAAAAGTCAGCAAAGCCAGATAACGTTCCTGGCGAATTGCAACTTCTTTGAAAGTATAAGGTACTCCTGCAATACATATTTCCCTTTTCTTATTAAAAAGAGGCTTAGGAAGAATCTGACATAGTCTGAATTGACGGGCTACAAAGTTGGGTTGGTAAGCAGGATACAAACTTGACTCTTCACAGGCGTAATCCTAGAGACTATAAGTCTAGGATTCAGGAATGCACACCAGATGTCTCTGATTATTTCTTCCTTAATAGCTTCTTCAAGGGGCATGGTGAACCAGTTTGGACCACAGCTTTGAGTAGCAAAAGGAGCCATCGAAGAGTCAAACCTATGTCTTTTCGAAAAAATCATCATATAGTTGGTGAAGCACGTTTTGAAGTTTTCTCTGTCATCATTTGGGGTCAATTTTAGCAGCCTAGTACCCTCAATACTTTGATTGACAACATCGAGGTGTTCTTCGTTAATTACCCCAAAAGATGATAGAGACGATTCGAACGTAGCATTCAGGCAGAGTTGAAGTAGCCAGAAAGGACCAACAAGAAGTAAATTGGTACCAGCTTCATAAGTTTTTAACTTTGATACTGCAACGCCTATAACTTCATATAGACTTGCCAGCAACAATTCACATATGCATACCCTTCGACCATGATGAAGTTGATTTGCAAGAGTGATAAATCTGCTAGCAACCTGTAAAGATTTGCTGCAGAAAACGTACTTCGATAGCCACAACACTAAAAATGTTATGTGTTCAATGTCAAAAACTTCTTCTTCAGCAGAATGGTAGAAGTTGATATATTTTGAGAAGCTAGCATGCTTGACATCAAAATCTATAAGATTGTCTGCATCTTCATTTGGATCGAACGCTTCCCCAATGGGGGAAAGTCCAATTATGGCAGCAATATCAAAGAAAGTAGGTGTTATCATTCCGCGGGGAAGATAAAAGGTATTGTAGGTGCTATCCCAAAAATATAGAGACGTTAATAGGAAAGGTTTGCTATAGCTAAATCCTAATTTAGACATTCGAATAAGATTCAAAATACCTAAGTTCTCCCATTCCTGAGATTTCTTATTTTCTACTTTTGCTAACCAACCTTGGTATAATTGGTCTGATGAAGGGCATGAACGAAATGGTTTGAAATTTCCAATGACGTAATCCATGTTAAAAGTTTCTCTCCTGGGTTTAGAAGTTTCTTAGATGGGGATGATTGTATTGGAGAAGGAGAAGACGTTGTGGGAAATATTTTTGGAAGTTTTTTCTAAGAGAAGAAAAAATGGGTTTTCTGGGAGATTGAAGAGATTTGAAGAGACTAAGTTCAGATTTTAGAAGCTGAAACGCTTTTATAGAGGCCTTTTGGCGGTTTATGGAGATTTTGACCTTTGGAAAAAGTAGGATACGTGTAACCTCCCTATTTGAGAGAAAGAGAGGTGGTTTTTGAAATTCCTAAGGAAGTGATGTTTTGCTAATTATTAGCTATAACTACTATGCTTGCACGTTTAGAAAAGCATGGTGAGTGGACGTTTTTGTAGAAATTCAGTTGATGGTTATGATATCATGTACAGTGTAGTCATCATGGGGTTGGTATCATCGAAATTACATGAGTGATTCAAAAATGAGTATTTCTTTATATATATATATATATACACACGTTTTTGAGGGGCAATTTGTTAGCTGGTAATTTCGATAACATTACTTGGATGAAGAAATGCTTGATGTCAAGTAAATAATTATTCCAAACAAGGTCCAAAAAATGAAACAAACTGGTATCTGCAGGAAATCTTGGATTTAAGATTGATTGGTTAAAGAATTAGATTTGTTACTTTTAAAGCCTTTTCGATTCAGGCAGTTTCGGTCAGTAAGGGTTTCGATTTCAAATATCATGCTTTAATCATAAGGTTTCGAATGAAAAGGCTGAAGCGGTCCAAAGAGGATTTATTTATGATTCAAATCAAAGGAGGGAAATCCACCTAGCCCAGTGTAAGATTCGAAATTCAAATAAAAGGCTCCATTTGCAGAGGACGCGTGGATGACAGTAAACGAAAGGAGCATGCATGCTTTTAACGTGGCATAATTTTAGAATAGGGTCGTTAGGGTTGAAATGCTATAAATAGGTGTTCTAATGTTAGAATTTAGTGTGCTCACTTGCGTACTAGAAAATCTCATAAACTCAAATTACCGTGATTTAGGGAAAAGAGTTGCAGATAACATGTACGTATAGAACATCATCATTATACCTTTTTGTAATTTAAATTCAAGTTATTTTACATTTACTTCGTCTTTACAGTTTCCTTGTTTCTGAATCTCTTTGTTTTTCCTTTACATTTCATTCAAACACTTTACTTTCCAGAAACTTTATTTTATTGTCCATTTCTTTCATTCAAACACTAACTTTCCAGAAGTCTCTACTTTTCTTGTCAAAGTCTTTTATATTTCATCTGTTTTGCGCTACACAGTTTTACGTTTAATTGTCAAACTTCTAGTTTAAATCGAAGCCAATTATTAGCCTAGAAATCATTCATTCAGTATATTACCTTAGATAAATTTAGAGAATAACTTTAAGATTTCTATCTTATATATTAAAAGATGCAAATCTGCAAAACAATGGATATAAACAAGAAAATGAATTAAGACTCATGTCCTAGGATCAATCTAGTCGATCCTGTAAGTAACCAGTAATTGGAAGACTAACGGTTGTTTGCGAGAAATCACCGTAAACACCTGGCAGATGTTGTTATTGGCTAAGGTTATTACTGTAGAGCATTGTATAAATCCCCAGTGTAAGTTGTCAGTGCCCATTTCAGATGGAATTCCCCAGTGAACGCTCATTGGAATCTCAAGTATGCTTTGATAGAAGATTGCAACTTTTTATCCCCTGTGTAGACGGTATTTGAACCATTGTTCGCAGATGTTAATTCCTAGTGGGTTCATACTTCTTGATATCCTCAGTGCGTGAGCGCCATTTTACTCTTTGTTCTTCCCTAGTTGGTGTTGAAGCACGTATTTTCTGATATCCCCAGTGAGCCAGGGCATCGTTTTCATCCCCAGCCGGAGTTATGATGGGTAATGGTGGAAGATCATGTTCAAGTATCTCCATTTATTCCCTAGTGGATCATTGTCCAACAGACAATTTCCCGTGAAATCAATTCCTCAGTATGTTCACCTGACGACATTTGATCTCTCCAAGTGATCTTCTTTTGAATCAGCGGTTTGGTCATATCTCTAGCGGCGTGCCAATGCTATTTTCCCAGTGGATTGTCAGATTTAAGTTTGATTGTTCTTTTACCTAGGGTCTCTGGTTACCTTTTATCTTTTTGTAAGCATGCATCATCTTATTGCATTAGTTTACACTAAATTCACATATTGCATAGTTATAAGCCAGGAATATAAACTTTTGTCCCCAATGATGTTCCTACTTCTCTCTGAAATCCCATCAAGGTTATTTTCTTTGGTGTGTGGCATCCCTTTGGAATCCTTTGTGTCCCAATTCTTCCTGGCGCAGTATGTCCATTGTCTCCTTTGGTGTTGAAACTGCCAGCTTTTACCCTGATGCAACACGTATTCAGCATTGAAAGCAAGCCCTACACTTGTTTTCTCCCCTTCGCACAAGAGTTAATTCTCTACCAATTCTTGGTTAGGTCTGAGTATTATGTTATCTCCTATATGCATGATGCAAGATACTCTGTATTATGTGTGGAGTCTGGTCATCATTTACAGTCTTCATCTTTGTTGAAACTGCCAGCCCATTCCCTGGTGCAACATTCTTAGGACAGGTTCTCCTCCTATTCCTTTTCGAGAACAAGAATACACTTGTTTCTCTACTCAAAGTACAGTGCTTAGAGTCAGTAAAGTCTAATCAACATTTTCTAGCCTTTGCATCACAAACTCGTCCGCTTATTCCCTGGCGCAATGTGGTTAGTCTAGTCAGTGTATCTAGTCTTTTCTCTACTAGCATGTCAGTTCTCCCCTAGCATTGTGGGTCATCTTTTGAGAACAAGATTACACTTGTTTCTCTCCTTCGTAAAGCTTAATCGGCGTTTCCTAGTCTGTGCACCACGATCGTCTAGTTATTTTCTAGCATAATGTGACTAGTCTGGTTAATGTATCTAGTCTTTTCTTCTGCTTGCGTGTCAACTCTCCCCTGGAATTGTTGATCAAATTGGGTAGAGGCTAATTCTCTTTAGGTCCGGATTACACCTGCACCTATCCTATCAGAATTCAGCATTTATTATGTGCTCTCTCTTGTTGTGGCCCAGTTCTTCCTAGCGCAACATATCCTTTTCTCTAGTGAAGCTCATTGGAATTTAAATTCCACACTCATCTTTTGATGCAGCTTTTGGGATTCAAAGCGTAAATTTTCGAGTCTTTTTTGGTATTAAATCACCTCACACCTTGTTGCTCAGAAGGCAGACGCCAACCTTGCTCCCAAGCTTGAGGATGATTGAATAGGGGCAGCTGTTGTACCCCAAAATTTACCCTCTTCTTTCTCGTATTTCTTGCTTATAATTCAATTGCATAAACATACAAGTAGTTGAACACATAGCATTGATCATGGGGTTACCAGGTTCAAGGTATCCCAAGTGGTGAAAGGAATGGCGTATTTCGGTTATCTCAAATCGCTTCGAGTCCAGTATCGATATTCTTCGATTCGCATGCTCAATACAACGTATTCTGGTTAGAAAGCTATTTTGGTTTGATTCCATAAGCTCTGGGATCATTTCATTTTTTCTCTAGTTTATCTGTTCAGATCGGAGGCGGTTTTGTCAAAGAAAAAGAATTTATTCGCTTATTTCTCAATAAAGTGAATTTTGGGTTCTCAAGACGTTTTGGGAACTCCAGAAGGCGTATCTCTCACCTCGTCGGGTATTTTCTGATGATTTTTGACCGGAAAGTCCCTCTCATTATTATCTACAACTTTTGTTTGAAATATATAAGCAAAATTGTATGAGGAAAGTCCCCGGAAAAATTGATTTCTCAAGTGATCTAAACTGAATTTTAGTGTTGTTTCGTGCGCTTAGTGCATTGAAGCATTCATATCTCCTAGATGGAAACTCGAAACTGAGCAGGGCTGATTTCTAAAATTCCGTATCGAAATTATCTTCGACTTTCGTTTGCAAATCAAGAGTTGATTCCTCACCAATCAATACCAGATTTTTATTCTTTGCATTTGATTTTGAGCTGAACCGAGCAATTTTCATCTAATACGTGAAGTTCGAAAAATCATATCTTGCTCGATTTTTATCAAAAAAAGGTGGGACTAGTGCCAAAAGTTCATAAATTTTGTTAGCTTCGATTGTCTCAGAAATACTCATCTGCAAATTTTGATCAGAAGGCCCTCATTCGAGGCATTTTCTCTGAAGAGCGCATTGAAAATTTTGCATGTGTCAATTGCCTGAAAACTGTGCTGAAACTTCAAAATTTCATATTGCCTTGACCGTTCATCTGATCAAGTCGAAATTTTGATTTTTCGCAAGCAAAATCGCATTTCTGACACTTTTCGTTTACATTCCGACTTCAAATTCCGCACGGATTTGGCTGTTTTAGATTAATTACAAAAATTATTCAGATAATCACAATTTGGGCTTGATTATGGATCTAAGGCACTCTTAGGCCCAATTCCCAAAGCTATAAATACATTTTTGCCTTCACTAATTACAACAACACAATTTTTTGCTTAATTTTCACCACAAATCACACTCTAATTCTCTCAAAACCAAAGCAAAAGCTCAAGAACAAAAATCAAATTTCAACTTTCCCTCCAAGAAACCACCACCACAGGCTGCTACCAGACCTCCTTCCAACACTTGTCACCACCACAGGCCGCGCTAAGCGCGCCTTCTCAGGCTAAGTGCGCCCTGCAATTTCTATTCTTCTCATTGAAGCTCTCTCTCCATAGGATCTTGCTCCTCTTCTCCTTCTTCTGCTTGAATTTGACCTAGAATGAGCCATTTCCTCTTGATTTCTCTTCAATTTTCAAGAATTAAGAAATTTCTATTCATCTTCTTCAATTCTCCATTGAAGCCTTCAAGATCATCTAGGATTCAAGCTTGATTTCAAGTATTATCATCAACTCAACCTTGATTTGGTATTTTCTTTGAAGAGCACAAGGAATTCCTCTTCAATTTGATCCAAACTTCAAGTTCAAGTAAGTGTTTAGTTCAATTAAGCACTTATTTTAAGCTATTACTGACTTGTAGTTATTTTTTTTTAAAAATAGCTTGCAAATTCCGTGTGGATTCCGGTTCTTGAATCTTCATCTTTGAATTCGTTGAATTGGATTGAATTTTGCAACATTATTGTGTCGGTGTGAGGATTTTTTGTACATAGCACACACATACACTTGTACATTTGTATTTTTCTTACATCTAGGCCACAAATTTGTGCATCTTGCATCATCTATTATATGCTCATGCATTAGAGAGCATTTAGATTGTTTGAATTGCATTGATTCATGATGATTTGAGGTATAATTTGCATTCGAAAGTGTGTCGACATGTAGATTTAAAGGCATTTTGATCATTAGGTATATTGTGCATTTTACATAGTTCATGCATATGCATCTCAAGTGTTTGTGTTAATGTACAAATTAGAATTGACATGATCTTACATTACTTCTTTGTGGCATGGCTTGCTTGCATTGATCTCATGTAATTTGTGGATTGATCCTTAATGTTAGATAATGTTGGATTACACTTGCCTCCAAGAATTAACTTTGCACATGTGAGCATTAGAATTGTTGATACAACTTGCATTCTTAACATGTTCATGCCTTAACTTTGCACATGTGAGCATTAGAATTGTTTATTCAACTTGCATTCTTAACATGTTCAAGCATAGCTTTGCATATATGAGCATTAGAGTTGTTGATATAACTTGAATTCTTAACATGTTCGTGCATTAACTTTGACATATGAATATTGGAATTGTTGCTTTAACTTGCATTCCTCACATGTTCATGCATTTGATAGTCATCAATGATCATTGGAATTGTTACTTTAACTTGCATTCCTCACATGTTCATGCATATTGCCATTAATGATCATTGGAATTGTTACTTTAACTTGCATTCCTCACATGTCATGCATAACTTTACGTCTTGTGCATAACTCATGCTTTGCCTTGACATACATTCTTCACATTGCGATATATGATTTGAATCACTTTGACATACTTGCCTTCACATGTTTGGAATTTGTTTGGTAGCTTTTCCATGTTTTCACTCTCTCTTTTCACTTTCACTTCCAAACAACACTTCTTGAGTTTAAGTTCTTCTGATGAATCTTTTTTCTTGTCACTTGATCGTATTGGATTGACTTTTGGCATGAAAACATCATGGAAGAGAGGTTTGGTTTGAAACAGGAAAATCTACAGGTTACAGGTCGCGCTTAGCGCCACCAGAAGCGCGTTAAGCGCCAAATTCACTTACTTTTCGTGTTGTAGGTCGTGCTTAGCGCCACCAGGAGCAGGCTTAGCGCCAAATGTTCTGTTTGGGTCACACTTAGCGCCAAATACCAGGCTTAGCGTGACCTGGAACTGAAAATTATTGTCTTTCTCAATTTCAAATGCAAACATGATATGTTCTAACACCCTTGAACATTGTTTGATATGTACTTGATGTAGGAGCTTGTGTTATAAATACATATGACACAATATTTCGATGTTTTACGCTTGTATACCCACATATACATTCCTTTTGCTTGGTTTTTGGGTCTAAATCCCTTCTTGCAGGTGTTTTGTGCTTGTATACCTACGTATACATGCTATTATATGCTTATTCGGTCTAACTCCATTCTTGCAGGTATACCTTGATTGGAATGTGTATACACATGTTCCTTGGCTTGTGCGCATATGCGTACATTCTATTGTCTACTTGCGTAGTTCCTTGCAGGTACACTGTGATCAGAATGTGTATACACATATTCCTTTGCTTGTGCGCATACATGTACATTATATTGCCTGTTCGTTGGGATCTCTTTTCTCTTGCAGGTGTTATTACTTCGGATACGTATGAGCGTGTATGCCGCTTGCTTTTGATACCTTGAGTACTTCTCACCAGTTTACTCTTATTGCATGGCTGCAATACTTGAAGTTTTCTGGAGTATTCTTTAGCTCGCAGTACTCTTTGGATTTTTACATCCGATTGTTAGTTTCTACACCATTTACCGCATTCTCTTACAGCTTTCCTAGATATCATGAGAAGTAGGGATTTACAGCTTTTCTTTTTCCATGAGAAGTAGGAATAGAGATGCATGATGGGGCTTCCGTAGTTGGAGCATGTTCAGGAACCCCTCTAGTTTATTTAAAGACCCGTTTAGGGCGCTTTTGTGTGCTAATTGTGTTTGGTTTATTTAAAGTCCTCATCCGTGCAGAGGGAGGCGATTCTCAGTAAGTGTTTACAATTATGCTTGCATAGGTCAAGTGGTTAGGAAACCCGACGTGGCACCACTATGCAAAGACCCGCGTTTTTATTTTTCCTACTATCGAGTCATGATATATGGGGCAAGCGGAAATGGTCGACAGTCGTCCCCCGCAGTTCTAGTCTGTGTTTTGTATGGTGCATGTGAATCGTGTTACTATTCCTATCGAGTCGATTACAAATGTGGCCAGAGTTCTCTATTTTGACTCTCCACTCATTCCTGGGGTTCGCATTTACTGCAGAACTCGCATCATTTGCTCCGTAGGCTATGCCTGCAATTGTTTGACATTTGTTTGTGCATTGCATTGCTTGTGTGCTTCTGCCAAAGCACTTGATTGCTTCATCCCCTTGCATCCTTGGTTTTACAACCAAGACGGATATAGGATAGCTTTCCCTTAGGACTGCTCGGTTAGGATAGCTCTCGAGCCTAGACATTAGGATTTACATTCTTTGCATGTTGACATAGGTCGAGATTCCCTTACATCCTCAACCATAGGTCCAATCATTGTATGACAACATTAGGCCTAGTACTCGTTAGTCTCCCTTTTGTTTTGCTTGTTTCTTTTTGCATCCTTGCATGTGATTAAAACTAAAACTTGCTTTCCTTTTCTTTTGAAAACAAAATACTTAATAATGGTTGGAACTCCTTTCGTAAAGGTAAAAGCAACCAACCAAGACAAACTCTTTTTTTCTTACGGGCACATTTTCTTTTGTGTTTAAAACCTTTTTCACAAGTAAAAAACACAAAACCCACCAAAACAAGTGAGCCAAACTACGGTGCTCTGACTTTCCCATTGCACGAGGGAATACATAGGCATCTTGTCACGGGGCTCGATTGAGCACAACTTGTAAATATTTCCTTCTTTTCCCCGTGGTTTCTTTATTTTCCTTTTTCTTTTGCATGCATTGTAGCGTTTGAGCATAGATAGACATAACACACCCCTTAGCTAGAAAATAGAAGTGGATACCGTAGAGTACTACGGGCGTGTGGGTGTTAATCCTTTCCCCTCGCGTAACTAACTCCCTTACCTAAATTATGTTGATCTCTCGGTCGTAGGACCATAATTTCTCCCCTTCAGGTTTACTCAATGTTTTCCTTTCTCCTCCGCGAGATAAAAGACATTCGATGGAGACTCCATTGATACACCCCTATCAGTCAGAAGTTCATCCAGGTGGTTTCACAAATCGAATACGAAGAGCACGAGTGGTACTTGTCACTTCTTTTCTAATTCTTTGGTAAGGTTGCATAGCAAAAAGCAAGTTTCCATTGCCTTGTCAACCTCCAAAGAGAAATATATCACGGCCGGTAATTGTTGTGCCCAAATTTTGTGGCTAAAGCAACAACTACTCGACTATAATGTCCATTTTGGTCGTATTCCCATTTTATGTGACAATACTAGTGCTATCAATCTAACTAAGAATCTGGTCCTACACTCTCGCACAAAACATATCAAAATAAGACACCACTTCCTTAGAGATCATGTTGAAAAAGGCGATGTAGTTTTTGAGCATGTTGATAGCAAAAATCAACTTGCGAATATTTATACTAAGCCGGTTGCAACTGAACCTTTCTTCAATATCTGAAGAGAACTCGGTGTTCTCGATATCTCGGATCGATTGCATCTCAATTGAGGTGTATGCTCTAATGATTATTAATTATTACCTTCTTTCACCATTCACTTTGTGCTAGTTTTAGTATAAGTCTCATGACAATTTCGTATGAAGGTTGTATCTCTCTAACTCTTAAATATTCTCTTGACCATATATATGTTTACTTGTTCTTCTACTTGACTTGTATATGATGTGTGTGTATATGAATTCAATGCTTATGTATTGTTTATTCTTCATGACTACATGTCTTAATTTTGCAGAAATTCTTAGTAGATGCATCGACTCAACCATATAAGTTGCATCGACGCACTTGCCTTTTTCAGTTCAGTAGTGATTTTTATAGCAGTTTTTATTTTACATTTAGGGTTCATTTGCTTCATAATCTTCATTTCATTCCAAAGAGATACACGAAAACCCTAACCCTCAAAGACCTCCAGGCAACTTTTCCTTTGTTTATCATCAAAATCATTCAAATATTCATCATGGCATCTCAGAGAGTGGCTAAGAAAAGGGTTCTCCATGGTGGATCCTCTCAATCTCAACAAGATTTACCAGTAACTTCTCTCTCACTTCTCTACACCGATTTAACTGAAGTTTTTGAAAAATTCAGAAATAGGAAGGTTGTTAAACAACACTATGTCACCATGAAAACTCTTAAGGTAGAACATTTGGATTTCATCAGTGACCTAATTGCCTTTCAAGGGCTTCAACCCTTCTTTGCTTGTAGCAACAAGTATAATGAAGATTGTGTTAGGTTATTTTATGCGGGTATAAAGGAAAGGTTTGAAGGTCCCGTATTTCGTTATCGTATTGATAACAAATTCTTCATGGTATCATCTCATGTTTGGAAGGATCTTCTTAATCTTGATTCTGAAGATGAAAATACTATTAAGTTTTCTGACTCTACTGACCTTGTTGGATATGATTTTAAGACTGCTTTGAACTCTATGCTCAAGACACCATATGCTGAACACATTGTCAACATTGCTCTCTTTCTTCCTAATGTCACCACAGGCTCTCTAGTACCGTTTGACATAATCCTATATTGGTTTGTTGGGCATATCATTCGGCCTAAAAGGGTGGGCTATCAAGATTCGACAAAGCTGATGTCAAAATCATGTTCTGCTTGAAAAATAAAATCAAGGTCAATTGGCCTCATTACCTTGCCAGCAGAATGTTTGATCTCCGGGATTCTACTCGCGGAACCTCCTTATGTTATAGCTCTTTCATTCAAAGAATCTTGAACCGTGAGCGAGTTAGAGTTGTTGGCATCCCTTATGTATCTTTTGACATGGATCAAGAATTCATCACAAATTCCTTAAACTTATGGGATTCATATGGTGCCCCCAACGACGAGCTTTTCCTCACATTACAAGATCTAATGTTACTCAAATCGGAAATGCAAGTGATGATGCCGATGATGAGATTGAGGCAATGTTTGATGACGGGAATGCTGGAAACAATGCTGAATATTTTGCAGAAAACAATGAACAAATGGAAGAAGATGTTGAGGACGGTGTTGGTCAAAGTGTAATGGCTCGGGTTCTTTCTCAGATACGTGAAGTCCTAGCTGCTCAAAATGAAAGGTTCTCCACTTATGAAGCAACATAAATGGAGCGCTACAACACTTTGAATGGAATGATCGAATCTTAAGCCAAAAGCTTTGCATCTTTCCGAAAACATTTTTCTCACTACTACCCATTTAACCCATCTGACCAACCTCCTACCGATTGAAACTATATTTCATGTCTCTGTATTTTATTTCTATTTATCTATTGTAATTCATATTGTGATGACCTTACTTTGTGTTTGTGTGTGACTTGTTTTTATTATGACTGTAATCTTATGTAATATGTCCATACAATGTCTTACTATGTGTTCTCATTGTACTTCTTAAAATTGCATTTTGTTTGACAAATATCTTGTCTTTATTGTGTTATATCTAATCTTTCCTCTACCTCTTTTTGATGTTGTCTAAGAGGGAGAATGGTGATGAATTAAGGCTCACTTACATATGCACACTCTTAGGGGGAGCTTTTCTCTTTTTATCTTAGCTTATCCCATATGTTATTGTGTATCTCTGTATATTGTTCTACAGGTACTACCTTGCTTGTGTCGGTTTTGCCATCATCAAAAAAGGGGAGTATGTAAATGCATGCTCAAGTTTTAATGATGGCAAAAGCCCCAAAATATGTATGCGCGTGCTACAAGGCTGGATGTCAGAAGAAAAACAAAGAAATCTGAAAAAGGACCCAATGCGTCGATGCAAGTTCCCCTCCGGTCGACACACGTTTAAGTGCAACACCCCGGATGTTACGTGCCAACCCCTGAGTGGACGCATATGTAAATGAAGTATGGGAGCTAAAATCAAAATGACTGCGTTGACGCATCCCCCTGGTTCCTTCGACGCATCAACATTGCAGCTCCAACACATGCACTCTGGAATTTACGCATCGACCCTCCCTCCTAGAGCGGTCGACGCATCTTCCCTATGTTGTAGCTTTTAATTAATTTTCTTTATTTTGCCTTATTTTCAATTCATTAATACTAACACATATAAATAGATCTTATTTGTCATTTGAGTTTCAGAGCAAGCATAGAGTGAAAGATACACAAAGAGAGCACTTCATCTTCAACATTCCTTCTTCAAATTCAACTTCTCCAATAATCAACGTGGTTGATTTCAAGATTCAAGAATTGTTGATAATGTCCGAATTGAAGAATTGCTTCAGATTTGGGTTGTTTTTTATGGGCTCTATCTTGAATAAAACCGTTAGGGTTTTGTCCTCTTAGATCCGTATCGGTGCGGGGGTTTTTGGTACTAATCTTCGCTTTGCAAGATTCAGCCGAGTGAAGCAACCAAGGAGTTGTGGGTTCGCTTGATTTTGTCACGGTAACCGGAGGATATTGAAGGAAGAGTTAGGGTTCGATCTTGTTCGATTGATATCAGCTGAGAGAAAGAAGTTCTACAGCAAATTTGTAGAGATTTCAAGTATCGCTAGTCGGAGGTATACTCGAAGAGGTCGAAACTTGGTTTGGATCGAACCAAGGATCTTGAAGAAGATAGGTTCATCATCTACAATTGATTTGTGTGAAAAGGGAACTATTTCTTCACCTTGTTACAATTTGCAAATTTTATGAAAAATATCTCAACTCTATATTCTAGAGTTGGGGGCAGACGTACACCACGCGAGGACGAAATGTGGAACTGCCTTAACAAATTCTCGTGTTCTTTTTCGCATTTTACTTTCATTATTTGATTGGTCGATTTCGTAATATTCAAACTATCAAATGGGCATAAACTGAATTTATGTTGTGTTGAGGTTTAACAAACACTTCGTAACAATCCGATTGATTGTTACGTGATCACTTTCGACAACACAACTTAGTTAAATCCACACCTGTTAAATTCACATACAAGGTGTTTGATAATTTTCCTCTCTACATATTGCTAGTTGTGATTAAGTTTCTTTCTCCATTATTGCATTGGAAGTAAACATTGCTCAAAGTGAGTGATTAAGCAATTAATAAAGAGCATTTAAATTGTATTGATTAAAGCAAATTTTTCTCTCATTGATAATACGGTTTGCATATCCGATCTTCTCAATAGAAAATCGTTTAGAAGATTGAAAATCCAGGAGACTTTTGTGAAAATATTTTAAATGCACAAATTTTAAAAACCCAATCTATTCAACCCCCCTTCTAGATCGAGCACATTGTCTAACACTCTTCACATCATTAGTGCACACATTACTCTTATGACTAGGTTTCCCACATTTAAAATAAGTCACACTAGCAGGATCTTCTCCCCCACTTGTTCTCTGGCCCTCAGCAACTTCCAGTTTAACTCTACCCGCTGGAGCATCATATGGCTTACCACGACTCTGATGGTACTTGCTCCTTTTCTCACTAACGATCTTGTAGTGAGCATTATTATCCTCTTCATAAATCCTGCAGCTATCAACCAAATTAGAGAAAATGAGAATCTTCTAGTATCCAACTGCCTTCTTGATCTCCGAGCGCAACCTGTTCTCAAACTTGATGCACTTAAAAAATTCAGCAGTTTCCTTGCTATAGTGCGGGTAAAACTTAGCCAACTCCACAAACTTCGCAGCGTATTTCGTAACTAATATCTTTCCTTGCTTCAGCTCCAGGAACTCAATTTCCTTCTTACCACGAACATCTTCAGGATAATACTTCCTTAGAAACTCTCTACGAAACACAACCCAAGTGATATCTTCACCTGCAGCATCCAACCTCTGACGATTCTCTAGCCACCAGTCATTAGCTTTGACCGCTAGCAAATGTGTCCCATAACGAACCTTTTAAGCTGGAGTGCAGTCCATCACACGGAAGATCCTCCCAATCTCTTTCATCCAACTCAATGCTCCATCAGGATCATACTTACCCTTTAAGGTAGGCGGATTCTCTCTTTGAAAAGTCGCCAAACTACGAGATCCAACATCCCCATTAGCGCTTGGCTGATTCTGCAATGCATCAACCATTTCTTCCAAAGCATCATCAATTGCAGCATCATTCCTTTTAACCATTTCAACTTGTTACTACAACATAAACAACGGTTAGAAAACTAATTAACAATACTCTATTGTTAAACGACACTACGACTCAACAAATTTGGTCGGACGAAGCGACCTGCTCTGATACCACTAATGTAACACCTCATTTCTACCCAGCGAATTATATAAAATCAGAGTTACAAAATTTCTCCAACAAACAAATGGAGTGTCACACATTCAACGTAAAACAAACAAAAATCAGTCACCTGTAGTTCAGATGCATAACACATAGTTTCGGTAAAACAATAACAACCTGTTTAGTCTTCAAAAATAAATAACTTTTATTTCTATGCAGCGAATTCATAAAATTCAACTAAAATATCCTGGAATCACGTCCAATTCAAAACAACGTAAAAACAACAAGTGTTTAACTTCAAACAATCATAGCATCTCACTTCAATAATAAAAACAACCAAAAAGGTTCCATCAACATAATAAAATCCAACAGTAAATAAAACAAGCGTTTATCCCCCCGAGTGCTATGTATCAGAGCGACAACACCGACTCAAACTATTGAAGGTAGACAACCTTCACTCTGGATTACCTGCATGTTATCCATGTAGAGGCAACATCACAACAAAAGGGATGAGATATCTAACAATCTATATGATAAATAATATATGACAAAATCAGATAAGGTAAATCACCGCTTCGTAAATTATTCACACAACAACGAATTCCATAATTCATTCAGTAATCACAATAGACTCGAAATGCAACATGAGATGAAACAACGTATTCAAATGCACATGCATGTGGTACCAATGAAGTATAACTCCCAACGTAAAAATCTGCCAATATTTGAGGCATCAATAAGGCATAAGCCTTCATCTTCATCATGTTTCCAATCCAGGCCATCGTAAATAGAGAAAATCTCTTATCATAATATTTTTACCAATCCAGGCCAACGTAATTATGCAATGTATGCGACAACATGATGCAACACAACAACAACAACGAAATCATTAAATCAACATCAACTTCATCATAATTTTAACACTGACTATAAGCCTTCATCGTAATAACAAATCAACAACATCATTCAACATTGACACAAGGCCTGCAACATGGTTCAGCACATCAACACAAGATAACACAATCAATTTCATCATAACTTGCAACTTTGCAATTTATTAAAAACATCAAAACAAGCAAACAACAACAACAACGACAATTGCTACACAATTAATCTTGACGATTCTACACCGAAAACAATTTATTTACCACAACTACTAATTAATTATTAAGTATTACCTACTAAATTAATTAATTACTTTGATCACTACTTAATTTTCCCTTAAAATATCTTTTGTTACTAAAACACCTATTGTATTCAATTCTAATATTTTTCTATCACTGAAACACCTCCTGTCATATTTTCACCACGTACTGCAATTTATATATATATATATATATATATATATATATATATATATATATATATATATATATTTCATTCTAATCCAATGTTAATTAACTACTTAAGGTCACTACCTATAATTAATTAACTTAAGTAATATACAACTTGTTAATTAACAAGAAAAGAAACTAGCAGAAAGAACAAAGTAGAGAAATTGACAAATAAATAGCATATCACATAAACTAATATTTAATTATGTAGCAAGTAAGAAAAACAACCAAAATAACATGTGACGTTCATCACCACAAAGTATAATGTTCATCACACTAAAGACAAAGCAAGCACTTAATAAAAGAAACAAAAGTAATCATGTACGCTAAGGGGTGCCACTCGGCACTCCCTTCATTCCCGGCCTTGTTGTTCGGAAGGCCCTTCCTTGCCAAGCATCATGCATGCCGTTCGGCATGCTCCCTATCTGCATGTGTGTCGTTCGACACACTCCCCTTACTCAGGGTGTGTCGTTTGATAATTGGTTTCTTCCCTGCATACAGTTTCGGTTTCTGCAATTTTTCTTGTATCTCATCCATACCTCCACCGAGTAATTAATAAACAGAATTCCACTACTAAATCATAATTTTTCAATGTCAATATTAATTATGCAACCAATTCATGAGCAATTTCAACACCATAACATCAAACAATTTCTCACCAAACAGAACAACTATAAATGCATGGTAATTTTTCCACTATCCTAATTCCCACATACTAATCATCATACAACCCATTAGAAATTCAGAACCCCACCCTTACCTTGAATTGAAGGTCGCTCTACGGAGTTCCGGTCGAATTTCCAGTTTGGCTTTCGGTCTGCAATTCTCTCCCGACGACAAATTTTCTCCAAAATCCTTGTTCCTCTTCTTCAAGTACTGCTACTTTTTCCTCTTTCCTTGTTTTCTAACAACTTCTCCAACTAACCTAATTTCTTATTTATATATAATACTTACTAATAATTCTATTTCTCTTGGGCTTAATTCCTACACCCCTACTTTACTTCATACTATCACTACAACAAGCCCAACAATAATTATTCTAATATTACTATTATTATTAATAATCAACTAATACTATTATTAATATTAATCTACCGACTAGTCAACAATTAAACAATTAAATCAACTAACAACTCGACAACTTAAATCAGAAATAATTTAAAAATATTTAATTAACTAATTAATTAAATAATCGGGCGTTATAGAGGTCGTTGACGTTTGATGTCGTTGGGGTATTCAAAAATTTGTGTTGAATCATGCATTTACTATTATGCATTTCTTTTTTTCTTTTTTTCCGTCTTGTTGTTGTTTTATGATCATTTCATGTTTGGCATATTTTCATGAACATCTTTGTCACTTCTTTGAAGTGGACTATTTGTTCTATGTTTGTTTTATTGAGATGATATATGATGATTTTGGTATAATATTGTTTGATATTAGTTTGTTATTTATGTTTAAAACTTTTGCGTCTCTCCATGTGTCACACCCCAAAATTTGTCCTCTTAACTTCAAGTTATCTGAATTAGGCTTCACATTCATCTATATATGTTTCTATTTAGTCATTGGCATCAAACTATCATTCATTCATCATATTTGCATCGCTAGTTGCGTTTAGGTAGACCGAAGTCAATTTAAATCAAAATTCGTATCATTTTATAGTTGTAAAATACCGGTTATTTCACTTCATGTATTTTTATCTCTCTACCTATTTCTTGCATCGTGTTAACTTGATTATATGTCGATGATATTGATATTTCGGTTTTATAGACAGGTCGTTAGAAGCGATTCAACATTGTGCGGAAAATTAGTGAGAAAATATTTCAACTTTTCGCCTTTAACTCACTACTTTATGAATCTACGTGTTACGTAGATCATGAAAATATGCTCTATCTAATTTTTCGATACATTTTGAAGTCTCATTTTTAACCGTGAGCGTTTTAAAGCTGGGTATTCTTTATTATTATTTTATTTCGATTGTAAACATTTTGATAATTTTTCTTGAATCTTTGAGGCCCGTAGTTTATTTTAATTAGCTCATTTCTTTTTTCTGATAATATGTTGTCCAAATTTTATCGATTTTGACAATTTTAAATTTTTATTTTTTATCTCCAAAAATCAAAACAAAAATATTTTTGAGTAGGTTGTATTTTTCTAGATGGAACTTCATAGCCCATTTAGTCATGACATTTTTGGCATTTGTGAAAATGGTGAAAAACCTATTTCTCTCGTATATATATATCGTTGTGTTACTGATCAGGAGGAGGAAAGCAAAAATGTGAGGGAAGCCACAAACGAAAACGGAAGATCTGGAAAAATGATATAAGGAAATTTTCTTTCCTCTTCATTTTCCCTCAACCCACGCGAAATCCATCTTCCAATTCGTCCCTCTATCGCTCCATTAATCTTCATCCACTTCTTCTCACTGCAAAATAATCGCCTCCTTCACCATTCATCCAACCTCCATTCCATAACTCATTCTCATTCTTCACAACCTACTACCTTTAATCCAACAACAACTGCTACCACCAAACCACCCTCTCCTCATATTTCCAAACCCAACCAAACAACAGTCTCTACCGTGTTCCGCACAACCGTCCTCTACACCATCCGATCCACAACCGATCTATACTCCCTCAGAATCGTTGTTCAACATCACTAATCTAAATCGCATACTCCCAACCCCCATCAACGTTTCTGTCTCTGACGCAAGCCTCTGTTCAATTTCCTCCGCCTACAGTGTTCAAACATCCTTTGGCAGTTTCGGTAACATTCATTTTCTTTTCGGTTTGTGTTTGTTAGGGTTAGCTGTTGATAATCATTGTGATAATTTTGTGGAAATAATTTTGATGCAAACTGATATGCCAGAGAGGTTAATGATAGGACTACCAAGATAGTTTGATGTTTGTATTTTAGTAGGATCTGTTTTGAGTGATATGTATTTCAGTGTTTGTGTTCGATACTGCGATGTATTTCAGTGTTTGTGTTCCGTAATGCCGCTTGTGTTCCTCTAAGAAAGCATTTTGTCGATGCTTCAAATATGTTTCTTCGGGTTAAATCTCGAGTTTGTGGTTTGTGTCAATGTTTTGTTTGTTTCACTGAAAATTCTGTTTTGACTATGCTTGAATCTCATTGAGGTTTATTGAAATTGGGCTATTAACTTCTATTAGCATGTTAGAGTTTTGATTTGTTTTACCACGTTATTGTCAGATTATAGTTTCTTGATGATGATGATATGAGGTTATCCGTGTTGAATCCGATTGGTATGTATGGATGTCGATACTTGTTTCTTGATTTTGATAACTTGTATGTCGACTTGGATTGGTGTTGTCATTGTGTTTGCGTTAGATCCATATGAGGAAGTTATGACGGAAATACCATGGTAGAACCATTTGGAATTTATATTCGCAATTTAATATCTTTGGTTCGAATTTCAAGTGAGATTTAAAAGTTGTGGCATTTTAATTAGAACCAATTTGAAAGGAGATTTGGTTGGTGTTGAATGATTATTCGAAAGTTTAAATTTTAGTGTTATTACTTTTTTTGTTTCCAATTGTGTTAGTTGTATTTAAGGTGATCTTTTCGAGTCTTGTCTCTTATGCATAGCAGCTGTTGTCCGAGCTTGGGTTCAAGGGTTGAAAATTCATTCTAAATTCGATTTTTCATGTTGCAATGTGAAGTTTCGCTTCTTGTTTCATTTGTGGTTTGAAAACCATGTTTAATTTTGGGTGTAATTGATGGAGCATGCTTGAATCAATATGCGTAATGCTTATTTTTGTGTTTACATTGAATAATAACATGAGTTTTTGATTCTTAATGGTAAAATATTCATTTGTTCATGTTGCATTGATACAAGTTTGATTTCGATTTTATTATCTTGTAATTACTAACAAGTTCGTTATTGTGTAAGCTATTAGCGGCTCAAGTTTCCGTATCCTTTACAATTTCACTTTCTATCCTCATTTTAGTCTATTAGTTGTATATCGTTTTAATTAGTTGATGTTGTTAATTAAAATAGATTAATTTACTAATCTAATTTTTTTTAACTTGATTAATTAATTTTATTGATGTTTAACTAATTGATTTTTCTCTTTATTTATTTTCATCCTCATTCGGTAAATTATATCCCATTCTCTGTTTGTAATATATTTATCGCTCTAATCTTTCGGTAAATTCTATTTTATTTATTATCTTCATTCATGAACTTGTATCCTCATCCTCATATGGTTTGTAATAGCTTAGAACTTCATTTCTTTGCATGTTTTAATTATTAAATTACGCCCATATTATCCAATTAGAACACATGACCTCCTCTTGGGTTCCTCATCAATGAGCAGATATACACCTACAAGTGCACACTCGCACGCATTCATAGTTTTGTCATGGGCTTTTCTACAACGATAACTATTCGATCGATTGTTCCAATCGATCATTTAAAATACTAGAGTCACACTAGTCCCACGTTCTAGGAGCGTATATATAGCCACTTTGTATGAGATTTTATCGATTTATTTGCTACTTTCATGAATGTTCACAATTATTTATTCGTTTCTCTTCCATTTCTTGTGTCTTAGTCCATATACCAATTTTCTTCCAACAAGGGTTGAATGGTAGAGAATAAACATCTATCTATTCTCTCGAGATCTAATCAAGGATAAGTCGTCTGACTTATATTGATTGATCATAACCCGCTTAAAACACTTTCATAATCAAAGTTCTAAACCTCGACCCAACGTCAAGTGGCTTTTTGAAAAGATTCTTTTTTCTCAAATAAATAAGGGCGTCATAGTCGGAAGTAGACATATATCTATTCTCTCAAGATTTAATCAAGGATAAGTCATCTGTCTTATATTGGTTAATCATAGTTCGACCAAAACACCTAAATGAAAGGGATAAAAATTTCTCTTACCTTTTTCCAATTTAATCGAGGACAAGCAACCTTGCTTGGACTCTATTTCTCACTCTCTTTTTTCATAAAGAGGATTAAATGGGGGAATTAAGGTATCTACCTTTTCTTGCCCTAAGTGTGCGGGTCCCAAGTACTTACTTTGGACATTCGAACACTCATGTCCTATAAAAACAACACAACTCATCAAATTTGTTTTTCGCCCTTGTGCGACTTCTCTCCAAAATCTTTTCATAAAAAATAGTATGTTTTTGTCATTTCAAATATAAAGTGAATACACAAGACTTAGCTCTCATACGAGTAAAACAAGTCGAGGTTCAAATATTTGAAATGTCTAAATGCATCACTATCTTAAAATCAAATCAACAAACAATCTTTTTATTTTCAAGAAAAACTACGGAGTTCTGACTTTTTTATTGCACGAGAGAGTACGTAGGCACAAGGTTTTGAAACCACGGCGAACTCAAAATAATATAAAAACAAAACCCTTATTCTTTCTCTTTTCTCGATCATTACTTATAAGTTAGCAATTATCATTAGCACTTGAACACACACATGAACTAAACGGTTCACATATAGTACGATGGATGTGAGGGGTTTTAATACCTTTCCCTTGCATAACCGACTCTCGTACCCATCTCTTGGTCTCGTAGACCAATTTATCCTTTGCTCGTGGGTTTTACTCGATGTTTTCCCGCTCCATTTGGAACAAATAAATAATCGATGGCGACTTCATTGTATTGAATGTAATTTTTTTGAGGCGCTACACCATGTGTATGGGTATATGTGAGTGTACGCTCTTACTTTTGAAAAATGTCTCTGTGTGATATTCGTATTTGTGTGAACAATGATACTTCTCATGGTTTGCATCGTCTCCTTTTGATGTTGTCAAAGGGGGAGAAGAAAATGCGAGACGAATTCGGATGCACATATTAAGGGGATCCTTCATGAAGACACAAAATACATCGTCATAAGTTTTGTCATCATAAAAAAGTATGTGAGGGCATTTTCCCTTTAGATGTTTTACATGATATCAAAACTAGGAAAATTTTAGCATTTATGTATATTTAATAGTATCTTTAAATCATTATGTGCACCCAAGTATTAGGGATATTAAGATGAATTTAGAACAATTTTGGAAAAGATTTCAGGCATAAAAATCCAATTTCTACATAAAAACATGTGCATTTGTTGACACATTCGCTTTTGAAGTCGACACATATGGGTCAATAATGAAGCATGTAGGCTCTGTTTGCATGTGTGGACACATAACTTTTCAGGTAGAGACATGCTAAAATAATCATCTATGTGTCGACACATACAATTTTTAGGCTGACACATGTATTGCATTTATAAGCCTGCAACCTATGTTTCCTTGTGCCGACACATAACGTGTTACAGGTCGACATATGACTTATATGTGTCAACCATACTGTGTATTTTCTAAAATTTTCATTTCTAACTTGATAAAACTATAAACACTTGCAAAAGTTGCTCTTCATCTTCAACCTTCAATCTATGCTACACACAAACAAACTATGCATAATCATTTTTTGTTTGGGTGTCATCTAGATGAGTGTTGATAATCCAATTTAGGTGGTTGTAACCTAAGGTTGGGTTGAGAATTTTTGTGGGTTTCATTAGGAAAAACTTAAGGGGTTTTTTTCTCCAAGATCAAAGTGTTGGATAAGGGGTTTTGATAATAAGAAAATTGAGATGGGGTTTTTCTTCGAGATCATTGGTGATTTGAAGGTTTTGGACGAGGTTATGCAATTTGGATTTGATCAAGTGAAAGTTTTGAATAAGGATGGGCTCTTGCAAAGGAGTAACGTGAGACAGTGGATAAAACTGGTAAATCTCGGGTTACAAGGTTAAGCAATTTGGATTTGATCGATTGAAATCTTTTAATATTGGAATATCTTGCAAAGGATTAGCGTGAGACGATTAATATATTAGTATACCTTGGGATACAATATTTCACAATTTTGATTCGGCCGAGAAAAAGCTTTAAAGAACGGGGATTTCTTGCAAAGGAGTAGGGTAAGATAATGGACCGAATTCACATTGTTGGGCGACTTGATCTTGATGAATAACAAGGGGAGTGAAAAAGCTAAGATCAACATCATACTTAGGGTTTGCATGGTTGGATTGCTAATTTTCTCTTGTAAAAAACTATTTGAAAAGTAAGATTTATTATCTCAATTCCAAATAGAATTAGGGGAAAATGTAGCCCTATTGAGGACAAATGGTGAACTGCCTAAACAAATATTTCTCTCTCTCTCTCTCTCTTTCTCTCTGTGTGTGTGTGTGTGTGCGTGTGTATCTGTCTGTCTCTCTCTCTCTCTCTCTCTCTCTCTCTCACACACACACACACACATTTACTTTCTATAAGCAATTTGTTAAAATTCATTGATTGTAAAATCGATTCATATTGATATTTCCTTTGTTTATTAAAATTGAAATTTCTTTGCTAATTACCTTACCATCAATAAATTGTAAGTGGTGTTTCATATAAACAAAGTTATAAGGAAAAATCAGAAAAATCGATTGCACGCCAAGTTTTCAAAAAATTATTAGTTTACGTTTTATCATTGATTTCATTGGAAATTTTTTAACGTTGTGAACTTACTAATCATTGTTATCTATATCAATTGTTTTGATGCAAAGTTCTTAACTCTTTTCATAACAGTAAAAAATTTAAAGGGGTTTTTACTTGGGATCTATTCACTCCTCCTCTCTATATATGTTGTCTTCGTATAACAATAAAGAGAACAACTAAAATCGCATACCAACCAACACCTATTTTAGAACTAAGAGTATTATAGGTTGGTGAAGTGGATAAAGTCTTGAAGCAAATTAGAGCACGTGCATGATTTCTTCCCTGATTTACCTAGAAATTATTTCCAAACACACACAAAATACTTTTATCCTCCATCCTTTTCACAATTTTTTGTAACGCCGTTAAAGATAACATAATTAAAAACTTCCTAAATGTTCCAACTAAAAATGTGTCATATAATAACAAAAACCCCTAGATGTGGCCTACCACCTAAAGAGAGAGAAAAACTAAAAAAGAAGTCTATTGTCACTAGAAAGAACAACTTGTCAACTCATCCACTAGAAGATCCTACACAAACTAATAAAGCTAAGTCACAAGTAGCAAAAATATGAGAGACTAACTCAACTGAATACCCACTGTGAGGACAAGAAATTTATATAGGATCATTAATCCCCATCTGTGATACGGTAGAATAACTGACTTGTTTGTTTTGTATTTTGTCGCAAATGTTGCGGATAGCAAGAATCACCACCGACTTTTCTTTTATTCAATTAAGGGAAAGCAAAAAGAACAGGAAAAGACCTTTGTTAGATTTTGAGTAAGGGAGGCAATTATGAAAAAGGGAAGGTATTAGCACCCTTTTCATCCGTAGTTATCTACGGGCTCTTAATTGCTTAGCTCACTTTATAAATTGCTTCATGTGTGTGTGTTTGAAAAGATGTTTTTTGAAAAAGGGCATTTCACTTTGACTTCGTAATGATTCTCGCTGGAATGTATACGAAGTGTTTGGAAATGTTTTGTTTTGGAAAATTGTTTAACTTTGTAATGATTCACGCTAGAATGTATACAAAGTGTTTGAAAAGTTTTTGAAAATAGTGTGAGGTGTAAAAAGTATTTGATAGAGCAAGCAATTAACAGTCTATTACCTACTCAGAATGGTCGTTTCCATGTTATTTTGCTTTCCTTTAGGGTAGCGTTATCCATACCATTAGTTGGTAGGTAACTCTATCCGTTGGATGTAAAGGGACATTCGAAGGGTCATCGGATGGTCATAGAAGGCAACATGTAAGGATACCTTAGCATATTTGTAGGGACGATCATCACTTTTCGTAGGCAACAATCGAGGGACGAGATCATATATTCGTAGGCAACATCGAGGGACTATGATCTTTGTATCAAAGGGACTATGATGATATTATTCGTAAGCGTCTTAGCTAAGATATCCCTACGTTCGCGGGACATGACCATGTTATTCAAAAGGCAACAACAGAGGATACTCTAAGGGGTGTGCAAGTGTGAAGAGTGTGTTATATTCAGATATGTTATCTTGTATTTATAAGTGATTTATGTTGTTTTTAATCTTGCCATACATGCCTAGTTACTAGCAGTTAATATATGTACAGAAATTAAAATGCAGAAAGTAAAGTGCGGAAATGTAAATCCTACGCTATTACATGACTTTGGGGCAGATACATAATAGGAGGTACGGAAAGTAAAGTGCGGAAATGTAAAGGTGTCGAAAGTAAATCCTACGCTATTACAGAATAAAAACTTTGCGACCTATACATTCTTTCTAGAATTTAAATGCAAAAAATAATAGAAACAAAATAGAAGAAAAATGTCTAATGGTTAACGAAAATATCTAAATCCTAATTGCAAAAGAAAAAAATATTTTTGGTATTTTTGAAAATTGATTTTAATATAAAAATCCTAATTCTAATTAATTAGTTTTTAATTAGAAAAATAAATGATTTTTTTGTGTTTTTGTGTCAGAACTTCTGACTCTGTTCGTCCCAGAACTTCTGGCTCACTCTTTCTAAAACTTCTGGAAATTGGGTCATCGTTTCTTGCCAGAACTTTTGGGAACCTATGTTATCTTACCTTGCCAGAACTTCTGGAACCCGTTCCTTCCAGAACTTTTGTGTTATCGCTCCTTGCCAGAACTTCTGATGCGTTTGACCTAGAACTTCTGGCTCACTCTTTCCAAAACTTCTGGAAATTGGGTCATCGTTCCTTGCCAGAACTTCTAGGGACCATGCTTTTGTTCCTTCCAACTTCGAAATCGCTCCTTCCAACATCCGAATCGTTCCTTCCAACTTCGAAACTCGATGGTAGTTCCTTCCGAACTTCGTGTCATCAATTTTCCGAACTTCGAGGTCGATATGTTACTGCAGAATCAAAAGATGTTAGAAAAACATTGGCAAAAGGTAGGTTTCAAACTCGTGCCTTTGAGAGAGAGTGACTTAGTGCGCGCATGGTGAACCGTTAGGGCGGTGATACATCCATGTATTTAGTTACATGAATTAATATATACGTGATTTTAGTTTCTGAAAATTAAGCCAAACAGAAACCAAATGCGTTGGGGTCCAGAAGATTCGAACCAACCAGCCAAGATACGCCACGCATGCCTCGCAGGTCAAACGAAGGTCAGAGGTGCCGGAGATCAATTCCGGTAACCTTATCCGATCAAACCAAATTCCAAAACCTGCAAAATCAAACAACAAAACAGAAACTAAGTGCCCAGATCTATTAATTAGACCCTTGCGAACAAGATGGTGGGATTAGTTTATTCTGAAATAGCCTAGAACTATGGATACGAAACTTTATCCAGCTTGTGCCCTAGCAATGGCAGTCTACGATTTGGACGTTAAAGCTTGCAAACGATGATTCAATTCTGTTCTAAACAAACTCCAGCACACATTAGCATGGTTAGTTTGGATCAAAACACAATACAAAGAAGAATACGAATTCATGAAAAAATGCAAACGGAGGTGTATGTATGGTATGATTTAACATGTTATAACCATGGATAATGATCCATTCTTACTCTATATTACCTCAAGAGCACGTTTGTGTGCTTGGAATTGATTGAAAGAGGTTGGAAATTATGATTCGAATTTGCAAGTTTTGAGAGAATTTTGAGAACTTTAGGGTTCTTTGTGGAGGCAAGGATTCGTTTTCTTTTTCTTTTTCCCTGACTTCTGATCTTGTGAGGTATTTATAAGAGAGTAGAATTAGGTCAACAAAAGGAAAGAATATCTTGCATTGATTAAGATATAATTCCATGAAAATAAAGACCAAATATTTCCTTTTTTGGTCTCTAATCTTGCCTATAAAGTCTTTCACGAATTTGACAGCTTTCATGGGCTTCCTTGGTCTTCAATATGCTTGAAAAATAAGCCCAATATGTATTATCAATTACCTTTGTATTTTATTTAATTAATTTTGAATTTTAGCCATTTAATTCAAAAATAAATTAAATAAAAAGTTAGGAGGTGTGCACTTGAGTTTCTAAGCCATGGATAATGTCAAGATTAAGTTTGGATCATAAAATCTTAGGCCGATTTGAAAAATATTTGCATTTGCTAAGTATTTCTCCTTGTGCACCTCCTCAAAAATGTCAAACTTGCACAATTTGTATCTTGTTCAATTTTCAACATTTTTGAATGTTCTTGAACTTTTTAGAAATCTCAAGATGTCCTCTAAACACTCATTTTGGTTTCATCTTCATTGAAGTTTCCATGTTCATGTACACTTCTTTGCAAAAAAATGACTTTTTGTTGACTTTTAGAAAGACCTGTAATATTTTGATCCCTGACTTCCAAATGAAGCATTTTTGGCCAAAGCTTGTGAGACATGAAGTTGTAGAGAATTGAATTCCCTTCTAAATGAGATTTGATGGAAAAATTTCTGATAAAGTATGTGGAAGTTATGCCTAGTCAAAGTTCTGTTGACTTTTGTCTAAAAAACCCTAATTTAGAATCTTTGACTTTTGATCAAATCTTGACTTTCCTTGAGGAATCATGGCCAACCCTTGATCAAATGATGAACATTACTTCAAAATATTAATGTTGACCAAAAATTATGAAGTTTGACTGTATGTTGACCATAGTTGACTTTCTGTCTAATCTAGTTGATTTTCAACCATCTGAGCAATTGGATGAGCAAATTTGACTTGTAAGGCTTGAAACTTGACATGGTGATCCCTTGAAGCATGCAATGATGTAAGATGGCCACTTGTAGTCTTGGAAATTCATTCTGACTTGAGAGGAGCAAAACTCTAGTTTGGATTGATTACTTAGGGGAGGGTTTATCTGGTCCACCCTTGTGAAATCCTTAAGTATGGAGATGTGAATTGTCTTGAGAAGTAGGTGGAAAAATTTTGGGGTATGACACCATACTTTTCCAAGCTCCATCTAGAAGAGAATTTATCTTGCAAATGTTTTTCAAGACAAGACCAGCACATTAGGTCAAGCCCATCTAATATGGATTAGAGGAAGAATAAAATTCTCTTCCAAAGATAATGGCGAGGTGCCAACAAACTTAACATGATAGGCACATGCAACAACGAATAAACTCTTTTTAGAATGCTTGTAAGTTAATTTATCTTTATTCTGAATGAGAGTGTAACATCTTCGAGTAGAGAGAGAAGATTTTCAAATATAAGAAGTTCTCTAAGAAAGAAGGTTCTTCTCTATTTATTTTCCTAAATGAGAACCCCATTTCCACTAGCCAAAACTCTCCTACCATCCCTTCTAGTTTGGTGGAGTTGGAAAAAAGATCAAGAAGCTTAATCGTATGGAGGATAGGTTGTGTGTAACACCCCAAATCTACCCATCGAATATTATTTAAATCAGAGTGCGGAAAAGATAATCATACAAGGGATGTCACAATCTCTTCGCGAAACAACATGCATTTAGTCACAACTATCTAGATACATAACACTTAGATCAAAGATGAACTCATAACAACTTCTTTCCATGAAATCAATTAAACAATTAAACAGCAGAATTATAATTCCTCAACGGTAACAACAATACATCTTTTATTCAAGCTCAAAACATTTCACAATATTATTAATATTATTTAACTTCACTTAGCATAATTATTCAACTAAACTAACTTCAAGAATCAACATGATCAAATATTCACATTATTCATAAACTTCAACAATTGAAGCAACTACAACAAATTAAGCAACATTCATCCCCCTGAGTGTTACGTATTAGAGCAATGACACCAATTCAAACTAACAACAACTATCAACTTCATAATACTACTTCGAACATTCCACGTCTATCCTTGAGTATCTGCCCATTTCCCATGGTAGGAGAAATATCAGCAGAAGGGGTGAGATATCCAACAATATAAACAAGTGTATGATAAATAATATGCTAGGATTAAATCATACAAAATTATCACATCGCAATTAAGACAATCACAACAACTTCCCAATTAACAACAACACAAACTACTTCACAGTTAGCAATAACATAATCATCAACGTAACAACTTAAATCAACATAACATAACAACAACAACTTAATAACAACACAGACTTATAACAACAACAACTTTAGCGACAACAACTTATAGCAACAAAACTTATAACGACAACAACTCACAACAATAGCTTATAACAACAACAACCCACAACAATAGCAATTTATAGCAACAACAACTTATATCAACAACAACACAACGAAAATCAATAAACAACGAAATAATACCAACAACTTTAATACGCGACTCAATATGTGACTCAACTATGCAAATGCATGTGGTACCATTTGGAGCAGAACTCCCAACTTAAACATATGCCAGTTTATCGAGGCATTAACAAGGCATAAGCCTTCAATGTGGTGCCATTAAGGCCAAGGCATAAGCCTTCAACTTTCAACGTGGTGCCATCAAGGCCAACTTAATCATGCAATTTATGCTATACAACCTCAACTTCAACAACAAATACTCAACAATGCAACAACAACAACAACATACAACAACAACTTAAAATATGCATCAATGACATCAACTTAGATCAACACTGGTCATTCGACCTACAACTTAAACATGTCCATAAATCGGGACGATTCAATTTAATCAAAATTGGCCTTAGGCCTACAACTTCATCAACATATCAACAGCAAGTTAGTAACCACAACAATTAAAGCAAACACTACGACAAATACTACACAACTTAATTATTACGAATCTACGCTTAAAACGTCTTGTTTACCACTAACACTACTTATTTATTAAACGTCTTCTACTAAATTAATTAATTAGTCAACTACTTGATTTTCCATTAATAAGATGTCCGCTATATTCGACATACGCGACACTATTCCAATTCTTCAACCAACCAATAGTAACTACACGCATATACGAGTTTCTCCAACTAATTTTGGTTAATTCCCGACATCTAATTTTTTTACCGCTTAATTTACTAATTCAGTTAGTTCGGTATTATTTCTATTCGTTATCACTGCTCGTTATCAACTAACTTCTACAAATTTTCTTATACTAATTTAATTTATTCCCTGCAACAAATTTCACTTCATACTGCTGTTTTAACCGCTACACTAATTATTATATCAACCCTGCTACTTATACAATATATCAGTTAAATGTTAACTCTGCTATTTCTTTCCAGCTACTAAATCATCAAACCTGTCATTTAATTGTTTATGCAGTTTAGTTGCTAACCTTCTTAATATATTCTGCTGGTACTGAATTACTTCCATTACTGTTATAAAGAAAAATACTAATTTTCCTACTAGTTTATCTACACTGCAATTCCTTCTACATTGCAATTAACTATCTGCATTTATAAGTCCAGTTATAATAAAATGCTACTTAGATTACCTGTTGTAGTCTATTAAGTTATTCATCTAATATAAGTACTACTAGCTGTACTATTATATTTATTATTGCACTGCTACTAAAACACAAAGGACCTACAAACGAAGATATACAACACCGAACAACATGAACATAATGGGAGGCTCCCACCCACTCCCATAGGGCGTCCATCCCAACCCTCACACTCAAGGAGGCGTCTGCCTTCCTTTACCATGGAGACGTTCGTCTCCCTTTCCTTTTCCACAAGGGAGCGCTCGCCCCACACCCTATGACCCCCGTCTCAATTTTCTTTCTTCATCTTCTCCCTCGTCTTTCCCACAATACTTCAATTCCCTTAACCTGAACTATCCATGTATGTTGTTATTATTCATGGAGCGATTAAACTCAACAGAACTGGTACATAATTAGTTAATTATTCTACACGTAATTTACACAAACGTAGATAATTCTATACAATTTCTTCCCCACATACGATTAATCATAAACCCGTTTAGAGAGTTAGAATCCCACCCTTACCTTAGATTGACGGTCTCTCCATAATTTCCGGTCGAATTTCGATTTGGCTTTCCGGTCTACAATTCCTATTCCGGTGGCAGTTTCCTCCAAACCCTTGTTCCTCTTTTCTTTCTCCCACGTACAACTTTTTCCCAAAAATCCTCACTAAACCCTTATAATTCTCCTTTTATATCTCTTATAATTAAATCCAACTTATAATAGTAATAATAATAATAATAATAATAATAATAGTAATAATAATAATAATAATAATAATAATAATATTTCTATTGGATTAATTTTCACACCTCCGTTCTATGTTCCTAACACCAAATAGACCCTAATTAAATAATGCTATTAATCCACACTTATTTCTAATATTATTTTCAATAATATTCTATAATAAAATTAATTCATCATTAATTATTCTCAACTTCCGATAATTCACTTAATCACCCTAAATCAACTTATCAATTTATTAATGCTCCTTATAATTCTACTGATAAATCCAATTTCGACTAAATTCCAATAACTAATTCCTTATATAATTTAATTAAATGATTAATTAAATTCGGGGCATTACATTGTGAATCTATGTCCTTGTAGGTATAATGATTACAACAATTTAATGACTTATTTGGTTTTAATGATGTCAACGCTGTGAAGTGAAGTCGTCAGTTGTTATGACCAAACTAACGTATTTGTAATGTTCACACAAAATTTTGAATCATGAATTATCTCTTCTTGATGCATTAGTCTCCAAAAAATGTAAATTTGCTAGAAACAACAAATATAGAGGAATATGTGTTTCTACAAACGGAGACATAATAAATGTGAATTAAAAAACACAAGCACATACACAATTACAAATTGGTTCATAAAACTTATAAGTGGCTAATTAGCATCACGTGAAATAAAACATGAAAACAAAAATCTATATCTATATCTATATAATATATTAAATTCAATGCATAAAAAATTATAGCAACACATCACCAATTATAATCAACCCATCATCAATTATAATTCAAAATTTTGTCACATCATCCTATAGTATTATGTGCACATCTAAAAACTCATTTTCACATTTTAAAATATCAAATGCAATATTTCTATAAATTGGAGGTCACGGGTTCGAATTTCCGCAAAGATGAAATAACATCTCATTTTGAATGAATTGGTCTAACAAACCAATAATTACTCCAATTATGTATATTCCCTTAAATAAAATAAAAAATTCTCGGATTTCAAAAATAAAAGAAATGTGAAAATCCAAATACAATAAAATATTTTTTTGTTGAAATTATAGCAATAAAAATAACTCTTCAAATAAATGTTTTTAACCTTAAAGTAGTTCTTACACAATTTTCAAATATAAGTCACTTTAAGTTAATCTTTAAAAATAATATAGTATACAACAATGTTGTACGATGTATTTATACTTTACTACTATATTTTTCATATAATATCAAATAACAAATTGATGACAAACAACAAGAGACCATACAAAAGAGATGTGAGAATCCAAATACAATAAAATATTTTTTATTTTCTCGAAATTATAGAAATAAAAGTAACACTTGAAACATATATTTTTAATTTTAAAGTAATTATTACACAATTTCCAAGATAAATCATTACGAATTAATCTTATAATTAATATAGTATGCAATAATATTTTATTGTGTCTTTATACTTTACTATTATATTTTTCATATAATACTAAATAATAAAGTAAAGACAAACAACAATATTTAAGATTTCTCAGATATGAGAGTATATGTTTTTTTCAAAGCAGTTTACTATTTTGTTTAATAATTATGATCATAGAGAGTATCGTAAAAACAATCATGATAATATCTATAAAAAAAAAAAGAACACACATCTCAATTGATATTCAAAGACAAAATCAAATAATTTTTTTTTTATAATCTTAATAATGAAAATTAAAATAATAAAATAAAAAATAATTAAGTTAATATAAAATCTAAAATTTTTAATTGACTTAATTACAATTTTGGTCCCTTTATTTTCCCCAACTCAGGATATCATTTTTCCTATTTTCTTTTTAAATAGTTTTGTCCACTTGCCCATTTTTCTGTCAGAAAGCGCTGAGTTGGGGAAAATAAAGGGATTGAAACTGTTTAAATGAAAAAAATAGGGGATCAAAACTGTAATTAAAATTGATATACCTCAGCTCTTTCTTGCAGAAAATGGACATGGGAAACCAAAACTGTTTAAAAAAAGAAATAGGGAGACTGATATTGTGAGTTGAGAAAAATAAAGGGGCCAAAACTGTAATTAAGCCTTTTAATTATTTATTCATCATATAACTAAAGTTCGATAAATAGACATTAATTTTATAAAGTTATTGAAAATTTTATTCGATAATAATAATAAATAAAATTTTAATTTTATTTAATACTAAAAATAAATACATAAATTTAACAAACTAAATAAAATATCTAAATAAAAGATACGTGAAAAAAATGAGAATTAAAAAAAAAAAAAAAAAATCTATAAATATTTAAGTTTATCAATCTAAATCATGGATATCATTCTCAAATTACAAATATTTTTTAAAATAAAATATATATTTGTATATATAATCAATTTATATCATTGTCTATATAAAGACTTAAATGTAATCAAATCAAACATATGATTATTTACATATTAAAATCATTTTAGACAAAAAATCATATTTAGCCTATTCAATGATTGATTGAAAGAAAGAAAAGTCAAAATCTTAAAATTTGACGATTGAAAAACTAAATAAAATTCAAAGGTAATCCAATAATAAATATTTGACATAATATATTTTAACAATCGAAAATATGATGAGAAATAGAATGTGAACAGATAAAAACTTACATAACACATCAATTTAAAATTATTGATATCATACTTACAAAAGATTTTGACTATTTTCAACAACATATATTATTAATAGAAAAATATTTCTGAGCAATATCTTATTTATAATTTATAAGGATGACTTTTTTAATATAAAAATGGAATAAGAAGAGTATGAAGTGTTATGCGTAATGGTGCTAGTGAAGAAAGAAGAATGAGATCTAAAAGAAACGTAAAGTACCGATTCATCAACAAATCAAAGTGGCGCAGCGGAAGCGTGGTGGGCCCATAACCCACAGGTCCCTGGATCGAAACCAGGCTTTGATATGACTTTTATTTTTCCAATTTTTTTCCCCTTAAACGACGTTACTTAATGCCTATCAATGTCGCTTACTGCACTCTTTTTTATTCTTGTAGTTAATGGTTGTGTCGTTTACTCCACTACTTTTGATTCTTTTAATTAAATTATACAATACACTAATACTAATAATACTACTACATGTCTTTTTAAACTGTATACTGTAGTTCTTCATAAATTAAATTAACAAAACTATAAACAGTAATTTAAATATTGGATTTTTAAATGTAGTTAAAATCATTTGATTTTGACTATATTATTTAATTAATTAAAAAATTGTGATACATTGTTTCTCATTTTTATAAATATGAAACATTGTTTTTAATTTATAGTAGCAATTGCAAGAATAAAGCGACTAAGATTATCCCGCATACATTAGTGTCACGAATTTGGGTACAACTTGTGTCAGTATTAGACTTTAATCAATTTTTATTCAGAGGAGTCCAAGCCACTATGGGTTGATGGTCAACGTTTCTAGTATGGACTTCTTAGGAGCTGGACCAATCATTCAAATTACCAAACTCATGTATTCCAAGTCTGATTATGTCCTCTTACTCATTTTCAAATCAAATTATTACGATTATTTCAAATGACATCCATCATTATCGTTACTCTCTCTGTCGTCCGCATATCCTCTTTACTACAAATATCAAGAATCATGGATTTTGCATCAGTAAGTAATTATAATTGGGGCTCTATAACTTTCAACAACCCTGTTATCCCCCAACAAGGATTAGTTGTCTCACACCCAAAGAAGACAGATTAATCATTTTATGTATCAATATCGCAAACCTGGCCATTCATCGGGCACTGAACATGATGTTGTCGAAGACTTTCCCAAGTAGGTAAACAGCCCAGACAAATTTACCACAAAAGATGATTGGCTCTAGGGGGTGCTTTGATGTTCCAAAGGCCTCTCCAATCTCCTTCGGTAACATTAATCTCATGACTCACTTGACTTTGTTTCCATAATCTATACCCAGACCGCACATTGTATTCCCAATTCTGCTCTAACTTCCAATGCAACCTATCTTCCAAAAGTTCCTCCACTAAGGGAACCTGGAGGATATCTTCAGCTATTCCATCCTGAAACAACTCCTCAATCACATAATTATCCCATTATTTACTATTAAAATACAAAAGATTATGAACAGAAAGCTCATACACACCTTGTCGTTGGGGTCCGCATAAACAACCTTCCACTTTGCCTCGAAGCCACAGAGCATTCATTACCATAATGTTTCTACCATCACCAATGCTCCGACTACAACCAAGAGTTAGAATTTCCTGAGCTTGCCAAAGGCTTCTCCACACATGATTCAGATTATTACCAACGAGCTTCAAAATATGAAGTTCTAGGATAATACCTTGCTTTGTAGATTAGAGAAACAAGAGATTGAGGCTTAGTCAACAAATTCCACCATTGTTTGGCCACCATGGCCATATTGAACGATCTAAGGTCGCGAAAACCTAATCACCATTCCATTTCCTCACAAGTCAACTTCTCTCATGCTATCCAATTGATGCCCCATATTTTTGTTACTACCACCCCACCAAAAATAATTCATCATTTTTTCAATGTCATTTATCACCCCTCTCGGTAAAATAAAGATACTCATAATATAATTCGAAATGGCTTGTAGAACAAATTTTATAACAATCTCCTTCTCTACTTTTGAGAGGAACTGACCCCTCCACAAGTTAATCTTGTTCTAGACTCTATCTTTGATGAAAGCAAAGGTAGCCTTGTTGCTTCTACCAATCTTAGATGGAAAAACCAAATAAGTATGTGTTCCCAACACATGTCAGACATCCATAATGTCAGTAATATCTTCTTGAGCGGGCCTACTAAGATTTCTGCTGAAGAACACCTCAATTTTTGTCAAGTTGATCTCTTGGCCGAAAGCTGTAGCATTAGTATCAAGCACCTCCATGATTCTTGAATTTATTCAAGCTCTAATTTCTTACCTCGGATTCCTATGTAAATGAAGTTATTTTCCAGAAAATCTCTAGCTCAAGCAACAAACACTTTTTACTTATAAGAATTGTATAAGTAATACCTAGGATACCCCAAAATATGCATTTATCATATTTATGCTCAAGCTTAGTTGGAAATTTTCATTTAACATAAATTTCATAACCCCAAATATTCATGTAAGACATATGTGGTTAGGAGAATTTCTGCCACGAGTCTGAGTGTCTAAATAACCCCTGGCCAGACCATTTGGGAGAATGCCTCAATTATCTATACAATACCATAAAGGATCTAGTCATGGGGATGGTTCAATGTCGACTCTGACCATATTGTGTCCTATATTTTTTATTTGTCATAGTCCTTGAATGACAGACAATTTAGATACCTTGTGTCTAAAGAAGTTAAGTATATTCCTCAAGCATGGTTGAGGCCATTCGTTAGGAGGAGTTGGAAAAAATTGCATATCAAGATCATTAGGTGTTGTTCTTTTTAGCATTTGGTGTTGTTGGGAAATGATATGTCTTTTTTCTAGAATGCTTCTAATAAGAGAATAAAGTGTTCCATAAACTAGTTAACACTCTAACTATCAAGCGGGACCAATATTTGAATGAGTTAAACAAGGTGAGCCATCTGTTGAGAGGGTTAGTAACTAATGTACAAACTGTAAGTACCCTCACTTGTTAGTTGATATGGCACAATCACTTTTTGCAAGAGATGAAGAAGAAAGATGAAACCCTAACATTCGCTCAGTTGTCACATTCCATATGAGAGTATGTTATTACTAAGACAGGTCAATAATTGGAAATTTCTAGCATGATGATGGAGTTAATGTAACACCCCAATATTACCCTAAGTTGAATATGCACAAATCAGAGTAATTTAAAATTTCATACGTTAAATACTGAGGCGTCACAGCTTAAAAAAAACAACTCACTTTAAATAGTTTGATTTAAAGTATAAGTCTTAGATACATAGCATCGTCGGAAGACATAAATTGATTCAAAACATAAAAACATCTTCTTTATCAAACTTCTTCATCAAAATCATGTTTCTATAAATTATGATTTTTATTTACAAAGGAAAACAACAAAAGGACGACAACAAGACAACATAATAATTCCCCCCGAGTGCTACGTATCAGAGCGACACCGACTCGACTAATAGCAGCTATATACTCTGTCTTCATAACCTGCACGTTACTAATATAAAGGTAACGGCGAAACAAGTAAAGGGTGAGATACTCCAAAACATATAATTAAAGGCATGATAAATATATATATATATATATATATATATATATATATATATATATAGTTTAGAATTATAAGCGATATGGATTAGCAGGTTCATTCCACCACATATCTAAATCTCACCTACTTTTATCGCTATTCTAAAGTGTTTAATCTACACTTAATCGCCTAAGCCTCATCAGCACAATTCATCACAAAAACAAATACACTTCTGTCACCACGAGATCGTCACAAGCTAATACATCGCTAGTTAACACGACAATCATAAACAACAACATTAAACATTGCTAACAACATGAGAAACATAAACAATCATCACAATTTGGCTAAAGCCCATCACCGCTTGGCATAAAATCCCATCGCTTGGCATAAAAGCCCATTGTCGCTTTTGGCATAAAAGCCCATCGCTTGGCATAAAAGCCCATCGTCGCTTTTGGCATAAAAGCCCATCATCACAAACATCCTATTTACATTAAGCATTTCATCAAGTTAAATCATCGCAATTCAATATCATCCATCAATCAACAAAACCCAACGCCAAACAACTCAACATAAACATAACCGACTCCATGAGACACGACTATGTTATACATGTGATACCCATCGCTTTGTCCGTAATTAGGGACATTGGCATAAAAGCCTCTTCGCTTGGCATAAAATCCCTCTTCGCTTATGCAATGTATGTGACTCGACAATAAAACAACACAACACAAACACACCATCATCGCTCGTCAAAATTGGCATAAAGCCCACATCGCTATAATTTATCCACATCAAGATAAATATATCATCGCATCATAATTGCATTATGCAAAACGTCACATATAATTCATCATCATCAAAATCATGCATTCACAAATCGGAAGCATTTATTAATAACATCAATATACTCATCACATTATCATGTACAAAGACATATAACCTCGCATCGCATAATCAACAAGTATTCGCTAACTAATACGTCCTCGCAAAGATTATGTTTAATCACCTCACCTCATTATCGATTTGTTCACTAAATTCTACATACGGAAAGATAGTCAAACACCTATCATCGTCGCAAAAGCCATCCCTAATAACCGTCATTACTCCTAAACATCAACATCGTAATCGGATTGTCCATACATGTCTTAAATCCCTTAAAACGAAATCCGATTCAATTAAACGTAATTAAGTCTATTTCGGGTCATCTCGCAAAAACTCGCAACTTCTAAAAGCTAACCTCGCCACTAATTTCTACACGTCAAACTTAGCTAGCACGTCAATTTTCATTGAATTCGGAGCAACTTGCTCCGTCGTCGAATTTACCGAAGTCGGAAAATCGGAACACAAACGGGTTCCAAAGTAAGTGCGAAAAATCAGCATTTTTAAGGTTACAGATGCATCAACACGGGCCCCCGTGTGAATCAACACGGCCCGTGTTGAAAAGCCATCAGAACGTGCAAAAATCACCCAAGACAGTGAATCAACACGGGTGCCCGTGTGCATCAACACTGCCCGTGTTGATTGGCCTGCAGAAACCCAAAATTCCTATACAAGAGGGAAACACAGCCGTGTTGATCAACACGGCCCGTGTTGATGGACCTGCGTGAAACTTCATCTTTTCATTCCCAAACGAGATTCCTAACGGTTCGATTCGTTCTAATGATCATCAAAACCCATAATCCATACTCCTATTCCAACACTTCTAATCTATTTCATTCAACAACCAACCAACCCAAAACTCTATAAATCAACTTATCCACTTTCCCCCAAATCCAAAACATAAACATCAAAACCTTAACAATATGAGATGGAGAATCAAACCCCTTACCTCTAGTTTGGATGATCCATGGTGATGGTACAAAGCTCAACCTCAAGCTTCCTCTCTTGCTCTCTTGCTCTTCTTCTCTCCTTCTTCTTCTCCTTCTCAAAAACCCTCTCTTTTCTCTCCCAAGTTTCTATTCTTGGTGTGCTTGGAAATGGAAAGAAAAACAAAGGAAAGGGTTTTATAAGATTGTTTCTACTAGCTTCCAAGTTCCATGTTTGGTTTAGGTATAATGAATGGAAGGAAAAGGGAAAGAAAATGGTTTATAAAAGGTATTTCTACTAGTAAGCCAAGGGTGAAAACCCAATCCTCAATAATTGCTCCCCACACTCCTAACTTACTAATTATATCATCAATTCAACTCATTCAAATAATTCCGGGGAATTAAATATCAGATCGTAACGAAACGTCGCCAAATATATTAATAGATATATTACTTAACACAAACATTCTCGTCGCAAAAATAACTATCGATCGATAATTCGAAAATATTAATATGATATAATATTAATTAAAATAGGGCGTTACAGTTAAAGGCATAATTAAACGAGGCACAAGAAGGTTAGAAAAAGGCTGAGGAAGGTCTTCGAGAGTTCCATCCGAATAACCTTGATCTCTCTAAATAGTACGCAAAATCAGGGGAAAACAATTTTTTTGTTCTTCGTGTTTCTTTTGGAAATTCCTTGCAACAGGTGGGGTTTTTTCATCCCACAATGCACATTACTTGAGAACAAGTATTTATTTTCCATGAGATGATGGATGAGAATCCAGTCTTTGTTGAGGGAGAATGGACTCATATTATTTCTATATTCTTTTTTTTTGCATCTGGGATGAACTTACCCGGTGTGATATTTATTGTAAATAAATCCCATAATTTCTACTTCGTTTCATTTTCTTATTTTATTTTCTTACCATTGTTTCAACATGTTATTGCGTTGCTTTGGTTCCCTGAGTTCTTTTCTTTAGGAATTTTATAAAGTCTAAGGTTGTGCTTAGAAGTTTTGGAGGACGTGTCTAGAGACCTTGCCTTACCAAAGATTGGTACGATTTCTGTGACACCCCAAATAATTCAATTGTTAAATAATTAGAATTTTAATTATTAATTTAAATAAAGGTTTAATTATTGGTGTTTTTGAATTAATGAATTTAATTAATTAATTAAATAATGGGAGTGTTGGAGGTGTGAAGTAGAATTGGAGGGTGTGTGGAGTAAATTACTCTAATTATTCTAATTAATTTATTTCTATTATTTGGAATAATAAAAAGGAATAAATAAAGGAAGAAAGAGAAGAGAATTAGAGTTTTCATTCTACGTGCTTTTAAGAAGAGAAGAGAAAGAGGAAAAAAGTCAAGGCGTCGGAAGTTCGAAGAATCGACGCGAGGTAAGGGGTGATTTGGTCAGATTATTATGCCTTATAGGTTTTGATAATCAATAGAATGATTTGATCCGTTAGGAATCTCGAATTAGGAATTCTAGGTTGTGCCCTAATGCTATGATCCGACGTGAAAACTTCAATTGGAATAGATAAGAACGATTAATTTATGTAGGATGATTGTAGGTTAATTAGAAAGTATAATTATGTGGTTAATTGGATGTGAAAATGCATGATTTATTTCTGTTCTGTTGTAATATGAAGTTTGGTAATGGATGAGATCAATTGGAGTTGGAAAATAGTGTAAATAAACTGGTTTTTGTGAAAATAACACAGCATGCATCGACACATAGTGTTATGCAGTGATGCAAGAGGTCAAACTTTGGAAAAACAGAAACTGGAATAAGCTATGCATCGACCCATAACTCTATGCATCGACTCATGTGGCAAAAATTGAAGCTATGCATCAACACATACGTGTTATGCATCGATGCATACTGAACAAAAATGGAAAAATACAAAATTTTAAACGTATGCATCGACGCATACGATGCTTGTATCGACACAAGCTGATTATGCATTGATGCATGGGCTTATGCATCGATGCATACTGTACAGAAACAGAATATAACTTTCTGAAAATTGTTTTGGTCATATCTTTGCGACCGTTACTCCGATTTAGGCATAGTTGGTATCGTTGGAAAGCTTAGAGCGCGTACTATCCATTAAAAACATTTTTAAAACCCAGTAACCAAATCTTGAGGGATTAATATGGATTTCCGTAGGAAGAATTCGTTGTAATTTGTGATTGTTCGTTGTGTATACTTGCTGGATGTTAATTCCATGTGTTATAATTAACGTTATATGTTCATGATTATGCTGTTATCATATGTTGTTGGTGGTGTTAACCATGTATGGAATGATGTTGTGATATCATGTTCCTTATTTGAATGTTGCATGCTTTATGTTGCTCATGCATATGCATTCTGGTGGTGGTTAATTCCCATTGTGTAGAATTGGACCTGCAGAGCCAATACCCGTACCTAGTGTTCAGTGGTGGTGAGGCTAGATTCTTGACCCATTGGTGTATGGGCGAATCGTTGATTAGCTCTGTTTCCATGGTGTAAGCGGAACAGGGTGTGAATTTAGTTCACGTTTGGTACCACATGCATTGAGTCTGCATTGCATATGTAGTTATAACATGTTAGGATGATTTCCAGTGTTATAATTGCATTGATCATTATTATGTGCATAATGAACTGTATGGAATGTAATTGTGGATTGTAATCTGGTTATGCTAATGAGGGTGGAATAATGTATTGATTGTTTTTATTGTTTTAAAGAAATGTATAATGCATTTTAATTGTTGATGAAATCTCACTCTTACTTTGATGATTTCAGATTGAAGGGTTAGCCGCTTAGGAGCTGGTGAGGATAACCTTGAGCTATGCTATTTAGATTGTTTGCGTGTCAGTGTCATGCTCTGGTAGTTGTAACACTGGGGAACGATTGTTTTGGAATCATCGAACTGACTTATTTCTTTTGGTTTATGTTTGGAATAATTATGATTTGAATTTATTCTGGATTTTTATGTTATTTTCCGCTGTGTAAAACATAATCATTGGTTTTGAATCATTTAATGAAGTTCTTCAGTAGAAGCATGATTACTGTTATGGTGTTAATTATTTGAATTTTTAAATTGTAACGCCCTTTCGTTATGTTAAACTCTGATTAATTATATAATTCGCGGGGAAATTAGAAGGGGTGTTACAATAGTGGTATCAGAGCATAGTCGGTCGTGTCTTAGTGTCGTTATCTCTTTTATATGCGACTAGTGCAAGGTAACACTGTCGATACTTGTGTTCTAATGTGATTGTTTTGTAATGTTACAAAACAATGTCCGGGAGAGGTAACGAAAGAGACGATGCTGGTATTGCTGAGGCTTTGGGAATGCTAGCTTGTGTGCTGGGAGGAAATCAGTTGGGAGCTGGTATTTATGCTAACAGACAGTTGGGGAATTTTCAGAGGAACAATCCTCCATTGTTCAAAGGCACACATGATCCCGAAGGTGCTCAGAGATGGTTGAAGGAGATCGAGAGGATCTTCAGAGTAATTGATTGTGCTGAAGCACTGAAGGTGAGGTATGGTACTTACATACTGGCAGAGGAAGCTGATGATTAGTGGATTGCTACTAGGACTGAAATGGAACAAGATGGTATTGCACTTAATTGGGCTGTGTTCAGGAGAGCTTTTCTGAGGAGATACTTTCCTGAAGATATTCGGGGCAAGAAAGAGATTGAGTTTCTGGAGCTTAAGCAGGGCAATAAGACTGTGAGTGAGTATGCTTCAAAATTTACTGAATTAGCGAAGTACTATGCTCATTACAACAACGATGCAGATGGAGAATTTTCCAAATGTATCAAATTTAAGAATGGTCTTCGTGATGAGATCAAGAAAGGTATCGGGTATCAGCGCATCTGGAGGTTTTCTGATTTGGTAGACTGTAGTAGGATTCTAGAAGAGGATCTTGCTAATACTCGGAAAAATGCTCGAGGGTATGTGGATCGTAAAGGAAAGCAACAGATGGATCGTGAGAAACCTTAGGATAAGAATAATCAGAGATCCGGTGGTTGGAAGAAGCCTAGTGGGAGAGATTCTAGTGCTCCTATCAAGTGCTACAGGTGTGGTGAGATGGGGCATTAAGCTAATGAATGCAAGAATAATACGAGGAAGTGCTACAACTGTGGGAAAATTGGTCATGTAGCTACCGATTGTAGAGCAAGGAAAGTGACTTGTTACAACTGTGGTGAAGAGGGTCATACTCATCCGCATTGTACAAAACCCAAGAAGGAACAAGCTGGTGGTAAAGTGTTCGCTTTGTCTGGATCATAGACTAAGCCAGATGATCGGTTGATTAAAGGTACATGTTTTATTAATGGCATACCTTTGATTACGATTATTGATACTGGAGCGACACATTCTTTTATTGCTTTGGATTTTGCTAAAAGGTTGAACTTGGATATTTCTAATATGGATGGAATTATGGTTATTGACACTCATGCGTCGGGTTCAGTGACTACTTCATTTGTTTGTAGGAATTGTCCTATTGTGATATTTGGTAGGGGTTTCGGTATAGATTTAGTGTGCCTACCGTTAGAACAACTTAATATCATCCTTGGAATGAACTGGTTGGAATTTAACCAGGTTCATATCAACTGTTTTGCGAAGACGGTTATTTTTCCTGAAGAGGTTAGTGTTGAAGATGTGACTATGTCTATTAAGCAGATGAATTTAGCTGTTAATGAAGGTGTTGTGGTGATAGGGTTTATGTTCCGGATATTGTAGAACTTAGGAAGAGTATTTTGGAAGAAGGACATCGTAGTGGATTGAGTATTCATCCCGGTGCTACTAAGATGTATCATGACTTGAAAAAGTTATTTTGGTGGCCTGGAATGAAAAAGGAAATTGCTGAGTTTGTTTATGCTTGTTTGGTTTGTCAGAAGTCAAAGATTGAACATCAGAAACCGTCAGGATTGATGGGACCGTTTTTTGTTCCGGATTGGAAATGGGATGACATTTCTATGGATTTTGTATCTAGTCTGCCGAGGACAACAAAGAATTGTGGTTCTATTTGGGTTATTGTTGATCGGTTGACGAAATCTGCTCACTTTATTCCGATAAGAATGGATTATCCTATGGAGAGGTTGGCAGAATTGTATCTTGAGAAGATCGTAAGCTTGCACGGTATTCCTTCTAGTATTGTGTCAGATAGAGATCTGAGATTTACGTCTAAGTTTTGGACGGGGCTGCAAGAAGCGTTAGGTACTATGTTGAGGTTGAGTTCCACTTATCATCCGCAGATAGATGGTCAGACGGAGAGAACGATACAGTCGTTAGAGGATTTGTTGCGAGCTTGTGTGTTGGATAAAGGTGGAGCTTGGGATAGTTATCTACCATTGATTGAGTTTAACTACAACAATAGTTTTCATTCGAGTATTGGTATGGTTCCGTTTGAGGCATTGTATGGTAGGAGGTGTCGGACACCGTTGTGTTGGTACGAATCTGGAGAAAGTGCTGTGATTGGACCGAAGATTGTCCAACAAACTTCAGAAAAGATCAAGATGATTCAGGAGAAGATGAGAGCTTCTTAGAGTCGTCAGAAGAGTTATCATGATAAGAGGAGGAAGGATCTCGAGTTTAGTGAAGGAGATCATGTGTTTATGAGAGTTACTCTGATGACTGGTATTGGTCGAGCCTTGAAGTCAAAGAAGTTGACTCCACGCTTTATTGGTCCGTTTCAGATTACGAAGAAGGTTGGTAGAGTTGCTTATCATATTGATTTACCACCGCCGCTTGCGAATTTGCATGATGTCTTCCATGTATCTCAGTTGAGGAAGTACATTGTTGATCCGTCTCATGAGATTCAGGTAGATGATATACAGGTGTGAGATAATGACCGCTGAAGCATTACCGTGAGAATCGAGGATCTAAGTCAGCATTGGTAAAGAGATAGCGCTGGTGAAAGTAGCTTGGGGAGGATCAGCAGGTGGAAATGTTACTTGGGAGCTAGAGAGCCAGATGAAAGACTCGTATCCCGAACTTTTCGTCTAAGGTATGTTTTCGAGGACGAAAACTCTTTTTAGTAGGGAAGAGTTATGACACCCCAAATAATTCAATTGTTAAATAATTAGAATTTTAATTATTAATTTAATTAAAGGTTTAATTATTGGTATTTTTGAATTAATGGATTTAATTAATTAATTAAATAATGGGAGTGTTGGAGGTGTGAAGTAGAATTGGAGGGTGTGTGGAGTAAATTACTCTAATTATTCTAATTAATTTATTTCTATTATTTGGAATAATAAAAAGGAATAAATAAAGGAATAAAGAGAAGAGAATTAGAGTTTTCATTCTACGTGCTTTTGAGAAGAGAAGAGAAAGAGAAAAAAGTCAAGGCGTCGGAAGTTCGAAGAATCGTCGCGAGGTAATGGGTGATTTGGTCAGATTATTATGCCTTATAGGTTTTGATAATCAATAGAATGATTTGATCCGTTAGGAATCTCGAATTAGGAATTCTAGGTTGTACCCTAATGCTATGATCCGACGTAAAAACTTCAATTGGAATTGATAAGAACAATTAATTTATGTAGGATGATTGTAGGCTAATTAGAAAGTATAATTATGTGGTTAATTGGATGTGAAAATGCATGATTTATTTCTGTTCTGTTGTAATATGAAGTTTGGTAATGGATGGGATCAATTGGAGTTGGAAAACAGTGAAAATAAACTGGTTTTTATGAAAATACGCAGCATGCATCGACACATAGTGTTATGCATCGATGCAAGTGGTAAAACTTTGGAAAAACATAAACTGGAAAAAGCTATGCATCGACCCATAACTCTATGCATCGACTCATGTGGCAAAAATTGAAGCTATGCATCGACACATACATGTTATGCATCGATGCATACTGAACAAAAATGGAAAAATACAAAATTTTAAACGTATGCATCGACGCATACGATGTTTGTATCGACACAAGCTGATTATGCATTGATGCATGGGCTTATGCATCGATGCATATTGTACAGAAACAGAATATCACTTTTTAAAAATTGTTTTGGTCATATCTTTGCGACTGTAACTCCAATTTATGCATAGTTGGTATCGTTGGAAAGCTTAGAACGTGTACTATCCATTAAAAACATTTTTAAAACCCAGTAACTAAATCTTGAGGGATTAATATGGCTTTCCGTAGGAAGAATTCGTTGTAATTCGTTGTGAATACTTGCTAGATGTTAATTCCATGTGTTATAATTAACGTTATATGTTCATGATTATGCTGTTATCATGTGTTGTTGGTGGTGCTAACCATGTATGGAATGATGTTGTGATATCATGTTCCTTATTTGAACATTGCATGCTTTATGTTGCGCATGCATATGCATTCTGGTGGTCGTTAATTCCCATTGTGTGGAATTGGACCTGCAGAGCCAATACCCGTACCCAGTGTTCAGTGGTGGTGAGGCTAGATTCTTGACCCATTGGTGTATGGGCGAATTGTTGATTAGCTCTGTTTCCATGGTGTAAGCGGAACAGGGTGTGAATTTATTTCACGTTTGGTACCACATGCATTGAGTCTGCATTGCATATGTAATTATAACATGTTAGGTTGATTTCCAATGTTATAATTGCATTGATCATTATTATGTGTATAATGAACTGTGTGGAATGTAATTGTGGATTGTAATCTGGTTATGCTAATGAGGGTGGAATAATGCATTGATTGTTTTATTGTTTTAAAGAAACGTATAATGCATTTTAATTGTTGATGAAATCTCACCCTTACTTTGATGATTTCAGATTAAAGGGTTAGCCGCTTAGGAGCTGGTGAGGATAGCCTTGATCTGTGCTATTTAGATTGTCCGCGTGTTAGTGTCATGCTCTGGTAGTTGTAACACTGGGGAATGATTGTTTTGGAATCATCGAACTGACTTGTTTCTTTTGGTTTATGTTTGGAATAATTATGATTTGAATTTATTCTGGATTTTTATGTTATTTTCCGCTGTGTAAAACATAATCATTGGTTTTGAATCATTTAATGAAGTTCTTTAGTAAAAACATGATTACTGTTATGGTGTTAATTATTTGAATTTTTAAATTGTGACGCCCTTTCGTTATGTTAAACTTTGACTAATTATATAATTCGCGGGGAAATTAGAAGGGGTGTTACAATTTCCCTACCCCTAAGTTTGAGTTTAGTTCGAGGTTTACATAGTGGAGACTTACCTCTAGGGGTGTGCCATAATTACCTCTAGGTTTTATGGTATGTGGTATTTATCTATGCAACTTACATTTTTGGGTCTTAATTGCTTTGATCATACACTGGTAGTGTTTGTGATAACCCCCACGGTTCATGCATATCCTTTGCCATCATAAAGAATAAACTTCATAAAAATTTATTTGTTATCATTGAAAAAGATATTACATTATGAATTACAGAGCACTTATATATATATATATATATATATATATATATATATATATATATATATATATATATATATATAAGGAACTTAACTAATTGACTATGGTGTTATTTATTGGCCTCTATGCGTGTGGGTGAAATGAAACATGGTCTACTTCACCCAACATTTAGAATTGGCATTTGTACCTATCACATCATAATGATTCATGTCACAAAGGTCCGTCTTTTCTTTTGGCGTTTTGATTGTCATTTGTTTCACTCGCTTAGTGAGTAAGATCGTGTTGATTTCTACGAAATTCTTTTTATATTCCTTTTTTGTTATATTACAAAGCTTTGTGTACCCTTCATGTTGCAAATAAGTCGACTCATATCATCCCAAATTTTCATAAATGTTGTGACTCTTCATTTTTAAGTGGACTTGAGATTCCACCACCTCCAACATTATCGAGAAGGATCTTGCCAAGATGATGTTTTAGTAACTTATACAAGGAACTACTAAGAAATACAAGTCAAATATCCTTGTGTCTATTCCTTCCCCCCATGGTGATAATTAGCTCAATCTACCCCCATGGGAGAGTTACCGTGTTGTTGAGGCCATAAATTTTCCTTTTTTTAGCCCTAGTTTTTCAAAAATCTCAACATGCATAATGTCACCAGAACTTCCCCCATCAATGAGTATGTTAAATACGTCAAAGTTGGCTGCGTATGATTGCTTTTATCTCCACAAGAAAAAAAATTCATTTGAGATTCCACCTATTTTTTCATTATCCCAAAATTAGGGAACGAGTCTCTAAGTTTTTCCTACAAGGCTTATTCCATCCTCCCTTATAACACCCGTCAACTCAGATTTTCTTCTTTTTATCGTAACTTTGAATGGGTTCCTTAGTCGAGGAAGGCCCCCAAATATGGATATGATGTATTGATACTTTCCTCTCTAGTCTTCTACTACATCATTAATGTTGTCTTTCTTTCCTTTAGCCTTGTTGAGGGCCTTTATAGTTTTCTTTGAAAGGAGCCCTTTTCTTGGTAGGGAGGTCATTTTTCTTGTTGTATTTACTTTTTTCTTGATATTCATTTCGACCGCCCTCTGGGTTGTACAGGTTAAGTTGCCCTTTTTTAATTAATTCTTGAATCGCATACATCAAGTGTATATATTCGTTAGTGTTATGGTCATGAATATTGTGAAAATGGAACTACTTTGGTTTATCTATCATGGCTTATTCCTTAACCGGGTAAGGGTTCTTGACATGGTTTCTTGAAATTCCGTGTTTACACATTGTTTCTAAATTATCTCCCTCTATATGTTCAAAGTAGTGAATTATGAGAACCTGACCCTAGGTCCCCAAACTCTGCCATCTTAATGACAATTATAGTCATTCACATTCATTCATCCATGTCTGAGGGATCCCAACTCCTCGTCCTTTCTCTTCTTCTTAGGTTATTATTTCTTCCTCATAGTTGACATAAAGTTGATTCTTTTCCAGCATGTCTTTTAAGATAATAGCTCTATTCATCTCCATATGCTCGCAAAACATACAATTTTTCCTCAAACCCTTATTGAACATCTATAACTTTAAGTTGTCGTCCATCCCCTACTTCTACTGATACCTTTGTAAATCGGTCAATATATTCCAATATGCCTTGCTTCTTTTTCTATTGCATTCCACTGAGAACGACTATGGTGGTGGATTTTCTCCTGATTGTGCAGAGAAAGAGTCACATAACTCACTTCATGAACTTATGCTTTTTTCTTGGAGAGCCTTGAACTATATTAAGATGGCTCATTTGAGGTTCAAAACAAACATCTTTCATCTTATGAATCCCCTAGAATGATAATAATCCATCATAGTATCAATATTCTTGATATGTTTGTCTGGATCCCTCGTTCTTATAACTCTCCAACTTTGGGGGGGCTTTTAAATAGATTTTGGGATTTGGTGTCGAGGATCCATCTTGAGAGAGGGTGGATTTTTCGACTACAGGTTAGAGCTTCAGTGTCATGTTGCTCCTCCCTTCTAGAGTGGCGTGATGGTGATCAATAATTACGACGGTCATTCAGTGGCGCGTGACTCCTTTTTATTCATCCACTACCATGAGACAAATCCAGTGTCCTCAAAGCATGTTACGCTCTAGCGATCAGGGGGTTTCCATGTATGGTGAAATAGTGTTGATAAGAATATGTACTAGTTTTCCTATTGTTACCTTGAAAAATTTTAAGGTATTTAAGCACGTGTGGTAAAGGAAGATGTTCCCATGAGCTAAGGGTAATCTTCTGAAATAAGGGTTTTTTAGGATATTAAAGCCAAGGTATTTGAAATTTGGTTTTGTCAAATTAAAGAATTTAATGATCAATGGGAATATTAAGCCAAAATGTCGAAATTGGGAATTGTCGACCAGAAGGAGAAAAGTTGTTAACAAATGACAAGATATTTGGAAATTGGTCTAGTCGACCAAAGGATGAATAATAAGTAAAATAGTCGAAATTGGTCTCATCGACCAAAGGGAGTTCAAGACTTAGAGGGATTTTTGATGATTCAGTCCATCTAGAAGGTAACTGTTGTACCCCAAAATTTACCCTATTCTTTTCTGTGTTTCCCTGACTTATAATTCCATTGCATAAACATACATGTAATAGCATGCATAGTATTCGTCATAAGGAGTATCAGGTTCCAAGTATTCCAAATGACACCCAAAAAGAGTTTACTTCTCAATAAAGTGGATTTCGATTTTCAGCGCACTTTGGGCACTCCAGAAGGCATATCTCTCGTCTCCTTGGGTATTTTCAGTTGATGTTCGACTGGCATTTCCCTCTCATTATTATTTACAACTTTCATTTGAAGGTCAAGAGCGGATTGTGTGGAGAAGGCTCTCAGAAGAGTCATTTTCCCCGGCAGATCAAGCTGATGCTAGTGCTGAATCGTGCGTTTTGGCTCACCGAAAAGGCTTTATGTCCTAGCTGGAAGCTAGGCTTTATCTCCTAGCTGGAAGCTCGGAATTGAGCGGGACCGATTTCTAAAATTTCGTATCAAAGTCCTCTACAACTTTCATTTGCAACTCGGGAGCTGATTCTTTACCGATCGATACCAGAATTTTATTCTCTGAGTTTGATTTTGAGTTGAACCGAGCAATTTTCATCTGATACGTGAATTTTGAAAAATCATATCTCGCTCGATTTTCATCGAAACAGGACGGGACTGGTGCCAAAATTTCAAAAATCTTGTTAGCTTCGAATGTCCCAGAGATACGCATGTGCAAATTTCGATCAAAGGATCCTCGTCCGAGGCATTTTCCCCACAGAATGCGAACGAAATCATGCATGTGTCAGTGGTCCAAAATTGATGCTGAAACTTCAAAATTCCTATTTCCTTGATAATTCATCGGATCAAGTCAGGATTTTGATTCTCGCAAGCAAAATCGCATTCCGGACACTTTTCGTTTACATTCCGACTCCGAATTCCGCACGGATTTGGCTGTTTTGGATTAATTACAAAAATTATTCGGATAATCATAATTAGCTTGTTGATTAAGGATTCAAAGCTGTAAATAGATTTTCCTCTTCACAAATCACAACAACACAATCATTTGCTTAATTTTCCACTACCACAAACACTCCAATTCTCTCAAGTCCAAAAGCACAAAAACTCAAAAAGTTCAAATTCCAACTTTCCCTCCAAGCAACCACCGCAAGCCGCCACCGGACCTCCGTTCACCACCGGCTTCAACCATAGACCGCGCTAAGCCCGCCCTCCGCGCTAAGCGCGACTTGTGAAATCTGGTTTTCTCCATTGCAGCTTCTCCTACTTCAATCTACATCTCCTTCTCCTCCGTCTTCTCACATTTGACATGGAAGGAATGGTTTCATCTTGATCTTCTCTTCAACTTCAAGATTTAAGGATTTCTCTTCTTCTTCCTCAATTCTCCATTGAAATCCAAGCTCTTCTTCAAGGATTCAAGCTTAATTCTGAAGATTATCAACAATTCCCCATTGATTTGGTATTTTCTTTGAAGAGCACAAGGAATTCCTCTTCAATTCGACTCAAACTTCAAGTGCACGTAAGTGTTAGGTTCAAATAAGCACTTATTTTAAGTTGTTTTTGACTTTCAGCTTTTCTTGAAATTGAATACTGAAATTGCATGCAAATTCAATGTAGATTCTAGATCTTGAGCTTGTTCTTTTGAATTTCTTGATTTGAGTTGAGTTTTGCCGCCTTATTCGTGTCGGAGTGAGGATTTCTTTGTAATAGCATGCATATACACTTGTGCATCTATTTTCCCCTTGCATATAGGACATAAACTCATACATTTTGCATCATCTATCGCATGTTCATGCATTGGTGAGTATTTATCTTGATCAATTTCATTGATTCATGGTGATTTGAAGCATAACTTGCATTCAACATGTAGACATTCAAGCATTAGTGCATTGTGCATGAACTTGTTGCATGTGCACTCCAAATGTTTGTGTCAATGCTTGACTTAGATTCTCTGAAAGAAAACCTCAAAATGTCATGGCTAGCTTTCATCATCACGCACATGAGCATTGGTTTTATCGATTCGATTTGCATTCCTTGCATGTTCATTCATTACTTTGATATGAGCATTGGTTTTATCGATTCGATTTGCATTCCTTGCATGTTCATTCATTACTTTGATATGAGCATTGGTTTTATCGATTCGATTTGCATTCCTTGCATGTTCATTCATTACTTTGATATGAGCATTGGTCTTATCGATTCGATTTGCATTTCTTGCATGTTCATTCATTACTTTGATATGAGCATTGGTTTTACCGATTCGATTTGCATTCCTTGCATGTTTATTCATTACTTTGATATGAGCATTGGTTTTATCGATTCGATTTGCATTCCTCACATGTTCATGCATCTTTACATGTATGTGAACATTGGTTTTATCGATTAGATTTGCATTCCTCACATGTTCATGCATCTTTACATGTATGTGAATATTGGTTTTATCGATTCGATTTGCATTCCTCACATGTTCATGCATCTCTACATGTATGTGAACATTGGTTTTATCGATTCGATTTGCATTCCTCACATGTTCATGCACCTTTACATGTATGTGAAATTTGGTTTTATCGGTCAATTTGCATTCCATACATGTTCGTTTAGCTCTCGTTTGTTACTGGATTATGGCCTAACGGTATGGATCGAATTTTGGCATGGAAACATTACAAACAAGTGGTCTGGTTCAAAAAATAATTTTTCTGCAGGTTGCAGGTCGCGCTAAGCGCAGTCCAGAGCGCGCTAAGCGCAAAATGTTCTGACTTTTTGGGTTGCAGGTCGCGCTTAGCGCGGTATGCCGGGCTTAGCGCGGTCCATTGGTTTATTTTTTCTGATTTTCTCGATTCTGATGGTGAACATTAGTCACCCTAGCTATGCTTGGCTACTGTTTGTGCTCCATTTCATGCAGGGACATGCATCGCACACGCATGCGACTCATTTCTTCGATACTCGCAAACTTTTCTTCTACTTGCTTTTTGGGTCTAACTCCCTTCTTGCAGGTCTTGCTTGAGCTTGTACACCCACGTGCGCATTATTCTCATCCTATTTTGCTTGCATTAACCTTGTTCTTGCAGGCATTGTCGCTTCGGATGCGTATCGACACGTATTCCGCTTATTATAGTGCTTTGAACAATTCTCACCAGTTTACTCTTATTGCATGGCTGCAGTACTTGAAGTTTTCTGGAGTATTTCTATAGCTCGCAGTGCCCTTCGGATTCCATATCCGTTCGGTAGTTTCTACACTGTTCATTGCATTCTCTTACAACTTTCCTAGATATCATGAGAACTGGGCTTTACAGCTTTCTTTTGCCATGAGAAGTAGGAATGGAGATGCATGATGGGGCTTTCGTAGTTGGAGCATGTTCAGGAACCCCTCTGGTTTATTTAAAGACCCGTTTAGGGAAATTCTACTTGTGAAGTGTGTTTGCTTGTTCGTTTCTTGCAGGTTCCCTTGGTTAGGATTGGTTCTTTAGCCTAGACATTAGGATCCACATCCTTTGCATGTCAATGTAGGTAGAGATCTCCCTTGCATCCTCAACCATAGGTTCGACCTTTTCCATGACAACATCAGGGTAGTGCCTAGCTAGTTTCCCTCTTGTTTTTGCTAGTTTCTTTTTGCATCTTGCATGTGATTAAAACTAAAGCTTCTTCTTTTCCTTTCAAAACTCAAAACACATAATAATGGTTTGAACTCCTTTCTCAAGGTAAAAACAACCAACCAACACAAACTCTTTTCACCTTTGTGCGTTTTTCTCTTCTTTTTGTGTTTAAAACTTTTTTCACAAGTAAAAAACACAAAACCCACCAAAAAAAGTGAGCCGAACTACGACGCTCTGACTTTCCCATTGCACGCGGGAATACGTAGACATCTTGTCACGGGGCTCGATCGAGCAAAATTTGTAAATACTTCCTTCTTTTCCCCGTGGTTTCTTATTTTCTCTTTTCTTTTGCATGCATGATTAGTGATTAAGCATAGATATAACACACCCTTTAGCTGGAAATAGAAAGTGGATACCATAGAGTACTACGGGCGTGTGGGGTGCTAATCCCTTCCCCTCGCGTAACTAACTCCCTTACCTAGATTCTCTCGATCTCACGGTTATAGGACCGCGATTTCTCCCCTCAGGTTCACTCGATGTTTTCCTTTCTCCCTTGTGAGATAAAAGACGTTCAATGGCGACTCTATTTGATACCAGTTATCAGTCGTAGGTTCCGCAGGTGTCTTCAGTAACGTCGAAGCAAGCCAGAAGCGGGAAGGTTTAAATTTTGAAGTCAACAAGTTACCAGCAGTTTGAGTTCTAATTGAGCGCTAAATAGGTGGAGAAAGCTGGAGGAGCAGTTGTTTTAGGCTAAGATATGTGTCAGTAGATAATGTACATAGGCAGTTACGTTGTAATCACTATAAATAAGAAGGTTCAGTGTAGAATTTTGGGGTGTTCACTTGTACTAAAATCACTTGTCAAACTCGATTATTCCAAGCATAAGGAAGCAAAGAGTGTAGAAGTGTTTAATGTACGTGAATCACTATTTATATTTCAATGCAAATCCTTTACTTTTCAATCATCTTTTTTGAATACTTTACTTGCTTTCTTTTTTACTTTTGAGCAATTTCCTTACATTGTTTTCTGTTACGCGTAAACAACTCAATGTTAGAACATAGTTTGGTTCTAATCATATCTTAGATTTTGATGATAACAAGTGAAATTTTTTTTGTATAATAGATATGATACTCTGATGTATATTGTTTTCATTTCAGATAGAGTTCTGACTCAAGCATTCAAGAATATATAAATATCAAAATTATGCTGAGCAAACAAGTATTAGAAGTTCTAATGAAGAATGGAACTTTTGGTCACGCACGCTGAAAGCAACTTCTGAAGGAAGGATGCTAAGTACAACCTCTGATAGAAGCACCAAAGAATGTTCTGATTATAATATGTTTTGAACAAGGCTTACAGAAGATCATGAAGTATCAGTATGTCATCTTCTAAGACAAAGTCTACTACAGTAACGTTATCCTACTAAGCTAAGACGACTGGAGTACTTGAGTGGTTCAACTTTCTAGGCACTTGGAGAAAACAAAGCACATGTAATTAAACATGCTTAATTATGCTTTCCAGTAACCAATACACGCAAAAGTTTCAACGAAAAAAGTTTAGAAGCTCTATATATAGTGCAACATTCAAATAAGCAAATTAACAATTCATTCAGAGAGAACTTATGTTGGCAAAATCAAAATCATTATTCTATTAAGTTTATTTCTCAGTTTTTGAGCTAAAATACCTTGTGTAAAATCACTTTTGTGATAAATATTTTTAGAAGCAATTATATACACTTTGCCTAGAAGTTCTTGAGTAATTGTTCCTTGAGAGACCAGTTGGGTCAGATTTCTCAAGAGGGCTAGGACTAGTTAAGTCTTAGAGGTGTTAGTCACTTGAAGTTGGCTTGTGCATTGTTGTTAGTCACAACAGTTGGTTGTGCAGTTGTAATCTTTTGATTATAATGGATTAAGTCCTCATTGAGAGAGGCGAAGTCACCTTGACGGGTGGACTGGAGTAGTTTGAGTTTTAAACGAACCAGGATAAAAATCCTTGTGTGTTTAGTTTTGTTGTTAAGTAAAAGAAAAATTTAAAAGGGAAAACCTTATTCAACCCCCCTTCTAAGTGTTTTCTAAGCCTTCACTCAATACCTTCTATCAATCACGAGTTATCAATCAGTCAGTCTATTGATTCTTAAACAACACTTTTAAGTTATTGTTTAGTTCGTACAAACACCTTCTGTCAGTCACGAGTCAACAGTTAGTAGGTCGAATTATAGTGTGGAATGTAACACCCCTTCTAGAATACCCCGAATAATATTAATTATATCAACGATTAAAGTCATAATTCATCAGAGTTAACACGGAACAGGGATGCCACAATTATTAAATAAAATAAAATCTCTAAATAAGCAGTGGCCATGCTACACTGAGGATCATTATTCCAACTCATTCAATCAATTTAAGACCATGTCTTACACAGCGGAAAATACCAAAAACAAAACTGATTAAACCATAATTATTCTCAAGGAGATCCAAAGAAACAATTGAATAAAACTAAATCCTCAACTAAACATTCCCCAGTGTTACAACCTAATCAGAGCATGACACTGACACGCGGACTTAAAAGACAAGCTCTAGAGCCATCCTCACCAACTCCTCAGCTGCTAACTTTAATCTGAAATTGTTAAAGTAAGGGTGAGACTTCTCATAATTAAAACACATTATAAGCTTTTCAATCAACAATATATCACAAGCATATTATTTCACCCACTTAACACAAATTCAAATTCAACACACGATCACAATCATACAAGTCTTTATGCATAATCAATAGACAACAAAAGAATTGCAACACTGGAAGACATCCTAACATGTTACAATCCCATGCAAACACAAATGCAAACACAATGCATGTGGTACCAACACGTGACTAAGTAACCCAACACTGATCCATCATCAACCGGATACAGTAACCATCGATTCGTCCATAAACACCCGAACACGAATCCAGACTAACCACCCATCCTCACTCGGGTATCGGGTATCAGTTATCGGCAATCCAAGTCAAATTCCACACAATGGGAATTAACTTCACCAAGACAATGCACATGCATGCACATCACTAGCATGCAACATCAATCAGTCTATGTAATACATCAATTTACCATAACTGAATCAAAACTAACAACATGATATTTCAACCATCATGCATACAATTAACAGCAGCATAAACATGCTTTACATCCACATAATACCAATACATCCATCACCACAGGATCTTTGCTACATACACATTAATATGCGTCAGTCAAAAGTCACCCATTTCGGAATTCGGCTCATTTTCAAAATAATTTCAAGTTTTGGAAAATCTTTTCATTTTATAAAAGAGAGCATTAAATTTAAGAAATAACGTCCAAAACAGCGCTCAAAACGGACTTACGGTTTGAAAGTTATGAATTTTCAAAGTTTGACATTTTACAAAAAAATAAAGCAGAACCCGGTTCCTACCTATACAGGAACCGGTTCCTGAAAAGCTTCAAAAACTCGCCTCTGGAAAATTGTATGGGAACCCGGTTCCTACCCATACAGGAATCGGTTCCTGAGTGCATTTTTCCAGTTTTTTCACAAATTTTCTATGTGGAACCCGGTTCCTCCCCACTGGGAACCGGTTCCCACGTGTTGCAGAGCCATTTCCTGCACTTTTGACAGCATTCATTCATTCTCAATCAAACCCAAACTTACCCATACGAATTTCAACATGGGAACACTAAAAGACATCCAATTTGCATCATTATCACATCAAACAACATATTTCCATCATTCTTATTTAATATCTGACACCCTAAATGTTTTCAACCTACAATCTGACACCATCTGACACAATTAGGTATACATCCATGGAAACCTAGAAATTCCTAAACTGATATTTCCTAACATGCTATGATCTATACAGTCAAATTCGAAACCGATAATATGAAATAACTAATCGAAATCACCCCTTACCTTGTGGGTTCTTCGAATTCTGACACCTTAGGTCTTCTTCCTTCTTTTTCCTCTTCTCACTTCACGTATCTTTGTTTTCTCCAAAAATAACTCCTTTTTCTTTCTTTCCTTCTTTTATTCCTTTTATTCTTCTAACATAAATAAAATAAATTAAATAATGTGAGTAGAGTCTTTTACTCCTCACACCCTCACTTTACTCAACACACCTCTAACAAATCCATAATTTAATCCCAATAAATCTAATATATTAATAAATTATGTTCTCAATTAAATTAATAATTAAAAATCATAATTATTTAATTATCAAATTATTTTGGGGTGTCACATGGAAAACTTATGTTGTACTTATTCACTTATTCATAGAAAACTATTTCTCATAGTAAGGATTTCAACAGAACAAGTATATTTTCCAAACTCTTAGCACATGTCTTAAGATCAATTGGTGGATCTTGTGAGTAACCCTTAGCTTTTAGGGATTTGGGAGGACCAAAGGTTGTTTAACATTTTCCAAGTAAACAAATTGGCACGCCCAATGGAACGAGTACTAAGTGTCTTTTGTTAAATATTACAAGTGTATGAGACTTAGGAGTGGGAGTTTAGCCAAAGAGTATAATAAACCACCTACTAGGAGATGTACACCAAGGATGACTAATCCTACCCCGAACGTAGACGAAATACCGTCATGAACTTTGAGTTCTATGGATCCAGTAATCTCTCAGGTTGCACATTTGCCTCCTCTAAACAATCCAACTGTCCCAGTGTCGGATGCAGTCTCTACGCCCATTTCTCAGGCTCCGTCGGCGAGTCCAGGTCCTACGATGACTACGACTAAAATACCTCATGTGCCTCGTTTTGGCACTACAAATCCTGTTTATAGAATTATGTATTCCATGATGCCATGATATCAGTCGATATCAAACGCAGTGGTAGTGTCAGATAATGTTAAAAATTTGAATTCTCCCTTACAAGGGTCTGCACCAGGAGGAAATATAGGCAACCCAAATAGAGGAATATCTTCTCAGCCAGTAGTACAACCTCTCACTTACACGTCAGTAGTACTGTTAAGGCAGCAGATGGATGATAATAATCATGAGTTAGTTAATATGTTAACTAATTAAATGGGTAATGTATTTAACCATATAATACAAGAGTCAGCTGAGAATAATAGGCAGTCCGCTGAAACAAATCGATAGACGATTGCCCAATGAACACGTTTGTGTAACTTCTTGGGTGCTCCCTTAGCGCCTGTTCGACATGCGCCACCTACTGTTCGATTAGCTTCCCCTGGTCAAGCATACATGGGGGAAATAGAAGATGAAACTATCTATCAGGGACAAGTGATAGTGCCTTAGAGAAATCTTGTAGTCGATCCACCTAGGGTATTAGTTAATCGACAACAAGAGGGTGATCAAATTGTTGATCAAATTCGACAAGATGATTTAGCCGTAGAAAATAATTTAACCACTATTGTCAAAAGAATTATGGCTAGGAATGATATGAATACTACAATTAAGAGGCCAACATATTCTTCCCCTTTGTTTGAGTATATCTTACAGACTGGAAAATTCCTAAGTATACAAAATTTGGGCAAGAATCTGGGGAGTCGAGAGTAGAATAGATTTCTAGATACTTGACTGAGTCGGGGGATATGGCAAATAATGAAAACTTAAGGGTAAAAAAATTTCCCTCATCCCTCACTAAGGCAGCCTTCATGTGGTTTACCATTCTGCCTCCAAAATTTATGAGGGGCATTCAAAAATTAGTTTGGTAGAATTGTCGAACATTAAAAGAAGGTTTGCTAAAAGCATTCATGACTATCTGAATAGATTTAGGTTTTTGAAATCAAGATGCTTTACTCAAGTGCCAGAACATGAACTTGTTCAAATGGCTGCTGGTGGTTTAGATTATTCCATTAAGAAGAAAATAGACCCAGCCTTTGTGATAAGTATGTCACAACTAGCTGATAGAGTTCGACATCTAGAGCGTCTGAGATTAGAAAAAGTCAGACATATTAAGGCTAAGGCTAAGAAAGAAAAAGTAGCCTTCATAGAATATGATGACACATATCCCATTTATGAGGCCGACTATATCTCACCAACAGAGGCAGAAGTCGATGTGGCTGAAATAAAGTCAGGGCTTTCATATGAGTGTAAATTACTATTTCCTACTAAAGGGAAAAATCCTGTCGTAAACAATTCAAAGTTTCCAGCGAAAACTTATATCTTTGATGTCACTAAGTGTGAAGAAATTTTTTATTTATTAGTTCAAGATGGTCAAATTTTAATACCTCCAGGTGCTAAGTTACCACCATTAGAACAATGACAGAAAAGAGGTTTTTGTAAATTTCGTAATTATCTTGGTCACACAACCTCTCAATGTTTTCTTTTCAGGGATCTCGTATAGAAATCGCTGCAAGAGGGCAGGCTGAAATTTGCTGCAAGAAAGGTGAATATTGATGTTGACCCTCTTAGGCAGGAAGAGGCATTTTTTGTCGACCCATTCGACATTCACATGGTGGAAATCACTAAGTTTCCTGATGATGACATGGTAGAGGGTACTGAAGAAATCCTGATGTCGACTTGGCTGATGTATACCTAAGACCTGAGGAACACTTGTTGTACTTTCTCTACCGCTGCAAGAACAAGGGTTCACAAGCTTGTTTGTGGTCCCAGATGTGGCGCTTTGACTGATAAGATAGCTGCTGAAAATTTCTAGAAGCTATAGTTGGAGAAGGCCAAGGGTAAGCCGTATAATCAGAGGTTTCCTACATCAAGGTGAAACAAACGGCCGAAAAATCATCATCTGATATATAATGGGATATATCAATGAAGTCTTCATCGAACGTTTTTTATCCCGCCGAGAAGGAAAGGTAAACATCGAGTAAACCTGAGAGGGAGAAATCACAGTCTTGCGACCGAGAGATTGGGTAAGGAAGTTTGTGACGCGAGGGGAAGGTATTAGCACCCCACACGCCCGTAGTACTCTAGGATATCCACTTTTACTTTCTATCTAATGGGTGTAATGGTCTAACTATATATGTATATGAGGTATAATGCATGCAAGAAGAAATGAAGAATAAAGAAATAAAGAAAGGAATAAAAGAAAGAAAACAACAGAGAAAAGAAGAAAATATTTACAAAAGTTGCTCGATCAAGCCCCGCGACAGGATACCTACATATTCCCTCATGCAACGGGAAAGTCAGAGCACCATAGTTCGGCTCACATATTTTGGTTGGTTTGTGTTTTTTAGTTTAGAAAATGAGACAATAAACAACAATGACGAAACACCTTCTATAATGACGAAACATCAGCAATAGACGGGACGACGAAACATCAGCAACAAACGAGATGACGAAACATCAGCAGACGAGATGACGAAACATCAGTAGACAAGATGATGAAACATCAGCAGACGGGATGACAAAACATCAGCAGACAGGGATATTGGTTTGTATCTTTTATTCTGGAAAACAGTTTCATATGATTAGAGTGTCTTAATGCACTTGACAAAACAAGATTTTAATTTTAAGGATGCAAAAGGATAAAGTTAAAATGGCTATGGGGGAACTAACCTATTTCTAATCCTAATAATTATCATACAAAGTTGTTCCTAAGTTATGGGTATGAATAAGGGGAACTACTTATTATCTACCTAATGTTGGCATGCATGGATACTTAACCTAATGTATAAACTCGATAACTATCCTAATCGAGCGATCTTAAGGGAAAAATATAAAATCAATCATCTTGGTTAAAAAACCAAATGAGAAAAGGGGGAAGAAGCAAACAAAGTGCTTTGGCAAAAGCACACAAACCAAACACCCACAAATGCAAAGAAAGAGGAGAATGAGATGAAGTGGTAACAAGTGAGTGAACAATCATGCAAAGTGTCATGTGAAGTAAGGTAAGTAGACATAATATACATATATAAGGTTTATATAAACCATAAACAAACATCAAACATCATTATGAAGACATGCATGCAAAGTTAGTACACAAACTAGTCCTAAAAGCATACAGAAAGCAAATTGTGTGAGATTTTAAGCATAGATGAGATGAAGGAAGAATTAGGAGGTAAAATGACACAAAAGTCAGTAGCTAACATGTTAAATCTTATTTACATCATGCAAATAAAACCACAAAAGATTCACGAATAAAATTCTACAAGAGTGCGCACACATGCAACAATTGTGTGTGGTAAAGTGAATACAAGTGTGCGACATACATAACATGAAAAGAGAGTGTCAATATAAAGTGATTAAAGTAGTAATATCACATAAAAGTATTCACAATCAAATCACAAAGAAAACATCACAAGGATACAATCACAACACTAGTACAAAAACTAGTCGATAATTTGACCTAGAGAGCATTTACAAGTCAAAAGAAGCCAAGAAAAGGAATAGATGAAGGGAAATGAACCATGCAAGGTTAAGATAAATAGAACACAGTATCCAAGCATACAAACATGCATAAGAAATATCCACGAACAAATCACTTAAGGAGAACAAAATCAATCCATACAAGTATGTGCACGTGTGTGCTCGAGCATACTTGTGCTAAGTGCAACAACCCCTTCTAATTCCCCAAATATTATATATATATATATATATATATATATATATTACACAATCAGAGTAAATAGAATGTGTCATTTGAATCATACATGCACACTGGTCATCGTCATAACACATATTTGAATCTCATGCTTTAGAATAATTCATGCATTTTCACAGCGGATCATTTAATATTCACATATACTATCAATGATTACATCCCATACTATAATCATTGGATGAAAAAGTAATGAATCCATAATATAACCAAGTCATCAGAATTCATGCATCGACACCAAGGCCACATCAACATAGTATCTCAATCATACAAATCAAAATAGATTAGAATACATATTTCAATGCAAATCTGTTACTTTTCAATCATCTTTTTGAATACTTTACTTGCTTTCTTTTTTACTTTTGAGCAATTTCTTTTTGTTGTTTTCTGCTTCATGTAAACAACTCAATACCTTCTGTCGATCACGAGTTATCATTCAGACGGTCTATTCATTCTTAAACAACACTTTTACGTTAATGTTTAGTTCGTACGAACACCTTCTATCGGTCATGAGTCACTAGTCAGTAGGTGGAATTATAGTGTGGAAAACTTATGTTGTACTTGTTCCCTTATTCATAGAAAACTGTTTCTCATAGTAAGGATTTCGACAGAATAATTATATTTTTCAAACTCTTAGCACATGTCTTAAGATCAACTGGTCGATCTTACGAGTAACCCTTAGTTTTTAGAGCTTTGAGAGGACCAACAGTAGTTTACCATTTTCCATAATAAACACCTATTTAATCAACACACGAAAATGTCACTTGCAGAGAATTTTCCCTAGGAGGAGTGAAAATTAAGTTTTCTTCAATCCAAAGTACACTTTCAGCGAGGGGGTATGAATTCTACTATTCTACTATGTTATAGACATGTTGAATAGATTGTTCTTTGTAACGCCCGAATATTTAATTATTTATTTAATTAAATATTTAGCTATTTAATTGTGAATTATTGGTTGATATTGTTGTTACGGAGATTTAAGTTGGTTTGATCGTAGAATAATACTAGAAACGGTGTTATAACTATAAGATTAGCGTTAGTAGGCTTAAGTTATGGTGATAATAGTAGTAATGATGGGGTACGAAGTCTAAGCCCAAAACTAATTATAAGGATTTTTATTTAATTAAAATAAATAGAAATTATATTTGGCTGTCAGTAGAGAAAAAGGAAGAAAACAAGGGTTTTGGGAAAAGGAACAAACGATACGTAGAGATTGCAGATAAGAGAGAAAAGTTAGAACGATCAAGAATTCTTAGAGCAACCTTCAATCCAAGGTAAGGGTGGGGTTCCAACTTTCTAAGGGATAGTATAATCCTAGGTATGCGGGGTTTGAGTGTATGATTGTTGTGGTGTGTTTGTTCATGAATTGATTGGTTTATGTATGTTGAATCCAATGATGAAACTATGTTGTAATTAGTGTTTGTTGATGAATTGCATATGATAAATATGGTGAATTGTTGTATGTATGTTGTGTAATTTTGTGTAAATTAATTTTCTGGTTTGCTATGTGATTTGGGGTTGAAGGGTTTGGAAATCGCAGTTGGAAAAGTAGTAAAAAAATCCTGTTTTTCTGCAGCAGAAATTGGTTACTGGTTTTGGAGAAACCAGTTTCCGCTGCTAATTTTGCAAAATACAAAGGTTTCTATCGAAGAAGAAACCGGTTACCAGTTTTTAAGAAACCGGTTTCCTCTTCGAAAAATTCTGAAAAGTCTCTTGAAAAATGCAGGAAACCGGTTTTCTATTTCTGAGAAACCGATTTCCTGTCTGTACTGAACCAAATTATTTTCAAACTTTAAAAATTTGTATCTTTGTGCTCGGGTGTTCGTTTGACGCGTCGTTCGAAACACTAGAAAGGTAAAACAATGATCTTTTTGGTAAAAATAATTTCCATAACAGTGGCTAAGTATTTTATGCAGTTATATCCTTTTTGTGTGAAATTTGAATACATGTTGTATGTGAATGGTGTGGAAATTGGTGATCGTGTTGCGTTGTATTGTTGTTGTTGGTTTACAACAGGTGGCTGGGAATGGTAAGACATTGATGATGATTGAAATTAGTTTATTCTGTTGTTGTGTTGCATGATTATGTCTCATGCATTCTTATTGTATCGTTGTTGTTGTTGTTGGCTCAAATCCTAGATGGAGTGGATACGAGCGAGGTGGATATGTTTATTCCCTTTTGTTGATGACTCTAATCCTAGATGGAGTAGATTAGTAGTTAGGTGAACCAATTGTTCACGAAAATGGTGACTCCGATCCTAGATTGAGTGGATTCGGTGGTAATCTTGATACGACATGCATAGTGTCGATGTTGAGTTGCATTACATACTTTGTTGTTGACTTGTGATGTAATGGTTGATTGTAGAATTCTAATTATTTGATTAATAATAATTATGTTGTAATGATGAGATAATTGAACACTAATAATTATGCATGATAACTTCGTATATCTATAATTATACTGTTCTTTATATTATGGTGATATCTCACCCCTTCTGTTGTTACGTTGCCTCTACGTGGGTAATGTGCAAATACTCAGGAGTAGTACGAGTAGCAGGAGTCGAAAAGGTTGCTCTTCTTTTAGTTCGAGTCGGCGTTATGCTCTGATACGTAACACTTGGATTGAGGATAAACGCTTGTTTATTTATTTGGCTTTATGTTGATGATTCTTGATAGAGCAGATTAAACTCCAGAATAATTGTTTGAAGTTGTTTTGTTGAATTTGAAATATTTCAGCTATTTCAATGAACTTGTTTAATTAAGACTATTTTATGTTTATCCCAGAAATGTGTTATGTATCTACTTGAATGAGCTTGTGTTGTAGTTTTCAAAGCATGTGACATTCTGATTTATATTGTACGAAATGCTAAATTACTCTGATTTTTATATAAATATGCTATTGGGGAAGTCACGGTATTACGCTAATCACTTTCATTATTTTTTATTTTTCTATGGATTGCCCTATGTTCCTTTTATTACTTTTTAAATGGATGGTAATTGAAAAATATCTTGAGATACGGCACTTGATAACTATCTTCAATAAAATTTCAAATTCTAAAATTCAAAATAAAAGTAGAGTTTAAATAGATATGCACATACCATTCAGTATAAAATGCTAAGTTTAGTATAAAAAAATTGTAATGTTAATTTTATTTAATGATGACTAATAACAAAGGTCCCCAATTCCCACGTTACACATCTTCCACATTTGTCAAATTCAACTGCCCAATATCCGCAAGAATAGAAACGTCTCAAATCAAATGAAGGCTTGACTTCATCTATATTCTACCTTTATCCAATTTCATAGTCATCAAAAATCAAATCCTAAACCCTAACATGATTTTCTAACTAAAAATTGGGAATTGTTATAACAACCCGAAGAAAAAAAAAATCAAATTTTATCCAAAAGAAAATAGCATCTATCAATTTTTTTTTTCCTAAAAATTGTGCTTCCCTTATTAAATAAAATGTGAATTTAAACATAGAAATTGTTATCATTCATAGTAATCAAATTCTACTCTAAGATATTTACAACAAAGAAAATGATGTAACTTGGATTACAAAATAACATTGTTGTTATCATCATCATCATGATGTTCATCATCATCATCATCATCTAAAACATCAAAGAAAGGATCCTTGAGCAATTCTTGAGCAGAAGGTCTAGCCCTTGGTGTAGCAATACACTTTTCAATGAAAGCCTTAATCTCTGCATCTTTAATCTTGGCTAAGGATTGTGGCCTCACACCTGAAGAAACCTTTTTGTATATCTTTGCAACATTGTCACATTCACTATATGGAATCTCTAATGTCACCATCTCTAATACACACATTCCAAATGAGTATATGTCCACAATTTCGGTGTAATTCTCTTCATATAATTCTGGTGCCATGAACTCTGGTGTCCCCAATACTGAATGTGCCGAATGAGTCTTTCCCACAATTGCTGCCAATCCTAAGTCTCCAATCTTAACCTAACATTCATAACAACAAAAATATTACTAATGACAAAACATAACATGTAACACTTATACTTTTAAACAAATGTGTGTCTGACACGTGTCCGTGTCTGACAAATGTGTGTCTGTGTCAACCAATCTTATCATAATATTCATAAAAAAAGAAAATATAGTAATGACAAAACATAACATGTGATATGATCTCTAGAGCACCGACACCTCTAGATTACATTTAATTTATTATCAGTGTCATCGTATGTCGTATGTCGACGTCGTATTTGGTGTCTGTGTTTTGTGAATGAAACTAACTTTAAAATTAGAAAGGGGGAATTTTTTACCTGACCAGTATTTCCATTGACAAAAACATTGCTGCAATTGAGGTCTCTATGAATGATACAAGGATCATGAACATGCAAATAATTCAGCCCTTCCAAAATCTGCTTAGACCACTTCTTCAAAGCCCTAACAGAAACATGTTTATGCTTCTTCCTATACTCCCTCAAGTTCCCACTTGTGCAAACCTCAGTAATGAAATTCAGTGTGTTCTGTTTCTCATCTCTCCAAACACTATAAAGGGCAATGATGTTCTTGTTTGTCATGCTTCTAAGCAACCTCACTTCAGAGTAAAGCCTATCCACCATTGCAGGGTCTTTACTGAAGTTTCTGAGCTTAACTTGATTCCAAGCTACTTCTATTCCTTCCTCTTGATCAAATGCTCTGTATACTTTTTTCACAGCGCCGCATCCTAGGAGTTCGTCATATCTTCCATATCTTCCCGTCGGATCAGTTTCGACAAAAGGCTCTGAGTCTTTGTCGGATGGATTTGGTATAGCACTTGGCATCTGGTATCAAAATACAAATTAGATCAACGGTCATAACACAAACACAAATATCAGACATGACACACAGACACATAGTCAAGTGAAATTATCGGCAATATTAACATATGACATGATAATTACCAAGACAATGAATTAAACCTTAATAAAATCTAATTCTAGAAACGTGGTCTGTTTTTATAGAACAAAATCAACATAGTATTTTTTTTTAGTTTTGTAATTTAGGGTTTTCAATTTCATAAGCAATGATTCCACTTTGATTTAGGTCTACTTTAACTACAAATTCTCCAAAATATTAAACATATGACACGACAATGATTAAAACCTTGAGAATCAAAATGTTGGTATAAGGTTTGTGTTGGAAAAATCAACCATGATCAAAATTCATATAAAGATACTATTTTCATAAAGGCAATTAAAAAAAAAAAAAACTACAAAAAATATGCATACGTGAAAACTCATATCAAAATCTGAGACAAATAGAAAAACATAGCAAAAAATAATAATAAATTCTACATAGAAGAAGATTGTTACCATGAAAAAAAACTTGAATTGTAGCTGCGAATCACCAAAGTTATGAGAAAAGAGAAGACTAAAAAACTTAGAATGTGAGAGATTTTGGTTTAGGTTTAACTACTATTTATATAGAAATCAAGGAGTATAGTCAAAGTGATAGATTTGATTTTTTTTCGGAAAACAGTTGTATAGAATCTTTTTTACTATTGGTGAAAAATCAAATTGTAGTATCTTTTTTCTAATTCTGTTATGATATTTTGAAACATACGCAATTCAAATTTAAATTTTTGAGTATATCTTTTTTTTAAAGTCTTACTGAATAAAGAGTAAACTTTTATTTTTAATGACCTAGCACAGCAAATCAGTTCTTAACCATTAAAGGGTTCATTTAATTATTTTTTTTTGTTTTAATAAATTTAATGCATTTTTTAACTACAAAAACAATTTGTTTAACAAATTTTATTTACTTTTTTGGTATCGTTAATATATAATTTTTTTTGCTAAGTTTAATATGTTTACTTGTTTTAAAATTTATTTCATTTAGTTTTTTTTTTTTTGTTATTATTCATATGTGGTACATATTAACATTTTTATACAAACAAACCAATTTTCGTAACTAATATAAATATTTAAGATGATTTTTCATACTTCAAATTTCTAATTTGTCACGAAAATATTATTTAGTTTTGGACTTTGCTAAATCGTTTTTTATTTAGCATAATTATCTCAGCAAATTACATAAATGTTTCAACAAATTACATATATTATATGATCATATCGATTATATGTTTTGTTTAATTTCTAATCTTTTTTAAACCAAATCTTTTTATATGGCATAAATATCTCAACAAACTACTTATATTACTTCCATCTTAATCACTAAATGTTTTTGTTTATTTTTAAATTAAGTTTTAATTACTTTTTGTTTAATAAATTTAATATTATTTTAACTTTTTAAAAGCGATTTCTTATTGGGGATAAATATCTCAACAAAGAATTTAAGTTATTTTGATTATATGCACTAAATATTTTCCATTTTAAAATAAATTTAGTTCCTAAATTTTATATGGGTTCATTTTAATCTCATAATTAGAATTGACAATTTAACTCATTTTCAGTGGATATTTGCAAAATTATTCATTGTGGGTAGGATAAAAATTTATAAAATAAATACAGTTTGAATAATTACATGTTAAAATAAGCGGGTATAAGTGTGGTATAGACACCTTAGTAGACCCTTTGGAGTGGCGAGAAGGACTCAATTTGTCGAACATGTTTATTTTACTCGCACTTTTCGCATGTGGATCTAAAGTTTTAGGCATACATCCTCTAACATAGGTTTTGGACCCGCACTCTCAACTAGGTATGTCCTGCCCTATTGTTATGGGGCCTTTTGTTGGACAAACCTGTTTACAATGGAAAATGATAAACAATCGTTGGTCCTCCCAAAGTCCTAAAACTAAGAGTTACTCACAAGATCGACCAGTTGATCTTAAGACATGTGCTAAGATTTTTGAAATTATACTAGTTCTATCGAAATCCTTATCTAAGAAACGGTTTTCTAAGACTAAGGGAACAAGTATAACGGTTTTCCACACTATGATTAAACTCGACTGACTGGTGACTCGTGACCGACAGAAAGAGCCTAAACGGAATAACTAACAATTTGATTGCTCACAATATGATTTGACCAACTATGGTGACTCATGACCGACAAAAGGCTGTGAACTTCAGACTTGTTCTAAACGAAGTACGTGTCGACTGATTTTTTTGTTAACTCGAAACTTGTAACAAAAAGAGAATCAACATAAACGATAACACAAAGAGATTGTTGAAAAGTAAATAAAATGCAAGTAAATATTTTAAAAGAAATGACTGAAATATAAAGGTTTTGCATTAAAATAAAGATGGTGATTCACGTACATCAAGCACTTCATAACTCTTTGTTTCCTAACGCTCGAAATTGACAGAGTTTTAGCAAGTGATTTGAGTATACAAGTGAACACCCAAAATTCACACTGAAGCTATCTATTTATAATATTTACAAAGTAACTGCCTAGACATAATCTACGGATGACATTTGAATCCTAAGGAAACTGCTTCACTAGATGACGTCACCTATTTGGCACTTAAACAAGTTACAAACTGTTGGCAACTGCTTGGAGACTTTGAATTTTGAATCTTCCCGCTTCTGACTAAAAATCAATCGCTTCTGGCTTGCTTCGACATGTTCCCCCTTTGATAAAAGAAAAACAACAGAATTCTTCTAAGTCCAAAATCCTCCATGGTCGACAAGACCAAATTCGACTATTTCCTTGCTTTTCATGCCTTGGTTGATTCGACCAATTTCCACATATTTTAACATGTTCTCCTTCTGGTTGACATAACTCCACTTCGACATTTTGGCTTGATATTGTCCTTAATCATTGATTTCTTTAATCTACTAAAACCAAACTTTCAAACACTTTGATCTCAATTTCCAAAGGTCCTTATTTCAAACCACCCTTATTTCAAACACTTTGTTCATGTATTAATCAAAAAGGTTCCTTTGTATATGATTAATTGTCTAAGTACGAAAGTACTATTTCAGAGATGATGTGTGATGTTGATAAGTGAATTTATTTTGAGGTGGTAGGGATAGTTGAAGAATTGAGATATAAGGAAGTTATCAATATATGATATATGAACCCAACATTTGGTATGCTTATATAGGCCGATATTGTGATAATGACAAGGTTCAATTCTAATCAACACTTTGATATGTGGGAGTAAAGAACAATAGCAACCAAAATAAATGGCTATCAGCAATGATAATCAATAAGCAGAAAATTTAGCATAAGAGAATAAGACGAGAAAAAGCAAAAGGTTTATTTGCCCAGTTGTTGCTGCGGTATAGCGGCAAGCAAAGAGTTGGTATTATTTTTACCGGGTGATATATACCGGTTAGGTTATATCGTATCGTGTCCACAGAGATTGGTTATTGATTCGTCGTTCGACAATTCTACCGTTAATGAGTTTGAGATTAAAAGAAATGAAAATAAAAGACAAAAAGTAAATGAACAAAAAGTATAAAGGATAGACAACTTGTCTGGAACGAATGTAAACTACCCGTCACAGACTTAAATCTACCACCCATGTCATACTCGGCTTACGTTACTCGTCCGTGTCATCACATACCTCTCACAATCTAAGCTATTTCTAACCCAAATTGAGAATCCTCCTAAATCATCTCAATATCCATCCCTGGCATACCTCGACAACAAAGGAATCAACTGTGTCACCTCCATATCCATTCCTGGCATACTTCACCGACGCAGAGGCATTAAGTTCGGATACTCTATAGTGAATGTCAGCACTAAACCTATCTCTAGCATTCAGAAACTAACAGATAATCATCCTAGGTAAGAATCTAAGCAATCTATCCCTAGCAAAGCTCAAATCCCTAACATAAAGTAAAAACCCAAGATAATCACCGACACAAATTCGTAAAGCAAACTTTATACAAGCCAAAGGCGATAAATATACAAGAGTTATGAGTAGAAATACATACAAACCCAACAAAAGAGATTACAAAGAGAAGAGAAGAAGAGGAACCACAAATCTACATTGGTTGTCAAGCCAATCGAAGAGGGATTCGACTCCGGATCATCAAAATGCAAGCTCCAATGTTGTTTTCCAAGCAAATCTATCAAAAATATGAAGGTGATGGTGTTGGGACTCAAAAATACCCAACCCATAACCTAAAAATGTGTTTTGAGCCCCTTTTAAAGAATTCTGATGTCGCAGGTCGCGCTCAGCGCGCTATTCGCGCTAAGCGCGGTCTGCTATTTTCAGCATTTTATTTTTGTCGTATCTTGAGAACCGTAACTCGGAATTGAGCCCGGTTTGAAGCGTTGGAAAGCTTATTCAATGCTATATCTAACCATGGATAAATATCAAGCTTTATTGATGATTTTTATTCTTTGATTTTGAGCTTTATTCCTTGACGTATTGTGCAAAATCGCACTCTTGAAGCCTAGCCTTTGGCCTTTATTACTCAATGCTCCAATTATGAATGAATACCTATAAAAGAGATGAAAAACTATCAAATGATATAATATTTACACAAAAACTCAATTATTCTATTATGTACACATTTATACAAAAAGCGGGGGAATTATTCGAAGAATATCAACAAAAGAACGGATACGTGCCACAAAATGTATATACAAAATAACTACATTTTGACACTTATCAACTCTCCCCAACTTGACACATTGTTTTTCCTCAAACAAAGTCAAGTAAACCTAAAGAAACAAAAGATGATAATCAAAGAATCACGAATCAACAAGTTTTGAAAACGAAAAACAAATGTATGGTTCAAACGAAACATGTACACGACAAATACAAACTTACCACTATCCTACAACGACAACATATAAACGAAATAAATCCTAAGTACAAAAATCATGCAAAACATTCTAAAACAAAACAAGCTCAATCATGAATCACACTTAGCAAAAATTCATCGGTAGATGAAGAACACACAAGGGTGAGGGATAAAAAACACTCCTCCACAATCTTGCAAACAATAGACTAAATTATGCATTCATCCAAAAACGTATTGAAAATACAAATGCAAGAATCACAAGGGCTTTTCAAGGTTGTAATGTGGCTTGGTTAACAAACAAGTGATAAGTCCTAAAGCTAATCGAAACAAAAACTTGCCTAAACCTAAGGGAGTGATCAACTCACAAAGTTTCAAACAATATAATTTCAATCAAACTTATTCTTCATCACAAATTTCACACAAAACACGCCTCACTTATTAACATAACATTATTCCTACTCTTTTTGTTTTTCATTTTCAAAGCTTTTCTCTTTTTTCTTTCTTTTTATAATCTTTCTTTTTCACATTTTCTTTTTCTTTTTCTTTTCTTTTTCTTTTTTCAACCTCATATCAATCACAACATAAGTACATAAACATTCCTCTCCCCAACTTGAATTCAACCAACATTAATGTGTGAATACTCCCTACTTTCTAAGGCAAGGTAAAAATCCATACAACAACATATAGTTAGGGGTTCAAGAAACAAAGAAATCAACATCCATACAAAAAGTGAATTGACACTCATAGATAGACATGACAATATAACCCATACCCGTGGGTACCCGCCCGAAGCCGCCCCGAATTTGACGGGGAAAACCCGCTTTGACTGGGTTTGGGTTCGGGTTTGGGTTTTCCCCGAGTTTAAAATATGGGGATGGGGCAGGTAATGGGGAATATAGTACCCACCCCGAACCCGTCCCCGAACCCGCCCCGTTTATTATTATTATTATTATTATTATTATTATTATTATTATTATTATTATTATTATTTTGGAATGTAGAATACTTTTTACTATGTGTTTGTTTGGATGGTAGTTTGGAATATGAATTTGTATTTTTTTTATTTAGTTTTTATATTTTGGATTATTTGGTTTTGTTAATTTGAAATATTAATTGTATGGTTACTGAATTAATACTTTAGTTTGTATTTTTTATTATTTGAAATATATGTTTGAAATTCTTTAAGATTGTATTTTACTTTTGTAATATAGATTCATATTTGTTAGAATTGGGACGGGTTTTCGGTTCGGGACGATTTTTGGGTTCGGGGAAGGATTTGGGTTAAGGCAGGTTTTGGGTTTGGGTTTGGGTTGGGGATCCCCGAACCCATTTGGGACGGGTTTGGGGTTCAATTATTCATCCCCGACGGGGATCGGGGGAATGGGATTTATCTGCGATTCGGGTTTGGGGTTGGGGAATATAAAAACCGTCCCCGCCCCGGCCCGTTGCCATGCCTACTCATAGACAAGCATCAAGTTCAAATAAACATGGATATTGATAAAAGTTCAAAGGGGTTAACAAAGGTTCACACCCTCACAAGGTGAATTGAATATTTGGCCACGGTAGTTATGCTCAAAATCAACAAAATGCCTTGATCATTTTCTTGCAATCATACAATCAACACAAAACAAAAGATTAAGCATAAAGAAATCCAGTTAAAACAAGAATGTGGACTCTCAACATATGTAAACAATGGAAAGCTTCATCACATTTATGGGTAAAAAGGGGCTAAAGTGATTCAATTCATGAGCAAGTAATGCAAAAAGAATGAATAGCATGGTAATTGTACAAATGATAAATTTCCTAAACATGTTATGCTATAGAAAGCGATAAATGAGTACCTGACGTGTAGCAACTTTGAAAATTATCATTACCATACATCCGCGAGTTGAAATGATCAAACTCGGAAAATCACCTCAAAAGTCTTCAAGTTACCGAACCAAAATTTGAGTCCAAACAACAACAAAAGAATTAGAAAAACAATACTAATTTTATTCAATACAAAAAGCCTTGGTGAAAGTGGGAAAAAGGAAAACCAAGTGAAATTTTAAAAGAATTCACTGGCCCTGCATAGCAGAGCGCGCTAAGCGCACTACACCACGAAAAATGACAAAGAATAGTGCAACGCTATGCAAGCTCCACTTACACACCTATACAATCTCATTTACACATCTAAACAATATTTACAATACATACACACTTCCACAAGTTAAAACACTACAAACTTGTGGAAAATAACAAATTGACATAACAAAACTAAAGCAAATAACAATACATAAACTTGGTGAAAACGAATTAACAAGTTGAAAAGTGAAAGTTTGAAATTAAGAGCAAGTCCTATTTCAACTTGTTAAAACATAAACCACCAAACAACATAAACATAAACAAACAAAAACATGCTTGTTTTACGTCGTTAGCTCGACGCCTTTATTGTGCGAGCACTAGTAACCTCCTCTCGTCATGCCATGGTATTGCCACACCGCGCAAACCTAAAGAAAGTGTCCTAACAACCACACAACAAACGCTACGAGTACGAGACAATTCACAACATCACATGAAAACTAAGAAAATCACAAATATGTACAAGTATGAAAAGTAAACACATAACATGTACAAGTAACATATACAAGTTCATATACAAAGCCTATACAACATATACATTAATTACAAAACTCAAAAACAACGGAATTATCGCAATACAAAACAAATAAAACCAATCCCCGGCAACGGCGCCATTTTGTTGCTGCGGTAGAGCGGCAAGCAAAGAGTTGGTATTTTTACCGGGTGATATATACCGGTTAGGTTATATCGTATCGTGTCCACAGAGATTGGTTATTGATTCGTCGTTCGACAATTCTACCGTTAATGAGTTTGAGATTAAAAGAAATGAAAATAAAAGACAAAAAGTAAATGAACAAAAAGTATAAAGGATAGACAACTTGTCTGGAACGAATGTAAACTACCCGTCACAGACTTAAATCTACCACCCATGTCATACTCGGCCTACGTTACTCGTCCGTGTCATCACATACCTCTCACAATCTAAGCTATTTCTAACCCAAATTGAGAATCCTCCTAAATCATCTCAATATCCATCCCTGGCATACCTCGACAACAAAGGAATCAACTGTGTCACCTCCATATCCATTCCTGGCATACTTCACCGACGCAGAGGCATTAAGTTCGGATACTCTATAGTGAATGTCAGCACTAAACCTATCTCTAGCATTCAGAAACTAACAGATAATCATCCTAGGTAAGAATCTAAGCAATCTATCCCTAGCAAAGCTCAAATCCCTAACATAAAGTAAAAACCCAAGATAATCACCGACACAAATTCGTAAAGCAAACTTTATACAAGCCAAAGGCGATAAATATACAAGAGTTATGAGTAGAAATACATACAAACCCAACAAAAGAGATTACAAAGAGAAGAGAAGAAGAGGAACCACAAATCTACATTGGTTGTCAAGCCAATCGAAGAGGGATTCGACTCCGGATCATCAAAATGCAAGCTCCAATGTTGTTTTCCAAGCAAATCTATCAAAAATATGAAGGTGATGGTGTTGGGACTCAAAAATACCCAACCCATAACCTAAAAATGTGTTTTGAGCCCCTTTTAAAGAATTCTGATGTCGCAGGTCGCGCTCAGCGCGCTATTCGCGCTAAGCGCGGTCTGCTATTTTCAGCATTTTATTTTTGTCGTATCTTGAGAACCGTAACTCGGAATTGAGCCCGGTTTGAAGCGTTGGAAAGCTTATTCAATGCTATATCTAACCATGGATAAATATCAAGCTTTATTGATGATTTTTATTCTTTGATTTTGAGCTTTATTCCTTGACGTATTGTGCAAAATCGCACTCTTGAAGCCTAGCCTTTGGCCTTTATTACTCAATGCTCCAATTATGAATGAATACCTATAAAAGAGATGAAAAACTATCAAATGATATAATATTTACACAAAAACTCAATTATTCTATTATGTACACATTTATACAAAAAGCGGGGGAATTATTCGAAGAATATCAACAAAAGAACGGATAAGTGCCACAAAATATATATACAAAATAACTACATTTTGACACTTATCACCAGTTCGATCAAAAGATCTACTTCTAGGAGAGAAAACATCTCTCTAATTCACTATTATATGATCCTTCTATATAATTCTAAAAGGTTTCCCTTAACCCCTACACTCTTATTTCTCCCTTTTCTCTCTAAAGCTATAGAATTGTCACATAGTAATAATAGAAGAAACACATATTTATAATTACCAAAATTCAACATATCCATAACAAAAATCAAAACAAAACTCATTATTATAAACATCTTATAATATCTTTTATATTAATTTAGACTATTTATAAATTAACTTAAAATATATATCTAATATTTTAACATCGTGAATGATCAAGAAATCAAACCGATCGAACTCGATATCTACGAATCGTCGAATCGACATTTTGATGCTCTTTGACTTCCTAATTTTGACAATATCGAAATATATTTTATTTCTCTTCATAAACAAAAGTTTTAAGGCATACTTCAACAGCTGATGATAAAGTGCCTAAAATATTGTTGATTTATCTAAGATTCACTTGCTATTGATGTTTTTGTACAACATCCACGGTCTCAACCTATGTTTTATGATGGTCTTATAGAGGAAGAAAATATAAACCTTGAGGATGTTGTAAACCTTGATGAAGAAGATGATATTTTCATAGTGTATGAAAAAGCTGTCAAAGGTGCAGTGGTTGATGAAATTGAGGTAAATGGAAATGGAGTGAATGAAGTTGGATTGGATGCAGGTGAGGTAACTGAATGAGAGGTGAATGTAGGTGAGATAAATAAAGGTGATATAATTTGTAGTGAAACTGATAGAGATTATGTGATTTTTAATGATGAAAATGTGTTGGATATATCATTTCAATACTCGAATGAATGTAGTGATGATTTTGTAGAAGAGGATGTGGAAATTTATTAGATTATTTTCATGACACAAAGGATGTCAACAAAAAAGAAGCGTAAATGGAATTTTAATGATAATGAAAATGATAGTAGAAAATTTGAAAGTGGGTGTGAAATTGATGCGGAAGATGGAACAAAATTAACCAGTACATTAAAGTAAAAATTATAAAACATAAATTCTTCCAAAATTCCTTCCATTTCATTTTTTCTTGAGAGCCACCTCTAGTTCCCCTAACTCTTACTTGTGTGCATCAATTGTGTCTCTTTGTGTTTCAATTCTCCCTTCATATTGAACTAGAGCTTGTTCCAAAAATTATGATCCTTAATAAAAATACAATATCCTCAAACTCATATATAAAGGTTAGTAGAATCAGAGTAAATGCACAATTTTGCATTCTACATGCTTTCAATTTTTCATTTGTTCATTGATTTTGGTGTCAGTGTTTTCCAATACCATTCCCCCGTCAATAAATAAATGATGTTTGCTCCTTCATCATCATCTAAACCTTCTCCTTGATACAATACAAATAAGGTATCAAACCAACTTTGCAAAAAGATAGCCACATAACACTAATAAGATTTCAAATAAGCTTGAAAAGAGATAGCACATAATTACCAGAACCTTCATTTATTAAGAGTATTAACAATATGTATCAACCATAGCCATCATCCATTAAGAGGTCGGACCAACAATGATCACAAACACATTTATATATGGTGGGGATGCCAACAATCATGCTTCTTCATATTGCTTCTAAAGTTGAGCTAGTTTCTCTGCAAGAGAAATCAGTGACAATGACGAAATCTTTCATTAGACAATGGTTAAACTTATGGAGATATGACATCATGTATCAAATTTATCAACAAATTACAAATATTGTAAGACATCTTGTCTATATTGAGGTCTAAAAATCTAGGAAGTTAGAGACCAAATGAGTCAATCCATGTCGCATTTATGTCATATCTAAAACTCAAGGAGTTCAAAAGAACCAATGTTAGAAAGGCATTACTAATCCAAACCATTTGATCAATACGATGATATAGCCTACATAAGTCCAATTGATTCAAATACGGTTCTAAGTTTTACTTCTTGTAATTCCAAATCTAGTATTATTCACACGACAAACCTTGGGGGGGGGGGGACTTGGAAAATGAGATGTATAATCAATATAATCTTCAATTTGGATATATGTATATGGAAAATTGGTTTCCTTAAGCACTAGGAAATATTGGCATGTTTCAAATATTTCCTTATGACAACACTATAATGGCGAATAAAATTTCTTAAGTCGAAGTACTTGTCTTCGGCCAAAAAATAACAGTTCAAATACTAGTTGTATCTTATTTGAGTTAGAATACACAAGAAAGTTAACCACCTGTATAAGATAATTTCACATCATTCATGCCACTACCTGATGTACTAGTTCCACCTAATGGGTTTGATGATACTTAGACCAATTATTGGTTACTTTGGTGAAAAATCATGGATCATGAATGAATATAACCAGTGTAATATAATGATGGTATTTGGAACTTCTCCAAAAAACAATGTGAAGGTGAACCAAGATCATCCATTAGAGAATCCCCCATCTTAGGTTCAATTCCAATAGGGTTTCCAACACCCTATGTAATACATGGCACCACCCAATTGTAGCCAATGTTAAACCCTTGAACAAATCTTTTTGGATATCAACCTCATACCAATACAATAAAAAGTTACATAGGGATTCCTTTGTCTAGAGGTTACAAAATTTTGCACTTTGCTACTCTCTTTTTTTGGAAGATGGAGAGTCAAGTATTAAGAAGATTAAAAGGTTTACCATTAACATGAACAAATTTTTTGTGATATTCGTCTCTCCCACAAAACTAAATACAAACAAGGGAAGAAATGAGAAGATGTTTCCATGAGAAATTCTACTAGTTGTGTCATTAGGTTATAGAAGTCGATTTGATAAACATGAAATAATAAATGGATGAATCACATGCTAACTTCATTGAAAGGTTTATTAATAAATCTGGAAAATTTCAATTAAAGTTTACTGGTGTTGATTACCCATCAATGGCCATTAACGACATTAACCCATGGCTAAAATAAAAACTGGTTGGGAAGGTCTTCCAAACAATCTGAACGAGTTAACTTATTTAGTAGCTTGAATTGAAAAATTCATCGAAGAGAGGGTGAAAATGTGCTAGCTCAAGGAGAGGCTCACACTTGGTCTTCATATTGATATGGAAGTATATGTGATGATATGTTAGTTGATTTCACAACATATATATTAGTGGTTGAGATTTTGAAAGGGAAAATCTATTTATGTCATTCCTTAAAGCATGCTAAAGGGAAATACATAAACATTTTGAAGGATAAAATTGAACATGCCTTTGATATTAGAAGAGAGAGCCATATATTTTATTATCTACTTAAAGATAAGAAAATTCTATTGGGTAGAGCATGAGAGTAAATTGGTATAGAAGGGGGATTGAATAGACCTTTCCCTAAAAACCAATTTCAAAAAATGGTTTCTTCAAAATCAGAATTTTACAAAAAGTCAGACAATAGAATTTTCACAAAAGATATGTTTGGATCGATTTCACGGTTTACTCTTAATATTAGGAAATACAATTAATATGAGAGATGAATACACCAAACAATCAATGTGTTAACTAATTGAATTCAATTTACACAAAATGTTTAAATTGAATCTTATTAATCGAATAGTTAATCTAACATTACAAGTCTATACAACTATAATCACCAGAAAGATAATTTGGGTGACTGAATGTATTACAGATCAACGTTTACACATAAATCTCTATAATCTATTAAAACCTAACCACATGTGATTATAAAAAGAAATAAACCTATGTCACGCAAAACTATACCGAAAATTGAAAGAGATAAGAAATGAGAAGTTGTGTACCAGATTTATACTAGTCCAATGTATTCTTCCTTGCAAACACTTAGGGTTTTCGCTTATGGAGAACCACTGAACACTTGTTAGGTCTTCCATAATTTTAAAAATTAATACAAGTGTTTTTAATACAAAGGACAATCAATAGAACACTGGACACTTTAGGCCAAAATGCTAAGCAAACATTGGCCCGAATCTCGATTTCCTTATGTTGTAAGTAGAACACTAAAATGATAATTCTTCAAGATCTTGACTTGATCTTGAGCCACACACATATTCCTAAAATCAATGTTTGCTCCAAAATTCTGTTTGCATTAGTCTTCACTCAACCCTGTCAAAATTATCTTGTCTAAATCTTTGTTCTACTTAAGGATCTTAGAAACTCTGAAACTTTGTCTGTAGCAGTCTTCACTCGACCATATTTAAATTTCATTGGAGAAGAAATTAATATTTTCCTTGATGGAAGTCAATCTTCAAACACCATAATCACAAGTTGATTCTTCAATATGATACACACAAAATGCTTCACTAAAAAACATTAGATTCTCTAATGTGCCTTACAACTACCACTTACCTTTAAAGTTGAGTACCCACAACAGTATATTTTTGGGTAAAAGTTGAATATGATTGGTTATCAGAAAAATTTCACCCAACTCCTAATCATAACTCACGAAATAAACACTTTATAAAGTTCTTTTTAGAATTTGACTTGAGAGAGAAGGCGTTTGTGAAAGAAAGAAAATTCTTGGTTTTTTATAGGATTGTGAAAAATATGGATTATATATTTTAAGAGAGAGAAATATATATATATATATATATATATATATATATATATATATATATATATATATATATATATATATATATATATATATATATATATATATATATAGAGAGAGAGAGAGAGAGAGAGAGAGAGAGAGAAAGAGAGAGAGAGATGAAGAATATTCTTACTCCAAGAGTAAGTTTAAAAGAGTTACTCCAAATCTAAACTCTTGATTTTCATTAATCTAACGGCTTTAATTGATCGTTTAATATTATCATTTAATTGTTTAATTAAAGCTCTTAGATTAATGAAAATCAATGGTTTAGATTTGGAGTAACTCTTATAAATTTACTCTTAGAGTTAGATCCTACAATTATGATTTGAATCAAATGAAAGGGTGGCTTGAATCAAGATGACAAAATCTAGGTTTGGCTTGTTTGATTCAGATCATGGTTTGAATCATGTGATTTGAGGTTAAAAAAATTACATTATTCGAATCACGCGACCAGGGTGCTTTCCAAAAACAATATTAAGTAGTGATTTGAATCAACAATAGATGTGATTCACAATAAGGTGTCTTTGATTCAAATCAGAAAAAATTTGATTAGAGTTATATCCTACAATTATGATTTGAATCAAATGAAAGGGTGGCTTGAATCAAGATGACAAAATCTAGGTTTAGCTTGTTTGATTCAGATCATGGTTTGAATCATGTGATTTGAGGTTAAAAAAATTACATTATTCGAATCACGCGACCAGGGTGCTTTCCAAAAACAATATTAAGTAGTGATTTGAATCAACAATAGATGTGATTCACAATAAGGTGTCTTTGATTCAAATCAGAAAAAATTTGATTAGAGTTAGATCCTACAATTATGATTTGAATCAAATGAAAGGGTGGCTTGAATCAAGATGACAAAATCTAGGTTTGGCTTGTTTGATTCAGATCATGGTTTGAATCATGTGATTTGAGGTAAACAAAATTACATTATTCGAATCACGCGACCAGGGTGCTTTCCCAAAACAATATTAAGTCGTGATTTGAATCAACAATAGATGTGATTCACAATAAAGTGTCTTTGATTCAAATCAGACAAAACCTTGATTGGAATCACACTCATAATGTCAAATGCCAAATTTTACTTTTACTCTTGATTCGAATTAGTCAAAGATGTGATTCGAATCAAGTTTAAAAAAATACATTTTTTAAGACTTCTAACTTGTGGTTCAAGTCATACATGGTTGACTTTTGACCATTTTGCTCAAATTAAAAAATATTACAATTATTTCAACCTAAGTGAGTGTAAAGGATAGCTCAAGGTGCAATACTACAATAACCTATAAAAAGAGGAAACAGTTATTCTCCCCCTTTACCAAAGAAAAAAAGAGGAGAAAGATTTACCACAGTCATTACTTTTACTATACACTTTAAATTTAAGCTACTATTAACAACTACATATTTGATGTATGATAGGAGAACAACTGAACAAGGCAACCAACTATAATAATTTAATAACAAAGTACATTGGGTTAACTTTAATATCATTTGAAAAAATATTAAACAAAAACAATTTTGATAATTTCAATATATAATTTTGAATCTCAAAAAGTCTATGAAAAGATTAACAAAAATATAATATTTAAAAAAAAAATTCTATTGCAAACTTCAGAAACCTACATCTTAAAAGATAAATAAATTATTAAAATTATAGAATTCAAAAGCACTGAAACCTGATTCCTTAAATCCATCTTCATGGAGTAGTTCGTAGGCTGGCCTTCTTCCGTGATCCCTACCCTTAGCTAGCTTTGGGGCTTCTCGTGGATACACAAAAGAACATGTGACACAAACAAGTTGGCCTTTACAACTAAGGATGTCTTCTATGACCATGTTCTGTGGTTGCTTGATTCTACGAACATTGTTCATTATTTATAAAAAATTCAAACTAACAAATTATGTTAAACCTTAATGCAGTTTGATTTTCACCTTTGTGTTTGTCGATATTGTCGATACTACAAGATATACAACGAATGACGATAAATAAATATAACTATCAATGATATCATAATTAGGGTTGGTCCTGGATCAGGACAAACAGACCCAAAATTCAGATCCTCAAAAAATTAGAAAGTGAACTTTAATGACATGAGATAAATAACTATATATATATATATATATATATATATATATATATATATATATATATATATATATATATATATATATATATATATATAAACTAATAATAATAATAATAATAAACAAAATATGATAATGGGTAAGGGTGTTCGCGGTTTAATTTGGTTCGGTTTTAAAGCAAAACTTTATTTGCGGTTCGGTTCGATTTTAGATGATATATTAAAAAAATTTGATCCAATTTATACGGTTTAATTTGGATAGGTTTTTGGATATCCAAATTACACATTATATTTTTATTAATATTATAAAATTACTAATAAATCATAGTTTTGATTTAATATATAACATATACTATATTAAAAGTTAATATTATAAAAATGAGAGCGATCAATTATGATTGAAATAATAAAAATAAATAGATTATAGTAAGCTAATAAGTATTATTAAAAAACTTATTATCATCTAATAATAAATTCATGTAATATATCATACTAATAAAAAGTAAATAAGTATTAAAATGTATGTATGTGGTTCGGTTTGATTTGGATCGATTTTGAAAAATTAATCCGAAATTCGATTCAAACCGATCGATTTTCACAAAATGGCATCCAAACACAACCAATAAATTTTGGGTTTTTGTGATTTTCAGTTTTTTGGATTAATTTTTTATTTTTGATTTGAATTGGTTTGGATTTGAACACCCCTAATAATCGTATGGAATCACTCAACAACTAACCTTTTGTCAAGCCAAAAAATATGGAATATATTAATATTTCTGTAACATCATTTTAAGTGTGTTTTTTTTATTAAAAAAAGACAAAAGAAATCTCATTAAAATTTTAGTAATTAAATGATATTATTTTAATAAAACTAATATTGTTTTAAATAAATTTTACAATTAAATGATATTTAAATTTAAAATATTTAAATAATATAATATTTAAATAATATTTATTTTCATAATTAAATATTTAAAAAATTATTATATGATCAAAATTAAATATTATTTGCTTAATTTTTTTAAGTTTAATTACAGTTTTGGTCCTCCTATTTTTCCCAACTCACGATATCAGTCCCCCTATTTTGTTTTTAAATAATTTTGGTCTCCATGTCCATTTTTCTCTTAAAAAGTGTTGAGTTGGAAAAAATAGGAGGACCAAAACAGTTTAAAATAAAATAAAAAATAGGATCAAAACTATAATTAAAACAAGTACACTTTAGCACTTTTTGGCAGAAAATGGGCATGGGGGACCAAAACTATTTAAAAACAAAATAGGATGACTAATATCGTGAGTTGGAGAAAATAGGGGGACCAAAACTGTAATTAAGCCATTTTTTATTAGAGATCCATCTTTATTATTAGTCCTGAGCCTCTAAAAAGTTTGGACCAATCCTGATCATAATATTCAGGTGATGAACATCAATTTTTCTATGCTTTATCCACATGTTTGTAAATGTTTCGAAGGATACATATAAAATAAACGATACATATATAATTTTAAAATAAATCAAATACAATTGAAAAAATACAAGAAACAAAAGAGTAACTGAGTAAGGGAGCAGTTCAACACTCCTAAAGAATAAAATGAACTAAAACCTATTTTTATATACTCAACTCTAACGATCAAATAAATCCTTTCAAGAATTTCTAGAGAGTAAGAAGTGAGACGGATACGTGTCAAAATATTGTTATTTTTCAGTTTTATTTTGTGGCATTTATTAGTCGGTTTTTGAGTATAAATAAGTAAAATCTCGACTTTATGTAAATAATAGTATAATCGTGTTTTCATGTAAATATTGTATCATTTGATAGTTTTCATCTATTTTGTAGGTATTCATGCATGGTTGAAGCATTGAGCAATAAGAGTCAAAGACGCAGTTTCAAATATGCGATTTTGAGTAATTCATCAAAGAATAAGGCTCAAAGTAAAGAAGATGAAAATCATCAATTTCATCGGTATTTAGTCATTTTTAGATAGGGCATTGAATAAGCTTTTCAACGCTTTTGACCGTGCATAAATCGGAGTGACGGTTCTCAGGTTATGGTGAAAGCAAGAAATTACTTTTCTCATTGCTGTCAAATTCGCCAGGCGAGCTCAGGGCGATTTGAGCGCCTTTTAGTCGCCCCCCTCCCCCCGAGTTCGCCTATTTTTGTGTTGCATTTTGGGAATAAAGTGATGATAATTCATCGGGCAAATTTTGTGAGCGTCGGTCGAATTTGTCAAAGATGCGATTTTGAGTAATTCACCAAAGAATAAGACTCAAAGTAAAGAGGAGGAAAATCACCAATTTCATCGATATTTAGTCATTTTTAGATAGGGCCTTGAATAAGATTTCCAATGCTTTTTACTGTGCGTAAATCAGAGTGACGATTCTCAGGTTATGGTGAAAGCAAGAAATTACTTTTCTCATTATCACAAATTCACCGTGCGTGCTGGGTGATTTGAGCCTCTTAGTCACCCCCCGAGTTCGCCTATTTTTGTGTTGAATTTTGGGAATAAAGTGAAAATTCGTCGGGAAAATTTTGTGAGCGTCAGGCGAATTTGTCTGGACATGAACTTGTATATTTAGTTTTATAACACATTTTTAGGTTATGATTTTGGGGATTTCTACACCCAACTCCATCAAAACATTCTTGGAGATTAGAGGCTAGAAAACAACATGAGATGATGCATCTTGATGATTCGGAGTCAGATTTACATCAATGCTTGAGACATCAACATGAGTGCTTGTTCATATTCTCTCTTCTCTTTGTATTCTTCATTATTATGGATTGTGTGCAAGCTTACTCTTATTTTATGTATATTTGTTGATCATGATGTGTATAAAACCTCTTTACAAATCAGTATCAATGATTGATTGCTTTATGTTTATATTTGAGTTGCTATAGACATGTACTCATCAGACCTGAATTTAGGATGAACGTCTATTAAGTTATAAACTCTAGAAATATATTTAGGTCTAATATTCACAGTGAGTATCAATTCTTACTATTTTGTGTTGTTTAGTTGTGCGAGACATCACCAATGAGACAATACAGTTGTTCTCTTAACTTTGGGCTAGACATAATTTGTGTTGTGGGTGATACATTATGATATTGTCGGGTGATTTAGGTGGAGTGCAATTGATCGATAGATTTAAGTATTTTACGGGTAGATGAAATTCAATCCCGACGAGTTCTCTCCTCTCTAAAGAATATATTCTTTACTTATTCATATGTTTTTCTTTTTTGAAATTTATACTTTAAATTCATTTAAAACCCAAGCTTAGAAACATAAAGACTATTGAATGACACTCTTTATTTTGAACTAATCCTTGAAGAGATGATAAAATAAAACTAAAAATACTTATTTTTGCTTTCTGCTTTACCGCAATGATAGAGACCAATGTTAACTAGTACAAAAATGCATGCATCTATTATCTCCACAAGATGAGTTGTTTAGATTTTTGATAAAGGCACAATCAAAATTACACTTAATCCAATTAAGTAAATTACAACTAGGTAAAGGAGGGTGCAACACCTCCTCCTTGATGATATATATTTAGAGAGGGTAAAAATAAACTTTGAAAGCTTTAATGATAGAAAAATCAGACATGAAAGAGTTAGAAGTGGGCCAACTTGTTTGTGTTACTTCATTATTGAATCAAGTCAAGTTCCATGTTGAATCGAGTTAAGCTCTTAGTTGAACTTGTGGCATGTATGATGTTGATCATAGTAGATTTTAATATCAAAGAGCATTGGGATGACCATATGTATTTTCATTTATTTATTTTAATTATTATGTTCGAAAAGAGTATGATTTATTTTGGAATCAAGCCTATAAATAGTCTTTGATCCCCAAAGCTTACCATGTATATTCGAGTCGGGAGAGCGAGCTTGGAAGAATCAAAGGCGAGCGATTTATTGTTCAAAATTAAAACTAACTTTTCGAAAACTACTTTTGGATCTCTTGGGTTTTGAACAAAGGTCTTAAGCCATACCATTGGTCATTATTGCCACTGGGCTAATTGGTTGATGATACTTAATTGTTTTATTCCTAAATATATGGCGTTACTTTCTTGATTATCATGCCTATTTCTTTGTTTAATCTTTGAATTAAATTTGGGCATTTATTGAAATTTATTTATAATGTTATTATAATTATTTTTTAAAAGCAATTGTACGTGAGATCTTATTTATTTATTTTTGTTATCTCATATAATTGAGTTGTTATGTCTAGTGATCATTATAATTTAGCTTAATTTGGATTAGCCACAACATTCTTAAATTAATTGAGAATATTTCTAAAGTTTTTTGATCATATAAAATAATTAGACATAAAAATTGTGATTAATTATATAGGATATAATGAATTTTATCCTACAGAAACCTTCATCATATTTGTATAATTGATTAGGATAAAATATCAAAAAAAATATTATAATTTGCCTACAGGAATCATGAATTGGTATATAATTTGATAGTTTTATTATAAAGTACAAATTTTGGATAGAAAATAATTTCAACACATTAAGTATAAAATTGTGTATGTAGTTTGAAAAAGCTATCACAAAATTAAATAAATCTTATTACATTAAAAATTTAGCCCACAAGTAATTTTTTATGTTGCAAGATTTATTTTATAGTATGTTTATAATACATGCAATATAGATTATATTTATGCCTCAAAATTTTGGCATAATTTTTGTTTATTTTTAGCTTCTCAACCTGCTAATTTTTATGATATCCGATGTGATATTCCTGAGCTCAGAGGAGATAACTATAAGTTGTGGAAGGAAAGGATTCTCCTCCATCCATAATGAATGGACATAGATTATTCTATTAGAAAAGACGAATCACCTGCAATTACAGATGAAAATACTCCAGCTGCAATCGCACTATATAAGCGGTGGGAGAGATCCAATCGGCTCAATGTGATGTTCATTAAGACTAAGGTCACAGGAGGAATACATGGTTCTGTCGATCATCAATAGAATGTTCGTGACTTGCTGGAAGCCATTGACGATCAGTTTGTCACTTCTGAAAAGGCTTTTGGCAAGCATCTTGGTTATGAAATTTTCTTCCGACTGACTCACCAGTGTGAAAGGTGTGTGTGAGCACATAATGAAAATGCGTGACATTTCAGCTCAAATTAAGAAACTTGAGGTTGATATATTTGAGTCCTTCTTGGTGCACTATATTTTGAACTCTCCTCCATCTGAGTATGGGCCTTTCAAGATTTCCTATAATACACATAAGGACAAATGATCGATTAATGACTTGATGACCATGTTTGTTCAGGAAGAAAAATGACTTGTAATGGAACATAGTGAGAGTGCATTACTGACAAGCACTCGCCGGAAGAACAAAGCTTTCAAAACTGAAAAGTATCAAGCCAATCAGAAAGGGAAATTCAAAATACACACAAGGTGATATTAAAAAGGAAGTAAGGTGTTACTTTTGTAAAAAGGGAGGACACATGAAGAATGAATGCCCTAGATTCAAAGAATGGCTTGAGAAGAAAGGTAATTTATTCTCATTTGTTTGTTATGAATCTAATATGACTGATGTTAATATTAGCACATGGTGGATTGATTCTGGATCAACAATCCATATAACAAATTCCTTACAGGTTTGTAAAACCTAAGGAAGTTGGTGGGAAGTGAGCAGACTGTCCTATCAGGAAGCATGATGGGCTCACATATGGAAGCTATTGGAACTTTCAATTTAATTTGGAATAATGATTTTGTTTTTAAATTAGAAAGGAACTTTTGTATACCAAGTTTCTCACGAAACTTGATTTCAGTTTCTAGACTTGTACGTTTGGGATATTCCTTTAATTTAAAGATAGCTTTTTTGAATTTTTTTATAATTCCAATGTGTTGGGAATGGTATATTGTATGATGGTCTTTATCGTATTAATTTAAAAATCAAATCCATTTATAGTTCAATGCATGTTCAAACTGGCACAAACAGTGTAATATTATGAGAATTCCTCTATGTTATGGCATTGGAGATTATGACATATCTCCACAGAAAGAATTAAAGGGTTAGTAAAAGATGGGGTACTTAATACCCTAGATTTTACTGATTTTGAAACTTGTGTTGATCATTAAGGAAAGCAGACCAACATGTCTAAGAAAGGTGCCAATTGAATTTCAAGTATATTAGAAATAATTCATACAGACATATGTTGTCCAGATATAGATGCACATGGTCAGAAATATTTCATCACTTTCATAGATGATTACTCACGATATATGAATATTTATTTGCTTAATAATAAATATGAAGCATTGGATATCTTCAAAGTTTTTAAGGCTGAAGTTGAGAACCAATGTGGAAAGCAAATAAAGATAGTGAGATCAGATCGGGGTGGTAAATATTATGGTAGATACACTGAGAGTGGACAAGCACCTAGTAAATTTGCTAATTTTCTTCAATACCATGGGATTGTTTCCCAATACACTATGCCCGATTCTCCAAACCAAAATGGTGTTGAGAAGAAGAAATCAAACATTATTGGACATGGTTTGGAGTATGCTTAGGAACTCTAATCTTCCTAAACCATTATGGAAGGAAGCACTACAGATGGCTGTATATATTCTGAATCGGGTTCCATCTAAGGTTGTCCCAAAGACGCCATTTACGTTATTTAAAGGATGAAAGCCGAGTTTACGACATATGCACGTTTGGGGATGTCCGTCTGAGGTGAGGATTTATAACCCACAAGAAAAGAAACTAGATTTGAGGGCCATTATTGGTTATTTAATTGGATATGCTGAAAGGTCAAAAGGTTATCGATTTTATTGTCCATCTCACACAACTAGAATTATGGAGTCAAGAAATGCAAAGTTTCTTGAAAATCATTTGATTAGTGAGAGAGATCAAATAAAAAAGAATGTAATTTCTATGCATGATCATATAGATCATGAAACTTCAACTTCAAGTGATAGATTGGTTATTATTCACAACATCCCTCAAGTTTAAATGGATGTTGATCAACCAATCATTGAGACTCCACAAGCTGCTAATAATCTAGTAGATCAAGTTGGTCATCAAAATGATGAACAATTAGTAGAACAACAAGATCCACAAGAAAATGTTGATCAAACATTAAGAAGGTATGCTAGGACAAGAAAATTAGCTATTTCTAATTATTACATTGTGTATCTACAAGAATCTGACTATAACGTTGGAGCTGAGAATGGTCCTGAGAGCTTTAGACAAGCCATGAGTTGCAAAGAGTCAAATTTATGGTATGATGCCATGAATGATTAAATGAATTCCATAAAAAAAACAATGTATGGGATATTGTAGAATTACCTAATGGGGAAAAGGCCATTGGTTGTAAATGGGTCTTTAAAACAAAGAAAGACTCATTAGGTAACATTGAGAGATACAAGGCCAGACTCGTTGCTAAGGGATTTACTCAAAAGGAGGGAATCGATTACACTGATACTTTTTCTCCTGTATCTAAGAAATATTCCTTTGTGTCATCTTAGCATTAGTTGCATATTTTGACCTTGACTTGCACCAAATGGATGTGAAAACAACCTTTCTTAATGGTGATTTAGAGGAGGAGATTTATATGAAACAACATGAAGGTTTCTCCTCTAATAATGGTGATCGTTTGGTTTGCAAGCTTAAAAAATACATATATGGTTTAAAACAAGCCTCTCGTCAATGGTATCTTAAATTCCATGGAACAATATCTTCATTTGGATTTATTGAAAATCCCATGGATCAATGCATATACCAGAAGGTCAGTTGGAGTAAAATTTGTTTTCTCATTTTGTATGTGGATGACATACTACTTGCAACTAATGATAAAGGTTTGCTACATGAGATGAAACAATTCCTCTCTAAAAACTTTGATATGAAGGATATGGGCGAGGCATCTTATGTCATTGGCATTAAGATCCACAAAGATAGACTTCAAGGAATTTTGGGTCTATCATAAGAAACCTACATCAATAAAGTTTTGGAGAGATTTAGTATAAAAGATTGTTCACCAAGTGTTGCACCCATTGTCAAGGGCGGTGAATTTAATATAAATAAATTCCCTAAGAATGATTTTGAGCGGGAACAAATGAAAAACATTTTGTATGCTTCTGTTGTTGGAAGTCTTATGTATGCTCAAGTATGCACAAGGTAGGATATTGCATTTACTGTTGGAATCTTAGGAAGATATCATAATAATCCAGGTATGGATCATTGGAAAGCTGCAAAAAAGGTGTTGAGATAACTTAAGGAACAAAATATTATATTCTTATGTATAGGCAGACAGACAATCTATATGTGATCGGCTATTCAGATTTCGACTTTGCGGGTTGTGTTGATTCTTGCAAATCAACGCAGGGGTACATTTTCATGATGTCCAATAGAGATATTTCATGGAGAAGTACTGAGCAAACCTTGGTTGCTACTTCTACTATGGAACTCGAGTCTGTCTCCTATTTTGAGGCTACTTCTCATGGTGTATGGCTTAAGATTTTTATTTTTAGGCTTAGAATCATGGATTCTATCTCTAGACCTCTGAAGATTTTTTTGCGATGATTTAGTTGTTGTCTTTATGGCTAAGAACAATAAAAGTGGAAGTCGAAGCAAACACATCGATATAAAGTATTTATCCATTATAGAAAGAGTTAAAGATAAAATAGTAGTTATTAATCACATTAGTGAAGGTTTAGAAAACACTTAGAAGGGGGTGGTGAATAAGTTTCTCCTTATCTTTTCCTTTAGCGTAACAACAATATAAAACACATGTATTTTTATCCTGGTTCGTTTAAAACTCAAACTACTCCAGTCCACCCGCCAAGGTGATTTCGCCTCTCTCAACGAGGACTTAATTCACTATAATCAAAAATTGATTACAAATGCACAACCAACTGTCGTGACTAACAATATAATGCACAAGCCAACTGCAAGTGACTAACACCTCTAAGACTCTCTAGTCCTAGCCCTCTTGAGAAATCTGACCCAACTGGTATTTCAAGGAACAATTACAAAAGTGACTTCTAACAATAGTGTATCAGTTTGCTTCTAGTTAGCTTTATCACAACCGAGATTTTTCACTAAGTTTTAAGCTCAATACAATGATAAACTAAATACTCAAGGTTTTCTTGTTTTCTTAAGTTCATTATGAGTTTTCTAGTAGGATAGTGCACACTTTATTCTTTGAATACTTTGATCTTATATATAGCTTTAGGAATTTTTCGTTGCTGTCTTTGTAACACCCCAATATTACCCAAGGTTTTATATGGAAAAATTAGAGTAATTTAAAATTTCATAAATTTAATAATGAGGCGTCACACCTTCAAAACCAAATTACTTTAAACAGTTTGCTTTAAAGTATAAATCTCTGATACATAGCATCGTCAGAAATCATAAATTGATTCTTAAAAATCAAAACATATTCTTTATTAAACTTCCTCATCAAATCATATTTTCATAAAGTATGATTCTTATTCACAAAAGGAATAACAAAAGAACAACAACAAGACAACATAAATATTCCCCCCGAGTGCTACGTATCAGAGCGACACCGACTCGACTAATAACAGTTATAATCTCCGTCTTCATAACCTGCACGTTACCAGTATAAAGGTAACGGCGAAACAAGTAAAGGGTGAGATACTCCAGAACATATAATTAAAGGCATGATAACATATATATATATATATATATATATTTATAATTTTGGAATCATAAAAGATATAGGTTAGTAAATGCATTCCAACATATATCCAAATCTCACTCACTTTAATCGTCATTCTAATGTGTATAATCAACACTTCATCGCCATCACCTCATCGACATAAATCATCACAACAACACATAAACTTTCATCACCACGAAATCATCACAAGTCAATACGTCACTAATTGACACGACAATCATAAACAACAACATCAAACAACAATATCAAACAATACTAATGACATAAGAAACATAAACAAAATCATCACAAATTGGCTAAAGCCCATCGTCGCTTTTGGCATAAAAGCCCATCGTCACAAACATCATCACATCATATTTGCATTACGCATTTCATCAAAATCAAATCATCGCAAAACTCATCATTTATATTCATTGCATAGTTATCATGAAATTATCAAGTCATATTCATTTCATATTCATCATAAAGATCATCACCAAACAAAGCATCATATATCATCGCAATTCAACGTCGTCCATCAATTAAAACCCAACGCCAAATAACTCAAACATAAACTTAACCGACTCCATGAGACACGACTATGTTATACATGTGGTACCCGTCGCTTTGTCCATAATTAGGAACACTTGGCATAAAGCGCATCGTCGCTTGGCATAAAAGCCCTCGTCGCCAATGCAATGTATGTGACTCGACAATAAAAACAACACAACAAAAACATCATCATCGCTCATCAAAGTTGGCATAAAGCCCACATCGCCATAATTTATCCACATTAAGATAAATATATCATCGCATCATATTTGCATTATGCAAAACATCACCAATAATTCATCATCATCAAAAGTCACGCATTCACAAATCGAAAGCATTTATTAACACATCAATATAATCATCACATCATCATGTACAAAGACATATATCATCATTATCAACTAATTCACTAAATTCCAAAAATGGAAAAATAGTCAAAACACCAATAATTGTCGCGAAAGCCATTCCTAATAACCGACATTAATCATAATCGTCAACATCGCAATCGGATTGTCCATACGTGTCTTAAATCGACTAAACGCTATCCGATTCAATTTAACCGTAATTTGGCCTATTTCGGGTCGTTTTGTAAAAACTCATAATTTTTAAAAACTAACATCACCACTACGTTCTACACGTCGAACTTAGCTAGCACGTCAATTTTCGTTGAATTCGGAGCAACTTGCTCTGTCGTCGAATTTACCGAAATCGGAAAATCGGAACATAATTGGGTTTTAAATTTAATCGGATAACTTATGTCCTAATTATATTTTATTAGTATAAACTATTGCTATGTGAAAATGGGGAAAAATAAAGAAACAGAACCAAAATGATATTCTACAGGGAAAATTATGCAGGAAAACTTATCTGCAGAAAACTGAAAAACATATTTACAGAAAACAGAAAAAAAACATGTTTTCCATTTCCTCCCTCCAGCATCACAGGGACGAACAACCCTTATTTCTTGTACAAGCATGGAGGCGGGTGCCTCAGGGAGGGGGACGGCCGCCCCTCAGCTTGAGGTGGGCGCCTCCCCCATTAGCCACTCTCCACCAAAACTCCTTCATCTTCCCTGCAAAATTGTTTCTGGTTTTTATGTTTTTAACAGTTACAGTTTTCTTTCTTTTTCATTTCCATTTATAGCTTCCATTTCCTACAATGCTAGCAATAACACACCCATAATCCATACTCCTAATCCAATTTTTCTAAGTTATTTCAACAATCAACCAACCAAAACCCTATGAATCAACTATCAATTTTCCCCCAAATCCAAACTATAACTATCAAACCCTAACTATATGAGATGGAGAATCAAACCCTTACCTCAACTGGATGATTGCAAGATGCTCCAACCAATTCCAAACTTCAAGCTTGTTCTTGCTCTTCTTCTTCTTCTTCTTCTCCCACTCACTAGTTTTCTAAGTTTCTAACTTAGGTTTTGTGTGTTATGGAAGGAAATGAGGAAAATGGTGTATTTAAGATGCATTCTTACAAGCCAAGGGTGTAAACCCAATTCAACACAATTAGTCCTCACACCCCTAACTTAATTCATTAATTAACACCTTAATAATATCTAATAATATTATTAACTCAATTAATTAAAATAATTCTGGGGAATTAAATATCGATCCGAATAATATTTTACCGAACCAAACAGAATAAAAACCGGACCGAACAAAATGTCGCCAAATATATTAATAGATATATCGATTAATATAAATATAATCGTCGCCAAAACAATCGTCAAACGGTAACTCAAAAATATTAATATAATATAATATTAAATAAAACAGGGCGTTACAGTCTTGAGCAATGAAAACGCTTTTAATGTTTGCTTGTCAGCGTGTACTTTGTGTTTTCAATGAATCTCTAACTTTGTTCCACTTGAGCGCTTCATCCGTTTTAGCTTTAAATGACTAACGGTACTGTAGTAGAACTTGTCTCAGAACTTAAAGACTTGACTCTTCATTTCTCTTTATCTTCTGTTTAGACTTTGTTAGCTTATTTATTATCAGAGTTTGCTTCAGCGTGCGTATTTAGAAGTTGCTTTCATCTTTAGAACTTCTAATTATTTATCTGCTCAATGTAAGTTAATATTTCACTTTCTATAGTGCTTGAGTCAGAACATCATCTGAAATGAAAAACATACTTATCAGAGTATAGATGCAAACATACTCATCAGAGTATCAAATTTACTATGCAAAATTTATTTCATTTGTTATCATCAAAACTCTAAGATGTGATTAGAACCAAACTATGTTCTAACAATCTCTCCCTTTTTGATGATGACAAAAACATTCAGATTTTGATTAAGAAATTTTGTATATATGAGAAAATCTCCCCTTGAGATGGATAATCTCCCCCTGAGATAAATATTACGAAAAGAATAAATACACAGTAGAACTTCCTTGAGTTTGTTCATTCATAGCTTAGGAAATATTTCTTTTAGAGTTTCCTTCTCATAGCTTAGAGCTTAAAGCTTAGATTTCTTGTTTCAGAGTTTCCTTTCAGAGCTTAGATATCCCTGCATACTTCAGAAACAAATACACTTGTATTTTTGTTAGGAATGTTTGAGACTTTAGTCCCAAGAACTATTATATTTAAATCAGATCAAAATCACAAGTTTCTTCCCTTTCGGTACCCATGCCTATAACACCCCAATTTCTACCAGGTAATTATAAATAAATTAGAGTACGAAAATTTCCAAACAACAATTGGGATATCACATTCTCAACTTAAAACACAACCTGTATTTTCATTTAAACCAGATACATAACACTTTTAATCAGAAAGATGAACTCAATAACTTGTTTAGTGACGGGTAAGTTCCGCAAGTGGACGTAAATTTCGAAGTAATATAAAAGATTGTCGAACCACAGAGACCAATGTCGACCTACTATAATCTATCGTTACTTTGTAAAGCTAAGGCTAATGAATAATTGGATTTTGTGGAAAACAAAGAACTAAAACTAAAATAAACGAACTTAGAAAATAATACTAAAACGAGGTCGAGATATGATTTTTGCGTTCCTAAAGGACTTATAGAAAATGGGTACTACGAGTAGAACTTAATTTCGTAGAATATACCAACTTAAAGACTCTGCCTCACGCTCTTGCGGAATTAACTAACACCATACTTCCTAATCCCAAGATATTGCTCTCGCTCACCCAGTAACTAAGAAATATATTTTGTAAGCCAATAATATCCTAAACGCATCTAAAGCGCTCTCGCTGTATTTAGATTTGTTTCCTAATTTCCACTATCTGGTTTGATCCCGCCTCGCAGATGTCGACTCTAACCTTAATTGATTCCTCACTCGTGACAAAAGCGTGTTAAATTACCTCTCACTCTCATGACAAAGCTATCTAAGTTAGTTTTGGAAACTAAAACCAAAACAAAATTCTAATCATAAATTCACACCTATTATTTTTATCGAGTCTCACGTAATGATGGTCCTCATATACCAGACTCAAGAATATTTAGCCAGACATGGACAGGAAAATAAACATACAATTATGGTAATAACACATAACAATAAACATGATTTAGCAATTAAATTAGAAAACAATAGCAGTGAATAAAAAACCTAGAATTAAACATATGCTGAATTGTAAAACACCTAAAAGCTTCAAATCAAAGTACATAAGTTAAATGCGAAATAAAATACTAAAATAATAATAGCCCTCGAAATCGAAAGCTATTACTTTTACATGGCGGAAGTAAACTGCGTAAAAACTAAACAAAAGTTATTCTAGCTAAGCGAAGAGAGAGAGAGAGAGAGAGAGAGAGATCAAATGAGGCCAGAGGGCCTGTATTTATAGAGTTGAAGTTTGCTGAGAAATAGGAACTCGTTGGCGTGAAGCTCGCTCTCCTCCTGGACTTCTTCTTGCAAAAATATCTCCATGGCGGTCGCTAGGGCTTGTAACGGTCGTTACAGCTTGCTCGTTGAGAGAGTCTCGCCTTCTAATGCGTAACGGTCGCTATGGGAGGTGTGACAGTCATTATAAGCTTGCTTGGTGATAAATATTCGCCTTGTGATATGTGGCGACTGTTATAGCTTGCTTGAGGGGTTGTGACGGTCACTACAAGGTCTGTTGGGCTGAGGGACGTGTCTTCGTGGGTTGTGCCTACGTGCGCGTTCCATTTCTTCTCTTCAATGATTTCACCTCCCATTTTGCTATCACACCCATGCTTATTTATTTTTCTCTATTTTTGTCGATTTTAAGCTCGACTCTTCTCCATTTCTGCGAATTTCTTCATACATGCCTTATAAATAGTAAAAACCTGAAAAAACATAGAAAATACCAGCATAATACGAATATAGAGCAACATAATTAAGATAAAATATGGATATAATCTATATAAATCAAGCCAAATATACGATACATTTTCGTGTTTTCAAATACCCCCATACTTAAACCATTGCTTGTCCTCAAGGAATCAGCCAACACGGTAAAAGAAAATGATTAAGCATGGTTTTTGAAACAAAGGCACGACACGACTCCTAGTCATACGTGGATGCTAGGATAATGTTAGATCGATGGGTACTAAACGTCAACACCAAGGATACCGTAACGACACAATGTTCAAAGACTCTCTCTTTATGCAAACCAATTCAAATCATACCATTATAAATCAACCTATATCTCTTGTTTTTCTTTCACTCTTTTCATTCAAGCGCAATCACATTAAGCTCGTTATCCATAGACGCACATAGTAGGGAAATCGGTTAGCGACTATGATCCTTTTCTTGTCTTTAGCACGGGGTTCAGGTATTTAAGCGGTGAAGCCCCATTTTTCCAATTGCGGTTTCGGGGGATCGGACAGTAGCCCCCCTACCAAGTCCAGTACCAGTGACCTCTGGACCAACCAACAATGGGTGCTTATTATTAAATCCTTATAGGCATAAAAACCGTTGGGATAAATGACCGGGTGAGGGTCACCTAACTTAGAAGGTTATTTTTCTATTAAATCATTTACTTATTAAAAATGGGATCGTTCACTTATATTCATCGACTTCCTACGTAGTTTGTGTTTAAGATGGTGTTGACTGCTAATATAAATTATTAAGAGCTACTTTGAAAACTTAAGCCTAAGTTATCACCATAATGGGTACCCAAATCGATATCACATAATGAGGGGGTTTAGGAAATCTTAACGGTATCGATTTTATGGAAACTTTCCCAAGTCTCTCTAACACAACCTAAAGCGACAACCTATATACTTTCAGAGTGTGTGCATCATGTATCAAAAAGAAATTATTTGTTGGAGGTAAAAATTTAAAATTTTGGGGAAATTCAATAGAAACTGAAAATCACATATAAAGACCTGACAACAAATGCAATGACTCGACAAAATACTTAAAACAGATAAATTTCTAAAAACATCAAATAAACTAGAAAGCAATCAATTAAACTAAAAAGCGATAAATGAAAGTGGTAAAGTCCCTCCCCCACACTTAAACTAAACATTGTCCTCAATGTTTCGATGAAAGGTGGAAAGAGGAAAAATGGAACCTGAATGAACGACATTGCGTGCTACAACGACCATTTTTTCTCTGATCCTTCCCTTGTTGATCATGTCTTTGTTGACCACTTCTAGTCCGACGTCTTGTACTACAAGATATCTGAATTTGCTAAAACTTCTCTTTCCCAAAGTCGCTCATCATATTGCTCATTTTCGGAGGAAGTACGGGAGAAATATTTCTTCTCCTATCGTACTCATCAACGTTGTCACCACCACCAGCAGCATTCGTAGGAATGTATGTGGGCACGACTCATTTTCGAGATGATCGTCTATATATGTCGCCTAGATATGGTTGAGACGTGACAAGCGATCCGTATCTTTATTTTCTGCAAGTTCAAATAGTAAAAGGAAAACATTAAACTGAAAACTCGTGGGTTGCTTCCCACGCAGCGCTTTGGTTAACGTCAATAGCTCGATGGCTCAGGAGTGCAAGCAATCATGGCGGTTCTCTCGAGAATGAAATTTCGATCGAACTTTTAATAATCTTCGGTTTCCATGGACAATTATCTAACCATTTCACATATCCCTCACCTTTTATTTTCTTTCTTTTGTGGGGTGGTTCATTCTGTTGGACTTGTGATGGTGGTTTTGGATCTATCATGGGTATCAGCTTTTTAAGTATAGGCTTAGTTATTTCCTCCACCATATTGAATGCTAACCTTCCCTTCTTAATGCTAATGGTTTCCCTAGTTTCATGGTCCTTAAATTTTCTCATTTTATGCAGGACCTCAACGAAGGTTCATTGGTGTGGGTATTTTTCAATACCTCCACATACATTTTGGATTGGGAGTCTACCTGAGATTCCACAAAACTTTGTGAGAAAGGAATCAGTGGGATATAGGGAGGAGGAACAACAATAGGTGCTTCCTTCTCTACCTCTTCTACAACCTCCCTTTCGAATGATGTTGGTGGATTTTTCTCAATCTCTACTCTTTTCTCACCAGAACTCTCCTCAACCTCATTATTACTCTCTTCAACCTTATTATCATTCTCCTTAGGATTTTCAATTTGTTTTTCGCTACTGGTTGTTACAACATACACATTCTCCTCAGGGGATGGTCCTAGAGGTGTTTGTGAAAGCATGAAGATTTGGGCCTCTAATGCCTCGTTGTGAGTCACTAGGGACTCATCCGCATTGTTCAGCTGCCTAAGAGTTTCATTGTTGTCGAGACTTTGTTTTCTTACCTATTCATTGTGGATAGTTTGTGTCTCTACAAAGTGCTCAATTGTAGATTCTAGCCTGGAGTGAGTTAATATCACATCGAGATCTTCCATTGATGTTTCTAGGTTGAAATTATAGGATTCTTGTGGTTCCTCAAAGTGAGTTAGTGTTGCATTTTGTGTCTCCACAAAGCGCTCCATCTTCGTTGTTTCTTGTCTAGAGAGAGTTAGTGTCGCAGTCATATCCTCCATTAATGCGTTGAGAGTGGAATTCTGGTATTCTTGCGACTCTTCAAAATATTGGGAGCGTTTATTGTAGAGGAAATTTGGTTGAGGATAAGTTAGTGTTGCATCGTAATCCTCCAATGATGTTTCGAGATCAGATCTTTGGTATTCTTGCGACTCCTCAAAATGATGGGATTGATAGTTGTAGAGGTAATTTGGGTGAGAGTGAGTTGGTGACGCATTGAAATTCTCCATATGTATTTCGAGGTCGGTTTTATGGGATTCTTGTGATACCTCGAAATACTGAGAATGGGGATTGTAGAAATTTTTTGCGTGATACATAGTAATCAAAGTAAGAATGCCTTAGTCTATACGGTGTAATAACAGATTTACAATATTGATTGTTGGTCCCCGGCAACGGCGCCAAAAACTTGATGGGTAAGTTCCGTAAGTGCACAAAAATATCGAAGTAATATAAAATATTTTTGAACCACAGAGACCAATATCAACCTACTGTAATCTATCATTACTTTGAAAAGTTAAGGCTAATGAATAATTGGATTTTGGGAGAAACTAAGAACTAAAACTAAAATAAATGAACTTAGAAAATAATACTAAAACGAGGTCGGGATATGATTTCCGCGTTCCTGAATGACTTATAGAAAACGGGTACTAATTACGAGTAGAACTTAATTTTGTAGAATATACCAACTTAAAGATTCTGCCAAACGCTCTCGCGGTATTAACTAAAGTCATACTTCCTAATCCCAAGATATTGCTCTCGCTCTCCCGGTAACTAAGAAATATATTTTGTAAGCTAATAATATCCTAAACGCATCTAAAGCGCTCTCGTTGTATTTAGATTTGCTGCCTAATTTCCACTATCCAGTTCGATCCCCACGATCTCGCAGTGTCTGCTCTAACCTTAATTGATTCCTCACTCTCGTGACAAAATCATGTTAAATAACCTCTCACTCGTGACAAAGCTATCTAAGTTAGATTTGGAAACTAAAACCAAAATAGAATTCTAATCATAAATTCGCACCTATTATTTTCACGAGTCCGTCGATAACGACGGTCCTCATATATCGGACTCAAGAATATTTAGCGGACATGGACAGGAAATTAAACATGCAATTGTGGTAATAAAACATAACGATAAACATGATTTAGCAATTAAATTAGAAAATATTAGCGATGAATAAAAACTTGGAATTAAACATGCGAATTGCAATACACCGAAAGCTTCAAATCAAAGTACATAAATTAAATGCGAAATAAAATCCTAAACTAATTCATAATAGCCCCCAAAAAATTGGAAAGCTATTACTTTTACATGGCAGAAGTAAACTGCCTAAAAACTAAACGAAAATTATTCTAGATAAGCGAAGAGAAAAGAGCGAGAGAGAGAGAGAGAGAGAGAGAGAGAAAGAGAGAGAGAGAGATCAAATGAGGTCAGAGGGTCTGTATTTATAGAGTTGAAGTTTGCTGAGAAATAGGAGCTCGTTGGCGTGAAGATCACTCTCCTCCTAGACTTCCTCTTGCGAAAATATCTCCATGGCGATCGCTAGGGCTTGTAACGGTCGCTACAGCATGCTCGTTGAGAGAATCTCGCCTTCTAATGTGTAACGGTCACTATGGGAGGTGTGACGGTCATTACAAGCTTGATTGGTGAGAAAGCTTCTCCTTGTGATGCGTGGAGACCGTTATAGCTTGCTTGAGGGGTTGTGACGGTCGCTACAAGGCTTGTTGAGCTGAGGGACGTGTCTTCGTAGGTTGGGCCTGCGTGCGCATTCCATTTTTTCTTCAATGCTTTAACCTCCCGTTTTTCTATCACACCCATTCTTATTTATTTTTCTCTTTTTTTGTGGATTTTAAGCTCGATTATTCTCCATTTCTGCGACTTTCTTCATACATCCCTTATAAATAGTAAAAATTTGAAAACATAGAAAATACTGGCATAATACGAATATAAAGCAACATAATTAAGATAAAATAAGGATATAATATATGTAAATCTTGCCAAATATATGATACATTTTCGTGTTATCATTTAGTCTTTAAACATAAATCAACTTTTATAATAACTACGCAGCGGATTCACAATGTTAATTTTCGAGAATAAAACATAGCATCTTCATCAAAACTCAAACAAACTCAAAACAACCAAACTTCTTGATAAAAACAACTTAAAACTCCAATAGCGGGATAATAATAATCCATAATAAAACAAAACATGCATTCATCCCCCGAGTGCTACGTATTCAGAGCGACAACACCAACTCGAACTAACAGCGACTAGAACTTCATTCTTCATTACATACACGTTATCCACGTAGGCAACATCACAATAGAAGGGTGAGATATCTAACAATCTAATACATCGTATGATAAATAATATATCATAGAATTTAGATAATGTAAATCACCGCTTCGCAACTTATTCGCACAACCAACAATCACAACATAATCATCAACATAATATAACGACAACAATTTATCGACACAACAACATTTATCACAACATATTCGCAACATAACACAATAACAAATTCACCATCATAACAACTCAAATATGCAAATGTGATGCAACAACTTATTCAAATGCACATGCATGTGGTACCATTTGGAGCAGAACTACCATCGTGCTTTCCATCAAGGCCAAGGCACAAGCCTTCATCATCATTGTGTTTGCTATCAAGGTCATCAAATGTAGCAAATCTCACATCGACCAAACCAGGTCATCGCAGTATGCAAATGTATGTGACTCGTTGAATGCAACGTCACACACAACAACAACAATTAACATCGCAATTAACATTGTAATCAATATCGCAATCAACATCGTAATCAAAATCGCAATCAACATCGTAATTAATATCGTAATCAACATCGCAATCAATAAAAAATTTCACAACATCATAACATCACAACACATCGCAAGGAAAAACAACAACACAGAGTAACACAACCAATTTTATCACAACCTGCAACTTCGCAAATTATTAACAACATCATCACCAACAAACAACAACAATTACTATGCAAATTAATATTATTTATTCTATTTAAAATAATTTATTTTAATGCTATTTAATTATTAAGCACTATCTACTAAATTAATTAATTAATTCAAATATATATATATATATATATATATATCCAAAACCCTTAATTAATATATTATTATTATATTAACTATTATTATTATTATAATTATATAATATATATTAGTAAATTAAAAAAAAACAATATAGTATAAACATGTTACTAAAATTATTAAACTAAAGACAGGTGATAAAGTGATACAGTAAAAAAACAAAAGAGTTGTGCCCTTTCGCAACATGCATGCCATTTGACATGTTTCTTCATCATACCCTCCCGTTCGGCATGGCTTCTTCCACAATCATGTGTGTCGTTCGGCAAACTCTCCTTATTCAGGGTGTGTCGTTCGGTACTGCCTTCTTCCTTTGTTTTCTGCAATTTTCTCCAAATAATTTTATATTCTACCGAGTCATCAGCAACTATATTTTCAACAATCGATTACCACCTATTATAATTTTCAATTTATAACATCAATTCGGCAAGCCATTAAAACACAAATTCAACATAGAAAATCACTACCTTCACAAACAGAACAACTACGAATGTATGGTAAATTCCATATTACCATAATTCCCACATACTACTCATCATACAACCTGTTAGAAAATTATAACCCCACCCTTACTTTGGATTGAAGGTCGCTTCACTGAGTTTCGGTAATTTCAGTTTGGCATTCGATTTTCAATTTTCCCCTGACGACAATTTTCTCCAACCTTATTCCTCTTTCTTCTTCCTCTTCTAACGTATGCTATTCTTTTCCTTTTCTTCTCCTTGTTTTCTAACAACCTCTCAAAAAACCTAATTTCTTATTATTTATATTAACTAATAATTATATTTCTCTTATTGGGCCTACTATTCTTACTCCCACTTTACTACATACTACCACTACAACAAGCCCAACAATAATTATTCTAATATTATTATTAATAATAATAACCAACTAATATTATTATTACTATTAATTCTACCGACTATCCAACTATTAAAAACTAAATCAGCAAACAAGTCAACAACTTAAATCAACAATTCACCACTTAAAATCGAATAATTCAAATATTTAATTAACTAATTAATTAAATAACAATGCTACAACTCTCCCCACTTAGAATATTTTTGTCCTCGAAAATCTAATAGCTACTACCATTTTAACGTGAACTTCAACTCACTCCTTGATCTCCAATTCACGTTTTACACTTCGACCATTACTTGTCACAATTATAACTCAATGCGATTTAAATCAAATATACGCATATTAAACGCTAAACACTTCCAGAACATAATTCGTTAATAACTTACCAACCACTTCAACATTACTCTGACATATGAACATCCAAAACAATAACAATTATACATACTTATTCTTAGATATTTAATATCACATTACCACTTTAACAACATCTTCTACACCAAAGAACAATTGCAGCATCATTCCTTTCAGTCAACCCTACATATTACTTCAACATAAGCAATGGTTAGAAAACTAATTAACAATACTCGATTGTTAAACGACTCAACAACTTTGGTCGGACTGACCGACCTGCTCTGATACCACTACTGTAACACCCTAATTTCTACTCGGTAATTATAAATATATCAGAGTATAAAAATTTCCAAACAACAATTAGGATATCACATTCTCAACTTAAAACACAACCTGTATTTTTATTTAAACCAGATACATAACACTTTTAATCAGAAAGATGAAATCAACAACTTGTTTAGTCTTTAAACATAAATCAACTTTTATAATAACTACGCAGGGGATTCACAACGTTAACTTTTGAGAATAAAACATAGCATCTTCATCAAAACTCAAACAAACTCAAAACAACCAAACTTCTTGATAAAACAACTTAAAACTCCAACATCAGAATAATAATAATCAACAATAAAACAAAGCATGCGTTCATCCCACCCCCCCCCCCAAGTTCTACGTATTCGAGCGACAACAACTCGAACTAACAAATGACTAGAACTTCATTCTTCATTACCTGCATGTTGCCCACGTAGAGGCAACATCACAACAAATGGGGTGAGATATCTAACAATCTAATACATCGTATGATAAATAATATATGATAGAATTTAGATAATATAAATCACCGCTTCGCAACTTATTCGCACAACCAACAATCACAACATAATCATCAACGTAATATAATGACAATAATTTATCGACACAACAACATTTATCACAACATATTCGTCAACGTAACACAACAACAAATTCACCATCATAACAACTCAAATATGCAACATGTGATGCAACAAATTATTCAAATGCACATGCATGTGGTACCATTTGGAGCAGAACTACCATCGTGTTTGTCATCAAGGCCAAAGCATAAGACTTCATCATCGTGTTTGCCATCAAGGCCATTGTAAACAGAGCAAAGCTCACATCGTGTTGCCAAACCAGGACATCGCAAAGTATGCAAATGCATGTGACTCAATGAATGCAACGTCACACACAACAACAATAATTAACATTGCAATTAATATTGTAATCAACATCGCAATCAACATCGCAATTAACATCGTAATCAACATCGCAATCAAATTTTTTTATCACAACACCATAACATCACAGCACATCACAAGGGAAAACAACAACATAGAGTAACACAACAAATTTCATCACAGCCTGCAACTTTGCAAATTATTAACAACATCATCACCAGCAACCAGCAACAATTGCTACACAAATTAACAGTTACGATTCTACGCCTAAAACAATTTATTTACCGCTAAAGCTATTTAATTATTAAGCACTATCTACTAAATTAATTAATTATTCATATATATATATATATATATATATATATATATATATATATATATATATATATATATATATATATATATATATATATATAGTAAACTAAAAAAACAATACAGTATAAACATGTTACTAAAATTATTAAACTAAAGGCAGGTGATAAAGTGATACAGTAAAAAAACAATAGAGTTGTGCCCTTCGGCAACATGCATGTCGTTCGGTATGTTTCTTCATCATACCCTCCTGTTCGGAAGGGTCCCTCCCAGAATCATGTGTGTCGTTCGGCACACTCTCCTTATCCAGGATGGATCGTTCGGTACCGCCTTCTTCCTGCGTTTTCTACAATTTTCTCCAAATAATTTTATATTCTACCATGTCATCAGCAACTATATTTTCAGCAATCGATTACCACCGATTATAATTTTCAATTGACAACATCAATTCGGCAAGACATTCAATCACAAATTCAACACAGAAAATAACTACCTTCACAAACAGAACAACTACGAATGCATGGTAAAATCCCCATTACCCTAATTCCCACATACTGCTCATCGTACAACCTGTTAGAAAATTAGAACCACATTGTTACCTTGGATTGAAGGTCGCTCTACGGAGTTCTAAACGAATTTCGGTTTGGCTTTTGGTTTGCAATTTTCTCCCGACAGAAATTTTCTCCAACCTTGTTCCTCTTTCTTCTTCCTCTTCTCACGTATGCTATTCTTTTCCTTTTCTTCTCCTTGTTTTCTAACAACCTCTCCAAAAACCTAATTTCTTATTATTTATATTAACTAATAATTGTATTTCTCTTATTGGGTCTACTATTCGTACTCCCACTTTATTACATACTACCACTATAACAAGCCCAACAATAATTATTCTAACATTATTATTAATAATAATAACTAACTAATACTATTATTAATATTAATTCTACCGACTATCCAACAATTAAACAACTAAATCAACTAACAATTCAACAACTTAAATCAACAATTCACAACTTAAAATCAGAAATAATTCGAAATATTTAATTAACTAATTAATTAAATAATCGAGCGTTACAATGCCAATGGATACTCTATGGCTAAGAAAATGCTAAGGGCAGGTTACTATTGGTTGACAATGGAATCTGATTGTTACAAATTTGCGAAGAAGGGTCATAAATGTCAGATATATGCTGACAAGATTCATGTTCCTCCAACATTTCTTAATGTTATTTCTTCCCCGTGGCCTTTCTCTATGTGGGGTATTGATATGACTGGGATGATTGAACCCAAGGCTTCTAATGGACATCGTTTCATTTTGGTAGCAATGGATTATTTCACCAAATGGATTGAAGTAGCTTCTTATGTCAATGTTACCAAGAAAGTGGTGGTTCGGTTTATCAAGAACAATCTCATTTGTCGGTATGGTGTAGCGAGCAGGATCATCACTGACAACCGCTCGAACTTGAATAATAAGATGATGGTGGAACTCTGTGAAAAATTCAAGATTGTCCATCACAACTCTTCTCCTTATAGACCTAAGATGAATGCGTTTGTTGAAGCTGCTAATAAAAACATTAAGAAGATTATCCAGAAGATGGTTGTTACCTACAAGCATTATCATAAAATGTTGCCTTTTGCTTTGCATGGGTATTGGACTTCGGTTCGAACTTCAACCTGGGAAACCCCTTTCTCTCTTGTTTATGGCGTGGAAGCAGTTATCCCCATTGAGGTTGAGATTCCCTCTTTGCGTGTGATTATAGAAGCTGAGTTGTCAAATGCTAAATGGATTTAGAGTCGTTTTGACCATTTTAATTTGATTGAAGAGAAAAGGATGACCGTCTTGTGTCATGGTCAGTTGTACCAGAAAAGGATGAAGAAATATTTTGATAAGGTCAAATCTCATGTATTCAGAGAAAGTGACCTCGTGCTCAAAAAGATCATGTCTTTAAGCTCTAATTCTAGGGGCAAGTGGACTCCCAATTATGAAGGCCCATATGTTGTCAAGAAAGCCTTCTCTAGCGGTGCATTGATTCTTGAAACTATGGATGACAAGGAATCCCCCCCACGTTCTTTGAATGCTGATGTAGTCAAGAAATACTTTGCCTAAATAAATAAAAGAACAACTCGTTAAGCTGAACAACCGAAATGGGCGTCTTAGGCAAAAAAAGAGTCTCAGTAGGCTGAAAACCCAAAAGGGCGGCTTAGGCAAAATAGAGCGTCTCAGTAGGCTGAAAACCCGAAAGGGCGATCTAGGTAAAAGTTAGAGACATAAACAAAATAAATTTCCCGGTAGGCTGAAAAACCCAAAAGGGTAGTCTAGGAAAAAGTTAGGGACTTTCATGGTAAGTAACTACATCATATAAGACTTGATCGTAGAAGCAAAAATCTGCATAGATCATCTTCACACCTCAACGGAAGCCTACAATACAAGAGTTCAAAGTTGTTAGGGAGGATAGTGGTCATTGTTTTTTGATGTACCTTTTCCATGTATTTACCATTTTCCAAACTTTGTAATCATCCATGGAGTCATGTTATTGGCATGCTACAATTCTATCAATAAGATTTAAGCCTTTATATAATTTATTTGCAATCTTATTTTATCCAACGATGAAAATTTTCTTTTATTTTGATAATACATTTCAAAATAAAACAGATTTAATAGAACATACTCGTGAAAAATTTGCAAAAAAATAAGTGTGTTTACTTTAAATATGAATCAAAGGAATAAAATCGCATGGTCCTAATAACAAACAAGATTGGTGGTGTTCGAAGAAGATCCCAATTTCTCTCTAATAAGGCTGCCGAGACTTTTTTTTAAACTTGAGGTGCTAGTTCAGAGGTGGATATCCCCATGAAATTTTGCCGGTTTTCCTTAAAGAATCTTGTGATATCTTTGTTCCCAATGAAATATGGATATTACTTACCAATGAAGCCAGAAGAAGTTTGTTGTATCCATGCAGTCTTTTGAGTTTATCGCTACATGCTCATACTTTAATTATTATTAGCAATGTACCGCGAAAAATTAAGCCTTGAAGTATGACGTTGTTTCCTCAGTTGTTGGCTTATTTTCCTCTTGATCTCCATCTTGGATGCAATTTGATCGAGTGTTACCTTTACCAAGTTTATCATGCCCGGTTATCCCCAATGTGTTTGTTTTGTCAAGATATATGAGACATACATTCGAAATACATCATGCATACTTGAATTACAATTCATTGCTTACTTACATTCATTAAATGTTACCGTTGATATTTTTGTAGAGTGTGCATCTTCTCCATTAAATTTCAACCTTAAGTAGAAAGTGTTCATCTTTTCGCCTTCCTCACCGAGTTATCCTCGTGGAAGAAAATTGCTTTAACGCCTACCCAACTCTTCACCTATTCAAATCTCACCCCCAAAGGTGGTCATGATTTAGGTTACGATAGTGATGTGTTTCTAATCTCTAGATGTAGGTTCCGGATAGAGTGCATTTATTTTTCATAAAGAATACTTTATCTCTTCAGCAGGAATGTATTTGAGCCTCCGTAGGAATTCAATTCATCTTCTAGCAGTTTTACTATGATCTTCTTCTCGATGCAAGTGGCTCTCTTCTGTTCAAGTGATTGGTATCCTCTAGTAAGCATGTTAGATCCCATTTTTTTCGGTACTTCAACGGTGAATATCTCATTGTTGATTGGTCTTATCTCTCTCCAGCAGATGTTTATGACTTGTTGTGGTTGTTCTGATGAATGTCAACCTTGTGATTATGGGAGGAAGTTTGTCGAAGATTTGTTATTCCGATGAATGGCAACCTTGTCATCATGGGAGGTAGTTTGTCGAAGACTTTTTATTCCGATGAATGGAAACCTCGTCATTATGGGAGGTAGTTTGTCTAAGAGTTGTTATTCCGATGAATGGAAACCTCGTCATTATGGGAGGTTGAAGATTTGTTATTTCGATGAATGGAAACCTCGTCATTATAGGAGGTAGTTTGTCAAAGATTTTTATTAGATGAATGGAAACCTCGCATTATGGGGGTAGTTTGTCAAGATTTGTTATTGATGAATGGCAACCTCGTCATTAAGGAAGATAGTTTGTTGTTGATTTGTTGAACATTCTAATGGGAAAGGTTTAGCTCATTCGTGAATCATCAATTTGTTACCCTTTCTAGATGAAATGTCTTGGTTAAAGAAGAAGAGACTCGTTTCTGTGGAACGTCGAAACTTTTGGATACTTAATCCATCAACGATGTTATTTTCTTACCGACTTTAGGACATAAATATTTTGGACCTGTAGTTTACCATCTCAAGAAAGTCAACATATTTCTCTTGTTTTTGCTAACTCCTTTAGGAGATAGTTTGTCGCTCATCTACGGATCGTTGCTATTATTCTCTTCTTTTTCTTGTCCATTGTTGTTGCTATTTTGCTTCATCTCGCCTATTCCCCAAAAGTTGAGTTCTTATTCCCGGTGGAGTCGGGTTTCCTTAAGATCGAATTTCTTCCCCAGTAATTTGTTTTCTTGGATGAGTTGTCGTTCTAGCGTGTCTTTACTATTTTTGCTTCCTAGTGGTGTCCTGCTTCCCGAAGTTCATCTCGTTGCATTGCATAACCATTAAGCATTGCATAACATCTTAGGGCAAAAATAGGGCTTATTTTGTATTTAAGTATCTTTTATCCTGTCGAGGTGAAGATTGTAACACCCCAAATTCTAGCCGGAAATTATATCAAAATCGAGTATTTTAAAATTTAAACAACACATGGGATGCCACATTTCAACATTAACAACACCAACATGTAAGATACATAACACTTTTTAATTGGAGGATCACATAAGAACTTGTGATGGCTTTCAAACAAAATACCTTTTTATTACTATGCATGAATTCATTATACAACTGAACATATTGTACTAATAACAACTTGAAACATCTTGTTCAACTTTCACCATACTTAACAATTTTATTTCACAACATCACTTAGGATTCAACAAATTATACTAATAACAACGATATAAAAGACATAGACTAAACGCCCCCAGAGTGCTACGTATCAGAGCAATGACACAGACTTGAACTAACAACAATTAATTCTTCCATTCTTGAATACCTACACGTTACTAGTATAAAGGAAACGGTGAAACAAATGAAATGATTGAAATATCAACCAATATAAGCAGGTGTATGATAAACAATATATTAGATCGTAATCATACATACTTTCACCACTTCATAACATCAACTATGCAACAACCAACAAGCCACTTATCAATTAATGCAACAACTTAATCAATACAACTTAATCAACAACGGCAACTTATCATAACATCAACTTATGAACAATAACAACTCACAAATAATAATAAC
>CM038794.1:121212332-121611163 GCA_021764765.1 Vicia sativa
TATACCCGACATGTTGTTTGAATCATAGTCAGGCAACAATGCAAATGTAAGGTGGTATATTAGGTCAAAATTTGGGGTATGACAGAGACATCTTGAAGAAAAGAGGAAAAGTTTGACAGAGAGTTTGAGAGTTTCTCATGATGAAATGGCAAGAGATACTTTCAAATGAAGAAACCGATATATATATATATATATATATATATATATATATATATATATATATATATATATATATATAAGTCTCTTCCTATTCTTGAACTTTGAAAAGTAAGAGGGAAATAATTAATTAGCCCACTTAAAAATAAATGAAATAAAAGTCTCTTCCATTCCTTGTTGTAAGCAATGTTAATTGCTACAACTCTTCATATTGGCAATACCAAATTTGCCCCTTAAATTCTCAAACCGACTAGCATCAAGTGCTTTAGTAAAATGTCGCCATTGAAGTTCAGTGGCTACATGCTCCAATTTAATCACTTTCTCTTCAACAAGGTCTCTGATGAAGTGATGTATAATGTCAATGTGCTTAGTCCTACTGTGATGTATAGGATTCTTTGAAATATTAATAGCACTCAGATTGTAATCAGAATCGTCATGACATCCTGTGTGACATTGTACTCAACAAGACCGCCTACCCACTATTTGAGAACAATCGCTACCAATGCTATGTATTCAGCCTCAGCAGTGGATAAAGACACACAGTTTTGTTTCTTGCTGTACCAAGAAACAAGATTGATCCCCAAGAAGAAGCATCCTCCATAAGTGCTTTTTCTATCATCAGCACTACCAGCCCAATCAAGATCACAATAGCTGCATGTAATTGGTTCACATCCATGAGAATACAAAGATACCATAATTGCAAGTTCCACTCACATACTTTAGAATTCTTTTCACCGATTGATGTGACTCACTTTAGGTTCAAATTCTAGTATCTTGCACATACCCCAACAAAGAAATGCAATGTCGTCTGGCTGGTCAAGCTTCCTATCATGCTTCACAAAGCTTTGATCAACATTTGCTCCACTTGTGTCTTTGGACAACTTTAAATGAGTAGGAGCAGAAGTCCTTTTATGGCTGGCATTTTCCATCCCAAATTTCTTGACAATATTCCTTGCATACTTGCTTTGTGACAGGAAAGTTGAGTCCTCCATCTGTGTGACTTGTAATCCAAGAAAGTAAGTAAATTCTCCCATGAGACTCATTTCAAACTCAGCTTGCATTTGGTTGGCAAAATGTCTCACCATTTTATCTGACATTCCTCCAAACACTATGTCATCAACATAAATTTGAGCTACCATTATCTTTCCTCCTTCATTCTTGACAAAGAGAGTTTTGTCCAAACCTCCTTTCCTGTAACCTTTATCAGTAAGGAACTTTGTCAACCTTTCATACCAAGCTCTAGGAGCTTGTTTTAGACCATATAAAGCTTTCCTCAATTTGTAAACATGATCAAGAAAGTTAGGATCCACAAACCCTTTAGGCTGTTCAACATATACCTCCTCAGTTAGGTATCCATTTAGGAAGGCACTTTTCACATCCATTTGAAACAGCTTGAATTTCAGAATGCAAGAAACTCCTAACAATAATTTGATTGATTCCAGCCTAGCCACAGGAGCAAAAGTCTCATCAAAATCAATCCCTTCAACTTGAGTGTATCCCTGAGCAATAAGTCTTACTTTATTTCTGGTAACAACCCCTTCTGCATCAGACTTGTTCTTGTAGATCCACTTTGTGCCAATGATGTTTGTTCCTTCTGGTCTAGGAACTAACTCCCACACTTCATGTTGCTTGAACTGGTTCAATTCATCTTGCATTGCTCCAATCCAGTATCCATCAGTTAGAGCCTCTTTGACATTCTTTGGCTCAATCTTTGACACAAAACAAGAGTTTGAGATAATTCTCCGATCTTGTAATGACACCACGCTAGATCTCCAATGATGAGTTCCTTTGATGATCTTTCCAATTCGATGGAAGGATCTTTGTTAGCTTCCTCCGGTTCGACTTTGGTGAAGTAGGGACAGCACATCATCCTTATCGACACTTGTGGTGATGTCTCAAACAATGTCTCAACATCATATGGGACATTTTTTTCCTGATGTTGATCATCAACTATGACATTGATAGACTCCATCATAACTTTTGTCCTGGAGTTGAATACTTTATATGCTCTGCTGTTTGTAGAGTATCCCAGAAAAATGCCTTCATCACTTTTAGAGTCCATCTTTCTCCTTTGATCACGATTTGTCAGAATATAACATTTGCTACCAAACACATGGAAATATTTCACAGTAGGTTTTCTTCCTTTCCATATTTCATACAGGGTGGAGGATGTTCCCTTTCTCAAGGTGACCCTGTTGTGAACATAGCAGGCTGTATTCATAGCTTCAGCCCAAAAATGAAGAGGAAGTTTCTTAGCATTAATCATTGCTCTGGCAGATTCCTGTATAGTCCTATTTTTCCTTTCCACAACTCCATTTTGTTGAGGGGTTATAGGAGAAGAGAACTCATGATTGATTCCTTCTGAAGAACAGAATTCATCAAACTTGTTATTCTCAAATTCCTTTCCATGATCACTTCTAATTCGACAATGCAGCCTTCCTTTTCTCTTTGAAGTCTTTGCATAATTCTTTAAAGACATCAAACACATCGATTTTTCCCGATGAAGTTTATCCAGTGAATCTAGAAAATCATCCACAACAACATAAGCATATCTTTTCCACCAAGGCTTTCAACCTGATAGGCCCCATCAAATCCATGTGCAATGCCCAAAGACCATAGAGGTGGTCGATCTTGACATTGGATGTGACATTCCGTTTGCTTTCCCACCCCGACATTCACCACGACTCTCCCTTCATCAATATGTAGTCTTGGAATCCTCCGACACCTCCATGGATATGATCTTTTCATCCTCTAAGATGCAAATGACCAAGCTTTTGGTGCCAAGGGCCACCTCCTTCTCATCCTTGGTCAGAGAACACACAGGGATGTGTTAGTGTTCTCGCATCTCCACAAGTAACAATTATCTTTGATCCGACTTCTCCATTACAACTTTGTTTTTCATTTGTCACAATACATTCTGACTTGGTAAAGTTGACCTTGAATCCTCGAATCACACAGTTGGTCGATACTTATGAGATTGGCAACAAACCTTCACTAGCAAAGACTTCATTTAAGTTTGGAACCTGTGGCGCCCAAGTTTCCAACACCTTTGATTTCCCTTTAGCTCCATCTCCAAAAGTGACATAACTGTAGTATGAGGTCCGACTTTATTTAGGAGATTCTTGATTCCATATATGCCCAGAGCAACCACTATCAAAGTACCGCCTTCCTTGCGTAAACTCTAAGGGAAGTGTGAGCTATCAAAGTCAGTAGTCTCTTCTTCCACCGCTGAGTGTATGGAACCTTGTTGGTCTTAGGCTTGACATAGGAGTCTGATGAGGATATCTATGTAGTCTATAGCAAAAGGCTTTATGTGTCCAAACCTTCCACAATAATGACATCTCCATCTTTGAAACTTTTCTTCATGTTTCTCCGATCTTGATGTTGAACCCAATGTTGTGACATCCGCTTTGACATTGGTTTATTAGGTTTGTTCTTCTTCTTGTTATCAAGAAATTTCTTTGCAGCCACATATCCTCGAACTGCATATACTTCCTCTTTATGTTGTGACATCTGCTTTGACATTGGTTTGTCGCCTGTTTCTTCTTGTCACCAAGCAGGTTTCTTTGCGTACCACATATCCTAGACCATGCATATTTCCTGCATTTTGTCCAAGCTGAAGGATTTCTTCCAACTTATCAGTACCAGATGTTAGCATCTTGACAGACTTAGACATCTGATCAAGTTTGGAGTTCAACACTATAATTTCACTGTTGAGGTGACTTATAGTAGCAAGTGTTTTCCTTCTTCTCACCTCCAACTTTACATTCTCAGCCTCCAACTTCACAATCAGCTTTTTCTGTTTCTCATTTTGCTGACATACTTCACCACTTCTGATACATAGCTTCTTATAAGTTTCAGCAAGCTCTTCAAATGTCACTTCCTCATCACTAGAATCATTTTCTAATTGCACACCCAGAGAGCAGTGACAAGTTTGGCTGATTCTTCTTCAAATTCACTTCCTGAGTCACCATCAGACCAAGTGACAACCATTCCTTTCTTTTGTTTCTTTAAAGGTAGGACATTCACTCTAATATGCCCATATCCTTCACATCCAGACACTGGATTCCTCCGCTTGACTCCCCTTTCTTCCCGACTTGGATCTTCCTCTGGAGTCATAAGTCTCGCTAATGTCAGATGGAATGTTCTTAACATTGGACCTTGACTTTGGATCAATTCTCTTGATGAGTTTGTTGAACTGTCTTCCAAGCATATCTATAGCTTCAGATATCTTTTCTTCATCATCCTCCTTGCATTCATCTTCAGTATTGGATACAAGGGCTATGCTCTTGTTCTTCTTGTCAACATTTTCACTGATCCCCATCTCAAATGTCTGAAGAGATCCAACAAGTTCTTCAACCTACAAGGTGCAGATATCCTGAGCTTCCTCTATAGCAGTCACTTTCATTGCAAACCTTTTAGGCAAGGATTTGAGAATCTTTCTCACCAACTTTTCTTCTGACATCTTTTCTCCCAATGCTCCTGAGGATTTGGCAATCTCCAAGATATTCATGTGAAACTCATGAATGGTCTCATCTTCCTTCATCTTCAAATTCTCAAATTTAGTAGTGAGCATCTGAAGTCTTGACATCTTCACCTTGGATGTCCCCTCATGAGTAGTTTTGAGAGTGTCCCAAACATCCTTGGCCAGTTCACATTGATGTACTAGTCTGAAGATATTTCTATCAATTCCATTGAATAAGGAATTCAACGCTTTAGAGTTGCCCAGTGCTATCTCTTCTTCTTCTTTGCTCCATTGTTCCTCATGTTTCAGACTAGTAGTCCCATATTTCTCAAGCTTGGTAGGATGTTTCCATCCTTTGTCAACAGCTCTCCAAGCTTTAATGTCCAGTGACCTCAAAAAAGCAACCATACGAGGTTTCCAGTAATCATAATTAGATCCATCCAGAATAGGTGGTCTATTTCCAAATCCTCATTCCTTATCCATAACGCCATAAACTATTATCCCTAGGTCTCACACAGAAATAACAGGCAGGGTGCCTGCTCTAATGCCAATTGAAATTCCTAGCAGCAGATACGTGATGTCACAAAGAATGTTATGACACAAGATTCGACACTGCTAACAATTCACACAAGAAATTTAAATAGCAGAAAGAACACAATAAATTGTTTACCCGCTCAGCTGTGTAACTACACCTACATCCGGGGCTACCAAGCCGTGGAGGAAATTCACTATTAGTAGAATTAATTCAGAATAAACCAACCGCTTTATCTCCTTCACTTAAAACTCACCCAATGCAACTTCAATCTAAGTCCTACTTAGACCGAGTTCCCACTCACTCCCCTCAATCACAAAGCAGTTGATGTCAACCTATTGATTAATTGAATTGTGAAGACACTCTTCAATAAACAAACTTGATCTTGCTTCAAAGCTTTAATCAAGAGACACAACACTGTGCTTCAAAGCTTTGAGTGATAAACAACCCTTACAACTAAATCCTAGTCCAAGGCACTTATCAATTGATAATTGCTTGGCTCACAAGAGTAACTAGAATTACACAAATTACAACCTACTAAATCTTCAATACAAGTCCAGAGGCTGCAGAAGAGAGTAAGGGTTCTTTCTTATTATAGAAGCCCCTGAACTTCGCTTTGGGCTTCCATAATAATAGCTAGGGTTTACTTAATTAATCCTAAAGACTTGGTCTTTTTAACAACCAATTTAGGTTTAACTAATATTAACCAATTAGCCACGTGAGCATGTAATCTAATAACATAGAACATAATAAAACAAACAACAAACTTCCCGAAAACTCGTGAAAAACAGATTCTGCAAAGAATGTCACACAGAATGTCATAACATCGGTTATGACATCAATCAAACTTCTGCAGAATTCCAGCACAGTATTTTGCTTCCAGTCTGAGTTGTACTTAAACATCCTTCTCATGCAGAATTTATCTTCAACTCTGAATGTCATGACATCAATCAAGACATTGTCATATCCTAGTTTTACCAAAAATTAATGCCAACATAAAAACACTTACAATCTTCATTTGGATCGAACGCTTCCCCAATGGGGGAAAGTCCAGTTATGGCAGCAATATCAAAGAAAGTAGGTGTTATCATTCCACGGGGAAGATAAAAGGTATTGTAGGTGCTATCCCAAAAATATAGAGATGTTAATAGGAAAGGTTGGCTATAGCTAAATACTAATTTAGACATTCGAATAAGATTCAAAATACCTAAGTTCTCCCATTCCTGAGATTTCTTATTTTCTACTTTTGCTAACCAATCTTGGTATAATTGGTCTGATGAAGGGCATGAACGAAATGGTTTGAAATTTCCAGTGACGTAATCCATGTTAAAAGTTTCTCTCCTGGGTTTAGAAGTTTCTCCCTTACAAGACTTGTCTTTTGTGGTTTTTGAGGTTTTAACTACAGATTCATTTTCTTTATTTTTTAAAGGAGTAGAGTTATTAATAATGGGTTTGGTTTCAAAGTAAATAGGAAAGAATCCTTTGGTTTTCTCCATACGCTCAATAGAAATTAGAGGACCCATAACACCTAGGGTTTTATCAAGAACAGATGTAGGGATAATTACCTGAGAAGCGTAAATGACTTTCTATTCTTGAGTAAGCTTTGGAGTTGTTATGAATTCTTGATTATTAATATTGATGATTTTACTCATGGGTTTGTGACCAGAAGAAGAAGCGTTTTTTAGTTTCCCAGTTTTCTTAGATGGGGATGATTGTATTGGAGAACGAGAAGACATTGTGGGAAATATTTTTGGAAGTTTTTTCTGAGAGAAGAAAAAATGGGTTTGCTGGGAGATTGAAGAGATTTGAAGAGACTAAGTTCAGATTTTAGAAGCTGAAACGCTTTTATAGAGGCCTTTTGGCGGTTTATGGAGATTTTGACCTTTGGAAAAAGTAGGATACGTGTAACCTCCCTATTTGAGAGAAAGAGAGGTGGTTTTGAAATTCCTAAGGAAGTGATGTTTTGCTAATTATTAGCTATAACAACTATGCTTGCACGTTTAGAAAAGCATGGTGAGTGGACGTTTTTGTAGAAATTTAGTTGATGGTTATGATATCATGTACAGTGTAGTCATCATGGGGTTGGTATCATCGAAATTACATGAGTGATTCAAAAATGAGTATTTCTTTATATATATATATATACACGTTTTTGAGGGGCAATTTGTTAGCTGGTAATTTCGATAACATTACTTGGATGAAGAAATGCTTGATGTCAAGTAAATAATTATTCCAAACAAGGTCCAAAAAATGAAACAAACTGGTATCTGCAGGAAATCTTGGATTTAAGATTGATTGGTTAAAGAATTAGATTTGTTACTTTTAAAGCCTTTTCGATTCAGGCAGTTTCGGTCAGTAAGGGTTTCGATTTCAAATATCATGCTTTAATCATAAGGTTTCGAATGAAAAGGCTGAAGATGTCCAAAGAGGAGTTATTTATGATTCAAATCGAAGGAGGGAAATCCACCTAGCCCAGTGTAAGATTCGAAATTCAAATAAAAGGCACCATTTGCAGAGGACGCGTGGAGGACAGTAAACGAAAGGAGCATGCATGCTTTTAACGTGGCATAATTTTAGAATAGGGCCGTTAGGGTTGAAATGCTATAAATAGGTGTTCTAATGTTAGAATTTGGTGTGTTCACTTGTGTACTAGAAAATCTCATAAACTCAAATTACCGTGATTCAGGGAAAAGAGTTGCAGATAACATGTACATATAGAACATCATCATTATACCTTTTTGTAATTTAAATTCAAGTTATTTTACATTTACTTCATCTTTACAGTTTCCTTGTTTCTGAATCTCTTTGTTTTTCCTATACATTTCGTTCAAACACTTTACTTTTCCAGAAACTTTATTTTATTGTCCATTTCTTTCATTCAAACACTAATTTTCCAGAAGTCTCTACTTTTCTTGTCAAAGTTTTTTATATTTCATCTGTTTCGCGCTACACAGTTTTACGTTTAATTGTCAAACTTCTAGTTTAAATCGAAGCCAATTATTAGCCTAGAAATCATTCAGTCAGTGTATTACCTTAGATAAATTTAGAGAATAACTTTAAGATTTCTATCTTATATATTAAAAGATGCAAATCTGCAAAACAATGGATATAAACATGAAAATGAATTATGACACATGTCCTAGGATCAATCTAGTCGATCCTCTAAGTAACCAGTAATTGGAAGACTAACGGTTGTTTGCGAGAAATCACTGTAAACACCTGGCGGATGTTGTTATTGGCTAAGGTTATTACTGTAGAGTATTGTACAAATCCCCAGTGCAAGTTATTAGTGCCCATTTCAGATTGAATTCCCCAGTGAACGCTCATTGGAATCTCAAGTATGCTTTGATAGAAGATTGCAACTTTTTATCCCTTGTGGAGACGGTATTTGAACCATTTTTCGCAGATGTTCATCCCTAGTGGGTTCATACTTCCTGATATCCTCAGTGCATGAGCGCCATTTTACTCTTTTTTCTTCCCTAGTTGGTGTTGAAGCACGTATTTTCGGATATCCCCAGTGAGCCAGGGCATCGTTTTCATCCCCAGACGGAGTTATGATGGGTAACGATGGAAGATCATGTTCAAGTATCTCCATTTATTCCCTAGTGGATCATTGTCCAACAGACAATTTCCCGTGAAATCAATTCCTCAGTATGTTCACCTGACGACATTTGATCTCTCCAAGTGATCTTCTTTTGAATCAGTGGTTTGGTCATATCTCTAGCGGCATGCCAATGCTATTTTCCCGGCGGATTGTCAGATTTAAGTTTGATTGTTCTTTTACCTAGGGTCTCTGGTTACCTTTTATCTTTTTGTAAGCATGCATCATCTTATTGCATTAGTTTACACTAAATTCACATATTGCACAGTTATAAGCCAGGAATATAAACTTTTGTCCCCAATGATGTTCCTACTTCTCTCTTAAATCCCAACAAGGTTATTTTCTTTGGTGTGTGGCATCCCTTTGGAATCTGTTGTGTCCCAATTCTTCCTGGCGCAGTATGTCCATTGTCTCCTTTGGTGTTGAAACTGCCAGCTTTTACCCTGATGCAACACGTATTCAGCATTGAAAGCAAGCCCTACACTTGTTTTCTCCCCTTCGCACAAGAGTTAATTCTCTACCAATTCTTGGTTAGGTCTGAGTATTATGCTCTCTCCTATATGCATGATGCAAGATACTCTGTATTGTGTGTGGAGTCTGGTCATCATTTCCAGTCTTCATCTTCGTTGAAACTGCCAGTCCATTCCCTGGTGCAACATTCTTAGGACAGGTTCTCCTCCTGTGCCTTTTCGAGAACAAGAATACACTTGTTTCTCTACTCAGATTACAGTGCTTAGAGTCAGTAAAGCGTAATCAACATTTTCTAGCCTTTGCATCACAAACTCGTCCGCTTATTCCCTGGCGCAATGTGGTTAGTCTAGTCAGTGTATCTAGTCTTTGCTCTACTAGCATGTCAGTTCTCCCCTAGCATTGTGGGTCATCTATTGAGAACAAGATTACACTTGTTTCTCTCCTTCGTAAAGCTTAATCGGCATTTCCTAGTCTGTGCACCACGATCGTCTAGTTATTTTCTAGTGTAATGTGACTAGTCTGGTTAATGTATCTAGTCTTTTTTTCCGCTTGCGTGTCAACTCTCCCCTAGAATTGTTGATCAAATTGGGTAGAGGCTAATTCTCTTTAGGTCAGGATTACACATGCACTTGTCCTATCAGAATTCAGCATTTATTATGTGCTCTCTCTTGTTGTGGCCCAGTTCTTCCTAGCGCAACATATCCTTTTCTCTAGTGAAGCTCATTGGAATTTAAATTCCACACTCATCTTTTGATGCAGCTTTTGGGATTCAGAGCGTAAATTTTCGAGTCTATTTTGGTATTAAATCACCTCACACCTTGTTGCTCAGAAGGCAGACGTCAACCTTGCGCCCAAGCTTGAGGATGATTGAATAGGGGCAGCTGTTGTACCCCAAAATTTACCCTCTTCTTTCTCGTATTTCTTGCTTATAATTCAATTGCATAAACATACATGTAGTTGAACACATAGCATTGATCATGGGGTTACCAGGTTCAAGGTATCCCAAGTGGTGAAAGGAATGGCGTATTTCGGTTATCTCAGATCGCTTCGAGTCAAGTATCGATATTCTTCGATTCGCATGCTCAATACAACGTATTCTGGTTAGAAAGCTATTTTGGTTTGATTCCATAAGCTCTGGGATCATTTCGTTTTTTCTCTAGTTTATCCATTTAGATCAGAGGCGGTTTGGTCAAAGAAAAAGATTTTATTCGCTTATTTCTCAATAAAGTGAATTTTGGGTTCTCAAGACGTTTTGGGAACTCCATAAGGCGTATCTCTCACCTCGTCGGGTATTTTCTAATGATTTTTGACCGGAAAGTCCCTCTCATTATTATCTACAACTTTTGTTTGAAATATATAAGCAAATTGTATGAGGAAAGTCCCCAGAAAAATTGATTTCTCAAGTGATCTAAACTAAATTTTAGTGTTGTTTCGTGCGCTTAGTGCATTGAAGCATTCATATCTCCTAGATGGAAACTCGAAACTGATCAGGGCTGATTTCTAAAATTCCGTATCGAAATTATCTTCGACTTTCGTTTGCAAATCAAGAGTTGATTCCTCACCAATCAATACTAGATTTTTATTCTTTGGAGTTGATTTTGAGCTGAACCGAGCAATTTTCATCAGATATGTGAAGTTCGAAAAATCATATCTTCCTCGATTTTTATCAAAACAAGGTGGGACTAGTGCCAAAAGTTCATAAATTTTGTTAGCTTCGATTGTCTCAGAAATACTCATCTGCAAATTTTGATCAGAAGGCCCTCATTCGAGGCATTTTCTCTGAAGAGCGCATTGAAAATTCTGCATGTGTCAATTGCCTGAAAACTGTGCTAAAACTTCAAAATTTCATATTGCCTTGACTGTTCATCCGATCAAGTCGAAATTTTGATTTAACGCAAGCAAAATCGCATTTCGGACACTTTTCGTTTACATTACGACTTCAAATTTCGCACGGATTTGGCTGTTTTAGATTAATTACGAAAATTATTCAGATAATCACAATTTGGGCTTGATTATGGATCTAAGGCACTCTTAGGCCCAATTCCCAAAGCTATAAATACATTTTTGCCTTCACTAATTACAACAACATAATTTTTTGCTTAATTTTCACCACAAATCACACTCTAATTCTCTCAACACCAAAGCAAAAGCTCAAGAACAAAAATCAAATTTCAACTTTCCCTCCAAGAAACCACCACCACAGGCTGCTACCAGACCTCCTTCCAACACTTTTCACCACCACAGGCCGCACTAAGCGCGCCTTCTCAGGCTAAGTGTGCCCTGCAATTTCTATTCTTCTCATTGAAGCTCTCTCTCCATAGGATCTTGCTCCCCTTCTCCTTCTTCTGCTTGAATTTGACCTAGAAGGAGCCATTTCCTCTTGATTTCTCTTCAATTTTCAATAATTAAGCAATTTCTATTCATCTTCTTCAATTCTCCATTGAAGCCTTCAAGATCATCTAGGATTCAAGCTTGATTTCAAGTATTATCATCAACTCAACCTTGATTTGGTATTTTCTTTGAAGAGCACAAGGAATTCCTCTTCAATTTGATCCAAACTTCAAGTTCAAGTAAGTGTTTAGTTCAATTAAGCACTTATTTTAAGCTACTACTGACTTGTAGTTTTTTTTTAAAATTGAATACTGTAATAGCTTGCAAATTCCGTGTGGATTCCGGTTCTTGAATCTTCATCTTTGAATTCGTTGAATTGGATTGAATTTTGCAACATTATTGTGTCGGTGTGAGGATTTTTTGTACATAGCACACACATACACTTGTGCATTTGTATTTTCCTTACATCTAGGCCACAAATTTGTGTATCTTGCATCATCAATTATATGCTCATGCATTTAGATTGTTTGAATTGCATTAATTCATGATGATTTGAGGTATAATTTGCATTCGAAAGTGTGTCGACATGTAGATTTAAAGGCATTTTGATCATTAGGTATATTGTGCATTTTACATAGTTCATGCATATGCATCTCAAGTGTTTGTGTTAATGTACAAATTAGAATTGACATGATCTTACATTACTTCTTTGTGGCATGGCTTGCTTGCATTGATCTCATGTAATTTGTGGATTGATCCTTAATGTTAGATAATGTTGGAGTACACTTGCCTCCAAGAATTAACTTTGCACATGTGAGCATTAGAATTGTTGATACAACTTGCATTCTTAACATGTTCATGCCTTAACTTTGCACATGTGAGCATTAGAATTGTTTATTCAACTTGTATTCTTAACATGTTCAAGCATAGCTTTGCATATATGAGCATTAGAATTGTTGATATAACTTGAATTCTTAACATGTTCATGCATTAACTTTGACATATGAATATTGGAATTGTTGCTTTAACTTGCATTCCTCACATGTTCATGCATTTGATAGTCATCAATGATCATTGGAATTGTTACTTTAACTTGCATTCCTCACATGTTCATGCATATTGCCATTAATGATCATTGGAATTGTTACTTTAACTTGCATTCCTCAAATGTCATGCATAACTTTACGTCTTGTGCATAACTCATGCTTTGCCTTGACATACATTCTTCACATTGCGATATATGATTTGAATCACTTTGACATACTTGCCTTCACATGTTTGGAATTTGTTTGGTAGCTTTTCCATGTTTTCACTCTCTCTTTTCCCTTTCACTTCCAAACAACACTTCTTGAGTTTAAGTTCTTCTGATGAATCTTTTTTCTTGTCACTTGACCGTATTGGATTGACTTTTGGCATGAAAACATCATGGAAGAGAGGTTTGGTTTGAAACAAAGAAAATCAGAGTTATGTGTCGCGCTAGCGCCACTCGAAGCGCTTAAGCGCCAAATTCACTTACTTTTTGTGTTGTAGTTCGTAGCGCCACGCCACCAGAGTGCTTAGCGCCAAATGTCCTTGGGTCACGCTTAGCGCAAATACCGTGCTTAGCGACTGAACCGAAAATTATTGTCTTTCTCAATTTCAAATGCAAACATGATACGTTCTAACACCCTTGAACATTGTTTGATAAGTACTTGATGTAGGAGCTTGTGTTGTAAATACATATGACACAATATTTCGATGTTTTACGCTTGTATACCCACATATACATTCCTTTTGCTTGGTTTTTGGGTCTAACTCCCTTCTTGCAGGTGTTTTGCGCTTGTATACCTACGTATACATCCTATTATATGCTTATTCGGTCTAACTCCATTCTTGCAGGTATACCTTGATTATAATGTGTATACACATGTTCCTTGGCTTGTGCGCATATGCGTACATTCTATTGTCTACTTGCGTAGTTTCTTGTAGGTACACTGTGATCAGAATGTGTATACACATATTCCTTTGCTTGTGCGCATACATGTACATTATATTGCCTGTTTGTTGGGATCTCTTTTCTCTTGCAGTTGTTATTACTTCGGATGCGTATGAGCGTGTATGCCGCTTGCTTTTGATACCTTGACTTCGCCACTCTTATTTCATGGCTGCAATACTTGAAGTTTTCCGGAGTATTCTTTAACTCGCAGTACTCTTTGGATTTTTACATCCGATTGGTAGTTTCTACACCATTTACCGCATTCTCTTACAGCTTTCCTAGATATCATGAGAAGTAGGGATTTACAACTTTTCTTTTTCCATGAGAAGTAGGAATAGAGATGCATGATGGGGCTTCCGTAGTTAGAGCATGTTCAGGAACCCCTCTAGTTTATTTAAAGACCCGTTTAGGGCGCTTTTGTGTGCTAATTGTATTTGGTTTATTTAAAGTCCTCATCCGTGCATAGGGAGGCGATTCTCAGCAAGTGTTTACAATTGTGCTTGCATAGGTCAAGTGGTTAGGAAACCCGACGTGGCACCACTATGCAAAGACCCACGTTTTTATTTTTCCTACTATCGAGTCATGATATATGGGGCATGCGGAAATGGTCGGCAGTCGTCCCCCGCAGTTCTAGTCCGTGTTTTGTATGGTGCATGTGAATCGTGTTACTAATCCTATCGAGTCGATTACAAATGTGGCCAGAGTTCTCTATTTTGACTCTCCACTCATTCCTAGGGTTCGCATTTATTGCAGAACTCGCATCATTTGCTCCGTAGGCTATGCCTGCAATTGTTTGACATTTGTTTGTGCATTGCATTTCTTGTGTGCTTCTGCCAAAGCACTCGATTGCTTCATCCCTTTGCATCTCTTGGTTTTACAACCAAGACAGATATAGGATAGCTTTCCCTTAGGACTGCTCGGTTAGGATAGCTCTCGAGCCTAGACATTAGGATTTACATTCTTTGCATGTTGACATATGTCGAGATTCCCTTACATCCTCAACCATAGGTCCAATCTTTGTATGACAACATTAGGCCTAGTACTCGTTAGTCTCCCTTTTGTTTTGCTTGTTTCTTTTTTGCATCCTTGCATGTGATTAAAACTAAAACTTGCTTTCCTTTTCTTTTGAAAACAAAATACTTAATAATGGTTGGAACTCCTTTCGTAAAGGTAAAAGCAACCAACCAAGACAAACTCTTTTTTGCTTACGGGCACATTTTCTTTTGTGTTTAAAACCTTTTTCACAAGTAAAAAACACAAAACCCACCAAAACAAGTGAGGCAAACTACGGTGCTCTGACTTTCCATTGCACGAGGGAATACATAGGCATCTTGTCACGGGGCTCGATTGAGCACAACTTGTAAATATTTCCTTCTTTTCCCCGTGGTTTCTTTATTTTGCTTTTTCTTTTGCATGCATTGTAGCGTTTGAGCATAGATAGATATAACACACCCCTTAGCTAGAAAATAGAAGTGGATATCGTAGAGTACTACGGGAGTGTGGGGTGTTAATCCTTTCCCCTCGCGTAACTAACTCCCTTACCTAAATTATGTTGATCTCTCGGTCGTAGGACCACGATTTCTCCCCTTCAGGTTTACTCAATGTTTTCCTTTCTCCTCTGCGAGATAAAAGACATTCGGTGGAGACTCCATTGATACACCCCTATCAGTCAGAAGTTCATCCAGGTGGTTTCACAAATCGTATACGAAGAGCACGAGTGGTACTTGTCACTTCTTTTCTAACTCTTTGGTAAGGTTGCATAGCAAAAATCAAGTTTCCATTGCCTTGTCAACCTCCAAAGCGAAATATATCGCGGCCGGTAATTGTTGTGCCCAAATTTTGTGGCTAAAGCAACAACTACTCGACTATAATGTCCATTTTGGTCGTATTCCCATTTTATGTGACAATACTAGCGCTATCAATCTAACTAAGAATCTGGTCCTACACTCTCGCACAAAACATATCGAAATAAGACACCACTTCCTTAGAGATCATGTTGAAAAAGGCGATGTAGTTTTTGAGCATGTTGATAGCAAAAATCAACTTGCGAATATTTATACTAAGTCGGTTGCAACTGAGCCTTTCTTCAATATCCGAAGAGAACTCGGTGTTCTCGATATCTCGGATCGATTGCATCTCAATTGAGGTGCATGCTCTAATGATTATTAATTATTACCTTCTTTCACCACTCACTTTGTGCTAGTTTTAGTATAAGTCTCATGACAATTTCGTATGAAGGTAGTATCTCTCTAACTCTTAAATATTCTCTTGACCATATATATGTTTACTTGTTCTTCTACTTGACTTGTATATGATGTGTGTGTATATGCATTCAATGCTTATGTATAGTTTATTCTTCATGACTACATGTCTTAATTTTGCAGAAATTCTTAGTAGATGCATCGACTCAACCATATCAGTTGCATCGACGCACTTGCCTTTTTCAGTTCAGTAGTGATTTTTATAGCAGTTTTTATTTTACATTTAGGGTTCATTTGCTTCATAATCTTCATTTCATTCCAAAGAGATACACGAAAACCCTAACCCCTCAAAGACCTCCAGGAAACTTTTCCTTTGTTTTTCATCAAAATCCTTCAAATATTCATCATGGCATCTCAGAGAGTGGCTAAGAAAAGGGTTCTCCACGGTGGATCCTCTCAATCTCAACAAGATTTACCAGTAACTTCTCTCTCACTTCTCTACGCCAATTTAATTGAAGTTTTTGAAAAATTCAGAAATAGGAAGGTTGTTAAACAACACTATGTCACCATGAAAACTCTTAAGGTAGAACATTTGGATTTCATCAGTGACCTAATTGCCTTTCAAGGGCTTCAACCCTTCTTTGCTTGTAGTAACAAGTACAATGAAGATTGTGTTAGGTTATTTTATGCGGGTATAAAAGAAAAGTTTGAAGGTCCCATATTTCGCTATCGTATTGATAACAAATTCTTCATGGTATCATCTCATGTTTGGAAGGATCTTCTTAATCTTGATTCTGAAGATGAAAATACTATTAACTGACTCCACTGACCTTGTTGGATATGATTTTAAGACTGCTTTGAACTCTATGCTCAAGACACCATATGCTGAACACATTGTGAACATTGCTCTCTTTCTGCCTAATGTCACCACAGGCTCTCTAGTACCGTTTGACAGAATCCTATATTGGTTTGTTGGGCATATTATTCGGCCTAAAAGGGTGGGCTATCAAGAATCGACAAAGCTGATGTCAAAATCATGTTCTGCTTGAAAAATAAAATCAAGGTCAATTGGCCTCATTACCTTGCCAGCAGAATGTTTGATCTCTGGGATTCTACTCGCAGAACCTCCTTATGTTATAGCTCTTTCATTCAAAGAATGTTGAACCGTGAGCGAGTTAGAGTTGTTGGCATCCCTTATGTATCTTTTGACATGGATCAAGAATTCATCACAAATTCCTTAAACTTATGGGATTCATATGGTTCCACCAAAGACGAGCTTTTCCTCACATTACAAGATCTAATGTTACTCAAATCAGAAATGCAAGTGATGATATCGATGATGAGATTGAGGCAATGTTTGATGAAGGGAATGCTGGAAACAATGCTGGATATTTTACAGAAAACAATGAACAAATGGAAGAAGATGTTGAGGACGGTGCTGGTCAAAGTGTAATGGCTCGGGTTCTTTCTCAGATACGTGAAGTCCTAGCTGCTCAAAATGAAAGGTTCTCCACTTATGAAGCAACATAAACGGAGCGCTACAACACTTTGAATGGAATGATCGAATCTCAAGCCAAAAGCTTTGCATCTTTCCGAAAACATTTTTCTCACTACTACCCATTTAACCCATCTGTCCAACCTCCTACCCATTGAAACTATATTTCATGTCTCTGTATTTTATTTCTATTTATCTATTGTAATTTATATTGTGATGACCTTACTTTGTGTTTGTGTGTGACTTGTTTTTATTATGACTGTAATCTTATATAATATGTCCATACAATGTCTTACTATGTGTTCTCATTGTACTTCTTAAAATTGCATTTTGTTTGACAAATATCTTGTCTTTATTGTGTTATATCTAATCTTTCCTCTACCTCTTTTTGATGTTGTCTAAGGGGGAGAATGGTGATGAATTAAGGCTCACTTACATATGCACACTCTTAGGGGGAGCTTTTCTCTTTTTATCTTAGCTTATCCCATATGTTATTGTGTATCTCTGTATATTGTTCTACAGGTACTACCTTGCTTGTGTCGGTTTTGCCATCATCAAAAAAGGGGAGTATGTAAATGCATTCTCAAGTTTTAATGATGGCAAAAGCCCCAAAATATGTATGTGCGTGCTACAAGGCTGGATGTCAGAAGAAAAACAAAGAAATCTGAAAAAGGACCCAATGGGTCGACGCACGTTTAAGTGCAACACCCTGGATGTTATGTGCCAACCCTTGAGTCGACGCATATGTAAATGAACTATGGGAGCTAAAATCAAAATGACTGCGTCGACGCATCCCCCTGGTTCCTTCGACGCATCAACATTGCAGCTCCAACGCATGCACTCTAGAATTTACGCATCGACCCTCCCTCCTGGAGCGGTCGACGCATCTTCCCTATGTTGTAGCTTTTAATTAATTTTCTTTATTTTGCCTTATTTTCAATTCATTAATACTAACACATATAAATAGATCTTATTTGTCATTTGAGTTTCAGATCAAGCATAGAGTGAAAGATACAAAAAGAGAGCACTTCATCTTCAACATTCCTTCTTCAAATTCAACTTCTCCAATAATCAAAGTGGTTGATTTCAAGATTCAAGAATTGTTGATAACGTCCGAATTGAAGAATTGCTTCAGATTTGGGTTGTTTTTTATGGGCTCTATCTTGAATAAAACCGTTAGGGTTTTGTCCTCTTAGATCTGTATCGGTGCGGGGGGTTTTGGTACTAATCTTCGCTTTGCAAGATTCAGCCGAGTGAAGCAACCAAGGAGTTGTGGGTTCGCTTGATTTTGTCACGGTAACCGGAGGATATTGAAGGAAGAGTTAGGGTTCGATCTTGTTCGATTGATATCAGCTGAGAGAAAGAAGTTCTACAGCAAATTTGTAGAGATTTCAAGTATCGCTAGTCGGAGGTATAGTCGAAGAGGTCGCAACTTGGTTTGGATCGAACCAAGGATCTTGAAGAAGATAGGTTCATCATCTACAATTGATTTGTGTGAAAAGGGAACTATTTCTTCACCTTGTTACAATTTGCAAATTTTATGAAAAATATCTCAACTCTATATTCTAGAGTTGGGGGCAGACATACACCACGCGAGGACGAAACGTGAAACTGCCTTAACAAATTCTCGTGTTCTTTTTCGCATTTTACTTTCATTATTTGATTGATCGATTTCGTAATATTCAAACTATCAAATGGGCATAAACTGAATTTATGTTGTGTCGAGGTTTAACAAACACTTCGTAACAATCCGATTGATTGTTACGTGATCACTTTCGACAACACAACTTAGTTAAATACACACCTATTAAATTCGCATACAAGGTGTTTGATAATTTTCCTCTCTACATATTGCTAGTTGTGATTAATTTTCTTTCTCCATTATTGCATTGGAAGTAAACATCGCTCAAAGTGAGTGATTAAGCAATTAATAAAGAGCATTTAAATTGTATTGATTAAAGCAAATTTTTCTCTCATTGATAATACGGTTTGCATATTCGATCTTCTCAATAGCAAATCATTTAGAAGATTGAAAATCCATGAGACTTTTGTGAAAATATTTTAAATGCACAAATTTTAAAAACCCAATCTATTCAACCCCCCTTCTAGATCGAGCACATTGTCTAACACTCTTCACATCATTAGTGCACACATTACTCTTATGACTAGGTTTCCCACATTTAAAACAAGTCACACTAGCAGGATCATCTCCCCCACTTGTTCTCTGGCCCTCAACAACTTCCAGTTTAACTCTACCCGCTGGAGCATCATATGGCTTACCACGACTCTGATGGTACTTGCTCTTTTCTCACTAACGATCTTGTAGTGAGCATTGTTATCCTCTTCATAAATCCTGCAGCTATCAACCAAATTAGAGAAAACGTGAATCTTCTAGTATCCAACTGCCTTCTTGATCTCCGAGCGTAACCTGTTCTCAAACTTGATGCACTTAAAAAATTCAGCAGTTTTCTCGCTATAGTGCGGGTAAAACTTAGCCAACTCCACAAACTTCGCAGCGTATTCCGTAACTAACATCTTTCATTGCTTCAGCTCCAGGAACTCAATTTCCTTCTTACCACGAACATCTTCAGGATAATACTTCCTTAGAAACTCTCTACGAAACACAACCCAAGTGATATCTTCACCTGCAGCATCCAACCTCTGACGAGTCTCTGGCCACCAGTCATTAGCTTTGACCGCTAGCATATGTGTCCCATAACGAACCTTTTAAGCTGGAGTGCAGTCCATCACACGGAAGATCCTCCCAATCTCTTTCATCTAACTCAATGCTCCATCAGGATCATACTTACCCTTTAAGGTAGGCGGATTCTCCCTTTGAAAAGTCGCCAAACTACGAGATCCAACATCCCCATTAGCGCTTGGCTGATTCTGCAAAGCATCAACCATTTCTTCTAAAGCATCATCAATTGCAGTATCATTCCTTTCAACCATTTCAACTTGTTACTACAACATAAACAACGGTTAGAAAACTAATTAACAATACTCTATTGTTAAACGACACTACGACTCAACAAATTTGGTCTGACGGACCAACCTGCTCTGATACCACTAATGTAACACCTCATTTCTACCCAGTGAATTATATAAAATCAGAGTTACAAAATTTCTCCAACAAACAAATGGAGTGTCACACATTCAACGTAAAACAAACAACAATTAGTCACCTGTAGTTCAGATACATAACACATAGTTTCGGTAAAACAATAACAACCTGTTTAGTCTTCAAAAATAAATAACTTTTATTTCTATGCAGCGAATTCATAAAATTCAACTAAAATATCCTGGAATCACGTCCAATTCAAAACAACGTAAAAACAACAAGTGTTTAACTTCAAACAATCATAGCCTCTCACTTCAATAATAAAAACAACCAAAAAGGTTCCATCACCATAATAAAATCCAACAGTAAATAAAACAAGCGTTTATCCCCCCGAGTGCTATATATCAGAGCGACAACACCGACTCAAACTATTGAAGGTAGACAACCTTCACTCTAGATTACCTGGATGTTACCCATGTAGAGGCAACATCACAACAGAAGGAATGAGATATCTAACAATCTATATGATAAATAATATATGACAAAATCAGATAAGGTAAATCACCGCTTCGTAAATTATTCACACAACAACGAATTCCATAATTTATTCAGTAATCACAATAGACTCGAAATGCAACATGAGATGAAACAACGTATTCAAATGCACATGCATGTGGTACCAATGAAGTATAACTCCCAACGTAAAAATCTGCCAATATTTGAGGCATCAATAAGGCATAAGCCTTCATCTTCATCGTGTTTCCAATCCAGGCCATCGTAAATAGAGAAAATCTCTTATCATAATATTTTTACCAATCCAGGCCAACGTAATTATGCAATGTATGCGACAACATGATGCAACACAACAACAACAACGAAATCATCAAATCAACATCAACTTCATCATAATTTCAACACTGACTATAAGCCTTCATCGTAAAAACAAATCAACAACATCATTCAACATTGGCACAAGGCCTGCAACATGGTTCAACACATCAACACAAGATAACACAACCAATTTCATCATAACTTACAACTTTGCAATTTATTAAAAACATCAAAACAAGCAAACAACAACAACAACGACAATTGCTACACAATTAATCTTGACGATTCTACACCGAAAACAATTTATTTACCACAACTACTAATTAATTATTAAGTATTACCTACTAAATTAATTAATTAATTTGATCACTACTTAATTTTCCCTTAAAATATCTTTTGTTACTAAAACACCTGTTATATTCAATTCTAATATTTTTCTATCACTGAAACACCTCCTGTCATATTTTCACCACGTACTGCAATTTATATATATATATATATATATATATATATATATATATATATATATCATTCTAATCCAATGTTAATTAACTACTTAAGGTCACTACCTATAATTAATTAACTTAAGTAATATACAACTTGTTAATTAACAAGAAAAGAAACTAGCAGAAAGAACAAAGTAGAGAAACTGACAAATAAATAGCATATCACATAAACTAATATTTAATTGTGTAGCAAGTAAGAAAAACAACCAAAATAACATGTGACGTTCATCATCACAAAGTATGATGTTCATCACACTAAAGACAAAGCAAGCACTTAATAAAAGAAAACAAAAGTAATCATGTACGCTAAGGGGTGCCACTCGGCACTCCCTTCATTCCCGGCCTTGTTGTTCGGAAGGCCCTTCCTTGCCAAGCATCATGCATGTCGTTCGGCATGCTCCCTATCTGCATGTGTGTCGTTCGACACACTCCCCTTACTCAGGGTGTGCCGTTTGATAACTGGTTTCTTCCCTGCATACAGTTTCGGTTTCTGCAATTTTTCTTGTATCTCATCCATACCTCCACCGAGTAATTAATAAACATAATTTCATCATACAGGACATAATTGACCACTACTAAATCATAATTTTTCAATGCCAATATTAATTATGCAACCAATCCATGAGCAATTTCAACACCATAACATCAAACAATTTCTCACCAAACAGAACAACTATAAATGCATGGTAATTTTTCCACTACCCTAATTCCCACATACTAATCATCATACAACCCATTAGAAATTCAGAACCTCACCCTTACCTTGGATTGAAGGTCGCTCTACGGAATTCCGGTCGAATTTCTGGTTTGGCTTTCGGTCTGCAATTCTCTCCCGACGGCAAATTTTCTCCAAAATCCTTGTTCCTCTTCTTCAAGTACTGCTACTTTTTCCTCTTTCCTTGTTTTCTAACAACTTCTCCAACTAACCTAATTTCTTATTTATATATAATACTTACTAATAATTCTATTTCTCTTGGGCTTAATTCCTACACCCCTACTTTACTTCATACTACCACTACAACAAGCCCAACAATAATTATTCTAATATTACTATTATTATTAATAATCAACTAATACTATTATTAATATTAATCTACCGACTATTCAACAATTAAACAATTAAATCAACTAACAACTCGACAACTTAAATCAAAAATAATTTAAAAATATTTAATTAACTAATTAATTAAATAATCGGGCGTTATAGAGGTCGTTGACGTTTGATGTCGTTGGGGTATTCAAAAATTTGTGTTGAATCATGCATTTACTATTATGCATTTCTTCTTTTTTTTTCCGTCTTGTTGTTGTTTTATGATCATTTCATGTTTAGCATATTTTCATGAACATCTTTGTCACTTCTTTGAAGTGGACTATTTGTTCTATGTTTGTTTTATTGAGATGATATATGATGATTTTGGTATAATATTGTTTGATATTAGTTTGTTATTTATGTTTAAAACTTTTGCGTCTCTCCATGCGTCACACCCCAAAATTTGTCCTCTTAACTTCAAGTTATCTGAATTAGGCTTCACATTCATCTGTATATGTTTCTATTTAGTCATTGGCATCAAACTATCATTCATTCATCATATTTGCATCGCTAGTTGCGTTTAGGTAGACCGAAAGTCAATTTAAATCAAAATTCGTATCATTTTATAGTTGTAAAATACTCGTTATTTCACTTCATGTATTTTTATCTCTCTACCTATTTCTTGCATCGTGTTAACTTGATTATATGTCGATGATATTGATATTTCGGTTTTATAGACAGGTCGTTAAAAGCGATTCAACATTGTGCGAAAAATTAGCGGGAAAATATTTCAACTTTTCGCCTTTAACTCACTACTTTATGAATCTACGTGTTGCGTAGATCATGAAAATATGCTCTATCTAATTTTTCGATACATTTTGAAGTCTCATTTTTAACCGTGGGCGTTTTAAAGCTGGGTATTCTTTATTATTATTTTATTTCGATTGTAAACATTTTGATAATTTTTCTTGAATCTTTGAGGCCCGTAGTTTATTTTAATTAGCTCATTTCTTTTTTCTGATAATATGTTGTCCAAATTTTATCGATTTTGACAATTTTAAGTGTTCATTTTTTATATCCAAAAATCAAAACAAAAATATTTTTTATTAGCTTGTATTTTTTTAGATGGGACTTTATAGCCCATTTAGTCATTAGAGACATTTTTGGCGTTTGTGAAAATGGTGAAAGACCTATTTCTCTTGTATATATATTGTTGTGTTACTGATGAGGAGGAGGAAAGCAAAAATGTGAGGGAAGCCACAAACGAAAACGGCAGATCTGGAAAAAAGATATAGAAAATTTTCTTTCCTCTTCATTTTCCCTCAACCCACGCGAAATCCATCTTCCAATTCGTCCCTCTATCGCTCCATTAATCTTCATCCACTTCTTCTCACTGCAAAATAATCGCCTCCTTCACCATTCATCCAACCTCCATTCCATAACTCATTCTCATTCTTCACAACCTATTATCTTTAATCCAACAACAACTGCAACCACCAAACCACCCTCTCCTCATATTTCCAAACCCAACCAAACAACAGTCTCTACCGTGTTCCGCACATCCGTCCTCTACACCATCCGATCCACAACCGATCTATACTCCCTCAGAATCGTTGTTCAACATCACTAATCTAAATCGCATACTCCCAACCCCCATCAACGTTTCTGTCTCTGACGCAAGCCTCTGTTCAATTTCCTCCGCCTACGGTGTTCAAACATCCTTTGGCAGTTTCGGTAACATTCATTTTCTTTTCGGTTTGTGTTTGTTAGGGTTAGCTGTTGATAATCATTGTGATAATTTTGTGGAAATAATTTTGATGCAAACTGATATGCCGAGAGGTTAATGATAGGACTACCAAGATAGTTTGATGTTTGTATTTTAGTAGGATCTGTTTCGAGTGATATGTATTTCAGTGTTTGTGACTATGCTTGAATCTCATTGAGGTTTATTGAAATTGGGCTATTAACTTCTATTAGCATGTTAGAGTTTTGATTTGTTTTACCACGTTATTGTCGGATTATAGTTTCTTAATGATGATGATATGAGGTTATCTATGTTGAATCCGATTGGTATGTATGGATGTCGATACTTGTTTCTTGATTGTGATAGCTTGTATGTCGAGTTGGATTGGTGTTGTCATTGTGTTTGCGTTAGATCCATATGAGGAATTTATGACGACAATACCATGGTAGAACCATTTGGAATTTATATTCGCAATTTGATATCTTTGGTTTGAGTTTCAAGTGAGATTTAAAAGTTGTGGCATTTTAATTAAAACCAATTTGAAAGGAGATTTGGTTGGTGTTGAACGATTATTTGAAAGTTTAAATTTTAGTGTTATTACTTTTTTTGTTTCCAATTGTGTTAGTTGTATTTAAGGTGATGTTTTCGAGTCTTGTCTCTTATGCATAGCAGCTGTTGTCCGAGCTTGGGTTCAAGGGTTGAAAATTCATTCTAAATTCAATTTTTCATGTTGCAATGTGAAGTTTCGCTTCTTGTTTCATTTGTGTTTCGCTTCTTGGTTCATTTGTGGTTTGAAAACCATGTTTAATTTTGGGTGTAATTGATGGAGCATGCTTTAATGCTTATTTTTGTGTTTACATTGAATAATAACATGAGTTTTTGATTCTTAATGGTAAAATATTCATCTGTTCATGTTGCATTGATACAAGTTTGATTTCGATTTTATTATCTTGTAATTACTAACAAGTTCGTTATTGTGTAAACTATTAGCGGCTCAAGTTTCCGTATCCTTTACAATTTCACTTTCTATCCTCATTTTAATCTATTAGTTGTATATCGTTTTAATTAGTTGATGTTGTTAATTAAAATAGATTAATTTACTAATCTAATTTTTTTTAACTTGATTAATTAATTTTATTGATGTTTAACTAATTGATTTTTCTCTTTATTTATTTTCATCCTCATTCAGTAAATTATATCCCATTCTCTGTTTGTAATATATTTATCGCACTAATTTTTCGGTAAATTCTATTTTATTTATTATCTTCATTCATGAACTTGTATCCCCATCCTCATATGGTTTGTAATAGCTTAGAACTTCATTTCTTTGCATGTTTTAATTATTGATTAAATTACGCTCATATTATCCAATTAGAACACATGACCTCTTCTTGGGCTTCTCATCAATGAGCAGGTATACACCTACAAGTGCATACACGCACGCATTCATAGTTTTGTCATGGGCTTTTCTACAACGATAACTATTCGATCAATTGTTCCAATCGATCATTTAAAATACTAGAGTCACGCTAGTCCCACGTTTTAGGAGCGTACATATAGCCATTTTGTATGGGATTTTATCGATTTATTTGCTACTTCCATGAATGTTCACAATTATTTATTCGTTTCTCTTCCATTTCTTGTGCCTTAGTCCACATACCAATTTTATTCCAACAAGGGTCGAATGGTAGGGAATAGACATTTGTCTATTCTCTTGAGATCTAATCAAGGATAAGTCGTCTGACTTATATTGATTGATCATAACCCGCTTAAAACACTTTCATAATCAAAGTTCTAAACTTTGACCCAACGTCAAGTGACTTTTTGAAAAGATTTTTTTTTCTCAAATAAATAAGGGCGTCATAGTCGGAAGTAGACATCTATTTATTCTCTCAAGATTTAATCAAGGATAAGTCATCTGCCTTATATTGGTTAATCATAGTCTGACCAAAACACCTAAATGAAAGGGATACAAATTTCTCTTACCTCTTTCCAATTTAATTGAGGACAAGCAATCTCGCTTGGACTCGATTTCTCACTTTTTTTCATAAAGAGGATTAAATGGGGGAATTAAGGTATCTACCTTTTCTTGCCTTAAGTGTGCGGGTCCCAAGTACTTACTTTGGACATTCGAACACTCATGTCCTATAAAAACAACACTACTCATCAAATTTGTTTTTCGTCCTTGTGCGACTTCTCTCCAAAATCTTTTCATAAAAAATAATATGTTTTTGTCATACACAAGACTTAGCTCTCATACGAGTAAAACAAGTCGAGGTTCAAATATTTGAAATGTCTAAATGCATCACTATCTTAAAATCAAATTAACAAACAATCTTTTTATTTTCAAGAAAAATTATGGAGTTCTGACTTTTCCATTGCACGAGAGAGGACGTAGGCACAAGATTTTGAAACCGCGGCGAACTCAAAATAATATAAAAACAAAACCCTTCTTCCTTCTCTTTTCTCGATCATTACTTATAAGTTAGCAATTATCATTAGCACTTGAACACACACATGAACTAAGTGGTTCAAATATAGTACGATGGATGTGAGGGGTTCTAATACCTTCCCCTTGCATAACCGACTCCCGTACCCATCTCTTGGTCTCGTAGACCAACTTATCCTTTGCTCGTGGATTTTACTTGATGTTTTCCCGTTCCATTTGGAACAAATAAATAATCGATGGTGACTTCATTGTATTGAATGTAATTTTTTTGAGGCGCTACACCATGTATATGGGTATATGTAAGTGTACACTCTTACTTTTGAAAAATGTCTTTGTGTGATATTCGTATTTGTGTGAACAATGATACTTCTCATGGTTTGCATTGTCTCCTTTTGATGTTGTCAAAGGGGGAGAAGAAAATGCGAGACGAATTCGGATGCACATATTAAGGGGGTCCTTCATGAAGACACAAAATACATCGTCATAAGTTTTGCCATCATAATAAAGTATGTGAGTGTATTTTCCCTTGAGATGTTTTACATGATATCAAAACTAGGAAGATTTTAGCATTTATGTATATTTAACAGTATCTTTAAATCATTATGTGCACCCAAGTATTAGGGATACTAAGATGAATTTAGAACAATTTTGGAAAAGATTTCAGGCATAAAAATCCAATTTCTACATAAAAACATGTGCATTTGTTGACACATTCGCTTTTGAAGTCGACACATATGGGTCAATAATGAAGCATGTAGGCTTTGTTTGCATGTGTGGACACATATAACTTTTCAGGTAGAGACATGCTAAAATAATCATCTATGTGTCGACACATACAATTTTTAGGCTAACACGTGTATTGCATTTATAAGCCTGCAGCCTATGTTTCCTTGTGTCGACACATAACCTGTTACAGGTCGACATATGACTTATATGTGTCAACACATACTGTGTATTTTTAAAATTTTCATTTTTCTCGATTTTAAAAACTCCCTTTTTACCTCCAACTTGGACACTTATAAATACCTCATACATGCATCATTTCTAACTTGATAAAACTATAAACACTTGCAAAAGTTGCTCTTCATCTTCAACCTTCAATCTATGCTACACACAAACAAACTATGCATAATCATTTTTTGTTTGGGTGTCATCTAGATGAGTGTTGATAATCCAATTTAGGTGGTGTGATACGGTGAACTGACTTTTTAGTTTTTGTATCGCAAATGTGCGGATAGCAAGAGTCGCCACCGACTTTTATTTTTATCCAATTAAGGGAAGGTAAAAGTACAGAAAAAGACCTTCGTTAGATTCGAGTACGGAGAATGGTTATGGAAGGGAATGTATTAGCACCCTTTCCATCCGTAGTTATCTACGGGCTCTTAGTTGCTCTAGATCACTTTAAAATTGTGCTTTCTGTGTGTTGACAAAAATGTTTTGAAAAGGCATTTCGCTTTGACTTTGCAATGATTCATGTAGGAATGTATACAAAGTGTTTGGAAATGTTTCGCTTTGAAAAGAATTTGAACTTTGACAAAAGTGTGAGGTGTGAAAAGCATTTGGTAGCGAGCAACTAAAGACTTATTACCCACTCGAATTGGTCGTTTCGTTTCTACGCCTTTAGAATAGCGCCAGCCGTACCATTAGTTGGTAGGTAACTCCATTCGTGGATATAAGCGGGACATTCGAAGGACATTGGATGGTCATAGAAAGCAATTTGTAGGAAGTATCCTAGCACATTCGAAGGGACTATCATCATTTTCGTAGGCAACAATCGAGGGTCAAGATCATGTATTCGTAGGCGACATCGTGGGTCTATGATCTTGTATCGAAGGGACTATGATGATTTGTTTGGAAGGCAACGGTGCTAGAATACCTCTACGCTCGAGGGACATGACCATTTTGAATTGTAAGGCAACGAGAGAGAATTACCCTAAGGGTGCATGTGAAAAGAGTGTGTTGATTCAAATATTTTATCTTGCAAATTAGTGAGCTATGTTGATTATTATCTTGCCATACACGCCTAATTACTAGCAATTTATAGGGTGCGAAATTAAAATGCGGAATGTAAAGATGCGGAAAGGTAAATGTCCCACGCTATTACATGGCTTTGGGGCGTACATAATTTAAACTCATGGAAAATAAAGGCCTAATTTAAACTATTACATCCCATATACTACATTATTGGAAAAATAAAATGATAAAGAAGAAATTGTCCGAATCGGATCAACTGCAAGAGAATGAGAAATGCGATATGAATCGAGCAAGAGAAAAATGTTAGAAAAATGCAAGTTTTAAAATAAGAAAAATATGACATGCTGGAAATAATATAAATATGCTAAAATATTTTTTTGGGATTTTTTGAATGCAATTTAGTAATTAAAAACTAATTAAATGTGATTTAAATGCAAAATTATGAATAAAAATAAATATGCATGCAAAATTGTATTTTTTAATTTTATAAATTAAATAAAGATTTTATGAAAATAAATGTAAAAGAAAAAAATATTTTGATGATTTTTTAATGCAGAAATAAAAATATGAAAAGAAATTAAAATAACATGGAAATACTAAATTAAATAGAAAAATAGCAAAATATGAAAATATGCAAGTTTGTAAAAGAAAAACCAAATCCGGTGCCAGTGAGGATCGAACTCATGACCCTAGAGAGCATCTATGCACAGTGAACGTCTTAACCACCACGTCATGTATGCAAGCGTGTTTGAAAGCTGGGCTGAGTGGATTACAACACGTGTCGTCCTTCCATTGCTTCGTCTTCGTGCCAAGAACTTCATCGTTCTCATTTGAATTTTTGAAAGCTAGCGTCGGCCATTGCTCGACGCTACAGACCCTGGCAAAATCAAAAAGCAAGCACACATAATATAAATAAATTCTACAGCCATGGTTCGATTCCTGAGATCATTCCGAATGCATTGGTATAGGTCTCATGGTCCAATTTTTCCTATTTTGTGAAACCCTAAAACGGCACAGGAAACCCTAACCATGGAATCTCGTGATTCTTGCCAAACTCAAATCAAACTATGCAAAGCTTAGAAACATCATTAGCAACACAAATATGCAATCAAAACACATTAATCATGGTCAGTATGTATGGATTCGATTTGAGTTATGTTGATACAAACCGTGACTTGCTAGGACGATTCGGACGTTTCAACGTGGGATGATTGGAATAGCTTCGGGACCTTGAGGATGCTTATTCAATCCTCAAAACTCCTTGAATTGGCCTGCAAAACAGAATTCGAAATTGCTTTTTTCTCAAGTTTCTTTGAAATTTTTTAGGTTCTTAGGGCAATTTTTTTTCGTTCTTTCTTGATAGGTATGCATCATACATTTATACTGGATGGATTTGGGATGATTTTGGAAGAGAATCAATCAACATTCAAAGCAAATCAAATTTGATTTTTGTAAAAAAATCAAATTTTCAAAACTTGATTAATTTCCAATCCAATCTTGCCATATTGATCAAATTTCGAAATTTGCTGGCCTTTGTGAGTTGCTTGAGTCTCAAGGAAGGAATAAAAATCAATCTTGCAATTAATTTTAATTTTATACTTTATTTTTGAATTTAATTTGTATTTAAATGAATAAATTCCAAATTAAATAGAAAAATAAAATAAAAATTCGTGGCATTGGGCTTGGATATTCCTAATTGTATAAGAAACAAGTTTGAATGAAGAAAAAGTAAGCCCATTTGCAAAAAAATTTATTTTTAGAAGCATCTCTCTTTGTGCACTCTTTCAAAATTGCCCAACTTGTGAATGGTGTATCTTGCTCATTTTTCCACATTTTTGAGTGTTCTTGGACTTTTTGAAAATCTCTAAGAGTCCTCTAACCAACCTCTTTGGTCTCATATCAATTGGAGTTACCATGCTTAATATATCTTCAAAACAAGAAGTTGACTTTTTGTTGACTTTGAAAATGACCTGTAATATTTTGAGCCATACCTCTCAAATGAAGCATTTTTTGGACATTCTTGTGAGACATGAAGTTGTAGAGAATTGAATTTCCTTCAAAACAAGAGGTGGTAGAAAAATTTCTGAGAAAGTATGAAGAGGTTATGATCAGTCAAAGTTCAGTTGACCTTTCACCTAGAAACCCTAATTTAGAAAGTTTGACTTTTGTGCAAATCTTGAGTTTTCTTGATGAATCATGATCAACCCTTGATCAAATGATGAATGTAACTTCAAAATGAGGATGTTGACCAAAAATTATGAAGTTTGATGTATGTTGACCACGTTGACTTTTGTCCAATTCAACTGATTTTCAACCATCTGAGCAATTGTCTGAGCAATCTTGACTTGTAAGGCTTGAAACTTGACATGGAAAATCTTTGAAGCATATGAGGAGGCATGAAGACCAATAGATATGTTGGAAGTCCATCTTGACCTGAGAATTGCCAAACCCTAGTTTGGGTTGATTGTCAGGAGAGAGTTTGTCTGATCAACTCTTGAGGAATCCTTGAGTATGGATGTATGAAATATCTTGAGAAGATGGAGGGCAAATTTTGGGGTATGACAGCTGCCCCTGTTCAATCTTCTTGTACTGGAAGGTTAGATTGACACGCTGGTCTTTCGTGACCTGGAGGTAGAAGATGATTGAACACTCGAGTACACCTGAAAATTTGCACTCGCGGTTGGCTGATGATGCGGGAATGGGCTACAGATGCCATTTGGAGAAGCTGGGGAATGAGTCGTACGTTAGACTCGAGATTATTGATAGGAGGATTGCTGGAAAGTGAGCCGTACGCTAGACTCTGTAGACGTTTCTGGAAGGAGCATGGAGATGGGCTTAAGATGCCATCTGGAGGGAGTCGTATGTTAGACTTCGTGTTCATTTTTTTTGAATGAAGTTATTGGTTTGTATTGATTTTTAACCATATATGCAGCATTCTGAAAGTGAAGCACTATTGACAAATAGTCGTAGATGGGCTTAAGATGCCATCCAAGGCAATCGAGTCGCACGCATCAGATTCATTGCTGATAATCGGAATCGAATAAATCTTCGTCCGATTACTCGAGGAGGTCAGAGTTGGCAAAATGTGGATAGCTTCCTGTTGTGCATCGGTGTTGATCCATTGCCGTTATCGGAGGATAACCGGGCGGTCTTCGGATAGTTTTCCGTCGATTCGGGCTTAATCTCGACCGCCGGAGGACAACCAAGGCGGTCTTTCGATAGTTTTCCGTCGATTCGGGCTTAATCTCGACCGAGGAGGACAACCAAGGCGGTCTTTGATAGTTTTCCGTCGATTCGGGCTTAATCTCGACCTGTTTGCGCTGTAGGATCACTGCTTTGAAAAAACAAGAGAACTTTGATAGAATATTTGTTAGTTTTATGCAAAGTATGATGCATGTGTATATGAATGACATATGCATGAATTATGACTTTATGAGAAATGTATGAATGATAGATGGTGGTATTTCAAAACATATCCATCTTGAAGAAGATGCGGATGTTCTGTTTGAAGATTTCTGACTTCTGTTTGGGGATTGAGTAAGTGAGAATCCTGCTTTGGAAGGAGAAGAAAGATATCCATGGACTCCTCCGATGCACTATCTGACCAAGTCTTGGGCCTACATATGGTTGAGGTGATAGAGATCGAAAATCGCGTTTGTTGAAGATCTCATAGACCCTGCTGAGGAGAATCTGGGAGGGAGTCCGTTGGGGATCTTGTATGTAGATCCTGTAACACCCCATCTAAATACCCCGAATATATTAATTAAATTAATATCTAAATCATCTTTAATCAGAGTTAACATGATATAATTAGGGATGTCACAATTAATAAACAAAGTAAACTTCATTCAAACAAGAGCTATGCTACATCGAGGATCAACATTTCAATTAATTTCAATCAAGCTAAGACCATGTCTTACACAATGGAAGATACCATAACCAAAAACGGAATAAATTCAATCAACATTATTCCCACTAAGTTTTAAATAAATAATAGACCAAGTCTAATTCCTCATCTAACGTTCCCCAGTGTTACAATCTAATCAGAGCATGACACTGACACGCGGACTAAACGATAAGCTCTAGATCCATCCTCACCGACTCCTCACCGCTAACTTTAATCAAATGGTAAAGTAAGGGTGAGACTTCTCATAATTAAAGCATATTATAAGCTTCTCAATTAACAATATATTTCAAGCATATTAATCCACCCATTTCAACATAACTCGCATTCATTACACAATTACAACCATATAATCATCATGCACAACAATCATCAATCGAGAATAGTAACACCGAAGACATCCTAACATGTTACTATTCCATACAATCAAAATGCACTCAATGCATGTGGTACCAACACGTGACCGAGTCACCCAACACCGATCCATCATCAACCTGATACAAGACCATCGATTTGTCCATAAACACCCGGACACGAATCCATTTAACCACCCATCCTCACTCGCATTTATATCGGCAATCCAAGTCAAATTCGCACAATGGGAATTAACTTCACCAAAACAATGCAAATGCACGCACATCACTAGCATGCAACATCAACACGTTATGACCACATCGACATCATAAACCATCATCAACCACAACATGATATCATCAACTATCATGAAATAAATCATTGCAAGCATAAATATGCCAAACACTTACCCTTCATTTGGTAAGACTATCACCAAGAATACCACAACCACAACAACGAGATCAACAACTATCGGCATATACCACCATCAAAACATATGACATCTATACCATGAATACACCAATTATCATAAACCGAATCAAAACCCGAAACATGATATTCCAACCATCATGCATACATCTAACATCAAGATAAACATGCAAACCAATCACCATGATATATCAACCAATCATGCATACATCTAACATCAGCATAAACATGCTATTACATCTACACCATACAATACATCCATCAACACAGATCTCCTATATACAATTCAATATGTCAAAAGTCACCTATCTCGAAATTTGGCTCATTTTCAAAATAATTTCAAGTTTTGGAAAATATTTTCATTTCATAAAATAGAGCATTAAATTTAGGAAATAACGTCCAAAACGGCGCTCAAAACGGACTTACGGTTTGAAAGTTATGAATTTTCAAAGTTTAACATTTTTCAAAAATTAGAAGTGGAACCCGGTTCCTACATATACAGGAACCGGTTCCTGAAAGTTCAATTTTCACGTTTCTGGAAAATTGTATGGGAACCCGGTTCCTACCCATACAGGAACCGGTTCCTGAGTACATTTTTCCAGTTTTTCACAAATTTTCATTGTGGAACCCGGTTCCTCCCCACTGGGAACCGGTTCCCACGTGTTAAAAAGCCATTTTCAGCACTTTTGACAAAGATTCTTCCATTTCAATCAACCTCAAACTTACCCATACGAATTCTAATATGGGAAACGCTAAAACACATCCAATTTGCATCATTATCACATCAACCAACATATTTCCATCATTTATTTTCATCTACTGACACTCTAATTATTTTCCATACATATTCAGACACAATGACACAATCTGACACAATTAAGTATACACCCATGGAAACCTAGAAATTCCCAAACTAAAGTTTCCTAACATACTTTGATCTATATTATCAAAAATCAAAACCTATAATAAGCAATAATCAATCGAAATCACCCTTACCTTGTGGGTTCTTGATTCGACACCTTAGGTCTTCTTCCTCCTTTTCTCCTCTTCTCAATTCCACGTCTGGAGTTTTCTCCAAAAGATCCTTTTTTCCTCTTTTCCTTCTTTTATTTCTTTTATTATTCTAACATAATAAAAATAACATAATTAATGTGAGTAGACTCTTTTACTCCTCACACCCTCACTTTATTCATCACACCACCAATAAACCCACTTCCATTTAATTTAATTGACCTCCAATAATCCAAAATATTAAATATTACATTCCTAATTAAATTAATAATTAAAAATCATAATTATTTAATAATCGATTTATTTGGGGTGTCACAGATCTTGCTGAGGAAAAAATTAGGAGGCGCTTTACTGGGGATTCTGAGTGTAGATCTCGCTGGAGAGCATTTGATAACTGCCGGGAGACCGGATTGGAAGAGTCAGGAACCCATTGTAATCTCTGGCTGGGGGATGAAGATGTAGTTTCCTCCGATGTACTATCTGACCAAGTTTCGGGTCTGGATACTGCCGCTGGGGAAAAGGGAAAGGACTGAGAGATATCCGCTGGGGATAAATACCTTGACTGGGGGTGAAGTGTTACCGCTTGGAGACTGATGTAACACGCTCGGTTGAATGGAATCACCGCTGATTAACGACACTACTGGAGGGAGGTTTGTTGTGAGTGACACCGCTGTGGGGATTATGTTCATGGGAATGTTTTGGTGACCTTCGTCATCTCAATTCCTAGAGCGTAGTAACTACTTTTGTATGCCCACTTTTCGTATGTTTGTGATTAGATTCTTATTGTCAAATGCGATAGTCATTCAAAACAAACGTTGGACTTATTGCAAACGACAACAAAAATTGTAAAGAGAAAGAAGCTTATTTATTTGAAAGGTGGCGATGGCCAAGTAGTTTGTACACAAGAAAGGTAAAAGCTATGCGGAAACAATCTCGTTAAGTTCCAACTATGCTAGTACTCATATATTTCGACTATCTCATCTCCTCACAGAGAAAGTGAGTAGGTGATCTTCGCCATTTGAATCTTGAATCTTGATAGTAGTCTAGAAGCGGTGATCTGGAAGAGACATAGTCGCACGCTTAAATACCTAACTTTTGCCTAGACCGCCTTTCGGTTTTCGCCACCGGATACCCTTTTGCCCAAGCCGCCTTTGTTTTCGACTTGCCGGGTGTACATGTTTTGTATATATCCTTAACTTTGCCCGAACCTTTGGCTCGCCAGATGCCCTTATTTTTGCCTAGGTCACCGACCCAGCGGGTCTCGCATGCGTAGTATTTTTGACTATGTCTGCTCACGTGGTGTGGGAAGTCTTCACCATCCATGGTGCTAAGTATCATAGCTCCACCGGAAAACACTGTTTTGACTACAAATGGTCCCACATAGGTGGGAGTCCATTTGCCCCTGGGATCACCTTGTGGAAGGATGATGCGCTTGACTACTAGATCACCAACTTGGTAGACTCGGTGCTTGACCTTCTTGTTAAATGCTCTAATCATTCGTTTCGATAACTCCATGGCAAATGGATGCGAGTCGTTTCTCATCAATCAAATTAATCGGTCAAGCCGTGTTCGAACCCAATCATCTTCGCTAACTCTGCGCCTCGAGGATTCGGTTGAGGGTATCGAACCTCGATGGGTAGGACCTTCCCATACCGTACATAAGAGAGAGGGGTTGCCCTGTTGATGTTCGCTAGTGATATAACCATGAAGAGCAAATGGTAACATTTCATGCCAATCTTTGTAAGTCATTGTCATCTTCTGTATAATCTTCTTAATGTTCTTGTTGGCGGCTTCCACAACGCCATTCATCTTAGGCCGATATGGAGAAGAATTGTGATGCTTGATCTTGAACTGCGTGCAAAGTTCGGTGATCATCTTATTGTTGAGATTGGAGCCATTATGATTTGATTGTAACCGGAGAAACCATCCATACAGGAGAAGACCTTATGCTGAGCGGTGTTGTCAACCAGAACATCAATGTGAGGAAGTAGGAAATCGTCTTTCGGACTTGCTTTGTTCAGATCTCTGTAATCTACACACATTCGTACCTTACCATCCTTCTTGGGTACGGGCACCACATTTGCAACCCATTGTGGATAGGAAGTAATGGCTAGGAAGTCGGCGTTGAACTGTTTCATAACTTCGGCTTTGATTTTCTCTGACATCTCGGACGTGCGACGATCTTACATTTCCTTTGGGAGAAAACCTTCTTTGTTGGCAATCGGTGTACCACAATATCAATGTCCAACCACGGCATGTCTTCGTATGACCAAGCAAAAACCTCAATATAGTCTCGTAGCATCCGAACCAACCTTCCTTTAACACTGCTCAAGACTGCTCCTATCTTGACCTCTTTTGTCTTCATCATACCCAATTCACAACCTCAACTTGCTCTTCGTGTGGTCAGATAACTCGCTCTTCTTGTTGTAGCTCGACAAGTTCTCCGGCACTTCACAATCTTCCTCACTTTCGTCTTGCTTGGTAGATCGGATTATCGAAGTCATATTTAGCAATAGCATAACCGTTATTAACGAGATTCGGAGTGATTCTACGATTATCACATGGGTGTGTGAAACACATAGTTTTTGAAGGGTGATAAAGTAAAGAAAGAAAACAAACAATTGAATGAAAAGTCCAGAATTTATTGAATGAAAGCGCGCAAACAACGAGATAATAACCCTCAAACGAGCCATGATGCCCGGCAAGGCACTAGGCTTTCAAAGTTTATTGTTCAAAACATAAAGAAATAAAAGCAAAACAAAACAAGAGCAATTACTCCGCTAAAGGAGATTGGTATGACATCTTGATCTTCCAATTCTTGAGCCCTTTGTCTCGAGTTGGGAAGATCCACTTGCTGATGTCGAAGTCGTTGTCGTCGTCTTTTATAGCATGGATTCCACTTTGGCAGATGCGGAAAGGAAGTTGGCCGGCACGTTCGTGGCGTATCATCTTCTGACCTTTGATGGTGAAGCCTAAACCGGTCTTGTCGGACTTGAAAGGAAGATCGTGGGACCCCAAATAGAGCTACCTTCTTCAACTGCACTTGAGCATCTTTCGTGAGGCCATCCTAGGCGGAGCTTTAGCAACTTCAGGAGTGACAGGAGAGTCAACAAGCATGACTCTGGGTATTGTTTCAAAAGCTTGACAGGGAGTCTCAAAGAATTCACCTTCCATCTCGAGATATCGGAATGACTGTAGATGACCGACCATATACTCTTCTTCCCACACTTAACAACCTTCCCTTTCACCGGTACTTCAACTTGATGTAAGGTAGAGTATGATTGCCCCATGTATCAAGGGCGTCCAAGTAGGCAAGAGTGGCGGACGAATGTCCATGACAAAGAATGTGGTCAAAAGTCGGGAACCGACTTTGACAGTGATGAGCTCTCAAATCTTGCTAGAACCATCAAAAGCTCTCACGATAATGTCACGGGTCTCGAACCAACCCTTCGACATCAAGTCGATCAAAAGCGATCTTTGGTAGGATATTGAGCGTAACGGTGTCAACCAAAACATGAGATAATGTAACGCCCTCGCATTCGACAGAGATGTGCAAGGCTTTGTTGTGTTTCTTTTCGGCAGGAGTCATATCAGCGTCAGAGAAGCCTAGGCCGTTGTTGGCAGCCAGGCTAGCAATACAAACTTCAAATTGGTCAGTGGTAGTGTCTTGCATGCGTGAGCATTCTTGAAATTTCACCAAGGCATTAGCATGAGCCTCGGAGCACAAGAGCAGAGCAAGCATGGAGATTTTGGACGGAGTCTGTCCCAACTGTTCCACAACATTGTAGTCACACTTCTTGATAATCTTCAGAATTTCCTCCATTTCTTGTTTGGAGGTGTCTTGATAACTTCCTTTGGTACTTCGGTTGAGCGGGATGAGTCACCGGTTCTTTCCTCTAGCTTGGGAATGGATTGAATAATTGGAATGCGAGTTGGAGTCGCGGTGTCTTTTGGAGGAGAGATATCGGAGAGAATACCCTTCCGGTTCGGTCACCTTACTAGATCCTGATGTTGTCAATGTCGGAATGGTAGCTTCAACAAGAAGATCTTCAATGGTCGAGGGTCTTGCTTGACGCCATGATAGTAAATATCACCCATAGTTCCAAGGGATAGCTTTGTCGAGGAATATGGAACCTGGTCTTGGAGAAGTAATGATGAGAGGTGCCACCCTAGGCACAGATCGTGAGAGAAATCCTTATAGTGTTAACATCGGCATAGTCTTCGGAAATCGTCACCCCATCCGGTTACCTTAACATCTTCAATAGGAATCTTGTAGCTCGGGAGCTGTACTTCACCATGTAATCATACTTTCCACTTGGCTGCCCCAAGGTGTCCCACAGATGGTACAGTTTCGTTTGCATTGTCAATCTTCAACTTAGACATTTCTTCACACGCACGCGGTGGTTTCGAAATAGTATCTCACGGTTATCCATCATGCACTTAACACGTCTTCTCAACCAAGCACAACCATCGGTGCGGATGGGCACCAACGACATTCTCGGGCATCTGGTTGACACCGGCTTGCAACAAATTCTTCTTAACCATCGAGGAATGGTCAAGTCATCTATGTTGAAAACATAAGTATCGCCACCAACAACATTGGAACCCTTGTCATGGTTAGGCATAGGCGCGTTGATCACATTGAGTCTCAGCGGAGGATCAAATTCAATCGCTTAGCTTCATCATATCTTGAATCTTGTTCTTGAGCCCAACAATCATCGATTACTATGTCTGGCTATTGGAATGGTAAGCACACTTAACATTAGGATTGTATTTGGAGGAGGTGTTGACATTCGAGGAGGATCCTCAAGTAATCACCGCTTTCAACATGTGTTGCAAGGCTTGCGACAATGGCATGTTGATCTTTATAAATCTTCGTTGTGCGTTACGTTCGCGCGTTGTCTCACCGAGGTTGTCTTGATGTAGGATTGGAGATCACAACCCCCAGTTGAGCACGGTCGGTCTTGGCTCGGCTTTTCGACCATACAGCATTGGCTTCTTTCTTACCACCAAAAGATCTCTTCGCGTTTGAAGATGTCTCTATGAATCTTCCACTCTTGATACCGACTTCACGCTCTCCGTCAATGTCATTTCGGTGAATCCGGTGAAGAGTTTCAATCGATGATTGAAGAATGGGCTGCGGTGTTCCCATGAACATATCAACCAACTCCCTATTGGACAAGGGTGGTTGAACTACGCACTAGATCTCTCCATTTACGAGCATACTCCTTGAACTTCTCATCACGACCCATAGACATGCTTTGTAGTTGCATGCGGTGGGTGTCAATTCACATTGTACTCATATCGTAGAAAGCATCATCCAAGTCACTCCAAGTACGGATACGGTCATTCTCTGGTGATAATACCACTCCAATTGAGTTCGGACAAACTTTCTTGAAAATAGTGCATCCACACTTTACATCATCGGTGTGGGGATTGATCTTCTCGACATAGGATTTCAAATGCAGCTTAGGGCAAGACATGCCATCATACTTAGCAAAAGTTGGAACTTTGAACTTGGGAGGAATCACAACACCAGGGACGAGACTCAAATCATCAAAATTCAGCGGACATCTTGAGTTTTCCACAGATTCGACGGTCTTCAAGTTGCTTGTACTTGTCATCTTCATCAGAGTATTGGCCACCATCATAGTTCTTCTCAAGTTCAGGCTGACTGCCTTCACCATCACCTTTGTTACTTTGCTCATCTTCCTTCTTGACACTTTCTTCAGAGAGCTCAATTCGACTAACCACTCTAGGACCACCTTTGTAGCGTCTGCCCATGTTGAGGAGACCAACAACGTTCTTCTTTACGTTGATGAGCTTCTTCGATCTTCTTGGCCTTGGACCAAGCGGTAAACATCTCTGGCCGAGCATTCGAGCTTGAAGATCTTTGATGAGGCTTCAAGAGCCATTTCTGCTAAAATAAATAGCGAGCAAATGAGAAAACCAATCTTCAATGTACCTGTGATGCAATGTTATGCTATGATATGCAATGTTTATGCGAATGCAATGCAATGTTTTCAAGGACCTTAGAGATTTAAATTTGTTAGACAAGCAATGAACAAACATTTATTAGTACTCTTTTTATTCTTTTTTCCTTTTAAGTACAAGAGATAGTTCAAAACAATAAAAGAAAACAAATAAATCCTAAATCTCTAAGTCTCCCATGGGCGCTTCCTCTTGGTGCCGATGTAGGCATTGATGTTTCGCTCCTCGTGAAGTAGCTTGGTCAACTCTAGCACTTTCTTCTCACTTGCATAGCACTGAGCTTCAAAGGTATCCCTCTCTTCTTTAAGCTGAATCCAGGATCTCTTCAAGTCTTCAAAATCAGTAGGCATGTCGGGATAGAGAACGGTATAGGTCGTCACCTATAGCAGGTTCCATAATTCTTGGTAAAACAGTGAATGGCATCATGAGGTTTTGAGCTCGAGCTCGCACCCATTTGAGGTAAGGTTCCAAGGAATGGAGTTTTGGTGCCCCAAAGTCTTGGTATCGCCTTCTTTACCATGCCCCAGCGTGTATAAACCTTCGCTTTAATCGGAGATCATGATTGTAATCGAACACAATATCTTGGAGAAGCATATCATGTGGACCATCTCTTCGGGCAAAACCAAACTGACGTAGAGCTAAAGAAGGGTTGTAAGTAATACTTCCCTTATACCAAGTAGTGGTACATTAGAATTCTCCACAGCGCTCGATGAAAGTGAAATCCTTTTGAGAGAAAAGATTCCAACGGATATCTGAATGAGAGAGTGACATTAGTCTTTGAGACCACTTCATCCTTTGTTCATTCTTCAAAACTGATGGAGGAAGGTGCGAAATAAACCACCTAGAAAGTAACGGTATGCAACACATGAGAGTTCCTTGTCTCTTAGTAGTACGAGTGTGGAGAGAATGTAGGATGTCTCCAAGTAAAGTAGGCACAGGATTGCGGGTAAGAAACAACTTGATGGCGTTGACATCTATGAATTGATCCGAGTTAGGAAATAGAACCAAACCATAGATTAGCAAGGCCACAATGTCTTCAAATGCATGGAAACTCATAACTTTGAGGAATTCTCGGGCTTTCTTAATCAGGAACTTAGAAAGTAAACCCTTAACTCCGCTTCTAGTTTCCCAATTGGCTTCAATGTCTGAGCGCTTAAGATGTAAGGCGGATGCGATGTCTTCGTACTTAGGAACCTTTTCTAGACCAGTGAATGGCATTTGGTCAAGAATAGGTATCCCAAGTAGCTTAGAGAACTCTTCCAAGGTAGGAACCAACTGATAATCTGGGAATGTAAAGCAATGGTGTTTCGGATCAAAGAACTGGAATAGGACGTGCATCATATCTTCTTCAAAACCGGAGATAACCAAGTCAAGTAGATAACCATGTCTTTTGATGAACTGAGCATGGTCGGGAATTTCAGAAACCAATTCTTTGGTGAGAAGGTATACCCATGAAGTTGATTCGGATAGTCTTTCTAGAAGCCATAATCCTCCTACAAAACAGAGCAAAGATAAATCCCTAGGTCCTTGAAATAGTTAGAAATGATATGCAATGCAAATGATGTCATGATGTCATGTTTGGCACACACAAGCAATTCACACAATGAGCCTAGGTTTAAGGCTTGCAAGAGGTATAGGTGATTACCCTACCAAAAGTTTGAGTTGGTTCATCCTCCCTATAATAGTAACCGGTTCTAGGAATCTCACATCATTGATCTTTCTCGTAGGCGCTTATTTCAATCGACTACCAAGTGGTCGACCGAAAATGTCCCAAAAGTCTGATCTCAATGAGCGTAGCATCGAGTATCAACCAACCTCGGTCTGCACCAAAGCCGACCATCTCACTACCTTCTAATGGCCAAGATGGGTCAATTAAGGTTCTAAAAGTTTAGTTAGCGCTTGATGACACCACGCAGAAGCCAAATACTATCCTCAACTTGGGAATGAAGAGTATCGGGACAACCAAAGTGTCACGCTAACGTAGCCATCATGTTGACCGTTTTGATATACGTCTAACGGTCGCGACGATTTATTGCTACTTACCTAAAAGGAAACCCGGATCCGGGTGTAGGATCCCCCAACAATATAATACCCAAGCAACCCTTAAAGATAAAGCAAGCAAGTCAAACAGAAAGCAATAAAGGTGATTTAGAAATCCCTAAGGTATTCTCTCTTTTTAGGGTGCGTCCCCAGCAGAGTCGCCAGTTCTGTGATACGGTGAACTGACTTTTTAGTTTTTGTATCGCAAATGTGCGGATAGCAAGAGTCGCCACCGACTTTAATTTTATCCAATTAAGGGAAGGTAAAAGTACAGAAAAAGACCTTCGTTAGATTCTGAGTACGGGAGAATGGTTATGGGAAGGGAAGGTATTAGCACCCCTTTCCATCCGTAGTTATCTACGAGCTCTTAGTTGCTCTAGATCACTTTAAAATTGTGCTTTCTGTGTGTTGACAAAAATGTTTTGAAAAGGCATTTCGCTTTGACTTTGCAATGATTCATGTAGGAATGTATACAAAGTGTTTGGAAATGTTTCGCTTTGAAAAGAGTTTGAACTTTGACAAAAGTGTGAGGTGTGAAAAAGCATTTGGTAGAGCGAGCAACTAAAAGACTTATTACCCACTCAGAATTGGTCATTTTCGTGCTTCTACGTTCCTTTAGAATAGCGCTAGCCGTACCATTAGTTGGTAGGTAACTCCATTCGTTGGATGTAAGCGTTCGAAGGGACATTGGATGGTCATAAAGCAACTTGTAGGAAGTATCCTAGCACATTCGAAGGACTATCATCATTTTCGTAGGCAACAATCGAGGTCAAGATCATGTATTCGTAGGCGACATCGTGGGTCTATGATCTTTGTATCGAAGGACTATGATGATTTGTTTGGAAGGCAACGGTGCTAGAATACCTCTACGTTCGAGGGACATGACCATTTTGAATTGTAAGGCAACGAGAGAATTACCCTAAAGGGTGCATGTGAAAAGAGTGTGTTGATTCAAATATTTTATCTTGCAAATTAGTGAGCTATGTTGATTATTATCTTGCCATACACGCCTAATTACTAGCAATTTATAGGGTGCGGAAATTAAAATGCGGAATGTAAAGATGCGGAAAGGTAAATGTCCTACGCTATTACATGGCTTTGGGGCAGATACATAATTTAAACTTGCGGAAAATAAAGGCCTAATTTAAACTATTACATCCCATATACAGTTACATTATTGGAAAAATAAAATGATAAAGAAGAAATTGTCTGAATCGGATCAACCTGCAAGAGAATGAGAAATCGGAAAATGCGATATGAATCGAGCAAGAGAGAAAATGTTAGAAAAATGCAAGTTTTAAAATAAGAAAAATATGACATGCTGGAAATAATATAAATATGCTAAAATAATTTTTTGGGATTTTTTGAATGCAATTTAGTAATTAAAAACTAATTAAATGTGATTTAAATGCAAAATCATGAATAAAAATAAATATGCATGCAAAATTGTATTTTTTAATTTTATAAATTAAATAAAGATTTTATGAAAATAAATGTAAAAGGAAAAAATATTTTGATGATTTTTTAATGCAGAAATAAAAATATGAAAAGAAATTAAAATAACATGGAAATACTAAATTAAATAGAAAAATAGCAAAATATGAAAATATGCAAGTTTGTAAAAGAAAAACCAAATCCGGTGCCAGTGAGGATCGAACTCATGACCCGGAGCATCTATGCACGGTGAACGTCTTAACCACCACGCCATATATGCAAGCGTGTTTGAAAATGAGTGGATTACAACACGTCCTTCCATTGCTTCGTCTCGCGCCAAGAACTTCATCGTTCTCATTTGAATTTTTCAAAGCTAGCGTCGGCCATTGCTCGACGCTATAGACCCTGGCAAAATCAAAAAGCAAGCACACATAATATAAATAAATTCTACAGCCATGGTTCGATTCCTGAGATCATTCCGAATGCATTGGTATAGGTCTCATGGTTCAATTTTTCCTATTTTGTGAAACCCTAAACGCACAGAAACCCTAACCATGGCATCTCGTGATTCTTGCCCTGAAACTCAAATCAAACTATGCAGAAAGCTTAGAAACATCATTAGCAACACAAATATGCAATCAAAACACATTAATCATGGTTGTATGTATGGATTCGATTTCGAGTTATGTTGATACAAAGTGTGACTTGGCTAGGACGATTCTGGACGTTTCAACGCGTGGGGATGATTGGAATAGCTTCCTGGGACCTTGAGGATGCTTATTCAATCCTCAAAACTCCTTGAATTGGCTAATTGCTTTTTCTCAAGTTTCTTTGAAAATTTTTTAGGGTTCTTAGGGCAATTTTTTTTCGTTCTTTCTTGATAGGTATGCATCATACATTTATACTGGATGGATTTGGGATGGTTTTGGAAGAGAATCAATCAACATTCAAAGCAAATCAAATTTGATTTTTGTAAAAAATCAAATTTTCAAAACTTGATTAATTTCCAATCCAATCTTGCCATATTGATCAAATTTCGAAATTTGCTGGCCTTTGTGAGTTGCTTGAGTCTCAAGGAAGGAATAAAAATCAATCTTGCAATTAATTTTAATTTTATACTTTATTTTTGAATTTAATTTGTATTTAAATGAATAAATTCCAAATTAAATAGAAAAATAAAATAAAAATTTGTGGCATTGGGCTTGGATATTCCTAATTGTATAAGAAACAAGTTTGAATGAAGAAAAAGTAAGCCCATTTGCAAAAATTTTGATTTTTAGAAGCATCTCTCTTTGTGCACTCTTTCAAAATTGCCCAACTTGTGAATGGTGTATCTTGCTCATTTTTCCACATTTTTGAGTGTTCTTGGACTTTTTGAAAAGCTCTAAGAGTCCTCTAACCAACCTCTTTGGTCTCATATCAATTGGAGTTACCATGCTCAATATATCTTCAAAACAAGAAGTTGACTTTTTGTTGACTTTGAAAATGACCTGTAATGTTTTGAGCCATACCTCTCAAATGAAGCATTTTTTGGACATTCTTGTGAGACATGAAGTTGTAGAGAATTGAATTTCCTTCAAAACAAGAGGTGGTAGAAAATTTTTTGAGAAAGTATGAAGAAGTTATGATCAGTCAAAGTTCAGTTGACCTTTCACCTAGAAACCCTAATTTAGAAAGTTTGACTTTTGAACAAATCTTGAGTTTTCTTGATGAATCATGATCAACCCTTGATCAAATGATGAATGTAACTTCAAAATGAGGATGTTGACCAAAAATTATGAAGTTTGACTGTATGTTGACCACAGTTGACTTTTTGTCCAATTCAACTGATTTTCAACCATCTGAGCAATTGTCTGAGCAATCTTGACTTGTAAGGCTTGAAACTTGACATGGAAAATCTTTGAAGCATATGAGGAGGCATGAAGACCAATAGAGATGTTGGAATTCCACCTTGACCTGAGAATTTCCAAACCCTAGTTTGGGTTGATTGTCTAGGAGAGAGTTTGTCTGATCAACTCTTGAGGAATCCTTGAGTATGGATGTATGAAATATCTTGAGAAGATGGAGGGCAAATTTTGGGGTATGACAGGTGGTTGTAACCTAAGGTTGGGTTGAGAATTTTTGTGGGTCTCATTAGGAAAAACTTAAGGGGTTTTTTTCTCCAAGATCAAAGTGTTGGATAAGGGGTTTTGATAATAAGAAAATTGAGATGGGGTTTTTCTTCGAGATCATTGGTGATTTGAAGGTTTTGGACGAGGTTATGCAATTTGGATTTGATCAAGTGAAAGTTTTGAATAAGGATGGGCTCTTGCAAAGGAGTAACGTGAGACAGTGGATAAAACTGGTAAATCTCGGGTTACAAGGTTAAGCAATTTGGATTTGATCGATTGAAATCTTTGAATATTGGAATATCTTGCAAAGGATTAGTGTGAGACGATTAATCATATTAGTATACCTTGGGATACAATATTTCACAATTTTGATTCGGCCGAGAAAAAGCTTTAAAGAACGGGGATTTCTTGCAAAGGAGTAGGGCAAGATAATGGACCGAATTCACATTGTTGGGCGACTTGATCTTGATGAATAACAAGGGGAGTGAAAAAGCTAAGATCAACATCATACTTAGGGTTTGCATGGTTGGATTACTAATTTTCTCTTGTAAAAAACTATTTGAAAAGTAAGATTTATTATCTCAATTCCAAATAGAATTAGGGGAAAATGTAGCCCTATTGAGGACAAATGGTGAACTGCCTAAACAAATATTTCTCTCTCTCTCTCTCTCTCTCTCTCTCTCTCTGTGTGTGTGTGTGTGTGTGTGTGTGTGCGTGTGTATCTGTTTGTCTGAGTGTCTCTCTCTCTCACACACACACACATTTACTTTCTATAAGCAATTTGTTAAAATTCATTGATTGTAAAATCGATTCATATTGATATTTCCTTTGTTTATTAAAATTGAAATTTCTTTGCTAATTACCTTACCATCAATAAATTATAGGTGGTGTTTCATATAAACAAAGTTATAAGGAAAAATCAGAAAAATCGATTGCACGCCAAGTTTTCAAAAAATTATTAGTTTACGTTTTATGATTGATTTCATCGGAAATTTTTTAACGTTGTGAACTTACTAATCATTGTTATTTATATCAATTGTTTTGATGCAAAGTTCTTAACTCTTTTCATAACAGTAAAAAATTTAAAGGGGTTTTTACTTGGGATCTATTCACTCCTCCTCTCTATATATGTTGTCTTCGTATAACAATAAAGAGAACAACTAAAACCGCATACCAACCAACACCTATTTTAGAACTAAGAGTATTATAGGTTGGTGAAGTGGATAAAGTCTTGAAGCAAATTAGAGCATGTGCATGATTTCTTCCCTGATTTACCTAGAAATTATTTCCAAACACACACAAAATACTTTTATCCTCCATCCTTTTCACAATTTTTTGTAACGCCGTTAAAGATAACATAATTAAAAACTTCCTAAATGTTCCAACTAAAAATGTGTCATATAATAACAAAAACCCCTAGATGTGGCCTACCACCTAAAGAGAGAGAAAAACTAAAAAAGTCTATTGTCACTAGAAAGAACAACTTGTCAACTCATCCACAAGAAGATCCTACACAAACTAATAAAGCTAACTCACAAGTAGCAAAAATATGAGAGACTAACTCAACTGAATACCCACTGTGAGGACAAGAAATTTATATAGGATCATTAATCACCATCTGTGATACGGTGGAAGAACTGACTTGTTTGTTTTGCATTTTATCGGAAATGTTGCGGATAGCAAGAATCACCACCGACTTTTCTTTTATCCAATTAAGGGAAGGCAAAAAGAACAGGAAATGACCTTCGTTAGATTCTGAGTAAGGGAGGCAGTTATGAAAAGGGAAGGTATTAGCACCCTTTTCATCCGTAGTTATCTACTGGGTCTTAATTGCTTAGCTCACTTTATAAATTGCTTCCTGTGTGTGTGTTTGAAAAGATGTTTTTTGAAAAAAGGCATTTCACTTTGATTTCGTAATGATTCTCGCTGGAATGTATACGAAGTGTTTGGAAATGTTTTGTTTTGGAAAATTATTTAACTTTGTAATGATTCACGCTGAAATGTATACAAAGTGTTTGAAAAGTTTTTGAAAATAGTGTGAGGTGTAAAAAGTATTTGATAGAGCAAGCAATTAAGAGTCTATTACCTACTCAGAATGGTCGTTTCCATGTTATTTTGCTTTCCTTAAGGGTAGCGTTATCCATACCATTAGTTGGTAGGTAACTCTATCCGTTGGATGTAAAGGGACATTCGAAGGGTCATCGAATGGTCATAGAAGGCAACATGTAAGGATACCTTAGCATATTTGTAGGGACGATCATCACTTTTCGTAGGCAACAATCGAGGGACGAGATCATATATTCGTAGGCAACATCGAGGGTCATCGAGGGACTATGATCGTTGTATCAAAGGAACTATGATGATATTATTCGTAAGCGTCTTAGCTAAGATATCCCTACATTCGAGGGACATGACCATGTTATTCGAAAGGCAACAACAGAGGATACCCTAAGGGGTGTGCAAGTGTGAAGAGTGTGTTATATTCAGATATGTTATCTTGTATTGATAAGTGATCTATGTTGTTTTTAATCTTGCCATACATGCCTAGTTACTAGCAGTTAATATATGTACACAAATTAAAATGCAGAAAGTAAAGTGCGGAAATGTAAATCCTACGCTATTACATGGCTTTGGGGCAGATACATAATAGGAGGTGCGGAAAGTAAAGTGCGGAAATGTAAAGGTGCCGAAAGTAAATCCTACGCTATTACAGAATAAAAACTTTGCGACCTATACATCCTTTCTAGAATTTAAATGCAAAAAATAATAGAAACAAAATAGAAGAAAAATGTCTAATGGTTAAAGAAAATATCTAAATCCTAATTGCAAAAGGAAAAAATATTTTTTGTATTTTTGAAAATTGATTTTAATATAAAAATCCTAATTCTAACTAATTAGTTTTTAATTAGAAAAATAAATGATTTTTTTGTGTTTTTGTGTCAGAACTTCTGACTCTGTTCGTCCCAGAACTTCTGGCTCACTCTTTCTAAAACTTCTGGAAATTGGGTCATCGTTCCTTGCCAGAACTTCTGGGAACCTATGTTATCTTACCTTGCCAGAACTTCTGGAATCCGTTCCTTCCAGAACTTTTGTGTTATCGCTCCTTGCTAGAACTTCTGATGCGTTTGACCTAGAACTTCTGGCTCACTCTTTCCAGAACTTCTGGAAATTGGATCATCGTTCCTTGCCAGAACTTTTAGGGACCATGCTTTTATTCCTTCCAGAACTTCTGGAAATCGTTCCTTCCAGAACTTCTGAAAATCGTTCCTTCCAGAACTTCTGGAAACCTGTATGGTAGTTCCTTCCGGAACTTCTGTGTCATCAATTTTCCAAAACTTCTGGAGGCTGTATATGTTACCTGCGTAAATCAAAAAGTTGTTAGAAAAACATTGGCAAAAGGTAGGGTTCAAACTCGTGCCTTTGAGAGAGAGTGACTTAGTGCGTGCATGGTGAACCGTTGGGGCGGTGATGCATCCATGTATTTAGTTACATGGATTAATATATACGTGATTTTAGTTTCTGAAAATTAAGCCAAACAGAAACCAAATGCGTTGGGGCCCAGAAGATTCGAATCAACCAGCCAGGATACGCCACACATGCCTCGCAGGTCAAACGAAGGTCAGAGGTGCCGGAGATCAATTCCGGTAACCTTCTCCGATCAAACCAAATTCCAAAACCTGCAAAATCAAACAACAAAACAGAAACTAAGTGCCCATATCTATTAATTAGACCTTTGCGAACACGATGGTGGGATTAGTTTATTCTGAAATGGCCTAGAACTATGGATACGAAACTTTATCCAGCTTGTGCCCTAGCAATGGAAGTCTACGATTTGGACGTTAAAGCTTGCAAATGATGATTCAATTTTGTTCTAAACAAACTCCAGCACACATTAGCATGGTTAGTTTGGATCAAAACACAATACAAAGAAGAATACAAATTCATGAAAAAAATGCAAACGAAGGTGTATGTATGGCATGATTTAACGTGTTATAACCATGGATAATGATCCATTCTTACTCTATATTACCTCAAGAGCACATTTGTGTGCTTGGAATTGATTGAAAGAGGTTGGAAATTGTGATTCGAATTTGCAAGTTTTGAGAGAATTTTGAGAACTTTAGGGTTCTTTGTGGAGGCAAGGATTCGTTTTCTTTTTCTTTTTCCTTGACTTCTGATCTTGTGAGGTATTTATAAGAGAGTAGAATTAGGTCAACAAAAGGAGAAAATATCTTGCATTGATTAAGATATAATTCCATGAAAATAAAGACCAAATATTGCCTTTTTTGGTCTCTAATCTTGCCTATCAAGTCTTTCACGAATTTGACAGCTTTCATGGGCTTCCTTGGTCTTCAATATGCTTGAAAAATAAGCCCAACATGTATTATCAATTACCTTTGTATTTTATTTAATTAATTTTGAATTTTAGCCATTTAATTCAAAAATAAATTAAATAAAAAGATAGGAGGCGTGCACTTGAGTTTCCAAGCCATGGATAATGTCAAGATTAAGTTTGGATCATAAAATCTTAGGCCCATTTGAAAAATATTTGCATTTGCTAAGTATTTCTCCTTGTGCACCTCCTCAAAAATGTCAAACTTGCACAATTTGTATCTTGCTCAATTTTCAACATTTTTTAATGTTCTTGGACTTTTTAGAAATCTCAAGATGTCCTATAAACACTCCTTTTGGTTTCATCGTCATTGAAGTTTCCATGTTCATGTACACTTCTTTGCAAAAAAATGACTTTTTGTTGACTTTTAGAAAGACCTGTAATATTTTGATCCATGACTTCCAAATGAAGCATTTTTGGCCAAAGCTTGTGAGACATGAAGTTGTAGAGAATTTAATTCCCTTCTAAATGAGATTTGGTGGAAAATTTTATGATAAAGTATGTGGAAGTTATGTCTGGTCATAGTTTTGTTGACTTTTATCTAAAAAATCCTAATTTAGAATCTTTGACTTTTGATCAAATCTTGACTTTCCTTGAGGAATCATGGCCAACCCTTGATCAAATGATGAATATTACTTCAAAATATTAATGTTGACCAAAAATTATGAAGTTTGACTGTATGTTGACCATAGTTGACTTTCTGTCCAATATAGTTGATTTTCAACCATCTGAGCAATTGGATGAGCAAATGTGACTTGTAAGGCTTGAAACTTGACATGGTGATCCCTTGAAGCATACAATGATGTATGATGGCCACTTGTAGTCTTGGAAATTCATTCTGACATGAGAGGAGCAAAACTCTAGTTTGGATTGATTGCTTAGGAGAGGGTTTGTCTGGTCCACCCTTGTGAAATCCTTAAGTATGGAGATGTGAATTGTCTTGAGAAGTAGGTGGGAAAATTTTGGGGTATGACACCATACTTTTCAAAGCTCCATCTAGAAGAGAATTTATCTTGCAAATGTTTTTCAAGACAAGACCAACACATTAGGCCAAGCCTATCTAATATGGATTAGAGGAAGAATAAAATTCTCTTCCAAAGATAACGGCGAGGTGCCAACAAACTTAACATGATAGGCACATGCAACAACGAATAAAATCTCTTTAGAATGCTTGTAAGTTAATTTATCTTTATTCTGAATGAGAGCGTAACATCTTCGAGTAGAGAGAGAAGATTTTCAAATATAAGAAGTTCTCTAAGAAAGAAGGTTCTTCTCTATTTAATGTCCTAAATGAGAACCCCATTTCCACTAGCCAAAACTCTCCTACCATCCCTTCTAGTTTGGTGGAGTTGGAAAAAAGATCAAGAAGCTTAATCGTATGGACGATAGGTTGTGTGTAACACCCCAAATCTACCCATCAAATATTATTTAAATCAGAGTGCGGAAAAGATAATCATACAAGAGATGTCACAATCTCTTCGCAAAACAACATGCATTTAGTCACAACTATCCAGATACATAACACTTAGATCAAAGATGAACTCATAACAACTTCTTTCCATGAAATCAATTAAACAATTAAACAACAGAACTATAATTCCTCAACGGTAACAACAATACATCTTTTATTCAACCTCAAAACATTTCACAATATTATTAATATTATTTAACTTCACTTAGCATAATTATTCAACTAAACTAACTTCAAGAATCAACATGATCAAATATTCACATTATTCATAAACTTTAACAATTGAAGCAACTACAACAAATTAAGCAACGTTCATCCACCCGAGTGTTACGTATCAGAGCAATGACACCAATTCAAACTAACAACAACTATCAACTTCATAATACTACTTCGAACATTCCACGTCTATCCTTGAGTACCTTCCCATTTCCCATGGTAGGAGAAATATCAGCAGAAGGGGTGAGATATCCAACAATATAAACAAGTATATGATAAATAATATCCTAGGATTAAATCATACAAAATTATCACATCGCAATTAAGACAATCACAACAACTTCCCAATTAAAAACAACACAAACTAATTCACAGTTAACAATAACATAATCATCAACGTAACAACTTAAATCAACACAACATAACAACAACAACTTAATAACAACACATACATATAACAACAACAACTTTAGCGACAATAACTTATAGCAACAAAACTTATAACGACAACAACTCACAACAATAGCTTATAACAACAACAACCCACAACAATAGCAATTTATAGCAACAACAGCTTATATCAACAACAGCAAAACAACAATCAATAAACAACAAAATAATACCAACAACTTTAATACGCGACTCAATATGTGCCTCAACTATGCAAATGCATGTGGTACCATTTGGAGCAGAACTCCCAATTTAAACATATGTCAGTTTATCGAGGCATTAACAAGACATAAGCCTTCAACGTGGTGCCATTAAGGTCAAGGCATAAGCCTTCAACTTTCAACGTGGTGCCATCAAGGCCAACTTAATCATGCAATTTATGCTATGCGACCTCAACTTCAACAACAAATACTCAACAATGCAACAACAACAACATACAACCACAACTTAAAATATGCATCAATGGCATCAACTTAGATTAACATTGGTCATTCGACCTACAACTTAAACATGTCCATAAATCGGGACGATTCAATTTAATCAAAATTGGCCTTAGGCCTACAACTTCATCAACATATCAACAACAAGTTAGTAACCACAACAATTAAAGTAAACACTACGACAAATACTACACAACTTAACTATTACGAATCTATGATTAAAACGTCTTGTTTACCACTAACACTACTTATTTATTAAACGTCTTCTACTAAATTAATTAATTAGTCAACTACTTGATTTTCCATTAATAAGATGCCCGCTATATTCGACAAACGCGACACCATTCCAATTCTTCAACCAACCAATAGTAACTACACGCATATACGAGTTTCTCCAACAATTTCCAATTAATTCCGGTTAATTCCCAACAACTAATTTTTTTACCGCTTAATTTACTAGTTCAGTTAGTTCGGTATTATTTCTATTCATTATCACTGCTCATTATCAACTAACTTCTACAAATTTTCTTATACTAATTTAATTTATTCCCTGCAACAAATTTCACTTCATACTGCTGTTTTAAACGCTACACTAATTATTATATCAACCCTGCTACTTATACAATATATCAGTTAAATGTTAACTCTGCTATTTCTTTCCACCTACTAAATCATCAAACCTGTCATTTAATTATTTATGCAGTTTAGTTGCTAACCTTCTTAATATATTCTGCTGGTACTGAATTACTTCCATTACTGTTATAAAGAAAAATACTAATTTTCCTACTAGTTTATCTACACTGCAATTCCTTCTACACTGCAAATAAACTATCTGCATTTATAAGTCCAGTTATAATAAAATGCTACTTAGATTACCTGTTGCAGTCTGTTAAGTTATTCATCTAATATAAGTACTATGAACTGTACTATTATATTTATTATTGCACTGCTACTAAAACACAAAGGACCTACAAACGAAGATAAACAGCACCCAACAACATGAACATAATGGGAGGCGCCCACCCCACTCCCATAGGGCGTCCGTCCCAACCCTCACACTCAAGGAGGCGTCCCCCTTCCTTTACCATGGAGACGTCCGTCTCCTTTTCCTTTGCCACAAGGGAGCGCTCGCCCCACACCCTATGACCCCCGTCTCAATTTTCTTTCTTCATCTTCTCCTTCTTCTTTCCCACAATACTTCAATTCCCTTAACCTGAACTATCCACGTATGTTGTTATTATTCATGGAGCGATTAAAATCAACAGAACTGGTACATAATTAGTTAATTATTCTACACGTAATTTACACAAACGTAGATAATTCTATACAATTTCTTCCCCATATACGATTCATCATAAACCCGTTTAGAGAGTTAGAACCCCACCCTTACCTTGGATTGACGGTCTCTCCATAATTTCCAGTCGAATTCCGATTTGGCTTTCGATCTACAATTCCTATTCCGGCGGCAGTTTCCTCCAAACTCTTGTTCCTTTTTTCTTTCTCCCACGTACAACTTTTTCCCAAAAATCTTCACTAAACCCTTACAATTCTCCTTTTATATCTCTTATAATTAAATCCAACTTATAATAGTAATAATAATAATAATATTTCTATTGGGTTAATTTTTACACCTCCGTTCTATGTTCCTAACACCAAATAGACCCTAATTAAATAATTCTATTAATCCACACTTATTTCTAATATTATTTCCAATAATATTCTATAATAAAATTAATTCATCATAAATTAATCCCAACTTCCGATAGTTCACTTAATCACCCTAAATCAACTTATCAATTTATTAATGATCCTTATAATTCTACTGATAAATCCAACTTCGACTAAATTCCAATAATTAATTCCTTATATAATTTAATTAAATGATTAATTAAATTTGGGGCATTACAACTCTCCCCCACTTAGAATATTTTGGTCCTCGAAAATCCATCCGACACAACGATCCTCAACCTTGTTTTCTAATGTCCTGATCCTCTATCGCGTTTGGCAGCATTTCGATCACTACTTTTCCGACATAGTAACAACTCAACATGATTTCAATCCAATACACACATGCCAATCATTCGAAATCATCGCGACCTAATCGTTAATAACTCATCAACAGCTCCCTTAATACCGTGGCATATCGACTTTTTAAGGTAGCAACAACCATAATACACTTATACCAGAATATTCAACATCCCATCATCCTTAACGACGTTCAAAACACCAATCCTATATACAACTTCACTTCTATAATTGTACATGTCAATTATCAATAAACACCAACAACTCTATTTATTCCGTCGTATCACCCTTATAGTGACATTAACACAACCGACCAAATCACTTCATCATACTATCGGAGTATTATTTCTTACTTACGATAACCAACAACAATATCATGACAACATAATTAAAATCACTATAACACCAACCTAACAATTTAACTCAATAAATATGCGCACAACGCACCATCAACCAACAACCACAATAACACCTTTATAGAATCAGCAAAATTTTACGAACCCACAACACTCTGGCACATCACACTTCCGCTTCGCAGCTCTGATTATCCACCTTAATTAGTAGTGCTCATTCAAACCTCGGTCAACTAAATAATTAATAATTATGAATTTAGTCTCAACTCCCTTCAACATTCATCACCGCATTGTCTCGACAATCTCCTCGATACAACATCCATCGCTCTACTCACCATTAAGACAGCAAGACAATTCTATATCATCCAATATGTTCCCGTCTACTATCCACAAGAGATTAAGGGTGATCAGTTCCTCAATTTGTCAATAGATAGCCGACAATCATATTAGAGATTAAACTGTCGTTACTAACATTAATAGTATTCTTTTCCCAACTTGCAACCACGGTTCAAAGATCTCAACAACTCTAACAACTTCTACAACTTTTAAATCAATCTCAATAATTCCACATAATGGCCTACTTAAACAATCAACTTACTAAATTCTATCTCATAGCAACTATTCTTTTCCATTACATCCCAACTTGTCAAACAACCAAATCTTAAATCTGTATTACCTTCGAATTCGAGAAACAACAAGCTCCTACAACGTTTGCACTGTGTCCATCAGTAGCATACTAATCTGATACCTCTCAACCAAACACATCCGAGAAGCAAAGCTTCTCCCCCACTTAGCATCAACTAACTCCTGCAACAAAAATCAGAAAACAACAAGTACCAAAAGTGTTCCACACACTTGTCGCGTACAAAGAAAGTAAAGAACATTAGACAACACTGGCCGGACAGACCGACCTGCTCTGATACCACTATTGTAACACCCCAAATCTACCCATCGAATATTATTTAAATCAGAGTGCGGAAAATATAATCATACAAGGGATGTCATAATCTCTTCGCAAAACAACATGCATTTAGTCACAACTATCCAGATACATAACACTTAGATCAAAGATGAACTCATAACAACTTCTTTCCATGAAATCAATTAAACAATTAAACAGCAGAATTATAATTCCTCAATGGTAACAACAATACATCTTTTATTCAACCTCAAAACATTTCACAATATTATTAATATTATTTAACTTCACTTAGCATAATTATTCAACTAAACTAACTTCAAGAATCAACATGATCAAATATTCACATTATTCATAAACTTCAACAATTGAAGCAACTAAAACAAATTAAGCAACATTCATCTCCCCGAGTGTTACGTATTAGAGCAATGACACCAATTCAAACTAACAGCAACTATCAACTTCATAATACTACTTCAACATTCCACGGCTATCCTTGAGTACCTGCCAATTTCCCATGGTAGGAGAAATATCAGCAGAAGGGGTGAGATATCCAACAATATAAACAAGTATATGATAAATAATATCCTAGGATTAAATCATACAAAATTATCACATCGCAATTAAGACAATCACAACAACTTCCCAATTAAAAACAACACAAACTAATTCACAGTTAACAATAACATAATCATCAACGTAACAACTTAAATCAACACAACATAACAACAACAACTTAATAACAACACATACATATAACAACAACAACTTTAGCGACAATAACTTATAGCAACAAAACTTATAACGACAACAACTCACAACAATAGCTTATAACAACAACAACCCACAACAATAGCAATTTATAGCAACAACAGCTTATATCAACAACAGCAAAACAACAATCAATAAACAACAAAATAATACCAACAACTTTAATACGCGACTCAATATGTGCCTCAACTATGCAAATGCATGTGGTACCATTTGGAGCAGAACTCCCAATTTAAACATATGTCAGTTTATCGAGGCATTAACAAGACATAAGCCTTCAACGTGGTGCCATTAAGGTCAAGGCATAAGCCTTCAACTTTCAACGTGGTGCCATCAAGGCCAACTTAATCATAAAATTTATGCTATGCGACCTCAATTTCAACAACAAATACTCAACAATGCAATAACAACAACAACAACATACAACAACAACTTAAAATATGCATCAATGGCATCAACTTAGATCAACACTGGTCATTCGACCTACAACTTAAACATGTCCATAAATCGGGACGATTCAATTTAATCAAAATTGGTCTTAGGCCTACAACTTCATCAACATATCAACAACACGTTAGTAACCACAACAATTAAAGCAAACACTACGATAAATACTACACAACTTAATTATTACGAATCTACGCTTAAAACGTCTTGTTTACCACTAACACTACTTATTTATTAAACGTCTTCTACTAAATTAATTAATTAGTCAACTACTTGATTTTCCATTAATAAGATGCCCGCTATATTCGACATACGCGACACCATTCTAATTCTTCAACCAACCAATAGTAACTACACGCATATACGAGTTTCTCCAACAATTTCCAACTAATTCCGGTTAATTCCCGACAACTAATTTTTTTACCGCTTAATTTACTAGTTCAGTTAGTTCGGTATTATTTCTATTCGTTATCACTGCTCATTATCAACTAACTTCTACAAATTTTCTTATACTAATTTAATTTATTCCCTGCAACAAATTTCACTTCATACTGCTGTTTTAACCGCTACACTAATGTTAACTCTGCTATTTCTTTCCAGCTACTAAATCATCAAACCTGTCATTTAATTATTTATGCAGTTTAGTTGCTAACCTTCTTAATATATTCTGCTGGTACTGAATTACTTCCATTACTGTTATAAAGAAAAATACTAATTTTCCTACTAGTTTATCTACACTGCAATTCCTTCTACATTGCAATTAAACTATCTGCATTTATAAGTCCAGTTATAATAAAATGCTACTTAGATTACCTGCTGTAGTCTGTTAAGTTATTCATCTAACATAAGTACTACTAACTGTACTATTATATTTATTATTGCACTGCTACTAAAACACAAAGGACCTACAAACGAAGATATACAGCACCCAACAACATGAACATAATGGGGCGCCCACCCCATAGGGCGTCCGTCCCAACCCTCACACTCAAGGAGGCGTCCGCCTTCCTTTATCATGGAGACGTCCGTCTCCCTTTCCTTTGCCACAAGGGAGCGCTCGCGCCCACACCCTATGACCCCCGTCTCAATTTTCTTTCTTCATCTTCTCCTTCGTCTTTCCCACAATACTTCAATTCCCTTAACCTGAACTATCGACGTATGTTGTTATTATTCATGGAGCGATTAAACTCAACAGAACTGGTACATAATTAGTTAATTATTCTACACGTAATTTACACAAACGTAGATAATTCTATACAATTTCTTCCCCACATACGATTCATCATAAACCCGTTTAGAGAGTTAGAATCTCACCCTTACCTTGGATTGACGGTCTCTCCATAATTTCCGGTCGAATTCCGATTTGGCTTTCCGGCCTACAATTCCTCTTCCGGCGGCAGTTTCCTCCAAACCCTTGTTCCTCTTTTCTTTCTCCCACGTACAACTTTTTCCCAAAAATCCTCACTAAACCCTTATAATTCTCCTTTTATATCTCTTATAATTCTCCTTTTATATCTCTTATAATTAAATCCAACTTATAATAAAAATAATAATAATAATAATAATAACAATAATAATAATATTTCTATTGGGTTAATTTTCACACCTCCGTTCTATGTTCCTAACACCAAATAGACCCTAATTAAATAATGCTATTAATCCACACTTATTTCTAATATTATTTCCAATATTATTTTCAATAATATTCTATAATAAAATTAATTCATCATCAATTAATCCCAACTTCCGATAGTTCACTTAATCACCCTAAATCAACTTATCAATTTATTAATGATCCTTATAATTCTACTGATAAATCCAACTTCGACTAACTTGCAATAATTAATTCCTTATATAATTTAATTAAATGATTAATTAAATTCGGGGCATTACATTGTGAATCTATGTCCTTGTAGGTATAATGATTGCAACAATTTAATGACTTATTTGGTTTTAATGATGTCAACTTGTGAAGTGAAGTCGTCAATTGTTATGACCAAACTAACGTATTTGTAATGTTCACACAAAATTTTGAATCATGAATTATCTCTTCTTGATGCATTAGTCTCTAAAAAAATGTAAATTTGCTAGAAACAACAAATATAGAGGAATATGTGTTTCTACACACGGAGACATAATAAATGTGAATTAAAAAACACAAGCACATACACAATAACAAATTGGTTCATAAAATTTATAAGTGGCTAATTAGCATCGCGTGGAATAAAACATAAAAACAAAAATCTATATCTATATCTATATAATATATTAAATTCAATGCATCAAAAATTGTAGCAACACATCACCAATTATAATCAATCCATCATCAATTATAATTCAAAATTTTGTCACATCATCCTATAGTATTATGTGCACATCTAAAAACTCATTTTCACATTTTAAAATATCAAATGCAATACTTCTATAAATTGGAGGTCACGGGTTCGAATTCCCGCAAAGACGAAATAACATTTCATTTTGAATGAATTGGTCTAACAAACTAATAATTACTCCAATTATGTATATTCCCTTAAATAAAATAAAAAATTCTCGGATTTCGAAAATAAAAGAAATGTGAAAATCCAAATACAATAAAATATTTTTTTGTTTTTTTTTTGTTGAAATTATAGCAATAAAAATAACTCTTCAAATAAATGTTTTTAATCTTAAAGTAGTTCTTACACAATTTTTAAATATAAGTCACTTTAAGTTAATCTTTAAAATAATATAGTATACAACAATGTTGTACGATGTATTTATACTTTACTACTATATTTTTCATATAATATAAAATAACAAATTGATGACAAACAACAAGATACCATACAAAAGAGATGTGAGAATCCAAATACAATAAAATATTTTTTATTTTCTCGAAATTATAGAAATAAAAGTAACACTTGAAACATATATTTTTAATTTTAAAGTAATTATTACACAATTTCCAAGATAAGTCATTACGAATTAATCTTATAATTAATATAGTATGCAATAATATTTTATTGTGTCTTTATACTTTACTATTATATTTTTCATATAATACTAAATAATAAAGTAAAGACAAACAACAATATTTAAGATAATATGAGAGTATATATTTTTTTCAAAGCAGTTTACTATTTTGTTTAATAATTATGATCATAGAGAGTATCGTAAAAATAATCATGATAATATCTAAAAAAAAAAAAAAACACACATTTCAATTGATATTCAAAGACAAAATCAAATAATTTTTTTTTACAATCTTAATAATGAAAATTAAAATAATAAAATAAAAAATAATTAAGTTAATATAAAATCTAACATTTTTAATTGACTTAATTATAATTTTGGTCCCTTTATTTTCCCCAACTCACGATATCATTTTTTCTATTTTCTTTTTAAATAGTTTTGTCCACTTGCCCATTTTTCTGTCAGAAAGCGCTGAGTTGGGGAAAATAAGGGGATTGAAACTATTTAAAATGAAAAAAATAGGAGATCAAAACTATAATTAAAATTGATATACCTCAACGCTTTCTTGCAGAAAATGCGCATGAGAAACCAAAACTGTTTAAAAAAGAAATAGGGAGACTGATATCGTGAGTTGAGAAAAATAAGGGGATCAAAACTATAATTAAGCCTTTTTAATTGTTTATTCATCATATAACTAAAGTTCGATAAATAGACATTAATTTTATAAAATTATTGAAAATTTTATTCGATAATAATAATAAAATAAAATTTTAATTTTATTTAACGCTAAAAATAAATACATAAATTTAACAAACTAAAATAAAATATCTAAATAAAAAATACGTGGAAAAAAATGAGAATAAAAAAACAAAAAAAAAAGACTTTATAAATATTTAAGTTTATCAATCTAAATCATGGATATCATTCTCAAATTACAAACACTTTTTAAAATAAAATATATATTTTATAATAATCAATTATATCATTGTCTATATAAAGACTTAAATGTAATCAAATTAAATATATGATTATTTATAGATTAAAATCATTTTAGACAAAAATCATATTTAGCGTATTCAATGATTGATTGAAAGAAAGAAAAGTCAAAATCTTAAAATTTGACGATTGAAAAACTAAATAAAATTTAAAGGTAATCCAATAATAAATATTTGATATAATATATTTTAACAATCGAAAATTTGATGAGAAATTGAATATGAACAGATAAAAACTTACATAACACATCAATTTAAAATTATTGATATCATACTTACAAAAGATTTTGACTATTTTCAACAACATATATTAATATATTAATAGAAAAATATTTCTGAGCAATATCTTATTTATAATTTATAAGGATGACCTTTTTAATATAAAAATGGAATAAGAAGAGTATGAAGTGTTATGCGTAATGGTGCTAGTGAAGAAAGAAGAGTGAGATCTAAAATAAACTTAAAGTACCGCTTCATCAACAAATCAAAGTGGCGCAGCGGAAGCGTGGTGGGCCCATAACCCACAGGTCCCTGGATCGAAACCAGGCTTTGATATGACTTTTATTTTTCCAATTTTTTTTCCTTAAACGACGTTACTTAATGCCTATCAATGTCGTTTACTGCACTCTTTTTTATTCTTTTAGTTAATGGTTGTGTCGTTTACTCCACTACTTTTGATTCTTTTAATTAAATTATACAATACACTAATACTAGTACTACTACTACATGTCTTTTTAAACTGTATACTGTAGTTCTTCATAAAATTAAATTAAATTAAATTAACAAAACTATAAACAGTAATTTAAATATAGGATTTTTAAATGTAGTTAAAATCATTCGATTTTGACTATATTATTTAATTAATTAAAAAATTGTGATACATTGTTTCTCATTTTTATAAATATGAAACATTGTTTTTAATTTATAGTAGCAATTGCAAGAATAAAGCGACCAAGATTATCCCGCATACACCAGTCTCGGGTATTAGTGTCACGGATTTGGGTAAAACTTGTGTCAATATTAGACTTTAATCAATTTTTATTCAGAGGAGTCCAAGCCACTATGAGTTGATGGTCAATGTTTCTAGTATGGACTTCTTAGGAGCTGGACCAATCATTCTAATTACCAAACTCATGCATTCCAAGTCTGATCATGTCCTCTTGCTCATTTCCAAATCAAATTATTACGATTATTTCAATTGACATCCATCATTACCGTTACTCTCTCTGTCGTCCGCCTATCCTCTTTACTACAAATATCAAGAATCATGGATTTAGCATCAATAAGTAATTATAATTGGGGCTCTATAACATTCAACAACCCTGTTGTCCCCTAACAAGGATTAGTTGTCTCACACCCAAAGAAGACATATCAATCATTTTATGTATCAATATCACAAACCTAGCCATTCATCGGGCACTGAACATGATGTTGTCGAAGCCTTTCCTGAGTAGATAAACAGCCCAGACAAATTTTTCACAGAAGATGCTTGGCTCTAGGGGGTGCTTTGACGTTCCAAAGGCCTCTTCAATCTCCTTCGGTAACATTAATCTCATGACTCACTTGACTTTGTTTCCATAATCTATACCCAGACCGCACATTGTATTCCCAATTCTGCTCTAACTTCCAATGCAACCTATCTTCCAAAACTTCCTCCACTAAGGGAACCTGTAGGATATCTTCAGCTATTCCATCATGAAACAACTCCTCAATCACATAACTATCCCATTATTTACTATTAAAATGCAAAAGATTATGAATAGAAAGCTCATACACACCTTGTCGTTGGGGTCCGCATAAACAACTTTCCACTTTGCCTCGAAGCCACAGAGAATTCATTACCATAATGTTTCTACCATCACCAATGCTCCTCCTACAACCAAGAGTTAGAATTTCCTGAGCTTGCCAAAGGCTTCTCCACACATGACTCAGATTATTACCAATGAGCTTCAAAATATGAAGTTCTAGGATAGTACCTTGCTTTGTAGATTAGAGAAACAAGATATTGAGGCTTAGTCAACAAATTCCAACCTTGTTTGGCCACCATGGCCATATTGAACGATCTAAGGTCGCGAAAACCTAATCCCATTCCTTTTCCGCACAAGTCAACTTCTCCCATGCTATCCAATTGATGCCCCATATTTTTGTTATCGCCACCCCACCAAAAATAATTCATCATTTTTTCAATGTCATTTATCACCTGTCTCGGTAAAATAAATATACTCATAATATAATTCGAAATGGCTTGTAGAACATATTTTATAACAATCTCCTTCCCTGCTTTTGAGAGGGACTGACCCCTCCACAAGTTAATCTTGTTCCAGACTTTATCTTTGATGAAAGCAAAGGTATCCTTTTTGCTTCTACCGATCATAGATGGAAAACCCAAATAAGTACGTGTTCCCAACACATGTCGGACATCCATAATGTCAACAATATCTTCTTGAGCGGGCCTATTAAGATTTTTGCTAAAGAACACCTCAATTTTTGTCAAGTTGATCTCTTGGCAGAAAGCTGTAGCATTAGTATCAAGCACCTCCATAAGTTTTATCACTTCTAATAAGTTTGCCATACAAAAAATAAATCAGTCGTCAAGCCGCAAACCCTTTCCTGGTTGAATTGGTCCAACACTATCTGAGTTAACAAGAACAAAATAATTCATCGACGAAACACACATCAACATCCAGTGAACCCATCTTTCCGTGAAATACAATTTCACAAGCATACCTCTTAAGAAACCCAAATCCACACTATCATATGCCTTAGTAATGTTAATTTTGAGATCTAATTGAGTGTTATTTCCTTTGGTTATTCTTTTTAGGGCATGAATAACTTCTATGGCTATCATGGCACTGTCTAAGATGGAACGACCTTCCACAAAAGTCGATTGTTCCTCGAAGACACACTTATCAAGACAAATATCCAAGCTGCTCGCAAGGAGTTTAGAAACAATTTTATAAGCAATGTTACATAACGTAATAGGATACAACTCCTCCATATTACTCGGATTCACACGCTTTGGTATAAGGAAAATATTGTTATCATTGATCATCGGAGAAAAGAATCCCTTGTTTAACCCATCTTTAGCAGCTCCATAAATATCATCCCACATAAGTTCCAATTTTTTTGATAAAACGCCAGATTAAGACCATATGGACCTGGTGTCTTGTCCGGATGCATATGATAGAGAGTAGTTTGTAATTCAGCTTTTGAAATTGGAGCAAGAGTCAATTATTATCCTCACTAGTTATTACCGGTTGTGTAACATCCAATACTGGCGCATAGACGCCCTCCTAAGCTTCAAAAAAGTTGGTAAAATACTTCTTAGCTATTTCACAAAGCTCTTCTTGATCTCTAACTTCCTACGCTGCCTTGTTCTGAAGCATATTTATTTTCTTAAACTTACGACAAACTGTGGCTAAGTGATGGAAAAAATTAGTATTTAGATCACCATCGTGCAACCAGTGCATCTTAGCATGTTGCTTCAAATATGTATATTCCTTGATAAGAGTTTTGTTAAACTCCCGTGGCGCTTCGAGAAACTTTTAAACTGCCTCTGGTTCACTATGTGACCGAAATCTTTCCATTTTATTCCTATGACCAGCCAACTTTTGTTTCTCATGCTTACTCTGAATCATATTCCACCTTTCTAACTCATTCGAACAAGACGCAATCTGATTTACCATGTTTTAAACTTCCTCCTATTTCTAGCCATTCCTCATAACTTCCTTGATCCTGTCCTCTTGCAACCACTAGATTTTGATTTTGAAGCAACATCGATACTGGTTATTTTGCAAGAGGATCACAATATAACATAATTGGACTATGATCTGAATGGGAAATGATTAAATTCATCAGCTTTACATTTGGAAATAAACTTAGAAAAATTGACATAGCAAGGGCATGGTACAGTCTCTCTTCAACTTCAATCTTGGTACCACAACCATGAGTCCACGTGAAAGTATGATCCTCTAAAGGAATATCGGTAAGACTATATACAATGAGGGTGTTGAATAAATTATTCAATAGTTGAATGCTTGCACTAGAGTGTTGAATGAGGTGTTTAAAATGATGTGGATTAATTGGTGTTGAAAAGATTCGAAATTTTGAATGAGAGGGAGTGGGGTACACATACAATACTTTGCAAAATCTTATTAGTTGTTGTGATTATTTAGATTTTTAGTGTGTTGTGAATGGTGGTGGGGTAGGGTGTTGAATTTTATTAAACAAAATTATTATAATGAGTACAAATTAAATGGAAATTGAATTATTAGGTGGAAGAAAGAGAAGATGTGTTGCACCCCAAATTTTACCCTGCTATTTTTCTACTCGCATTATATTTAAAATTAAAAAAAAATCAGTCATTCACTCATTGCATTTGCATCCTTTCTCACTTTAATTTTTATTTTTAATATTTGATTAATTCTAATTATTTGGTGAGGTTTTACTAAATAATTTCTATTAGTTAAATAATGAAATAATAATTAAAAGGAATTTTTGTTTTATTTTCAAAATAACAATGTTTTGTTTTTAATAGTAATTATGTTTATATTTATAGATTATTTCATGCTTGATTTTTGTTTTTTTATTAGAGCTTTGGTTTAAATAAAATCTTTTTTCATTGAAAGTATTTTCTATTTTTATTAACAATTAGTTTAGTTTTTTATTTGAAATTGATTTTATTTTAAAATTTTATTTTATTTTATTTTTAATCTTTCATTTAAGACAATTAAAGTATTTTCTTTCACATTAGCATTAATTTCTTTTTTTAGGTAAATTATAGTTTAAGTATCAAAATCTGTTTTATCATATTTACATTATTTTATTAGATTAATTAATTTGTTATGTTTGTATCTTTTTATTCTACTTTTATTATGATATTTAATTTCAATCATTTTTATGATTAAAAGTTATTAAATGATTTTTATTAAATAGAATAATAAAATAGGATTTAAATTAAAATTATTTTTTTGTTGTTAAAATAGTAATTTATTTTATTTATTTATTATTATTAAATTATTTTTAGAGATTGTAAGTGGTTATTGTTAAAAAGTAAGTAATTTGGTCTTTGATATGTATCGATCAAGATGGAGGGTTTGTTGCAAGTTTCCACCTCTTGTATTACCTGCAAAATTTACAAAGAAAATTCAAACAAAATTAGTACATATCACAGCTAGCAATTCTGCTCCACTTGCCTCCACTCCATTGTACCATATCACTACTACCTGCAATTAACAAGAGAAAAAAAAATCACTACAATTTTTAAATTCATTCCACTACTCCACCACTATCAATACCACTCTTGTACCACCTGCAAAACAAAACAAAAAAACATCAGTACTACAATTTCCACTATCCTGCTCCACTACTCAAATTCTAACAATTTACAGCTAATCTTGTACAATTTGTTCCCTTTGTTCTTATCCTTTCCCTCTAGCAATCTCTATTATACCCTCACTGTCGCCATGCTATTTAGCAGACCCTTCATCTCTTCATTGAGGAGAGCAGAAAATACACCAGCAGCTAGTCACAAACCACTGCCATAAACTCACATCAAAACCTTCAAACCACCTTCAACCACACTCAAGCCACAGTACCAGAACAACAACACGCATATACAACCTAGAAAATCAAACATTTCAAACTTCAAACTACGCTTCCCTTTCAACGGTTCCAGAGCTCCCACAATCCAATTTGTTCCGGACCACCTTCAAGGCCACAACATACGAGCCATTCAAAGCCACATACGAGCGGATCCGAGCAGCGAAGTTAAAAAACACTCGACGGAGCGAGAAGAGGCGAGGAATCGATTTGTAACTTACCGTGTTTTTCCTTTGTCTTCTCATTTGTTTATTCTTTGTAGTTTTCACGACTCGATTCCACTTTTTCTGCAAATTCGTAATTTATAGAATCTGAAATATGGGGCTCTTGGGTTTCAATTGGGATTTAGGGTTTGTTGTGTTTGCTCTTGAAGAATGAGTAGAGAGATTTGAGCGATGTAGAGGAACAAAGCGGAGGTAGCGATCTGAGGCGTGAGATACGCGTGAAAGAGAATCTGATATTTGTGAGAATAATTAGATGATAATATGAATAATTAGCATTTAAGTTTTAATTTATTTGTTTATTTTATAAAAAGGAAGTTAATTGAGTTTTACTTGGGATGAGACTAAAACGGTTGCACCTAGCAAATCTAGGGTTTTATTGTAAGTTAGAATTTTTAAGATGGGCCTCATATACGACGAAAACAATCTCTAGCCCAATTTACTCTTAACTCATTCTTTTTTTTGTTTTACTTAGTAAATACTCCCCATTAGTTTATTTATTTTAATTTCTTCTTTAATAATTAAGGTTACTTTATTCACAATATTTTCACTAAAAAATATATCAAAAAATATTTGTTTAGAAGTATGTCTAAGATTATTATTCAAAGTATTAATATAGTTTTATGGATTATTTGTTTCTTAGAATTATTTCCGAATTGTTTTTATTGTTATTGTATATTTATATTATATTTATGTTAGAATTGTAAATAAAATAGAAGTAATATATTTTAGATCCCCAAAATAATTTTCAAAGATACAAAAAATATACATAAATTTAGTTTTACTTTATTTACTCAAAACTTTATTTTTGAAAGAACAAAAAAAATTTATTTTTATTTTTAGTTGTTAAGTTTTTTTAGAAATAGTATTGCTTTTGTTGATTTGTACAAGTAATATATTTTAGATCTTCAAGATAAGTTTCAAAGGTACAAAAAATAAATATATAGCTTAGAACTAATTTTTTTTAGTAGTCAAAGTATTTGCTATTTCTAAGTATTTTATAAGTGTTATTTGATTTAGATTCAATTAAGTAAATTTAGGATTTTATTTAGTTTAGATTTAATTTAGTAAACTTTAGAATATTTATTCGATTTGGATTTAATTTACTAATATTAGAATCTTTATATACTTTACATTTAATTTTATGATCTTATAATTTTTATTTAATTTAGGTTTAGTTTTAGGTACTTTAGAATTTTTTTTAATTTAGTAAGTTTAGAATTTTAATCTAGATTAGATTTTGTTTAATAATTTTAAAAGTATTTTTATAACCTTAGACTTTGTAGTTGGTTTAGAATTACTTTAGTATCTTTTATTTATTTATTTTTTATTTTATTTTATTTTATTTTTTTATTTTTAATTAAGATTAATTTAGTGATCTTAAATTTTTAATAATTATTATTTTCCTATGAATTTAATTCATTTTTCTTTTACATTTATTTGAACTTGTAAGTTATTTCCGTCATCCCCATTCGAAAAATTGTACCCCAATCCCCTTGTTACATTGTAATTAATTTACCGCTTTCTATTTTATTTTACCGTTTAATCCCCATTTATAATTCATGTATCCCTCTCCCAAAAAACAATTCTTGTAATAATTTAGTGCACATTTATTTTATTTAGTTTAACTGTCACTTACACAAAAACCAAAAATCTTTTTTAAAACTAATATTTGTAAGTCATTTTTAAACCCGTAAGTCGACAGGCTACGAAGCGTCGCGATGACCACACATGCACACATGTACGCTTGATCCTGGGCCTTCTTACAGTGAGTCTATTTCGACCAATTGTCCCAATTGGTCGTCTTAGTAGACTAGCCCACTTCGCTAGTACACATGTAATTTAATTATTTTATACTTAGGTTGGCCACCTTGTATGGGCTTTGTCGATTTTACTTGTGATTTACATTTATCTCGATCCTATTCTTTCTCCATTCACCAAGCATTTAAAACACTTTCAATAAAACTCGATCCAACGCCGAGTCTTCTTCTCAAACCTCGATCCAACGTCGAGTTATTTTCAAAAATCAATTTTTCTACAAAACAAAAAAACATGGTGCTATGGTATTTAAGTAAATCGTTAGAGGATAGCCCGACGATTTAATTAAAATGTAAAGTATTTGGGCCATTAGAGGGTAACCCAATGACTTAAATACTTTATTCCATACACTTAATAAAAGTGAACTTTGTTTCACCTCACTCTTTTCATAATAAAGATTTTGGATGAGAGATGATCGGTTGACCTCAATCACCAATCTTGAGTATTGAATCGTTAGAGGATAGCCCAACGTTTTGGTACTTGTCATCCACAACTTAAAATCAATTTCAACTCACTCAAACTTCTTTTGTGCGCTCCAAGCACCATTTACCTTTAAACCCTTTTCAAGATTAGACATGATTCATTTATAAATGAGATGTTTCTTCCTCTATTCCCAAGGTTTCGACCTCCCCACTTGAGTACTAGAGGTGTTCTCAAACCCTCCCTCATGTTGGTGCGTAGTCCTTTATTTCTTTATCACACCTTGTGGACGTTAGACGAGTCTTCTCCTTTAAAAATGACGACTTGTCTTTTCATTTAAAAATCAATCAACAAACAATCATTTTCTAGAAGAACTACGGAGTTTGACTTTCCCATTGCGAGGGAATACGTGAGCTGGGTTACGAAACCGTGCCAAACTCAAAAATAATAAAAACATTTCTTCTCCCTATCTTTCTTTTTTTCAAAACTTAGAAGATCGTAAAATTTTCACACAAACACACAAACACACTTTGAACTAAATGGGTACCATCGAGTACGATGGATGTAAGGGGTGCTAATACCTTCCCCTTGCATAACCAACTCCCGAACCTATATCTTTTAATTTCATAGACCGCCTTATCCTTTTCTTTGTGGGTTTTATCTATATTTTCCCGTTCTTCTTTTAGAACAAATAAAATTAGGTGGCGATTCCCCAGTGAAGTCGCCAACTGAAGCAACTCGATTTTTTTTCAAAAAAACGATTTTAATTTTTTTGAAACCAAAAATTAGGTTGGTCATAGTATTGAGGCCTACGGCGAGGTCTTCTCCTTTCAATCGAGACAGCATTAGTTTCACCATCTTTCTTCTTATGGAAGTTTCCAAAGGATTTCTTGGCACCACTAGAGGATTCGCCAGCAACAGACACTTTTCCTCTCTTGATTCCCTCTTCTAGCCTTTGACCAATAGTCACCAAATCTGTGAAGCGAGAGGACACACTACCAATCATCTTCTCCCAATAGAAAGGAGACAAGGTATCCATAAACAAACCGGTGAGCTCCTTCTCGGATAAAGGTGGTTCAACTTGTGAGGCCAGCTCTCCACCGTTGGCGTATTCCTTAAAGATTCCTTATCACTCTGAGACATATTTTGCAATTGGCCATCGGGAGCCATGTCGAGATTGTAGTGGTATTGTTTCATGAAAGCATTAATCGGATCCGGAAGCATTGAATATGGTCTTTCTCAGTCCCATATACCATTTCAATGAAGCTCCACTCAGTATCTTAGAAGCGATGGATAAGAAGCTTGTCATTCCTCGTATAAGCGGACATTTTCACAAGTACATCAAAATGACTTTTGGACAAGTATGCCTTGTATTTCGAAATCGGGAGTTTTAAACTTATGAGGCATAACGGATCGAAACCAAACACATGTTCTCTGCGGCAATACCAAAGACATCGTTGCCTTCCATAGCTCTCATCCTTCTTTCCGGTCGATATTGCTCGCGGACTTCTTCAAGTTCATCAAAATCTTCTCGACTCACACTTGGTGGAGTGTCGACCGTAATCAAAGAGGATTCTCATAAGCAACTTGTGCGATGGGTTGATGCACAAAAGGTCGATGAGGAGCGTTATCGTGATCGGTTGAGGCTCGATGTGGAGCACGGAAAACTGGTCGGGAAGACTCGCCAACCAATGGGGTAGTTGCCATCACTCCTGCGGTCAAGGCTCAACAAATTGATTCCTCGGCCAAGTGGGGACAAAATCAGAACTATAATGCAAGGAATAGGAATCAGTTTGACCCTATTCCAATGACTTACACCGCATTGTATCCTCACTTGGTTGAACTAGGTCTAATTACAACTAGGCCTCTGACTCCTCCAGATCCTCTCCCGGTAGGATTCGGTCGATCTTCATTGTGAGTTCCACGGGACTGGTCACGATTTGGAGCGTTGTTACCCACTGAAGGCTAGAGTTCAAGAACTAATCAGAAGCAAGGAGATAAATTTCGGAGATCCTCCGCCAAATGTTATCAATAATCCATTGTCAGGAAAAAGTGGCTGAAGACGGGTTAGAGTATCTCAAGTCACCTCCTAAAGCCAGTGTTTGAACAGATGACTCATCCTTATGGCGATTAGTCACTAGGCCATGTTTCTTTTGTTTGCATTTTCCTTTTGTCTATGTTAAATTGTTGCTTTCAAATCTTGTTTGTAATTTCAAGTTAATTTTAATGAAATGAGCATTGCACTCTTTTAATTCAAATAATTTTGTTTCTTTTTCTTTTCAAATATATAGTTTCCTGTTTAATTTCTTTCTTGAACTTTTGTTTTGCAAAGATTGGAGGAGGATGATAAAAACAAGATACCCATAATGTTGTTGGTATGCTTTCGAATAAAGCGTTCGATGATATCGGCATTGTTTCAATTCCCAAACATGGATAAATAAGGAAGTTAATCCCTTGTCAACCCCTTCGAGCCTAGAAGTTGGAGTTTCTTTCTATACGAAAAAACCCGCATTTTTTTAACCTGGGGCAGGGTAATTCTCAGTTAATTCGGATGTGCATTCATTCAAGACACCTTTCAATAAAGGTTGTATTCAATCAAGTTTCCTTCACACACATCAAAGTAGCGTCGAAGATGTCATCCAAGTCAAAAAGTGATGATGATGGTTCCCCGTAATCATGAAAGTCAAGCAGTCACTGTCTTTTAAAAAAATATATATCAAAAAGAAAAGCCGCCAAGTTTTAACTAAAAGGCAACTTAGGCATAAAAAATTGGGGCATCCCGCTGATCGTAATCTCAAACGGAACAGTTCAGGCAAAAGTCAAGGATGACAAATTCAAACAAGAGTTGACAAAAGTCCTCAAACAGCAAAATATTGTAAAAAAAGAAGTGAATGTTATCTCAAGAATCTATCAACTTCTGAGCCATCGTCACTATCAGTGTACAAGTTCAAAATCTATTGGAACTTAAATGCACAATCTGATTTAACTGAGCGTAGGACTGAAGAACAATACGAAGATTGGGTTGGGTACAAATAAATTTTGAGCCTTTATCCTTTATTTCTTAAACCGTGAACCAGACCACGTTACAACCCTCAAAAGACCTAATTGAAGCCAGGTTTCTTTTGAAAGCATACTACAACAAGGTTGCGTAATATGACTCCTAAGGCCTTTTGCAAATCAATTGTCTTGGTATATCCATACTTTTGTCTTTTTTCTTTCACTTTTAAATTTTTTTAAAATCGCTATGTTTTAACCAGCGATCCATTTTCTATACACTATATAACATCATCTCAAAATGATTTTTATTTCAAAATTTGTGCATGAACTTTGCATTAAATTTACCATGTTTGAATAAACAATTTTTGCTTGCAAACAAGTTTTCCTCATCAAGGAAGTCCAAACTGTTGAGAAACTTGGTCAGTGATCCTAATCAGGGGCAAGTATTTTTCGAATCCTGCTGTGAATCAGTTTAAGATTTGTTGCTCAACGCAAATCATGCTCAGGATTGTTTTAATCATAAGATTACTTTCAGGACTTATACCGGGGCACTCTTTTCCCTCAGTTATTTTCAAGAACTGAAGCCATTATAAATTTATCTTCAACAATCAGCAAATCTGGGGCAATCCCCAGGCAACGCTTCAGTCCTTCCTCCAAGGATCATCATTTCAATACAATTCACAAGTGTGTTAGAAGTGTTGCTCAAGACATTTTCTCTCCAAGAAGAGTTGGCAGTTGTTCTCCGTGTTGAGGAATCAGAGTTCCCAATTTACCTCCACAAAAGAGTCAATCTCCGTTGTCATAAATGTCTGCATTACATACTACATGCATAGATCATTCATATATCATGCATCACAAAATTCATATATCATGCATAGCAAAGTGTTTATCCTCATTTGCATTTCCGAGGTCTTGTTACAATCAATGTCTTACCTTGCGGTCAAAATCCAACTTACTTGGTACCTACCAAAGGTTTCCACGATGTAACGGATCATTTAAATCGATTGTCTTTTCCGTTTATTTCTCGATGTAGCTTGGATCTGTTTAAAATCGATTGTCTTTTCAGTTTATCTCTCGATGTAACGGATCTGTTTAAAATCGATTGTCTTTTCAGTTTATTTCCACGATGTAGCGGATCTGTTTAAAATCGATTGTCTTTTCGGTTTATTTCCACGATGTAGCTTGGATCTGTTTAAAATCGATTGTCTTTTCAGTTTATCTCTACGAGGTAGCTTGATCATTTAAAATCGATTGTCTTTTCAGTTTATTTCCTGATGTAGCTTGGATCTGTTAAAATCGATTGTCTTTTCAGTTTATTTCCACGATGTAGCTTGGATCTGTTAAAATCGATTGTCTTTTCGTTTATTTCCGATGTAGCTTCGGATCTGTTTAAAATCGATTGTCTTTTCGGTTTATCTCTCGATGTAAGGATCTGTTTAAAATCGATTGTCTTTTCAGTTTATTTCTCGATGTAGCGGATCTGTTTAAAATCGATTGTCTTTTCCAGTTTATTTCTCTGATGTAGCTTCAGATCTGTTTAAAATCTGATTGTCTACCACAAATTTCTAATTTCAAGTTCTTTCCAACAATTTTCGTAGAGTCTGCCTCGTATCATACATTATCAAAAAATATGTCAAAAAAATATTGCATTCATCGCATATGTCCTTCATCATGCCAATTGCATCTCAGGGCAAAATTTTGGGTTTTTAGTATTTAACTATCTCCTACTGTGATAATATGAAGCCTGATCATCTTCATATCATCTGGTTGAAGATATTTAAATAGCGGCAACTGTTGCACCCCAAATTTTACCCTGCTATTTTTCTACTCGCATTATATTTAAAATAAAAAAAATCAGTCATTCACTCATTGCATTTGCATCCTTTCTCACTTTAATTTTTATTTTTAATATTTGATTAATTCTAATTATTTGGTGAGGTTTTACTAAATAATTTCTATTAGTTAAATAATGAAATAATAATTAAAAGGAATTTTTGTTTTATTTTCAAAATAACAATGTTTTGTTTTTAATAGTAATTATGTTTATATTTATAGATTATTTCATGCTTGATTTTTGTTTTTTTATTAGAGCTTTGGTTTAAATAAAATCTTTCTTCATTGAAAGTATTTTCTATTTTTATTAACAATTAGTTTAGTTTTTTATTTGAAATTGATTTTATTTTAAAATTTTATTTTATTTTATTTTTAATCTTTCATTTAAGACAATTAAAGTATTTTCTTTCACATTAGCATTAATTTCTTTTTTTAGGTAAATTATAGTTTAAGTATCAAAATCTGTTTTATCATATTTACATTATTTTATTAGATTAATTAATTTGTTATGTTTGTATCTTTTTATTCTACTTTTATTATGATATTTAATTTCAATCATTTTTATGATTAAAAGTTATTAAATGATTTTTATTAAATAGAATAATAAAATAGGATTAAATTAAAATTATTTTTTGTTGTTAAAATAGTAATTTATTTTATTTATTTATTATTAAATTATTTTAGAGATTGTAAGTGGTTATTGTTAAAAAGTAAGTAATTTGGTCTTTGATATGTATCGATCAAGATGGAGGGTTTGTTGCAAGTTTCCACCTCTTGTATTACCTGCAAAATTTACAAAGAAAATTCAAACAAAATTAGTACATATCACATTAGATTCGCTCCACTTGCCTCCACTCCATTGTACCATATCACTACTACGCAATTAACAAGAAAAAAAAATCACTACAATTTTTAAATTCATTCCACTACTCCACCACTATCAATACCACTCTTGTACCACCTGCAAAACAAAACAAAAAAACATCAGTACTACAATTTCCACTATCCTGCTCCACTACTCAAATTCTAACAATTTCTGACTAATCTTGTACAATTTGTTCCCTTTGTTCTTATCCTTTCCCTAGCAATCTCTATTATACCCTCGTGCCATGCTATTTAGCGGACCCTTCATCTCTTCATTGAGGAGCGAAAATACACCGACTAGTCACAAACCCGCGCCATAAACTCACATCAAAACCTTGAAACCACCAACCACACTCGAAGCCACAGTGCGGAACAACACGCATATACAACCTAGAAAATCAAACATTTCAAACTTCAAACTACTCCTTTCAGGTTCATGGATCAATTTGTTCGGACCACCTTCAAGGCCACAACATACGAGCCATTCAAAGCCACAACATACGAGCGGATCCGGAGCAAGTTAAAAAAACTCAGACGGAGCGAGAAGAGCGAGGAATCGATTTGTAACTTACCGTGTTTTTCCTTTGTCTTCTCATTTGTTTATTCTTAGTTTTCACGACTCGATTCCACTTTTACGCAAATTCGTAATGAATCTAAAATATGGGGCTCTTGGGTTTCAATTGGGATTTAGGGTTTGTTGTGTTTGCTCTTGAAGAATAGAGAGAGATTTGAGCGATGTGAGAGGAACAAAGCGGAGGAGGTATCTGAGAAGCGGCGTGAGATCTTGAAGAGAATCGATATTGTGAGAATAATTAGATGATAATATGAATAATTAGCATTTAAGTTTTAATTTATTTGTTTATTTTATAAAGGAAGTTAATTGAGTTTTACTTGGGATGAGACTAAAGCAAGCAAATCTAGGATTTTATTGTAAGTTAAATTTTTAAGATGGGCCTCATATACGACGAAAACAATCTCTAGCCCAATTTACTCTTAACTCATTCTGTTTTTTTTACTGTTTTACTTAGTAAATACTCCCCATTAGTTTATTTATTTTAATTTCTTCTTTAATAATTAAGGTTACTTTATTCACAATATTTTCACTAAAAAATATATCAAAAAATATTTGTTTAGAAGTATGTCTAAGATTATTATTCAAAGTATTAATATAGTTTTATGGATTATTTGTTTCTTAGAATTATTTCGATTGTTTTATTGTTATTGTATATTTATATTATATTTATGTTAGAATTGTAAATAAAATAGAAGTAATATATTTTAGATCCCCAAAATAATTTTCAAAGATACAAAAAATATACATAAATTTAGTTTTACTTTATTTACTCAAAACTTTATTTTTGAAAGAACAAAAAAAATTTATTTTTATTTTTAGTTGTTAAGTTTTTTTAGAAATAGTATTGCTTTTGTTGATTTGTACAAGTAATATATTTTAGATCTTCAAGATAAGTTTCAAAGGTACAAAAAATAAATATATAGCTTAGAACTAATTTTTTTAGTAGTCAAAGTATTTGCTATTTCTAAGTATTTTATAAGTGTTATTTGATTTAGATTCAATTAAGTAAATTTAGGATTTTATTTAGTTTAGATTTAATTTAGTAAACTTTAGAATATTTATTCGATTTGGATTTAATTTACTAATATTAGAATCTTTATATACTTTACATTTAATTTTATGATCTTATAATTTTTATTTAATTTAGGTTTAGTTTTAGGTACTTTAGAATTTTTTTTTAATTTAGTAAGTTTAGAATTTTAATCTAGATTAGATTTTGTTTAATAATTTTAAAAGTATTTTTATAACCTAAGACTTTGTAGTTGGTTTAGAATTACTTTAGTATCTTTAATTTTTTATTTTTTATTTTTTTTATTTTTTATTTTTTATTTTTAATTAGGATTAATTTAGTGATCTTAAATTTTTAATAATTATTATTTTCCTATGAATTTAATTCATATTTCTTTTACATTTATTTGAACTTGTAAGTTATTTCCGTCATCCCCATTCGAAAAATTGTACCTCAATCCCCTTGTTACATTGTAATTAATTTACCGCTTTCTATTTTATTTTACCGTTTAATCCCCATTTATAATTCATGTATCCCTCTCCCAAAAAACAATTCTTGTAATAATTTAGTGCACATTTATTTTATTTAGTTTAACTGTCACTTACACAAAAACCAAAAATCTTTTTTAAAACTAATATTTGTAAGTCATTTTTAAACCCGTAAGTCGACAGGCTACGAAGCGTCGCGATGACCACACATGCACACATGTACGCTTGATCCTGGGCCTTCTTACAGTGAGTCTATTTCGACCAATTGTCCCAATTGGTCGTCTTAGTAGACTAGCCCACTTCGCTAGTACACATGTAATTTAATTATTTTATACTTAGGTTGGCCACCTTGTATGGGCTTTGTCGATTTTACTTGTGATTTACATTTATCTCGATCCTATTCTTTCTCCATTCACCAAGCATTTAAAACACTTTCAATAAAACTCGATCCAACGTCGAGTCTTCTTCTCAAACCTCGATCCAACGTCGAGTTATTTTCAAAAATCAATTTTTCTACAAAACAAAAAAACATGGTGCTATGGTATTTAAGTAAATCGTTAGAGGATAGCCTGACGATTTAATTAAAATGTAAAGTATTTGAGCCATTAGAGGGTAACCCAATGACTTAAATACTTTATTCCATACACTTAATAAAAGTGAACTTTGTTTCACCTCACTCTTTTCATAATAAAGATTTTGGATGAGAGATGATTGGTTGACCTCAATCACCAATCTCGAGTATTGAATCGTTAGAGGATAGCCCAACGTTTTGGTACTTGTCATCCACAACTTAAAATCAATTTCAACTCACTCAAACTTCTTTTGTGCGCTCCAAGCACCATTTACCTTTAAACCCTTTTCAAGATTAGACATGATTCATTTATAAATGAGATGTTTCTTCCTCTATTCCCAAGGTTTCGACCTCCCCACTTGAGTACTAGAGGTGTTCTCAAACCCTCCCTCATGTTGGTGCGTAGTCCTTTATTTCTTTATCACACCTTGTGGACGTTAGACGAGTCTTCTCCTTTAAAAATGACGACTTGTCTTTTCATTTAAAAATCAATCAACAAACAATCATTTTCTAGAAGAACTACGGAGTTTTGACTTTCCCATTGCACAAGGGAATACGTAGGCACACGGTTCTGAAACCGTGCCAAACTCAAAAATAATAAAAACATTTCTTCTCCCTATCTTTCTTTTTTTCAAAACTTAGAAGATCGTAAAATTTTCACACAAACACACTTTGAACTAAATGGGTACCATCGAGTACGATGGATGTAAGGGGTGCTAATACCTTCCCCTTGCATAACCAACTCCCGAACCTATATCTTTTAATTTCGTAGACCGCCTTATCCTTTTCTTTGTGGGTTTTATCTATATTTTCCCGTTCTTCTTTTAGAACAAATAAAATTAGGTGGCGATTTCACTGTTTTTTTTTTAAAAAAATTAAAATCGTTTTTTTGAAAAAAAATCGAGTTGCTTCAAGATGATGTGGAGGATAAAAAGTGAAAAAGTAGGGTGTTGAATAATAAAACCATTCTACATCGTCTAAGTACACAATCCTTTACCGCTTGTCGAAACCTGGTGTAAAGCCAATTGGGATGAGTATGAATTCCATGTTTGTCATGTTGATAAAGAAGATCGTTGAAATCTCCTATAATGTATCATGACGATGTTGCCATATTACTCATAGATTGAATCAAGTCCCAAGCTTGTCGCCTTCGAGTTCTCTCTGGTAAACCATAATAGCAAGTTAACTATTGCTCTCCTTTGATATCATCATGGATGCATACATTTACAAAGTTCATGGTAAAATTTGTAACACTATATTTAGCTGTATCTTTCCAAAGAACAACAAGCCCGTGGCTTATACCTTCAACATCTAAAGCTAAAAAAGCTTCATACTTGAGAGTGACTCGGAGTTGTTCCAACTTAGAAGACTTAGATAATGTTTTTGACAAAAAAGAATATTCAGACGGTGTTTTTGAGCTAAGTGTCATGGACTCAGAATTGCTCTCAGGTGGCTCAATCCCCGACAATTCCAGTTGAGAATTTTCATTGGCCCCGGTAGTCCTGGCTGCCAAGATGTGCCAATAAAAAATGCATATCCATAACAACTTAGTTCTCTTCCTTCTCCCGACCAGTTTAACGTCTTCTGGGATGTTGCCATTGGTAGTTGTCATAGTTTGGTTTATGGACGGTGAGATGGGGATGGTTGGGTACACACCAATGCGGTTTTTTTATAGGTTTATGCGTAGGATGGATGAATTGGTGATGTTTCAGTGGGTTGTTTTTCGACTTGAATTTGACAGTCTTTGGATTAAGTGAAGCGAAGACATTCGATTTATTGCTGCTGAAGGGAGTTTGTGTTGTTGGTGAGGGTAAAGATTTAATGGCATCATCTTTAGTATCCTTAAGCACGGGTTCCTGACTAGATAAAGAGAAGGGATATAGGTTTTGTTGGCCATTTGGAGGTAAGTTTTGTTGGGGCAAAACATTTTGCATGCTACTATTTGAGGTATAAAGGAAGAGGTGTTGGTTTGATATCATTTTTGTGACATCTTGACTAGTGCCCGTTGAGAACGTCAAAAGTAGGGTCATAATGGGTTCATTAGTCGTAACATGTGTTGGGGTCTGAGAGTGATGCATATAGTTATACAATGATTGAACTTCCATAGTTGTCTATTTTATGTTGGGGAATATTCCATCTTTAACAAGAATATCAGTAATTTCACCACTATACAGGGAATCACCAAAAACATGCCCTTGATTACTTGATAACTCATTGCGTACATTATTCCTTAAAACAATAGTATGTCCAGCAACCAGATTGGTGGAAACCTGTGGTTCATGCACCACCAAATCCCGTTGGACTCTACCCGGTTGTATGGGAGTTTCCATTATAGGAATTTGCACACTGTTGTTTCTTCGTCGGCACCACCCTTTCAGCTTTTTTCTTATAAGCATTTTGCACGTTTGACCAAGAGCTATACCACCAGTCCGGGATAGGCGGGCGAAAAGCCAAAGCCAATGGGCTAGTTGGTAAAGGAGGAAATTTGATTTTTCCAAAATGAAGTGCTTAAAGATATTTGTCTTTCACGTAACCAGGAATTTTAAGTTTTGGGATCCTATCGGTTACCTTCTCTTTTAGCTCTTGGGCTGCGTCAAAAATGGTCCGACGAATGTTATTGGGTAGATACACCACACAAAATTATTGATGGAAAGCTTGGATTTTCTTGATGTTAGTAGTCTTACATTTGGTCGGTTTTCTCTGCAAACGATCAAAAGCTGCAGTTAGTTCAGCCAGTTTTATTTCAGGATCACCAATAAATGCATCAAAATATGACTGCCACCAAGTTTCAAACTCTTTGGTGCAGTAGAATGCTGGTTGAAAAGGAGTAAGAGTAAGCCTGGGTCGCTGTGCCCAGAGGTTTCCGACATCCTCTTTTATTTTCTCAAAAGGTTGGTTAGTTGTAATGTCGACCAGCAATTCATAAGAAGGGAACAAAGACTTAAGGATAAGTTGACAAAGCCCAAACGGTCGAGCCAACAAGTTAGGCTGATAAAAAACCAAGCCTGGATTCGAGCCAACAATAACAACCGACAAAAATTAGGGAGTCAAAAAGTGCCTCCAGATAAACAAAGAGCTATTCTTATCTTCATTCTTGGTATGAGGAAAATCCCTAGTGAACCATTCAGGGCCATCATGTCGATCATAGAATGGGGCCATAGAAGGTTCAAAATCAACCCGTGTCAACATGATATTGAAAACAATTTAAACACTTCGACATTTTGGAAAGTCTTGTCGATGAGAGCTAGTGGGAGTAGGCGCTGCCAAACAACGTGGCTCTGAGATGGAGGGCACGCTACCCTTTTATTCTTGTGTGGCCTAATATCTTGGGAGAAAGTGGCATTTATCCACAACTGTAAAAACCAGAAAGGGCCATGAGCCATGACATTTTCTTTGTCGAGTTGGCAGGGTCGAAAGTTTTTATTTGAATGACAACATTATTGAGTGATTCATAGAGATAAGCCAATATTATCTATCCCAAAGAAACATTTTTACCCTGATGCAGCTAGGTAGCTAGATAAGATAATTGTTTGGCCACCTGCATAAACCTAGAGTAGAAAATGAAGCGAGATAACCACAAAGTCAGAAACGCCACATGCTACTCCTAAGTAACGGGACCAGAAGTTTTGGCATGGTGGTCGATAAAGTTGTTGTAAGTTGGTTTACGGGTCTCACCCACATCGAACTTCAAGGGCACAGGATTAGCGTCCCCATAGTTAAACACTTGCCCAGACGACTTTAACCCTGTGATAACAACAATGTCGAATAAGGTAGGAGTAATCATGCCACATTTCGTGTGGAAGGTGTTGGTCGACCCCTCCCAGAAATGAATGGCATCCAGCAACATACTACATGAGTAAGGTTAACCACATCGAGAAAGTTCTAACAAGGTATAAATACCTAAGTCTTTCTATTGAGCAAGTTTTTCTGGTTCTAAACGTGTCATCCAAGCACTGACTTTAGGGTAATTTCGTGGTGGGGCAGTTCTAAAATTTCTATCTACATATTGGAGCGAAATAAGTTCTGAAGAAGCAACTATTGGTTTGGTGAAAATACTAGTGGGAAAAATTCTTCTTTGTCAGTTACAAAAATTTCTAGAGGTGGTTCTGCAGGAAGAGGACCCAGAAATGCCAAAGGCTTACCTTCAAGGGAAAAAGGAATAAGTACTTGAGATTGCCATATCTTGGCTTTCTCTTCAGCAAAGGGAGGTTATGGAACATACTCCTTGTCATCGATGAGGCATGGACAAAGGACTGATGTAGAAGAAGAGACTTTGTTATCAGCGCCTGCCATTGGAGAAAATGAAAGAGGTTGAAGACGATGAACAGTGGAAAAACTTGTGATTTTAGTTTTCTGAAACAAGTGAGGTTGAGATTAAGAACGAAGAAGAAAGTGAGAAAATGGGGGAAAAGGGGTTTTTATAGACCCTAAGAAGAGGAAAGAAATGATGGAGAAAATATGTGATTTCCTAGGTCAAATCGTGTCACTTCCGTAGACACGTGGAGCGAGTTGGAAGTGAGTTAGTGGGCCACGTCTCCCACTAAAAAGTACAATGATGGCGATAATTAATGTTGCATGTCTCGAGAATCAAAAGCGTGATACGCTACCATGATGGCATGACGTCACGACAAAAGCGGAACAATAACGCCAACTAAGGAGAAAGTTGAAACGATTTGGTCGATGAGTGGAGATCAAAGTTTCAAAGATGCCATTATTTCATACGAGTCAAACTCGAAAATGACATCTCTGGGGGGCATTTTGTTACCTTGAAAAATCTTAAGGTATTTAAGCACGTGTGGTAAAGGAAGATGTTCCCTTGAGCTAAGGGTAATCTTCTAAAATAAGGGTTTTTTAAGAGATTAAAGCCAAGGTATTTGAAATTTGGTTTTTTCAAATTAAAGAATTTAATTATCAATGGAAATACTAAGCCAAAATGTTGAAATTGGGACTTGTCGACCAGAAGGAGAAAATTTGTTAACAAATGACAAGATATTTGGAAATTGGTCTAGTCGACCAAAGGATGAAGAATAAGTAAAATAGTCAAAATTGGTCTCGTCGACCAAAGGGAATTCAAGACTTAGAGGGATTTTTGATGATTTAGTCTTTCTAGAAGGTAACGTCGAAGTAAGCCAGAAGCGGGAAGATTTGAATTTTGAAGTCAAAATTAGTTACCAGCAGTTTGAGTTCTAAGTGAGCGCCAAATAGGTGGCAAAAGCTGGAGGAGCACTTATTTTAGGCTAAGATACGTGTTAGTAGATAATGTACATAGGAAGTTATGTTGTAATCACTATAAATAAGAAGGTTCAGTGCAGAATTTTGGGGTGTTCACTTGTACTAAAATCACTTGTCAAACTCGATTATTCCTAGCGTAAGGAAGCAAAGAGTGTAGAAGTATTTGATGTACGTGAATCACCATTTATATTTCAATGCAAATCCTTTACTTTCCAATCATCTTTTTTGAATACTTTACTTGCTTTCTTTTTACTTTTGAGCAATTTCTTTACGTTGTTTTCTGCTTCGTGTAAAAAAACCAATACCTTCTGTCGATCACGAGTTATTAGTCAGTCGGTCTATTGATTCTTAAACAACACTTTTACGTTAATGTTTAGTTCGTATGAACACCTTTTGTCGGTCACCAGTCAGTAGGTCGAGTTATAGTGTGGAAAACTTATGTTGTACTTGTTCCCTTATTCATAGAAAACTGTTTCTCATAGTAAGGATTTCGACAGAACAATTATATTTTTCAAACTCTTAGCACATGTCTTAAGATCAACTGGTCGATCTTACGAGTAACCCTTAGTTTTTAGGACTTTAGGAGGACCAACGGTTGTTTACCATTTTCCACAGTAAACACCTATTTACTTAACACATGAAAATGTCACTTGCACAGAACTTTCCCTAGGAGGAGTGAAAATTAAGTTTTCTTCAATCCAAAGTACACTTTCAGCGAGGAGTGAGAATTCTACTATTGTACTATGTTATAGACATGTTCAATAGATTGTTCTTCCTTTGTGCTTATAGACTAGCTTACAACTATTGGAAACTATGAAGCATTTCATGTCCAAGATATATAGGTTTCAATAAATGTTGATTTGAAGTTTAATCTTGGAACCTCTATAAATGAGTTTTAAAGGTTGGAGGAGCTTGAAAGTTTCATCGACGATTGTTAGAGGTGCTACATTTTACGGGGTTGGAGCCGTAGAACGAGTTATTAGAAGCAGGCCATTTTGAGTTAATGGGAGAAATGGAGTCTCCCTTACTATAACTGGAACGTAAATTAGGGAAGCTGGTGCAACGGTTAAATGAGTCTCTTTTTATGCTACCATGGCAATAGGGACTAGATCGGTGATCTTTGTAGGGAAGAAATCGGTGCTCTAAAAGAGATAAGGTCGATGTTTTGAGATCATGGAAAATAGATGGTGGCTCTTCTTGAAAATTTGCGAGAATAAAAGTCGATTCTCACATACAGTGTCAATTTTCGTGCAGTAACCAAAGATAGGTGTAGATCGAAAGGACTTGAGCTCCGATGTAGTGGAGTGAACTTCCAGTACGACGGGACGGGGTGGGCTTGAAATTTTTACACTCCAACACTTAAGTAAGGGGATGATTGAGAAAGTAATTTGAGTGTGTAAATGAGAGAATACCTAAAATGACGTGTGTTGAGTTTTATATAAGACAGACAGTTAAAACCACCTCTATGAGACCTAATGCCACAAACAGGCAATTGTCCGATTAGATCCTACATTGGGAAGTGAACTAAAGGTCATAATCATGTGTCCTTGGTTGACTGAGATCTAACATGTTCAACGCACCCTTTCGTGTGATGCTTGCTTATAAAGCCTTTCATAGTGGACCTTGTGAACGACATACACCGTGGACCTTGCGAGCGACATAAAACACTTTATTAGAAGGGAAATACATTCAAAATTTACATGAAATGCGCAGTCATTATGAAAGTGAATTGGTTCTTAAAATGGTGCCAATGAAATTTGAGTGCATGACCTTACGCAAACTACCCAAGTTCACACATTAGTCCAATCCTAATTGTAACACCCCTATTTTATTTAATTGTTTTTCATAATTTAATTATGTTGTGTTGGGCATTATATGCGTTAATGAGTGTTTTGATGTGTTGTGATACCCTTGGTATGGGGTAGTCACCTTAGAAATATAGAAATTAAGATGTTGGAGGTGTGTGAGCAATAATGTAGAGATGAGGGGTGTTGTGAGTAACTAATTAGTAATATTAGTTAGTGATTATTTTATTTAAATAATTTAGTTGGAATTATTTGGATTTAAGAATGATTATTAGAATTATTAATAAGTTGGAGAAATATAACTAATTATCTAGGTTTTATTTAATTAAATAAATTAAGATAAGTTAGTAGAAGTAAGACAAGGACATTATGGTAAGTTGGATGGCATAAGTGAGGATAGAAAAGGAAAATCAAACAAAAAGGGTCCTAAGGGCAAATATGACTATAAGGAAGATTTGGGGTTTTGTTGTTCATTATTTCACATCATAAAATAAGGAAAAGTAGAAGAGAAAGAGAAGAGAAGAAGAGGCAAAAAGGAATTAGGGCAAGAAGAAGGAATTCCATTGTTAGAGGATTTAGAGTAACCTTCAATCCAAGGTAAGGGTGGGGTTCCAATTTTCTCAGGGATAGTATAATCCTAGGTATGTGGAGTTTGAGTGTATGATTGTTGTGGTGTGTTTGTTCATGAATTGATTGGTTTATGTATGTTGAATCCAATGATGAAACTATGTTGTAATTGGTGTTTTGTTGATGAATTTCATGTGATAAATGTTGTGAATTTTTGTATGTATGTTGTGTAATTTCGTGTAAAGTAGTTTTCTGGTTTTGTATGTGATTTGGGGTTGAAGGGTTTGGAAATCGCAGTTGGAAAAGTAGTAAAAAAATCCTGTTTTTCTGCAATAAAAATTGGTTACTGGTTTTGGAGAAAACGGTTTCTGCTGCTAATTTTGCAAAATACAAAGGTTTCTATCGAAGAAGAAACTGGTTACCAGTTTTTAAGAAATCATTTTCCTCTTCGAAAAATTATGAAAAGTCTCTTGAAAAATGCAGGAAACCAATTTTCTATTTCTGAGAAACCGATTTCCTGTCTGTACTGAACCAAATTATTTTCAAACTTTAAAAATTTGTATCTTTGTACTCGGGTGTCTGTTTGACGCGTCGTTTGAAACACTGGAAAGGTAAAATAATGATCTTTTTGGTAAAAATAATTTCCATAACAGTGGCCAAGTATTTTATGCTGTTATATCTTTTTTGTGTAAAATTTGAATACATGTTGTATGTGAATGGTGTGGAAATTGGTGATCGCGCTGCGTTGTATTGTTGTTGTTGGTTTACAGCAGATGGCTAGGAACGGTAAGACATTGATGATGATTGAAATCAGTTTATTATGTTGTTGAGTTGCATGATTATGTCTCATGCATTCATATTGCATCGTTGTTGTTGTTGTTGGCTCAAATCCTAGATGAAGTGGATACGAGCGAGGTGAATATGTTTATTCCCTTTTGTTGATGGCTCTAATCCTAGATGAAGTGGATTAGTAGTTAGGTGAACCAATTGTTCACGAAAATGGTGACTCTGATCCTAGATTGAGTGAATTTGGTGGTAATCTTGGTACCGCATGCATAGTGTCGATGTTGAGTTGCATTGCATACTTTGTTGTTGACTTGTGATGTAATGGTTGATTGTAGAATTCTAATTATTTGATTAATAATAATTATGTTGTAATGATGAGATGATTGAACACTAATAATTATGCATGATAACTTCGTATATCTATAATTATACTGTTCTTTATATTGTGGTGATATCTCACCCCTTCTGTTGGTATGTTGCCTCTACGTGGATAATGTGCAGATACTCAGGAGTAGTACGAGTAGCAGGAGTCGAAGAGGTTTCTCTTATTTTAGTTCAAGTCGGCGTTATGCTTTGATACGTAACACTTGGGTTAGGGACAAACGCTTGTTTATTTATTGGGCTTTATGTTGATGATTCCTGATGGAGCAGATTAAACTCTAGAATAATTATTTGATGTTGTTTTGTTGGATTTGAAATATTTCCGCTATTTCAATGAAGTTGTCTAATTAAGATTATTTTATGCTTATCCCAAAAATGTGTTATGTTTCTACTTGAATGAGCTTTTGTTGTAGTTTTGAGCTTGTGTTGTAGTTTTCGAAGCATGTGACATTCTGATATATATTGTACGAAATGTTAAATTACTCTGATTTTTATATAAATATGCTATGGGAGAAGTAATAGTGTTACGCTAATCACTTTCATTATTTTTTATTTTTCTATGGATTGCCCTATGTTCCCTTTATTACCTTTTAAATGGATGGTAATTGAAAAATATCTTGAGATACGGAACTTGATAACTATCTTTAATAAAATTTCAAATTCTAAAATTCAAAATAAAAGTAGAGTTTAAATAGATATGCACATACCATTCAATCAAATTTCAATTACTCACGAGTATAAAATGTTAAGTTTAGTATAAAAAAATTGTAATGTTAATTTTATTTAATGATGATTAATAACAAAGGTCCCCAATTCCCACGTTACACATCTTCCACATTTGTCAAATTCAACTGCCCAATATCCGCAAGAATAGAAACGTCTCAAATCAAATGAAGACTTGACTTCATCTATATTCTACCTTTATCCAATTTCATAGTCATCAAAAATCAAATCCTAAACCCTAAAAATTGGGAATTGTTATAACAATTCGATGAAAAAAAATAAAATTTTATCCAAAAGAAAATAGCATCTATCAATTTTTTTTTCCAAAAAATTGTGCTTCCCTTTTAAATAAAATGTGAATTTAAACATAGAAATTGTTATCATTCATAGTAATCAAATTCTACTCTAAGATATTTACAACAAAGAAAATGATGTAACTTGGATTACAAAATAACATTGTTGTTATCATCATCATCATGATTTTCATCATCATCATCATCTAAAATATCAAAGAAAGGATCCTTGAGCAATTCTTGAGCAGAAGGTCTAGCCCTTGGTGTAGCAATACACTTTTCAATGAAAGCCTTAACCTCATCATCTTTAATCTTGTCTAAGGATTGTGGCCTCACACCTGAAGAAACCTTTTTGTATATCTTTGCAACATTGTCACATTCACTATATGGAATCTCTAGTGTCACCATCTCTAATACACACATTCCAAATGAGTATATGTCCACCATTTCGGTGTAATTCTCTTCATATAATTCTGGTGCCATGAACTCTGGTGTCCCCAATACTGAATGTGCTGAATGAGTCTTTCCCACAATTGCTGCCAATCCTAAGTCTCCAATCTTAACCTAACATTCACAACAACAAAAAATATTACTAATGACAAAACATAACATGTAATCTGATCTATATAACACTTATACTTCCAAACAAATGTGTGTCTGGTGTCTGACACGTGCCCGTGTCTGACAAATGTGTGTCTGTGTCAACCAATCTTATAGTAATATTCATAAAAAAAGAAAATATAGTAATGATGTTCTCTAGAGCACTGACACCTCTAGATTACATTCAATTTATTACCAGTGTCGTCGTGGGTCGTATGTCGACGTCGTGTTTGGTGTCTGTGTTTTATGAATGAAACTAACTTTAAAATTAGAAAGGGGGAATTTTTTACCTGACCAGTATTTCCATTGACAAAAACATTGCTGCAGTTGAGGTCTCTATGAATGATACAAGGATCATGAACATGCAAATAATTCAGCCCTTCCAAAATCTGCTTAGACCACTTCTTCAAAGCCCTAACAGAAACATGTTTATGCTTCTTCCTATACTCCCTCAAGTTCCCACTTGTGCAAACCTCAGTAATGAAATTCAGTGTGTTCTGTTTCTCATCTCTCCAAACACTATAAAGGGCAATGATGTTCTTGTTTGTCATGCTTCTAAGCAACCTCACTTCAGAGTAAAGCCTATCCACCATTGCAGGGTCTTTACTGAAGTTTCTGAGCTTAACTTGATTCCAAGCTACTTCTATTCCTTCCTCTTGATCAAATGCTCTGTATACTTTTTTCACAGCGCCGCATCCTAGGAGTTCGTCATATCTTCCATATCTTCCCGTTGGATCAGTTTCGACAAAAGGCTCTGAGTCTTTGTCGGATGAATTTGGTATAACACTTGGCATCTGGTATCAAAATACGGATTAGATCAACGGTCATAACACAAACACAAATATCAGACATGACACAGACACATCCACAGTCAACTGAAATTATCGGCAATATTAACATATGACATGATAATTACCAAGACAATGAATTAAACCTTAATAAAATCTAATTCTAGAAACTTGGTCTGTTTTTATAGAACAAAATCAACATAGTATTTTTTTTTAGTTTTGTAATTTAGGGTTTTCAATTTCATAAGCAATGATTCCACTTTGATTTAGGTCTACTTTAACTACAAATTCTCCAAAATATTAAACATATGACACGACAATGATTAAAACCTTGAGAATCAAAATGTTGGTATAAGGTTTGTGTTGGAAAAATCAACCATGATCAAAATTCATATAAAGATACTATTTTCATAAAGGCAATTAAAAAAAAAAAAAACTACAAAAAATATGCATACGTGAAAACTCATATCAAAATCTGAGACAAATAGAAAAACATAGCAAAAAATAATAATAAATTCTACATAGAAGAAGATTGTTACCATGAAAAAAAACTTGAATTGTAGCTGCGAATCACCAAAGTTATGAGAAAGAGAAGACTAAAAACTTAGAATGTGAGAGATTTTGGTTTAGGTTTAACTACTATTTATATAGAAATCAAGGAGTATAGTCAAAGTGATAGATTTGATTTTTTTTCGGAAAACAGTTGTATAGAATCTTTTTTACTATTGGTGAAAAATCAAATTGTAGTATCTTTTTTCTAATTCTGTTATGATATTTTGAAACATACGCAATTCAAATTTAAATTTTTGAGTATATCTTTTTTTTAAAGTCTTACTGAATAAAGAGTAAACTTTTATTTTTAATGACCTAGCACAGCAAATCAGTTCTTAACCATTAAAGGATTCATTTAATTATTTTTTTGTTTTAATAAATTTAATGCATTTTTTAACTACAAAAACAATTTGTTTAACAAATTTTATTTACTTTTTTGGTATCGTTAATATATAATTTTTTTTGCTAAGTTTAATATGTTTACTTGTTTTAAAATTTATTTCATTTAGTTTTTTTTTTTTTGTTATTATTCATATGTGGTACATATTAACATTTTATACAAACAAACCAATTTTCGTAACTAATATAAATATTTAAGATGATTTTTCATACTTCAAATTTCTAATTTGTCACGAAAATATTATTTAGTTTTGGACTTTGCTAAATCGTTTTTATTTAGCATAATTATCTCAACAAATTACATAAATGTTTCAACAAATTACATATATTATATGATCATATCGATTATATGTTTTGTTTAATTTCTAATCTTTTTTAAACCAAATCTTTTTATATGGCATAAATATCTCAACAAACTACTTATATTACTTCCATCTTAATCACTAAATGTTTTTGTTTATTTTTAAATTAAGTTTTAATTACTTTTGTTTAATAAATTTAATATTATTTTAACTTTTAAAAGCGATTTCTTATTGGGGATAAATATCTCAACAAAGAATTTAAGTTATTTTGATTATATGCACTAAATATTTTCCATTTTAAAATAAATTTAGTTCCTAAATTTTATATGGGTTCATTTTAATCTCATAATTAGAATTGACAATTTAACTCATTTTCAGTGGATATTTGCAAAATTATTCATTGTGGGTAGGATAAAAATTTATAAAATAAATACAGTTTGAATAATTACATGTTAAAATAAGCGGGTATAAGTGTGGTATAGACACCTTAGTAGACCCTTTGGAGTGGCGAGAAGGACTCAATTTGTCGAACATGTTTATTTTACTCGCACTTTTCGCATGGATCTAAAGTTTTAGGCATACATCCTCTAACATAGGTTTTGGACCCGCACTCAACTAGGTATGTCACCTTGTTATGGGGCCTTTTGTTGGACAAACCTATTTACAATGGAAAATGATAAACAATCGTTGGTCCTCCCAAAGTCCTAAAACTAAGAGTTACTCACAAGATCGACCAGTTGATCTTAAGACATGTGCTAAGATTTTTGAAATTATACTAGTTCTATCGAAATCCTTATCTAAGAAACGGTTTTCTAAGACTAAGGAACAAGTATAACGGTTTTCCACACTATGATTAAACTCATTGACGGTGACTCGTGACCGACAGAAAGAGCCTAAACGGAATAACTAACAATTTGATTGCTCACAATATGATTTGACCAACTATGGTGACTCATGACCGACAAAAGGCTGTGAACTTCGGACTTGTTCTAAGCAATGCGTGTCGTGATTTTTTGTTAACTCGAAACTTGTAACAAAAGAGAATCAACATAAACGATAACACAAAGATTGTTGAAAAGTAAATAAAATGCAAGTAAATATTTTAAAAGAAATGATGAAATATAAAGGTTTTGCATTAAAATAAAGATGGTGATTCACGTACATCAAGCACTTCATAACTCTTTGTTTCCTAACGCTCGAAATTGACTGAGTTTTAGCAAGTGATTTGAGTATACAAGTGAACACCCAAAATTCACACTGAAGCTATCTATTTATAATATTTACAAAGTAACTGCCTAGACATAATCTACGGATGACATTTGAATCCTAAGCTGCTTCACTAGATGCGTCACCTATTTGGCACTTAAACAAGTTACAAACTGTTATGCTTGAGACTTTGAATTTTGAATCTTCCCGCTTCTGACTAAAAATCAATCGCTTCCGGCTTGCTTCGACATGTTCCCCCTTTGATAAAAGAAAAACAACAGAATTCTTCTAAGTCCAAAATCCTCCATGGTCGACAAGACCAAATTCGACTATTTCCTTGCTTTTCATGCCTTGGTTGATTCGACCAATTTCCACATATTTTAACATGTTCTCCTTCGGTTGACATAACTCCACTCCATTTTGGCTTGATATTGTCCTTAATCATTGATTTCTTTAATCGATGGTCCTTATTTCAAACCACCCTTTTTCAAACACTTTGTTCATGTATTAATCAAAAGGTTCCTTATATATGGTCCGATGATGTGTGGTTGATAAGTGAAGAGGTTAGGGATTCAATAGATCAACCCAACATTTGGTATGCTTATATAGGCCGATATTGTGATAATGACAAGGTTCAATTCTAATCAACACTTTGATATGTGGGAAAATAAATGGCTATCAGCAATGATAATCAATAAGCAGAAAATTTAGCATAAGAGAATAAGACGAGAAAAAGCAAAAGGTTTATTTGCCCAGTTGTTGCTGCGGTATAGCGGCAAGCAAAGAGTTGGTATTATTTTTACCGGGTGATATATACCGGTTAGGTTATATCGTATCGTGTCCACAGAGATTGGTTATTGATTCGTCGTTCGACAATTCTACCGTTAATGAGTTTGAGATTAAAAGAAATGAAAATAAAAGACAAAAAGTAAATGAACAAAAAGTATAAAGGATAGACAACTTGTCCGGAACGAATGTAAACTACCCGTCACAGACTTAAATCTACCACCCATGTCATACTCGGCCTACGTTACTCGTCCGTGTCATCACATACCTCTCACAATCTAAGCTATTTCTAACCCAAATTGAGAATCCTCCTAAATCATCTCAATATCCATCCTGGCATACCTCGACAACAAAGGAATCAACTGTGTCACCTCCATATCCATTCCTGGCATACTTCACCGACGCAGAGGCATTAAGTTCGGATACTCTATAGTGAATGTCAGCACTAAACCTATCTCTAGCATTCAGAAACTAACAGATAATCATCCTAGGTAAGAATCTAAGCAATCTATCCCTAGCAAAGCTCAAATCCCTAACATAAAGTAAAAAACCTAAGATAATCACCGACACAAATTCGTAAAGCAAACTTTATACAAGTCAAAGGCGATAAATATACAAGAGTTATGAGTAGAAATACATACAAACCCAACAAAAGAGAAATACACAAAGAGGAGAAGAGATAAACCACAAATCTACTTTGGTTGTCAAGCCAATCGAAGAGCAATCCACCTCCAATCATCAAAATGCAAGCTCCAATGTTATTTTCTAAGCTAATCTACCAAAAATATGAAGGTGATGGTGTTGGGACTCAAAAATACCCAACCCATAACCTAAAAATGTGTTTTGAGCCCCTTTTAAAGAATTCTGATGTCGCAGGTCGCGCTCATCGCGCTATTCGCGCTAAGCGCGGTCTGCTATTTTCAGCATTTTATTTTTGTCGTATCTTGAGAACCGTAACTCGGAATTGAGCCCGTTTTGAAGCGTTGGAAAGCTTATTCAATGCTCTATCTAACCATGGATAAATATCAAGCTTTATTGATGATTTTTATTCTTTGATTTTGAGCTTTATTCCTTGACGTATTGTGCAAAATCGCACTCTTGAAGCCTAGCCTTTGGCCTTTATTACTCAATGCTCCAATTATGAATGAATACCTATAAAAGAGATGAAAAACTATCAAATGATATAATATTTACACAAAAACTCAATTATTCTATTATGTACACATTTATACAAAAAGCGGGGGAATTATTCGAAGAATATCAACAAAGAACGGATCGTGCCACAAAATGTATATACAAAATAACTACATTTTGACACTTATCAACTCTCCCCAACTTGACACATTGTTTTCCTCAAACAAAGTCAAGTAAACCTAAAGAAACAAAAGATGATAATCAAAGAATCACGAATCAACAAGTTTTGAAAACGAAAACAAATGTATGGTTCAAAGCGAAACATGTACGACAAATACAAACTTACCACTATCCTACAACGACAACATATAAACGAAATAAATCCTAAGTACAAAAATCATGCAAAACATTCTAAAACAAAACAAGCTCAATCATGAATCACACTTAGCAAAAATTCATCGGTAGATGAAGAACACACAAGGTGAGGATAAAAACACTCCTCCACAATCTTGCAAACAATAGACTAAATTATGCATTCATCCAAAAACGTATTGAAAATACAAATGCAAGAATCACAAGGGCTTTTCAAGGTTGTAATGTGGCTTGGTTAACAAACAAGTGATAAGTCCTAAAGCTAATCGAAACAAAAACTTGCCTAAATCTAAGGGAGTGATCAACTCACAAAGTTTCAAACAATATAATTTCAATCAAACTTATTCTTCATCACAAATTTCACACAAAACACGCCTCACTTATTAACATAACATTATTCCTACTCTTTTTGTTTTTCATTTTCAAAGCTTTTCTCTTTTTTCTTTCTTTTTATAATCTTTCTTTTTCACATTTTCTTTTTCTTTTTCTTTTCTTTTTCTTTTTTCAACCTCATATCAATCACAACATAAGTACATAAACATTCCTCTCCCCAACTTGAATTCAACCAACATTAATGTGTGAATACTCCCTACTTTCTAAGGCAAGGTAAAAATCCATACAACAACATATAGTTAGGGGTTCAAGAAACAAAGAAATCAACATCCATACAAAAAGTGAATTGACACTCATAGATAGACATGACAATATAACCCATACCATGGTACCAGCCAATTTGTGGGAAAACCCGCTTTGACTGGGTTTGGGTTCGGGTTTGGGTTTTCCCCGAGTTTAAAATATGGGGATGGGGCAGGTAATGGGGAATATAGTACCCACCCCGAACCCGCCGAACCCTATTATTATTATTATTATTATTATTATTATTATTATTTTGGAATGTAGAATACTTTTTACTATGTGTTTGTTTGGATGGTAGTTTGGAATATGAATTTGTATTTTTTTTATTTAGTTTTTATATTTTGGATTATTTGGTTTTGTTAATTTGAAATATTAATTGTATGGTTACTGAATTAATACTTTAGTTTGTATTTTTTATTATTTGAAATATATGTTTGAAATTCTTTAAGATTGTATTTTACTTTTGTAATATAGATTCATATTTGTTAGAATTGGGACGGGTTTTCGGTTCGGGACGATTTTTGGGTTCGGGGAAGGATTTGGGTTAAGGCAGGTTTTGGGTTTGGATTTGGGTTGGGGATCCCCGAACCCATTTGGGACGGGTTTGGGGTTCAATTATTCATCCCCGACGGGGATCGGGGCGGGGAATGGGGATTTATCTGGGATTCGGGTTTGGGGTTGGGGAATATAAAAACCGTCCCCGCCCCGCCCCGTTGCCATGCCTACTCATAGACAAGCATCAAGTTCAAATAAACATGGATATTGATAAAAGTTCAAAGGGGTTAACAAAGGTTCACACCCTCACAAGGTGAATTGAATATTTGGCCACGGTAGTTATGCTCAAAATCAACAAAATGCCTTGATCATTTTCTTGCAATCATACAATCAACACAAAACAAAAGATTAAGCATAAAGAAATCCAGTTAAAACAAGAATGTGGACTCTCAACATATGTAAACAATGGAAAGCTTCATCACATTTATGGGTAAAAAGGGGCTAAAGTGATTCAATTCATGAGCAAGTAATGCAAAAAGAATGAATAGCATGGTAATTGTACAAATGATAAATTTCCTAAACATGTTATGCTATAGAAAGCGATAAATGAGTACCTGACGTGTAGCAACTTTGAAAATTATCATTACCATACATCCGCGAGTTGAAATGATCAAACTCAGAAAATCACCTCAAAAGTCTTCAAGTTACCGAACCAAAATTTGAGTCCAAACAACAACAAAAGAATTAGAAAAACAATACTAATTTTATTCAATACAAAAAGCCTTGGTGAAAGTGGGAAAAAGGAAAACCAAGTGAAATTTTAAAAGAATTCACGGCCTGCATAGCAGAGCTAAGCGCACTACCAGAAAAATGACGAAGCAGTGCAACGCTATCAAGCTCCACTTACACACCTATACAATCTCATTTACACATCTAAACAATATTTACAATACATACACACTTCCACAAGTTAAAACACTACAAACTTGTGGAAAATAACAAATTGACATAACAAAACTAAAGCAAATAACAATACATAAACTTGGTGGCAATTAACAAGTTGAAAAGTGAAAGTTTGAAATTAAGAGCAAGTCCTATTTCAACTTGTTAAAACATAAACCACCAAACAACATAAACATTGTTTGTTTTTTTAGCTCGACGCCTTTATTGTCGAGCACTAGTAACCTCCTCTCGTCATGCCATGGTATTGCCACACGCAAACCTAAAGAAAGTGTCCTAACAACCACACAACAAACGCTGAGTACGAGACAATTCACAACATCACATGAAAACTAAGAAAATCACAAATATGTACAAGTATGAAAAGTAAACACATAACATGTACAAGTAACATATACAAGTTCATATACAAAGCCTATACAACATATACATTAATTACAAAACTCAAAACAACGGAATTATCGCAATACAAAACAAATAAAACCAATCCCACAGCGCCATTTTGTTCTTTGGTGGCAAAAGCGAGTTGGTATTTTACCGGTGATATATACCGGTTAGGTTATATCGTATCGTGTCCACAGATTGGTTATTGATTAAATGTTCGACAATTCTACCGTTAATGAGTTTGAGATTAAAAGAAATGAAAATAAAAGACAAAAAGTAAATGAACAAAAAGTATAAAGGATAGACAACTTGTCTGGAACGAATGTAAACTACCCGTCACAGACTTAAATCTACCACCCATGTCATACTCGGCCTACGTTACTCGTCCGTGTCATCACATACCTCTCACAATCTAAGCTATTTCTAACCCAAATTGATAATCCTCCTAAATCATCTCAATATCCATCCCTGGCATACCTCGACAACAAAGGAATCAACTGTGTCACCTCCATATCCATTCCTGGCATACTTCACCGACGCAGAGGCATTAAGTTCGGATACTCTATAGTGAATGTCAGCACTAAACCTATCTCTAGCATTCAAAAACTAACAGATAATCATCCTAGGTAAGAATCTAAGCAATCTATCCCTAGCAAAGCTCAAATCCCTAACATAAAGTAAAAACCTAAGATAATCACCGACACAAATTCGTAAAGCAAACTTTATACAAGTCAAAGGCGATAAATATACAAGAGTTATGAGTAGAAATACATACAAACCCAACAAAAGAGAAATACACAAAGAGGAGAAGAGATAAACCACAAATCTACTTTGGTTGTCAAGCCAATCGAAGAGCAATCCACCTCCAATCATCAAAATGCAAGCTCCAATGTTATTTTCTAAGCTAATCTACCAAAAATATGAAGGTGATGGTGTTGGGACTCAAAAATACCCAACCCATAACCTAAAAATGTGTTTTGAGCCCCTTTTAAAGAATTCTGATGTCGCAGGTCGCGCTCATCGCGCTATTCGCGCTAAGCGCGGTCTGCTATTTTCAGCATTTTATTTTTGTCGTATCTTGAGAACCGTAACTCGGAATTGAGCCCGTTTTGAAGCGTTGGAAAGCTTATTCAATGCTCTATCTAACCATGGATAAATATCAAGCTTTATTGATGATTTTTATTCTTTGATTTTGAGCTTTATTCCTTGACGTATTGTGCAAAATCGCACTCTTGAAGCCTAGCCTTTGGCCTTTATTACTCAATGCTCCAATTATGAATGAATACCTATAAAAGAGATGAAAAACTATCAAATGATATAATATTTACACAAAAACTCAATTATTATATTATGTACACATTTATACAAAAAGCGGGGGAATTATTCGAAGAATATCAACAAAAGAACGGATAAGTGCCACAAAATATATATACAAAATAACTACATTTTGACACTTATCACCAGTTCGATCAAAAGATCTACTTCTAGGAGAGAAAACATCTCTCTAATTCACTATTATATGATCCTTCTATATAATTCTAAAAGGTTTCCCTTAACCCCTACACTCTTATTTCTCCCTTTTCTCTAAAGCTATAGAATTGTCACATAGTAATAATAGAAGAAACACATATTTATAATTACCAAAATTCAACATATCCATAACAAAAATCAAAACAAAACTCATTATTATAAACATCTTATAATATCTTTTATATTAATTTAGACTATTTATAAATTAACTTAAAATATATATCTAATATTTTAACATCAGTGAACAGATCAGCAAATCAAACCGATCGAACCTGATATCTACGAACTGTCCGAATCAGACATTTTTGATGCTCTTTGACTTCCTAATTTTTGACAATATCGAAATATATTTTATTTCTCTTCATAAACAAAAGTTTTAAGGCATACTTCAACAGCTGATGATAAAGTGCCTAAAATATTGTTGATTTATCTAAGATTCACTTGCTATTGATGTTTTTGTACAACATCCACGGTCTCAACCTATGTTTTATGATGGTCTTATAGAGGAAGAAAATATAAACCTTGAGGATGTTGTAAACCTTGATGAAGAAGATGATATTTTCATAGTGTATGAAAAAGCTGTCAAAGGTGCAGTGGTTGATGAAATTGAGGTAAATGGAAATGGAGTGAATGAAGTTGGATTGGATGCAGGTGAGGTAACTGAATGAGAGGTGAATGTAGGTGAGATAAATAAAGGTGATATAATTTGTAGTGAAACTGATAGAGATTATGTGATTTTTAATGATGAAAATGTGTTGGATATATCATTTCAATACTCGAATGAATGTAGTGATGATTTTGTAGAAGAGGATGTGGAAATTTATTAGATTATTTTCATGACACAAAGGATGTCAACAAAAAAGAAGCGTAAATGGAATTTTAATGATAATGAAAATGATAGTAGAAAATTTGAAAGTGGGTGTGAAATTGATGCGGAAGATGGAACAAAATTAACAAAATTAACCAGTACATTAAAGTAAAAATTATAAAACATAAATTCTTCCAAAATTCCTTCCATTTCATTTTTTCTTGAGAGCCACCTCTAGTTCCCCTAACTCTTACTTGTGTGCATCAATTGTGTCTCTTTGTGTTTCAATTCTCCCTTCATATTGAACTAGAGCTTGTTCCAAAAATTATGATCCTTAATAAAAATACAATATCCTCAAACTCATATATAAAGGTTAGTAGAATCAGAGTAAATGCACAATTTTGCATTCTACATGCTTTCAATTTTTCATTTGTTCATTGATTTTGGTGTCACAGTGTTTTCCAATACCATTCCCCCGTCAATAAATAAATGATGTTTGCTCCTTCATCATCATCTAAACCTTCTCCTTGATACAATACAAATAAGGTATCAAACCAACTTTGCAAAAAGATAGCCACATAACACTAATAAGATTTCAAATAAGCTTGAAAAGAGATAGCACATAATTACCAGAACCTTCATTTATTAAGAGTATTAACAATATGTATCAACCATAGCCATCATCCATTAAGAGGTCGGACCAACAATGATCACAAACACATTTATATATGGTGGGGATGCCAACAATCATGCTTCTTCATATTGCTTCTAAAGTTGAGCTAGTTTCTCTGCAAGAGAAATCAGTGACAATGACGAAATCTTTCATTAGACAATGGTTAAACTTATGGAGATATGACATCATGTATCAAATTTATCAACAAATTACAAATATTGTAAGACATCTTGTCTATATTGAGGTCTAAAAATCTAGGAAGTTAGAGACCAAATGAGTCAATCCATGTCGCATTTATGTCATATCTAAAACTCAAGGAGTTCAAAAGAACCAATGTTAGAAAGGCATTACTAATCCAAACCATTTGATCAATACGATGATATAGCCTACATAAGTCCAATTGATTCAAATACGGTTCTAAGTTTTACTTCTTGTAATTCCAAATCTAGTATTATTGACACGACAAACCTTGGGGGACTTGGAAAATGAGATCTATAATTAATATAATCTTCAATTTGGATATATGTATATGGAAAATTGGTTTCCTTAAGAACTGGGAAATATTGACATGTTGCAAATATTTCCTTATGATAACACTATAATGGCGAATAAAATTTCTTAAGTCGAAGTACTTGTCTTGACCAAAAATAACAGTTCAAATACTAGTTGTATCTTATTTGAGTTAGAATACACAAGAAAGTTAACCACTGTATAAGATAATTTCACATCATTCATGCCACTACCTGATGTACTAGTTCCACCTAATGGGTTTGATGATACTTAGACCAATTATTGGTTACTTTGGTGAAAAATCATGGATCATGAATGAATATAACCAGTGTAATATAATGATGGTATTTGGAACTTCTCCAAAAAACAATGTGAAGGTGAACCAAGATCATCCATTAGAGAATCCCCCATCTTAGGTTCAATTCCAATAGGGTTTCCAACACCCTATGTAATACATGGCACCACCCAATTGTAGCCAATGTTAAACCCTTGAACAAATCTTTTTGGATATCAACCTCATACCAATACAATAAAAAGTTACATAGGGATTCCTTTGTCTAGAGGTTACAAAATTTTGCACTTTGCTACTCTCTTTTTTTGGAAGATGGAGAGTCAAGTATTAAGAAGATTAAAAGGTTTACCATTAACATGAACAAATTTTTTGTGATATTCGTCTCTCCCACAAAACTAAATACAAACAAGGGAAGAAATGAGAAGATGTTTCCATGAGAAATTCTACTAGTTGTGTCATTAGGTTATAGAAGTCGATTTGATAAACATGAAATAATAAATGGATGAATCACATGCTAACTTCATTGAAAGGTTTATTAATAAATCTGGAAAATTTCAATTAAAGTTTACTGGTGTTGATTACCCATCAATGGCCATTAACGACATTAACCCATGGCTAAAATAAAAACTGGTTGGGAAGGTCTTCCAAACAATCTGAACGAGTTAACTTATTTAGTAGCTTGAATTGAAAAATTCATCGAAGAGGGTGAAAATGTGCTAGCTCAAGGAGAGGCTCACACTTGGTCTTCATATTGATATGGAAGTATATGTGATGATATGTTAGTTGATTTCACAACATATATATTAGTGGTTGAGATTTTGAAAGGGAAAATCTATTTATGTCATTCCTTAAAGCATGCTAAAGGGAAATACATAAACATTTTGAAGGATAAAATTGAACATGCCTTTGATATTAGAAGAGAGAGCCATATATTTTATTATCTACTTAAAGATAAGAAAATTCTATTGGGTAGAGCATGAGAGTAAATTGGTATAGAAGGGGGATTGAATAGACCTTTCCCTAAAAACCAATTTCAAAAAATGGTTTCTTCAAAATCAGAATTTTACAAAAAGTCAGACAATAGAATTTTCACAAAAGATATGTTTGGATCGATTTCACGGTTTACTCTTAATATTAGGAAATACAATTAATATGAGAGATGAATACACCAAACAATCAATGTGTTAACTAATTGAATTCAATTTACACAAAATGTTTAAATTGAATCTTATTAATCGAATAGTTAATCTAACATTACAAGTCTATACAACTATAATCACCAGAAAGATAATTTGGGTGACTGAATGTATTACAGATCAACGTTTACACATAAATCTCTATAATCTATTAAAAACCTAACCACATGTGATTATAAAAAAGAAATAAACCTATGTCACGCAAAACTATACCGAAAATTGAAAGAGATAAGAAATGAGAAGTTGTGTACCAGATTTATACTAGTCCAATGTATTCTTCCTTGCAAACACTTAGGGTTTTCGCTTATGGAGAACCACTGAACACTTGTTAGGTCTTCCATAATTTTAAAAATTAATACAAGTGTTTTTAATACAAAGGACAATCAATAGAACACTGGACACTTTAGGCCAAAATGCTAAGCAAACATTGGCCTGAATCCTGATTTCCCTTATGTTGTAAGTAGAACACTAAAAATGATAATTCTTCAAGATCTTGACTTGATCTTGAGCCACACACATATTCCTAAAATCAATGTTTGCTCCAAAATTCTGTTTGCATTAGTCTTCACTCAACCCTGTCAAAATTATCTTGTCTAAATCTTTGTTCTACTTAAGGATCTTAGAAACTCTGAAACTTTGTCTGTAGCAGTCTTCACTCGACCATATTTAAATTTCATTGGAGAAGAAATTAATATTTTTCCTTGATGGAAGTCAATCTTCAAACACCATAATCACAAGTTGATTCTTCAATATGATACACACAAAATGCTTCACTAAAAAACATTAGATTCTCTAATGTGCCTTACAACTACCACTTACCTTTAAAGTTGAGTACCCACAACAGTATATTTTTGGGTAAAAGTTGAATATGATTGGTTATCAGAAAAATTTCACCCAACTCCTAATCATAACTCACGAAATAAACACTTTATAAAGTTCTTTTTAGAATTTGACTTGAGAGAGAAGGCGTTTGTGAAAGAAAGAAAATTCTTGGTTTTTTATAGGATTGTGAAAAATATGGATTATATATTTTAAGAGAGAGATAATATATATATATATATATATATATATATATATATATATATATATATATATATATATATATATATATATATATATATAGAGAGAGAGAGAGAGAGAGAGAGAGAGAGAGAGAGAGAGAGAGATGAAGAATATTCTTACTCCAAGAGTAAGTTTAAAAGAGTTACTCAAATCTAAACTCTTGATTTTCATTAATCTAACGGCTTTAATTGATCGTTTAATATTATCATTTAATTGTTTAATTAAAGCTCTTAGATTAATGAAAATCAATGGTTTAGATTTGGAGTAACTCTTATAAATTTACTCTTAGAGTTAGATCCTACAATTATGATTTGAATCAAATGAAAGGGTGGCTTGAATCAAGATGACAAAATCTAGGTTTGGCTTGTTTGATTCAGATCATGGTTTGAATCATGTGATTTGAGGTTAAAAAAATTACATTATTCGAATCACGCGACCAGGGTGCTTTCCAAAAACAATATTAAGTAGTGATTTGAATCAACAATAGATGTGATTCACAATAAGGTGTCTTTGATTCAAATCAGAAAAAATTTGATTAGAGTTATATCCTACAATTATGATTTGAATCAAATGAAAGGGTGGCTTGAATCAAGATGACAAAATCTAGGTTTAGCTTGTTTGATTCGGATCATGGTTTGAATCATGTGATTTGAGGTTAAAAATTACATTATTCGAATCACGACGTGTGCTTTCCAAAACAATATTAAGTAGTGATTTGAATCAACAATAGATGTGATTCACAATAAGGTGTCTTTGATTCAAATCGGAAAAATTTGATTAGAGTTAGATCCTACAATTATGATTTGAATCAAATGAAAGGGTGGCTTGAATCAAGATGACAAAATCTAGGTTTGGCTTGTTTGATTGGATCATGGTTTGAATCATGTGATTTGAGGTAAACAAAATTACATTATTCGAATCACGCGACTGTGTGCTTTCCCAAAACAATATTAAGTCGTGATTTGAATCAACAATAGATGTGATTCACAATAAAGTGTCTTTGATTCAAATCAGACAAAACCTTGATTGGAATCACACTCATAATGTCAAATGCCAAATTTTACTTTTACTCTTGATTCGAATTAGTCAAAGATGTGATTCGAATCAAGTTTAAAAAAATACATTTTTTAAGACTTCTAACTTGTGGTTCAAGTCATACATGGTTGACTTTTGACCATTTTGCTCAAATTAAAAAATATTACAATTATTTCAACCTAAGTGAGTGTAAAGGATAGCTCAAGGTGCAATACTACAATAACCTATAAAAAGAGGAAACAGTTATTCTCCCCCTTTACCAAAGAATAAAAGAGGAGAAAGATTTACCACAGTCATTACTTTTACTATACACTTTAAATTTAAGCTACTATTAACAACTACATATTTGATGTATGATAGGAGAACAACTGAACAAGGCAACCAACTATAATAATTTAATAACAAAGTACATTGGGTTAACTTTAATATCATTTGAAAAAATATTAAACAAAAACAATTTTGATAATTTCAATATATAATTTTGAATCTCAAAAAGTCTATGAAAAGATTAACAAAAATATAATATTTAAAAAAAAAATTCTATTGCAAACTTCAGAAACCTACATCTTAAAAGATAAATAAATTATTAAAATTATAGAATTCAAAAGCACTGAAACCTGATTCCTTAAATCCATCTTCATGGAGTAGTTCGTAGGCTGGCCTTCTTCCGTGATCCCTACCCTTAGCTAGCTTTGGGGCTTCTCGTGGATACACAAAAGAACATGTGACACAAACAAGTTGGCCTTTACAACTAAGGATGTCTTCTATGACCATGTTCTGTGGTTGCTTGATTCTACGAACATTGTTCATTATTTATAAAAAATTCAAACTAACAAATTATGTTAAACCTTAATGCAGTTTGATTTTCACCTTTGTGTTTGTCGATATTGTCGATACTACAAGATATACAACGAATGACGATAAATAAATATAACTATCAATGATATCATAATTAGGGTTGGTCCTGGATCAGGACAAACAGACCCAAAATTCAGATCCTCAAAAAAATTAGAAAGTGAACTTTAATGACATGAGATAAATAACTTATATATATATATATATATATATATATATATATATATATATATATATATATATATATATATATATATATATATATATATATATATATATATAATAATAATAATAATAATATATGATAATGGGTAAGGGTGTTCGCGGTTTAATTTGGTTCGGTTTTAAAGCAAAACTTTATTTGCGGTTCGGTTCGATTTTAGATGATATATTAAAAAAATTTGATCCAATTTATACGGTTTAATTTGGATAGGTTTTTGGATATCCAAATTACACATTATATTTTTATTAATATTATAAAATTACTAATAAATCATAGTTTTGATTTAATATATAACATATACTATATTAAAAGTTAATATTATAAAAATGAGAGCGATCAATTATGATTGAAATAATAAAAATAAATAGATTATAGTAAGCTAATAAGTATTATTAAAAAACTTATTATCATCTAATAATAAATTCATGTAATATATCATACTAATAAAAAGTAAATAAGTATTAAAATGTATGTATGTGGTTCGGTTTGATTTGGATCGATTTTGAAAAATTAATCCGAAATTCGATTCAAACCGATCGATTTTCACAAAATGGCATCCAAACACAACCAATAAATTTTGGGTTTTTGTGATTTTCAGTTTTTTGGATTAATTTTTTATTTTTGATTTGAATTGGTTTGGATTTGAACACCCCTAATAATCGTATGGAATCACTCAACAACTAACCTTTTGTCAAGCCAAAAAATATGGAATATATTAATATTTCTGTAACATCATTTTAAGTGTGTTTTTTTTATTAAAAAAAGACAAAAGAAATCTCATTAAAATTTTAGTAATTAAATGATATTATTTTAATAAAACTAATATTGTTTTAAATAAATTTTACAATTAAATGATATTTAAATTTAAAATATTTAAATAATATAATATTTAAATAATATTTATTTTCATAATTAAATATTTAAAAAATTATTATATGATCAAAATTAAATATTATTTGCTTAATTTTTTTAAGTTTAATTACAGTTTTGGTCCTCCTATTTTTCCCAACTCACGATATCAGTCCCCCTATTTTGTTTTTAAATAATTTTGGTCTCCATGTCCATTTTTCTCTTAAAAAGTGTTGAGTTGGAAAAAATAGGAGGACCAAAACAGTTTAAAATAAAATAAAAAATAGGATCAAAACTATAATTAAAACAAGTACACTTTAGCACTTTTTGGCAGAAAATGGGCATGGGGGACCAAAACTATTTAAAAACAAAATAGGATGACTAATATCGTGAGTTGGAGAAAATAGGGGACCAAAACGTAATTAAGCCATTTTTTTATTAGAGATCCATCTTTATTATTAGTCCTGAGCCTCTAAAAAGTTTGGACCAATCCTGATCATAATATTCAGGTGATGAACATCAATTTTTCTATGCTTTATCCACATGTTTGTAAATGTTTCGAAGGATACATATAAAATAAACGATACATATATAATTTTAAAATAAATCAAATACAATTGAAAAAATACAAGAAACAAAAGAGTAACTGAGTAAGGGAGCAGTTCAACACTCCTAAAGAATAAAATGAACTAAAACCTATTTTTATATACTCAACTCTAACGATCAAATAAATCCTTTCAAGAATTTCTAGAGAGTAAGAAGTGAGACGGATACGTGTCAAAATATTGTTATTTTTCAGTTTTATTTTGTGGCATTTATTAGTCGGTTTTTGAGTATAAATAAGTAAAATCTCGACTTTATGTAAATAATAGTATAATCGTGTTTTCATGTAAATATTGTATCATTTGATAGTTTTCATCTATTTTGTAGGTATTCATGCATGGTTGAAGCATTGAGCAATAAGAGTCAAAGAGATTTCAAATATGCGATTTTGAGTAATTCATCAAAGAATAAGGCTCAAAGTAAAGAAGATGAAAATCATCAATTTCATCGGTATTTAGTCATTTTTAGATAGGGCATTGAATAAGCTTTTCAACGCTTTTGACCGTGCATAAATCGGAGTGACGGTTCTCAGGTTATGGTGAAAGCAAGAAATTACTTTTCTCATTGCTGTCAAATTCGCCAGGCGAGCTCAGGGCGATTTGAGCGCCTTTTAGTCGCCCCCCTCCCCCCGAGTTCGCCTATTTTTGTGTTGCATTTTGGGAATAAAGTGATGATAATTCATCGGGCAAATTTTGTGAGCGTCGGTCGAATTTGTCAAAGATGCGATTTTGAGTAATTCACCAAAGAATAAGACTCAAAGTAAAGAGGAGGAAAATCACCAATTTCATCGATATTTAGTCATTTTTAGATAGGGCCTTGAATAAGATTTCCAATGCTTTTTACTGTGCGTAAATCAGAGTGACGATTCTCAGGTTATGGTGAAAGCAAGAAATTACTTTTCTCATTACTGTCAAATTCACCAGGCAGGCTCAGGGTGATTTGAGCGCCTCTTGGTCACCCCCCGAGTTCGCCTATTTTTGTGTTGAATTTTGGGAATAAAGTGAAAATTCGTCGGGAAAATTTTGTGAGCGTCAGGCGAATTTGTCTGGACATGAACTTGTATATTTAGTTTTATAACACATTTTTAGGTTATGATTTTGGGGATTTCTACACCCAACTCCATCAAAACATTCTTGGAGATTAGAGGCTAGAAAACAACATGAGATGATGCATCTTGATGATTCGGAGTCAGATTTACATCAATGCTTGAGACATCAACATGAGTGCTTGTTCATATTCTCTCTTCTCTTTGTATTCTTCATTATTATGGATTGTGTGCAAGCTTACTCTTATTTTATGTATATTTGTTGATCATGATGTGTATAAAACCTCTTTACAAATCAAGATCAATGATTGATTGCTTTATGTTTATATTTGAGTTGCTATAGACATGTACTCATCGACTGAATTTAGGATGAACGTCTATTAAGTTATAAACTCTAGAAATATATTTAGGTCTAATATTCACGGTGAGTATCAATTCTTACTATTTTGTGTTGTTTAGTTGTGCGAGACATCACCAATGAGACAATACTGATTGTTCTCTTAACTTTGGGCTAGACATAATTTGTGTTGTGGGTGATACATTATGATATTGTCGGGTGATTTAGGTGGAGTGCAATTGATCGATAGATTTAAGTATTTTGGTAGATGAAATTCAATCCCGAGTTCTCTCCTCTCTAAAGAATATATTCTTTACTTATTCATATGTTTTTCTTTTTTGAAATTTATACTTTAAATTCATTTAAAACCCAAGCTTAGAAACATAAAGACTATTGAATGACACTCTTTATTTTGAACTAATCCTTGAAGAGATGATAAAATAAAACTAAAAATACTTATTTTTGCTTTCTGCTTTACCGCAATGATAGAGACCAATGTTAACTAGTACAAAAATGCATGCATCTATTATCTCCACAAGATGAGTTGTTTAGATTTTTGATAAAGGCACAATCAAAATTACACTTAATCCAATTAAGTAAATTACAACTAGGTAAAGGAGGGTGCAACACCTCCTCCTTGATGATATATATTTAGAGAGGGTAAAAATAAACTTTGAAAGCTTTAATGATAGAAAAATCAGACATGAAAGAGTTAGAAGTGGGCCAACTTGTTTGTGTTACTTCATTATTGAATCAAGTCAAGTTCCATGTTGAATCGAGTTAAGCTCTTAGTTGAACTTGTGGCATGTATGATGTTGATCATAGTAGATTTTAATATCAAAGAGCATTGGGATGACCATATGTAACAGTTTTCATTTATTTATTTTAATTATTATGTTCTGAAAAAGAGTATGATTTATTTTGGAATCAAGCCTATAAATAGTCTTTGATCCCCAAAGCTTACCATGTATATTCGAGTCGGGAGAGCGAGCTTGGAAGAATCAAAGGCAGAGCGATTTATTGTTCAAAATTAAAACTAACTTTTCGAAAACTACTTTTTGGATCTCTTGGGTTTTGAACAAAGGTCTTAAGCCATACCATTGGTCATTATTGCCACTGGGCTAATTGGTTGATGATACTTAATTGTTTTATTCCTAAATATATGGCGTTACTTTCTTGATTATCATGCCTATTTCTTTGTTTAATCTTTGAATTAAATTTGGGCATTTATTGAAATTTATTTATAATGTTATTATAATTATTTTTTAAAAGCAATTGTACGTGAGATCTTATTTATTTATTTTTGTTATCTCATATAATTGAGTTGTTATGTCTAGTGATCATTATAATTTAGCTTAATTTGGATTAGCCACAACATTCTTAAATTAATTGAGAATATTTCTAAAGTTTTTTGATCATATAAAATAATTAGACATAAAAATTGTGATTAATTATATAGGATATAATGAATTTTATCCTACAGAAACCTTCATCATATTTGTATAATTGATTAGGATAAAATATCAAAAAAAATATTATAATTTGCCTACAGGAATCATGAATTGGTATATAATTTGATAGTTTTATTATAAAGTACAAATTTTGGATAGAAAATAATTTCAACACATTAAGTATAAAATTGTGTATGTAGTTTGAAAAAGCTATCACAAAATTAAATAAATCTTATTACATTAAAAATTTAGCCCACAAGTAATTTTTTATGTTGCAAGATTTATTTTATAGTATGTTTATAATACATGCAATATAGATTATATTTATGCCTCAAAATTTTGGCATAATTTTTGTTTATTTTTAGCTTCTCAACCTGCTAATTTTTATGATATCCGATGTGATATTCCTGAGCTCAGAGGAGATAACTATAAGTTGTGGAAGGAAAGGATTCTCCTCCATCCATAATGAATGGACATAGATTATTCTATTAGAAAAGACGAATCACCTGCAATTACAGATGAAAATACTCCAGCTGCAATCGCACTATATAAGCGGTGGGAGAGATCCAATCGGCTCAATGTGATGTTCATTAAGACTAAGGTCACAGGAGGAATACATGGTTCTGTCGATCATCAATAGAATGTTCGTGACTTGCTGGAAGCCATTGACGATCAGTTTGTCACTTCCGAAAAGGCTTTTGGCAAGCATCTTGGTTATGAAATTTTCTTCCGACTGACTCACCAGTGTGAAAGGTGTGTGTGAGCACATAATGAAAATGCGTGACATTTCAGCTCAAATTAAGAAACTTGAGGTTGATATATTTGAGTCCTTCTTGGTGCACTATATTTTGAACTCTCCTCCATCTGAGTATGGGCCTTTCAAGATTTCCTATAATACACATAAGGACAAATGATCGATTAATGACTTGATGACCATGTTTGTTCAGGAAGAAAAATGACTTGTAATGGAACATAGTGAGAGTGCATTGACAAGCACTCCGGAAGAACAAAGCTTTCAAAACCGAAAAGTATCAAGCCAATCGAAAGAAAATTCAAAATACACACAAGGTGATATTAAAAAGGAAGTAAGGTGTTACTTTTGTAAAAGGAGGACACATGAAGAATGAATGCCCTAGATTCAAAGAATGGCTTGAGAAGAAAGGTAATTTATTCTCATTTGTTTGTTATGAATCTAATATGACTGATGTTAATATTAGCACATGGTGGATTGATTACGGATCAACAATCCATATAACAAATTCCTTACAGTTTGTAAAACCTAAGGAAGTTGGTGGGAAGTGAGCACGTCCTATCGGGAAGCATGATGGGCTCACATATGGAAGCTATTGGAACTTTCAATTTAATTTGAATAATGATTTTGTTTTAAATTAGAAAGGAACTTTTGTATACCAAGTTTCTCACGAAACTTGATTTCAGTTTCTAGACTTGTACGTTTGGGATATTCCTTTAATTTAAAGATAGCTTTTTTGAATTTTTTTATAATTCCAATGTGTTGGGAATGGTATATTGTATGATGGTCTTTATCGTATTAATTTAAAAATCAAATCCATTTATAGTTCAATGCATGTTCAAACTGGCACAAACAGTGTAATATTATGAGAATTCCTCTATGTTATGGCATTGGAGATTATGACATATCTCCACAGAAAGAATTAAAGGGTTAGTAAAAGATGGGGTACTTAATACCCTAGATTTTACTGATTTTGAAACTTGTGTTGACTGCATTAAGGGAAAGCAGACCAACATGTCTAAGAAAGGTGCCAATTGAATTTCAAGTATATTAGAAATAATTCATACAGACATATGTTGTCCAGATATAGATGCACATGGTCAGAAATATTTCATCACTTTCATAGATGATTACTCACGATATATGAATATTTATTTGCTTAATAATAAATATGAAGCATTGGATATCTTCAAAGTTTTTAAGGCTGAAGTTGAGAACCAATGTGGAAAGCAAATAAAGATAGTGAGATCAGATCGGGGTGGTAAATATTATGGTAGATACACTGAGAGTGGACAAGCACCTAGTAAATTTGCTAATTTTCTTCAATACCATGGGATTGTTTCCCAATACACTATGCCCGATTCTCCAAACCAAAATGGTGTTGCAGAAAGAAGAAATCAAACATTATTGGACATGGTTTGGAGTATGCTTAGGAACTCTAATCTTCCTAAACCATTATGGAAGGAAGCACTACAGATGGCTGTATATATTCTGAATCGGGTTCCATCTAAGGTTGTCCCAAAGACGCCATTTACGTTATTTAAAGGATGAAAGCCGAGTTTACGACATATGCACGTTTGGGGATGTCCGTCTGAGGTGAGGATTTATAACCCACAAGAAAAGAAACTAGATTTGAGGGCCATTATTGGTTATTTAATTGGATATGCTGAAAGGTCAAAAGGTTATCGATTTTATTGTCCATCTCACACAACTAGAATTATGGAGTCAAGAAATGCAAAGTTTCTTGAAAATCATTTGATTAGTGAGAGAGATCAAATAAAAAAGAATGTATTTCTATGCATGATCATATAGATCATGAAACTTCAACTTCAAGTGATAGATTGGTTATTATTCACAACATCCCTCAAGTTTAAATGGATGTTGATCAACCAATCATTGAGACTCCACAAGCTGCTAATAATCTAGTAGATCAAGTTGGTCATCAAAATGATGAACAATTAGTAGAACAACAAGATCCACAAGAAAATGTTGATCAAACATTAAGAAGGTATGCTAGGACAAGAAAATTAGCTATTTCTAATTATTACATTGTGTATCTACAAGAATCTGACTATAACGTTGGAGCTGAGAATGGTCCTGAGAGCTTTAGACAAGCCATGAGTTGCAAAGAGTCAAATTTATGGTATGATGCCATGAATGATTAAATGAATTCCATAAAAAAAACAATGTATGGGATATTGTAGAATTACCTAATGGGGAAAAGTCCATTGGTTGTAAATGGGTCTTTAAAACAAAGAAAGACTCATTAGGTAACATTGAGAGATACAAGGCCAGACTCGTTGCTAAGGGATTTACTCAAAAGGAGGGAATCGATTACACTGATACTTTTCTCCTGTCTAAGAAATATTCCTTTGTGTCATCTTAGCATTAGTTGCATATTTTGACCTTAACTTGCACCAAATGGATGTGAAAACAACCTTTCTTAATGGTGATTTAGAGGAGGAGATTTATATGAAACAACATGAAGGTTTCTCCTCTAATAATGGTGATCGTTTGGTTTGCAAGCTTAAAAAATACATATATGGTTTAAAACAAGCCTCTCGTCAATGGTATCTTAAATTCCATGGAACAATATCTTCATTTGGATTTATTGAAAATCCCATGGATCAATGCATATACCAGAAGGTCAGTTGGAGTAAAATTTGTTTTCTCATTTTGTATGTGGATGACATACTACTTGCAACTAATGATAAAGGTTTGCTACATGAGATGAAACAATTCCTCTCTAAAAACTTTGATATGAAGGATATGGGCGAGGCATCTTATGTCATTGGCATTAAGATCCACAAAGATAGACTTCAAGGAATTTTGGGTCTATCATAAGAAACCTACATCAATAAAGTTTTGGAGAGATTTAGTATAAAAGATTGTTCACCAAGTGTTGCACCCATTGTCAAGGGCGGTGAATTTAATATAAATAAATTCCCTAAGAATGATTTTGAGCGGGAACAAATGAAAAACATTTTGTATGCTTCTGTTGTTGGAAGTCTTATGTATGCTCAAGTATGCACAAGGTAGGATATTGCATTTACTGTTGGAATCTTAGGAAGATATCATAATAATCCAGGTATGGATCATTGGAAAGCTGCAAAAAAGGTGTTGAGATAACTTAAGGAACAAAATATTATATGCTTATGTATAGGCAGACAGACAATCTATATGTGATCGGCTATTCAGATTTCGACTTTGCGGGTTGTGTTGATTCTTGCAAATCAACGCAGGGGTACATTTTCATGATGTCCAATAGAGATATTTCATGGAGAAGTACTGAGCAAACCTTGGTTGCTACTTCTACTATGGAACTCGAGTCTGTCTCCTATTTTGAGGCTACTTCTCATGGTGTATGGCTTAAGATTTTTATTTTTAGGCTTAGAATCATGGATTCTATCTCTAGACCTCTGAAGATTTTTTTGCGATGATTTAGTTGTTGTCTTTATGGCTAAGAACAATAAAAGTGGAAGTCGAAGCAAACACATCGATATAAAGTATTTATCCATTATAGAAAGAGTTAAAGATAAAATAGTAGTTATTAATCACATTAGTGAAGGTTTAGAAAACACTTAGAAGGGGGTGGTGAATAAGTTTCTCCTTATCTTTTCCTTTAGCGTAACAACAATATAAAACACATGTATTTTTATCTGGTTCGTTTAAAACTCAAACTACTCCAGTCCACCCGCCAAGGTGATTTCGCCTCTCAACGAGGACTTAATTCACTATAATCAAAATTGATTACAAATGCACAACCAACTGTCGTGACTAACAATATAATGCACAAGCCAACTGCAAGTGACTAACACCTCTAAGACTCTCTAGTCCTAGCCCTCTTGAAAATCGACCAACCGGTATTTCAAGGAACAATTACAAAAGTGACTTCTAACAATAGTGTATCGGTTTGCTTCTAGTTAGCTTTATCACAACCGAGATTTTTCACTAAGTTTTAAGCTCAATACAATGATAAACTAAATACTCAAGGTTTTCTTGTTTTCTTAAGTTCATTATGAGTTTTCTAGTAGGATAGTGCACACTTTATTCTTTGAATACTTTGATCTTATATATAGCTTTAGGAATTTTTCGTTCTTGTCTTTGTAACCCCAATATTACCCAAGGTTTTATATGGAAAAATTAGAGTAATTTAAAATTTCATAAATTTAATAATGAGGCGTCACACCTTCAAAACCAAATTACTTTAAACTTTAAAGTATAAATCTACGATACATAGCATCGTCGAAATCATAAATTGATTCTTAAAAATCAAAACATATTCTTTATTAAACTTCCTCATCAAATCATATTTTCATAAAGTATGATTCTTATTCACAAAAGGAATAACAAAAGAACAACAACAAGACAACATAAATATTCCCCGAGTTACGTAATCGTTATAACACCGAAACAAGTAAAGGGTGAGATACTCCAACATATAATTAAAGGCATGATAACATATATATATATATATTTGGAATCATAAAAGATATAGGTTAGTAAATGCATTCCAACATATATCCAAATCTCACTCACTTTAATCGTCATTCTAATGTGTATAATCAACACTTCATCGCCATCACCTCATCGACATAAATCATCACAACAACACATAAACTTTCATCACCACGTCAATACTATCATCATATCATATCATATATATATCATTCAAAGCCCATCGTCGCTTTTGGCATAAAAGCCCATCGTCACAAACATCATCACATCATATTTGCATTAATTTCATCAAAATCAAATCATCTCATCATTTATATTCATTGCATAGTTATCATGAAATTATCAAGTCATATTCATTTCATATTCATCATAAAGATCATCACCAAACAAAGCATCATATATCATTTCAACGTCATCAATTAATAACTCAAACATAAACTGACTCCATGAGACACGACTATATACATGTGGTACATAATTAGGAACACTATTCGTATAAAAATGTATGTGACTCGACAATAAAACAACATCATCATCGCTCATCAAAGTTGGCATAAAGCCCACATCGCCATAATTTATCCACATTAAGATAAATATATCATCATCATATTTGCATTATGCAAAACATCACCAATAATTCATCATCATCAAAAGTCACGCATTCACAAATCGAAAGCATTTATTAACACATCAATATAATCATCACATCATCATGTACAAAGACATATATCATCATTATCAACTAATTCACTAAATTCCAAAAATGGAAAAATAGTCAAAACACCAATAATTGTCGCGAAAGCCATTCCTAATAACCGACATTAATCATAATCGTCAACATCGCAATCGGATTGTCCATACGTGTCTTAAATCGACTAAACGCTATCCGATTCAATTTAACCGTAATTTGGCCTATTTCGGGTCGTTTTGTAAAAACTCATAATTTTTAAAAACTAACATCACCACTACGTTCTACACGTCGAACTTAGCTAGCACGTCAATTTTCGTTGAATTCGGAGCAACTTGCTCTGTCGTCGAATTTACCGAAATCGAAACATAATTGGGTTTTAAATTTAATCGGATAACTTATGTCCTAATTATATTTTATTAGTATAAACTATTGCTATGTGAAAATGGGGAAAAATAAAGAAACAGAACCAAAATGATATTCTACAGGGAAAATTATGCAGGAAAACTTATCTGCAGAAAACAGAAAAACATATTTACAGAAAACAGAAAAAAAACATGTTTTCCATTTCCTCCCTCCAGCATCACAGGGACGAACAACCCTTATTTCTTGTACAAGCATGGAGGCGGGTGCCTCAGGGAGGGGGACGGTCGCCCCTCAGCTTGAGGTGGGCGCCTCCCCCATTAGCCACCCTCCACCAAAACTCCTTCATCTTCCCTGCAAAATTGTTTCTGGTTTTTATGTTTTTAACAGTTACAGTTTTCTTTCTTTTTCATTTCCATTTATAGCTTCCATTTCCTACAATGCTAGCAATAACACACCCATAATCCATACTCCTAATCCAACTTTTCTAAGTTATTCCAACAATCAACCAACCAAAACCCTATGAATCAACTATCAATTTTCCCCCAAATCCAAACTATAACTATCAAACCCTAACTATATGAGATGGAGAATCAAACCCCTTACCTCAACTGATTGGATGATTGCAAGATGCTCCAACCAATTCCAAACTTCAAGCTTGTTCTTGCTCTTCTTCTTCTTCTTCTTCTCCCACTCACTAGTTTTCTCTAAGTTTCTAACTTAGGTTTTGTGTGTTATGGAAGGAAATGAGGAAAATGGTGTATTTAAGATGCATTCTTACAAGCCAAGGGTGTAAACCCAATTCAACACAATTAGTCCTCACACCCCTAACTTAATTCATTAATTAACACCTTAATAATATCTAATAATATTATTAACTCAATTAATTAAAATAATTCTGGGGAATTAAATATCGATCCGAATAATATTTTACCGAACCAAACAGAATAAAAACCGGACCGAACAAAATGTCGCCAAATATATTAATAGATATATCGATTAATATAAATATAATCGTCGCCAAAACAATCGTCAAACGGTAACTCAAAAATATTAATATAATATAATATTAAATAAAACAGGGCGTTACAGTCTTGAGCAATGAAAACGCTTTTAATGTTTGCTTGTCAGCGTGTACTTTGTGTTTTCAATGAATCTCTAACTTTGTTCCACTTGAGCGCTTCATCCGTTTTAGCTTTAAATGACTAACGGTACTGTAGTAGAACTTGTCTCAGAACTTAAAGACTTGACTCTTCATTTCTCTTTATCTTTTTTAGACTTTGTTAGCTTATTTATTATCGAGTTTGCTTCATGCGTATTTAGAAGTTGCTTTCATCTTTAGAACTTCTAATTATTTATCTGCTCAATGTAAGTTAATATTTCACTTTCTATAGTGCTTGAGTCAGAACATCATCTGAAATGAAAAACATACTTATCAGAGTATAGATGCAAACATACTCATCAGAGTATCAAATTTACTATGCAAAATTTATTTCATTTGTTATCATCAAAACTCTAAGATGTGATTAGAACCAAACTATGTTCTAACAATCTCTCCTTTTGATGATGACAAAAACATTGATTTTGATTAAGAAATTTTGTATATATGAAAATCTCCCTTGAGATGGATAATCTCCCCACGAGATAAATATTACGAAAAGAATAAATACATAGAACTTCCTTGAGTTTGTTCATTCATAGCTTAGGAAATATTTCTTTTAGAGTTTCCTTCTCATAGCTTAGAGCTTAAAGCTTAGATTTCTTGTTTCGAGTTTCCTTCGAGCTTAGATATCCTGCATACTTGAAACAAATACACTTGTATTTTGTTAGGAATGTTTGAGACTTTAGTCCCAAGAACTATTATATTTAAATCGGATCAAAATCACAAGTTTCTTCCCTTTCGGTACCCATGCCTATAACACCCCAATTTCTACGGTAATTATAAATAAATTAGAGTACGAAAATTTCCAAACAACAATTGGGATATCACATTCTCAACTTAAAACACAACTGTATTTTCATTTAAACCGGATACATAACACTTTTAATCGAAAAGATGAACTCAATAACTTGTTTAGTGACGGGTAAGTTCCATAAGTGGACGTAAATTTCGAAGTAATATAAAAGATTGTCGAACCACAGAGACCAATGTCGACCTACTATAATCTATCGTTACTTTGTAAAGCTAAGGCTAATGAATAATTGGATTTTGTGGAAAACAAAGAACTAAAACTAAAATAAACGAACTTAGAAAATAATACTAAAACGAGGTCGAGATATGATTTTTGCGTTCCTAAAGGACTTATAGAAAATGGGTACTACGAGTAGAACTTAATTTCGTAGAATATACCAACTTAAAGACTCTGCCTCACGCTCTTGCGGAATTAACTAACACCATACTTCCTAATCCCAAGATATTGCTCTCGCTCACCCAGTAACTAAGAAATATATTTTGTAAGCCAATAATATCCTAAACGCATCTAAAGCGCTCTCGCTGTATTTAGATTTGTTTCCTAATTTCCACTATCTGGTTTGATCCCCGCGCTCTCGCAGTGTCGACTCTAACCTTAATTGATTCCTCACTCTCGTGACAAAAGCGTGTTAAATTACCTCTCACTCTCATGACAAAGCTATCTAAGTTAGTTTTGGAAACTAAAACCAAAACAAAATTCTAATCATAAATTCACACCTATTATTTTTTACCGAGTCTCGCCGGTAATGATGGTCCTCATATACCAGACTCAAGAATATTTAGCCAGACATGGACAGGAAAATAAACATACAATTATGGTAATAACACATAACAATAAACATGATTTAGCAATTAAATTAGAAAACAATAGCAGTGAATAAAAAACCTAGAATTAAACATATGCTGAATTGTAAAACACCTAAAAGCTTCAAATCAAAGTACATAAGTTAAATGCAGAAATAAAATACTAAAATAATTCGTAATAGCCCCTGGAAATCTGGAAAGCTATTACTTTTACATGGCGGAAGTAAACTGCGTAAAAACTAAACAAAAGTTATTCTAGCTAAGCGAAGAGAAAAGAAGCGAGAGAGAGAGAGAGAGAGATCAAATGAGGCCAGAGGGCCTGTATTTATAGAGTTGAAGTTTGCTGAGAAATAGGAACTCGTTGGCGTGAAGCTCGCTCTCCTCCTGGACTTCTTCTTGCAAAAATATCTCCATGGCGGTCGCTAGGGCTTGTAACGGTCGTTACAGCTTGCTCGTTGAGAGAGTCTCGCCTTCTAATGCGTAACGGTCGCTATGGGAGGTGTGACAGTCATTATAAGCTTGCTTGGTGATAAATATTCGCCTTGTGATATGTGGCTTGAGGGGTTGTGAGGTCACTACAAGGTCTGTTGGGCTGAGGGACGTGTCTTCGTGGGTTGTGCCTACGTGCGCGTTCCATTTCTTCTCTTCAATGATTTCACCTCCCATTTTGCTATCACACCCATGCTTATTTATTTTTCTCTATTTTTGTCGATTTTAAGCTCGACTCTTCTCCATTCTCAATTTCTTCATACATGCCTTATAAATAGTAAAACCGAAAAACATAGAAAATACCAGAATAATACGAATATAGAGCAACATAATTAAGATAAAATATGGATATAATCTATATAAATCAAGCCAAATATACGATACATTTTCGTGTTTTCAAATACCCCCATACTTAAACCATTGCTTGTCCTCAAGGAATCAGCCAACACGGTAAAAGAAAATGATTAAGCATGGTTTTTGAAACAAAGGCACGACACGACTCCTAGTCATACGTGGATGCTAGGATAATGTTAGATCGATGGGTACTAAACGTCAACACCAAGGATACCGTAACGACACAATGTTCAAAGACTCTCTCTTTATGCAAACCAATTCAAATCATACCATTATAAATCAACCTATATCTCTTGTTTTTCTTTCACTCTTTTCATTCAAGCGCAATCACATTAAGCTCGTTATCCATAGACGCACATAGTAGGGAAATCGGTTAGCGACTATGATCCTTTTCTTGTCTTTAGCACGGGGTTCAGGTATTTAAGCGGTGAAGCCCCATTTTCCAATTGCGGTTTCGGGGGATCGGACGGTAGCCCCTACCAAGTCGATATGACCTCTGGACCAACCAACAATGGGTGCTTATTATTAAATCCTTATAGGCATAAAACCGTTGGGATAAATGACCGGTGAGGTCACCTAACTTAGAAGGTTATTTTCTATTAAATCATTTACTTATTAAAAATGGGATCGTTCACTTATATTCATCGACTTCCTACGTAGTTTGTGTTTAAGATGGTGTTGACTGCTAATATAAATTATTAAGAGCTACTTTGAAAACTTAAGCCTAAGTTATCACCATAATGGGTACCCAAATCGATATCACATAATGAGGGGGTTTAGGAAATCTTAACGGTATCGATTTTATGGAAACTTTCCCAAGTCTCTAACACAACCTAAAGCGACAACCTATATACTTTCAGAGTGTGTGCATCATGTATCAAAAAGAAATTATTTGTTGGAGGTAAAAATTTAAAATTTTGGGGAAATTCAATAGAAACTGAAAATCACATATAAAGACCTGACAACAAATGCAATGACTCGACAAAATACTTAAAACAGATAAATTTCTAAAAACATCAAATAAACTAGAAAGCAATCAATTAAACTAAAAAGCGATAAATGAAAGTGGTAAAGTCCCTCCCCCACACTTAAACTAAACATTGTCCTCAATGTTTCGATGAAAGGTGGAAAGAGGAAAATGGAACATGAATGAACGACATTGCGTGCTACAACGACCATTTTTTCTCTGATCCTTCCCTTGTTGATCATGTCTTTGTTGACCACTTCTAGTCCGACGTCTTGTACTACAAGATATCTGAATTTGCTAAAACTTCTCTTTCCCAAAGTCGCTCATCATATTGCTCATTTTCGGAGGAAGTACGGGAGAAATATTTCTTCTCCTATCGTACTCATCAACGTTGTCACCACCACCAGCAGCATTCGTAGGAATGTATGTGGGCACGACTCATTTTCGAGATGATCGTCTATATATGTCGCCTAGATATGGTTGAGACGTGACAAGCGATCCGTATCTTTATTTTCTGCAAGTTCAAATAGTAAAAGGAAAACATTAAACTGAAAACTCGTGGGTTGCTTCCCACGCAGCGCTTTGGTTAACGTCAATAGCTCGATGGCTCAGGAGTGCAAGCAATCATGGCGGTTCTCTCGAGAATGAAATTTCGATCGAACTTTTAATAATCTTCGGTTTCCATGGACAATTATCTAACCATTTCACATATCCCTCACCTTTTATTTTCTTTCTTTTGTGGGGTGGTTCATTCTGTTGGACTTGTGATGGTGGTTTTGGATCTATCATGGGTATCAGCTTTTTAAGTATAGGCTTAGTTATTTCCTCCACCATATTGAATGCTAACCTTCCCTTCTTAATGCTAATGGTTTCCCTAGTTTCATGGTCCTTAAATTTTCTCATTTTATGCAGGACCTCAAACGAAGGTTCATTGGTGTGGGTATTTTTCAATACCTCCACATACATTTTGGATTGGGAGTCTACCTGAGATTCCACAAAACTTTGTGAGAAAGGAATCAGTGGGATATAGGGAGGAGGAACAACAATAGGTGCTTCCTTCTCTACCTCTTCTACAACCTCCCTTTCGAATGATGTTGGTGGATTTTTCTCAATCTCTACTCTTTTCTCACCAGAACTCTCCTCAACCTCATTATTACTCTCTTCAACCTTATTATCATTCTCCTTAGGATTTTCAATTTGTTTTTCGCTACTGGTTGTTACAACATACACATTCTCCTCAGGGGATGGTCCTAGAGGTGTTTGTGAAAGCATGAAGATTTGGGCCTCTAATGCCTCGTTGTGAGTCACTAGGGACTCATCCGCATTGTTCAGCTGCCTAAGAGTTTCATTGTTGTCGAGACTTTGTTTTCTTACCTATTCATTGTGGATAGTTTGTGTCTCTACAAAGTGCTCAATTGTAGATTCTAGCCTGGAGTGAGTTAATATCACATCGAGATCTTCCATTGATGTTTCTAGGTTGAAATTATAGGATTCTTGTGGTTCCTCAAAGTGAGTTAGTGTTGCATTTTGTGTCTCCACAAAGCGCTCCATCTTCGTTGTTTCTTGTCTAGAGAGTTAGTGTCGCATCATATCCTCCATTAATGCGTTGAGAGTGGAATTCTGGTATTCTTGCGACTCTTCAAAATATTGGGAGCGTTTATTGTAGAGGAAATTTGGTTGAGGATAAGTTAGTGTTGCATCGTAATCCTCCAATGATGTTTCGAGATCGATCTTTGGTATTCTTGCGACTCCTCAAAATGATGGGATTGATAGTTGTAGAGGTAATTTGGGTGAGAGTGAGTTGGTGACGATTGAAATTCTCCATATGTATTTCGAGGTCGGTTTTGGGATTCTTGTGATACCTCGAAATCGAGAATGGGGATTGTAGAAATTTTTGCGTGATACATAGTAATCAAAGTAAGAATGCCTTAGTCTATACTTGTAATAACATTTACAATATTGATTGTTGGTCCCCGGCAACGGCGCCAAAAACTTGATGGGTAAGTTCCGTAAGTGCACAAAAATATCGAAGTAATATAAAATATTTTTGAACCACAGAGACCAATATCAACCTACTGTAATCTATCATTACTTTGAAAAGTTAAGGCTAATGAATAATTGGATTTTGGGAGAAACTAAGAACTAAAACTAAAATAAATGAACTTAGAAAATAATACTAAAACGAGGTCGGGATATGATTTCCGCGTTCCTGAATGACTTATAGAAAACGGGTACTAATTACGAGTAGAACTTAATTTTGTAGAATATACCAACTTAAAGATTCTGCCAAACGCTCTCGTGGTATTAACTAAAGTCATACTTCCTAATCCCAAGATATTGCTCTCGCTCTCCCGGTAACTAAGAAATATATTTTGTAAGCTAATAATATCCTAAACGCATCTAAAGCGCTCTCGTTGTATTTAGATTTGCTGCCTAATTTCCACTATCCAGTTCGATCCCCACGATCTCGCAGTGTCAGCTCTAACCTTAATTGATTCCTCACTCTCGTGACAAAATCATGTTAAATAACCTCTCACTCTCGTGACAAAGCTATCTAAGTTAGATTTGGAAACTAAAACCAAAATAGAATTCTAATCATAAATTCGCACCTATTATTTTCTACCGAGTCCCGTCGATAACGACGGTCCTCATATATCGGACTCAAGAATATTTAGCCGGACATGGACAGGAAATTAAACATGCAATTGTGGTAATAAAACATAACGATAAACATGATTTAGCAATTAAATTAGAAAATATTAGCAGTGAATAAAAAACTTGGAATTAAACAGATGCCGAATTGCAATACACCTGAAAGCTTCAAATCAAAGTACATAAATTAAATGCAGAAATAAAATCCTAAACTAATTCATAATAGCCCCCAAAAAATTGGAAAGCTATTACTTTTACATGGCAGAAGTAAACTGCCTAAAAACTAAACGAAAATTATTCTAGATAAGCGAAGAGAAAAGAGAGAGAGAGAGAGAGAGAGAGAAAGAGAGAGATCAAATGAGGTCAGAGGGTCTGTATTTATAGAGTTGAAGTTTGCTGAGAAATAGGAGCTCGTTGGCGTGAAGATCACTCTCCTCCTAGACTTCCTCTTGCGAAAATATCTCCATGGCGATCGCTAGGGCTTGTAACGGTCGCTACAGCATGCTCGTTGAGAGAATCTCGCCTTCTAATGTGTAACGGTCACTATGGGAGGTGTGACGGTCATTACAAGCTTGATTGGTGAGAAAGCTTCTCCTTGTGATGCGTGGAGACCGTTATAGCTTGCTTGAGGGGTTGTGACGGTCGCTACAAGGCTTGTTGAGCTGAGGGACGTGTCTTCGTAGGTTGGGCCTGCGTGCGCATTCCATTTTTTCTTCAATGCTTTAACCTCCCGTTTTTCTATCACACCCATTCTTATTTATTTTTCTCTTTTTTTGTGGATTTTAAGCTCGATTATTCTCCATTTCTGCGACTTTCTTCATACATCCCTTATAAATAGTAAAAATTTGAAAACATAGAAAATACTGGCATAATACGAATATAAAGCAACATAATTAAGATAAAATAAGGATATAATATATGTAAATCTTGCCAAATATATGATACATTTTCGTGTTATCATTTAGTCTTTAAACATAAATCAACTTTTATAATAACTACGCAGCGGATTCACAATGTTAATTTTCGAGAATAAAACATAGCATCTTCATCAAAACTCAAACAAACTCAAAACAACCAAACTTCTTGATAAAAACAACTTAAAACTCCAATAGCGGGATAATAATAATCCATAATAAAACAAAACATGCATTCATCCCCCGAGTGCTACGTATTCAGAGCGACAACACCAACTCGAACTAACAGCGACTAGAACTTCATTCTTCATTACATACACGTTATCCACGTAGAGGCAACATCACAATAGAAGGGTGAGATATCTAACAATCTAATACATCGTATGATAAATAATATATCATAGAATTTAGATAATGTAAATCACCGCTTCGCAACTTATTCGCACAACCAACAATCACAACATAATCATCAACATAATATAACGACAACAATTTATCGACACAACAACATTTATCACAACATATTCGTCAACATAACACAATAACAAATTCACCATCATAACAACTCAAATATGCAAATGTGATGCAACAACTTATTCAAATGCACATGCATGTGGTACCATTTGGAGCAGAACTACCATCGTGCTTTCCATCAAGGCCAAGGCACAAGCCTTCATCATCATTGTGTTTGCTATCAAGGTCATCGTAAACAGAGCAAATCTCACATCGTATTGCCAAACCAGGTCATCGCAAAGTATGCAAATGTATGTGACTCAGTGAATGCAACGTCACACACAACAACAACAATTAACATCGCAATTAACATTGTAATCAATATCGCAATCAACATCGTAATCAAAATCGCAATCAACATCGTAATTAATATCGTAATCAACATCGCAATCAATAAAAAATTTCACAACATCATAACATCACAACACATCGCAAGGAAAAACAACAACACAGAGTAACACAACCAATTTTATCACAACCTGCAACTTCGCAAATTATTAACAACATCATCACCAACAAACAACAACAATTACTATGCAAATTAACAGTTACGATTCTACGCCTAAAATAATTTATTTTAATGCTATTTAATTATTAAGCACTATCTACTAAATTAATTAATTAATTCAAATATATATATATATATATATATATATATATATATATATATATATATATATATATATATATATATATATATATAACTAATTATATATTATTATATATTAACTATTATTATTATTATAATTATATAATATATATTAGTAAATTAAAAAAAAACAATATAGTATAAACATGTTACTAAAATTATTAAACTAAAGACAGGTGATAAAGTGATACAGTAAAAAAACAAAAGAGTTGTGCCCTTTCGCAACATGCATGCCATTTGACATGTTTCTTCATCATACCCTCCCGTTCGGCATGGCTTCTTCCACAATCATGTGTGTCGTTCGGCAAACTCTCCTTATTCAGGGTGTGTCGTTCGGTACTGCCTTCTTCCTTTGTTTTCTGCAATTTTCTCCAAATAATTTTATATTCTACCGAGTCATCAGCAACTATATTTTCAACAATCGATTACCACCTATTATAATTTTCAATTTATAACATCAATTCGGCAAGCCATTAAAACACAAATTCAACATAGAAAATCACTACCTTCACAAACAGAACAACTACGAATGTATGGTAAATTCCATATTACCATAATTCCCACATACTACTCATCATACAACCTGTTAGAAAATTATAACCCCACCCTTACTTTGGATTGAAGGTCGCTCTACGGAGTTTCGGTCGAATTTCAGTTTGGCATTCGATTTTCAATTTTCCCCTGACGACAATTTTCTCCAACCTTATTCCTCTTTCTTCTTCCTCTTCTAACGTATGCTATTCTTTTCCTTTTCTTCTCCTTGTTTTCTAACAACCTCTCAAAAAACCTAATTTCTTATTATTTATATTAACTAATAATTATATTTCTCTTATTGGGCCTACTATTCTTACTCCCACTTTACTACATACTACCACTACAACAAGCCCAACAATAATTATTCTAATATTATTATTAATAATAATAACCAACTAATATTATTATTACTATTAATTCTACCGACTATCCAACTATTAAAAACTAAATCAGCAAACAAGTCAACAACTTAAATCAACAATTCACCACTTAAAATCAGAAATAATTCGAAATATTTAATTAACTAATTAATTAAATAACCGGGCGTTACAACTCTCCCCCACTTAGAATATTTTTGTCCTCGAAAATCTAATAGCTACTACCATTTTTAACGTGAACTTCGCAACTCACTCCTTGATCTCCAATTCACGTTTGGCTACACTTCGACCATTACTTCTTGTCACAATTATAACTCAATGCGATTTAAATCAAATATACGCATATTAAACGCTAAACACTTCCAGAACATAATTCGTTAATAACTTACCAACCACTTCAACATTACTCTGACATATGAACATCCAAAACAATAACAATTATACATACTTATTCTTAGATATTTAATATCACATTACCACTTTAACAACATCTTCTACACAGCCAGCAACAATTGCAGCATCATTCCTTTCAGTCAACCCTACATATTACTTCAACATAAGCAATGGTTAGAAAACTAATTAACAATACTCGATTGTTAAACGACTCAACAACTTTGGTCGGACTGACCGACCTGCTCTGATACCACTACTGTAACACCCTAATTTCTACTCGGTAATTATAAATATATCAGAGTATAAAAATTTCCAAACAACAATTAGGATATCACATTCTCAACTTAAAACACAAACACAACCTGTATTTTTATTTAAACCAGATACATAACACTTTTAATCAGAAAGATGAAATCAACAACTTGTTTAGTCTTTAAACATAAATCAACTTTTATAATAACTACGCAGGGGATTCACAACGTTAACTTTTGAGAATAAAACATAGCATCTTCATCAAAACTCAAACAAACTCAAAACAACCAAACTTCTTGATAAAACAACTTAAAACTCCAACATCAGAATAATAATAATCAACAATAAAACAAAGCATGCGTTCATCCCACCCCCCCCCCCAAGTTCTACGTATTCAGAGCGACAACACCGACTCGAACTAACAGCGACTAGAACTTCATTCTTCATTACCTGCATGTTGCCCACGTAGAGGCAACATCACAACAAATGGGGTGAGATATCTAACAATCTAATACATCGTATGATAAATAATATATGATAGAATTTAGATAATATAAATCACCTTGCAACTTATTCGCACAACCAACAATCACAACATAATCATCAACGTAATATAATGACAATAATTTATCGACACAACAACATTTATCACAACATATTCGTCAACGTAACACAACAACAAATTCACCATCATAACAACTCAAATATGCAACATGTGATGCAACAAATTATTCAAATGCACATGCATGTGGTACCATTTGGAGCAGAACTACCATCGTGTTTGTCATCAAGGCCAAAGCATAAGACTTCATCATCGTGTTTGCCATCAAGGCCATTGTAAGCAGAGCAAAGCTCACATCGTGTTGCCAAACCAGGACATCGCAAAGTATGCAAATGCATGTGACTCAATGAATGCAACGTCACACACAACAACAATAATTAACATTGCAATTAATATTGTAATCAACATCGCAATCAACATCGCAATTAACATCGTAATCAACATCGCAATCAAATTTTTTTATCACAACACCATAACATCACAGCACATCACAAGGGAAAACAACAACATAGAGTAACACAACAAATTTCATCACAGCCTGCAACTTTGCAAATTATTAACAACATCATCACCAGCAACCAGCAACAATTGCTACACAAATTAACGATTCGATTCTCGCCTAAAACAATTTATTTACCGCTAAAGCTATTTAATTATTAAGCACTATCTACTAAATTAATTAATTATTCATATATATATATATATATATATATATATATATATATATATATATATATATATATATATATATATATATATAGTAAACTAAAAACAATACAGTATAAACATGTTACTAAAATTATTAAACTAAAGGCAGGTGATAAAGTGATACAGTAAAAAAACAATAGAGTTGTGCCCTTCGGCAACATGCATGTCGTTCGGTATGTTTCTTCATCATACCCTCCTGTTCGGAAGGGTCCCTCCCAGAATCATGTGTGTCGTTCGGCACACTCTCCTTATCCAGGATGGATCGTTCGGTACCGCCTTCTTCCTGCGTTTTCTACAATTTTCTCCAAATAATTTTATATTCTACCATGTCATCAGCAACTATATTTTCAGCAATCGATTACCACCGATTATAATTTTCAATTGACAACATCAATTCGGCAAGACATTCAATCACAAATTCAACACAGAAAATAACTACCTTCACAAACAGAACAACTACGAATGCATGGTAAAATCCCCATTACCCTAATTCCCACATACTGCTCATCGTACAACCTGTTAGAAAATTAGAACCACATTGTTACCTTGGATTGAAGGTCGCTCTACGGAGTTCTAAACGAATTTCGGTTTGGCTTTTGGTTTGCAATTTTCTCCCGACAGAAATTTTCTCCAACCTTGTTCCTCTTTCTTCTTCCTCTTCTCACGTATGCTATTCTTTTCCTTTTCTTCTCCTTGTTTTCTAACAACCTCTCCAAAAACCTAATTTCTTATTATTTATATTAACTAATAATTGTATTTCTCTTATTGGGTCTACTATTCTACTTTATTACATACTACCACTATAACAAGCCCAACAATAATTATTCTAACATTATTATTAATAATAATAACTAACTAATACTATTATTAATATTAATTCTACCGACTATCCAACAATTAAACAACTAAATCAACTAACAATTCAACAACTTAAATCAACAATTCACAACTTAAAATCAGAAATAATTCGAAATATTTAATTAACTAATTAATTAAATAATCGAGCGTTACAATGCCAATGGATACTCTATGGCTAAGAAAATGCTAAGGCGGTTACTATTGGTTGACAATGGAATCTGATTGTTACAAATTTGCGAAGAAGGGTCATAAATGTCAGATATATGCCGACAAGATTCATGTTCCTCCAACATTTCTTAATGTTATTTCTTCCCCGTGGCCTTTCTCTATGTGGGGTATTGATATGACTTGGATGATTGAACCCAAGGCTTCTAATGGACATCGTTTCATTTTGGTAGCAATGGATTATTTCACCAAATGGATTGAAGTAGCTTCTTATGTCAATGTTACCAAGAAAGTGGTGGTTCGGTTTATCAAGAACAATCTCATTTGTCGGTATGGTGTAGCGAGCAGGATCATCACTGACAACCGCTCGAACTTGAATAATAAGATGATGGTGGAACTCTGTGAAAAATTCAAGATTGTCCATCACAACTCTTCTCCTTATAGACCTAAGATGAATGCGTTTGTTGAAGCTGCTAATAAAAACATTAAGAAGATTATCCAGAAGATGGTTGTTACCTACAAGCATTATCATAAAATGTTGCCTTTTGCTTTGCATGGGTATTGGACTTCGGTTCGAACTTCAACCTGGGAAACCCCTTTCTCTCTTGTTTATGGCGTGGAAGCAGTTATCCCCATTGAGGTTGAGATTCCCTCTTTGCGTGTGATTATAGAAGCTGAGTTGTCAAATGCTAAATGGATTTAGAGTCGTTTTGACCATTTTAATTTGATTGAAGAGAAAAGGATGACCGTCTTGTGTCATGGTCAGTTGTACCAGAAAAGGATGAAGAAATATTTTGATAAGGTCAAATCTCATGTATTCAGAGAAAGTGACCTCGTGCTCAAAAAGATCATGTCTTTAAGCTCTAATTCTAGGGGCAAGTGGACTCCCAATTATGAAGGCCCATATGTTGTCAAGAAAGCCTTCTCTAGCGGTGCATTGATTCTTGAAACTATGGATGACAAGGAATCCCCCCCACGTTCTTTGAATGCTGATGTAGTCAAGAAATACTTTGCCTAAATAAATAAAAGAACAACTCGTTAAGCTGAACAACCGAAATGGGCGTCTTAGGCAAAAAAGAGTCTCAGGAGGCTGAAAACCCAAAAGGGCGGCTTAGGCAAAATAGAGCGTCTCGAGGGGTGAAAACCGAAAGGGCGATCTAGGTAAAAGTTAGAGACATAAACAAAATAAATTTCCCGGTAGGCTGAAAAACCCAAAAGGGTAGTCTAGGAAAAAGTTAGGGACTTTCATGGTAAGTAACTACATCATATAAGACTTGATCGTAGAAGCAAAAATCTGCATAGATCATCTTCACACCTCAACGGAAGCCTACAATACAAGAGTTCAAAGTTGTTAGGGAGGATAGTGGTCATTGTTTTTTGATGTACCTTTTCCATGTATTTACCATTTTCCAAACTTTGTAATCATCCATGGAGTCATGTTATTGGCATGCTACAATTCTATCAATAAGATTTAAGCCTTTATATAATTTATTTGCAATCTTATTTTATCCAACGTATGAAAATTTTCTTTTATTTTTGATAATACATTTCAAAATAAAACAGATTTAATAGAACATACTCGTGAAAAATTTGCAAAAAAATAAGTGTGTTTACTTTAAATATGAATCAAAGGAATAAAATCGCATGGTCCTAATAACAAACAAGATTGGTGGTGTTCGAAGAAGATCCCAATTTCTCTCTAATAAGGCTGCCGAGACTTTTTTTTAAACTTGAGGTGCTAGTTCAGAGGTGGATATCCCCATGAAATTTTGCCGGTTTTCCTTAAAGAATCTTGTGATATCTTTGTTCCCAATGAAATATGGATATTACTTACCAATGAAGCCAGAAGAAGTTTGTTGTATCCATGCAGTCTTTTGAGTTTATCGCTACATGCTCATACTTTAATTATTATTAGCAATGTACCGCGAAAAATTAAGCCTTGAAGTATGACGTTGTTTCCTCAGTTGTTGGCTTATTTTCCTCTTGATCTCCATCTTGGATGCAATTTGATCGAGTGTTACCTTTACCAAGTTTATCATGCCTGGTTATCCCCAATGTGTTTGTTTTGTCAGCATATATGAGACATACATTCAGAAATACATCATGCATACTTGAATTACAATTCATTGCTTACTTACATTCATTAAATGTTACCGTTGATATTTTTGTAGAGTGTGCATCTTCTCTCCATTAGAATTTCAACCTTAAGTAGAAAGTGTTCATCTTTTCGCCTTCCTCACTGAGTTATCCCTCGTGGAAGAAAATTGCTTTAACGCTCTTACCCAACTCTTCACCTATTCAAATCTCACTCCCCAGTGTGGTCATGATTTAGGTTCTGATAGTGATGTGTTTCTAATCTCTCTAGACTGTAGGTTCCGGATAGAGAGTGCATTTATTTTTCATAAAGAATACTTTATCTCTTCAGCAGGAATGTATTTGAGCCTCCGTAGGAATTCAATTCATCTTCTAGCAGTTTTACTATGATCTTCTTCTGACAGCAAGTGGCAGTCTCTTCGTTCAAGTGATTGGTATCCTCTAGTAAGCATGTTAGATCCCATTTTTTTCGGTACTTCAACGGTGAATATCTCATTGTTGATTGGTCTTATCTCTCTCCAGCAGATGTTTATGACTTGTTGTGGTTGTTCTGATGAATGTCAACCTTGTGATTATGGGAGGAAGTTTGTCGAAGATTTGTTATTCCGATGAATGGCAACCTTGTCATCATGGGAGGTAGTTTGTCGAAGACTTTTTATTCCGATGAATGGAAACCTCGTCATTATGGGAGGTAGTTTGTCTAAGAGTTGTTATTCCGATGAATGGAAACCTCGTCATTATGGGAGGTAGTTTGTCGAAGATTTGTTATTTCGATGAATGGAAACCTCGTCATTATAGGAGGTAGTTTGTCAAAGATTTTTTATTCCGATGAATGGAAACCTCGTCATTATGGGAGGTAGTTTGTCGAAGATTTGTTATTCCGATGAATGGCAACCTCGTCATTAAGGAAGATAGTTTGTTGTTGATTTGTTGAACATTCTAATGGGAAAAGGTTTAGCTCATTCGTGAATCATCAATTTGTTACCCTTTCTAGATGAAATGTCTTGGTTAAAGAAGAAGCTGAGACTCGTTCTCGGTGGAACGTCGAAACTTTTGGATACTTAATCCATCACTGATGTTATTTTCTTACCGACTTTAGGACATAAATATTTTGGACTGGTAGTTTACCATCTCAAGAAAGTCAACATATTTCTCTTGTTTTTGCTAACTCCTTTATGAGGAGATAGTTTGTCGTCTATCTACGGATCGTTGCTATTATTCTCTTCTTTTTTCTTGTCCATTGAGTTGTTGCTATTTTGCTTCATCTCGGGCCTATTCCCCAGTAAAGTTGAGTTCTTATTCCCCGGTGGAGTCGGGTTTTCCTCCCAGAAGATCGAATTTCTTCCCCCAGTAATTTGTTTTCTTGGATGAGTTGTCGTTCTTAGCGTGTCTTTACTATTTTTTGCTTCCCTAGTGGTGTCCTGTTTCCCCTGTGAAGTTCATCTCGTTGCATTGCATAACCATTAAGCATTGCATAACATCTTAGGGCAAAAAATAGGGCTTATTTTGTATTTAAGTATCTTTTATCCTGTCGAGGTGAAGATTGTAACACCCCAAATTCTAGCCGGAAATTATATCGAAAATCAGAGTATTTTAAAATTTCAAACAACACATGGGATGCCACATTTCAACATTAACAACACCAACATGTAAGATACATAACACTTTTTAATTCGGAGGATCACATAAGAACTTGTGATGGCTTTCAAACAAAATACCTTTTTATTACTATGCAGCGGAATTCACAGTTATACAACTGAACATATTGTACTAATAACAACTTGAAACATCTTGTTCAACTTTCACCATACTTAACAATTTTTATTTCACAACATCACTTAGGATTCAACAAATTATACTAATAACAACGATATAAAAGACATAGACTAAACGCCCCCAGAGTGCTACGTATCAGAGCAATGACACAGACTTGAACTAACAACAATTAATTCTTCCATTCTTGAATACCTACACGTTACTAGTATAAAGGAAACGGTGAAACAAATGAAATGATTGAAATATCAACCAATATAAGCAGGTGTATGATAAACAATATATTAGATCAGAATCATACATATTTCACCACTTCATAACATCAACTATGCAACAACCAACAAGCCACTTATTCAATTAATGCAACAACTTAATCAATACAACTTAATCACAACGGCAACTTATCATAACATCAACTTATGAACAATAACAACTCACAACAATAATAACTTATAGCGATAACAACTTATAACAACAACCAACAACAAATAGCAACAACAATAATTATTATAATAGTTATAACAACTATTTTCACATCTTCCCAACAATGGTCACAACATAAACATCAACATAATATAACGATAATAATTTATCAACACATCAACTCAATTATGCAACAATGAGGTGCAACAACTTATTCAAATGCACATGCATGTGGTACCAGTGGAGTAAACTCCTAACGTAAACAATTGTCAGGTTATCGAGGCACAAGGCATAAGCCTTCAACGTAATCATCTTGCCAATACAGGTCGTCACAACTTGCCAATATAGGCCTTCACAAATGCAAATGCATGTGACTCAATAAATGCGCAACCACATACAACAACATTATAATTCACTTCACGAGGCATACGCCTATATCATTGTTATTACCAATTATTAGAGGTAATCATCATCACAAAAAGCATAAGCTTATATCACTACTTCATTGGCCATAGGCCTACAACATCATCAATATATCAACAACAATTTATTAACAACAACAATCCAAGCAACCAACTACGACAATTACTACACAACTTAGTAGCTACGAGTATATGCTTAAAACAACTTATTCAACGCTAACACAACTTATTTATTAAACATCTTCTACTACATTAATTAATCAACTACTTGATTTTCCATTAATAAGATATCTACTATATTCGACATACGCGACATCGTTCCAATTCATCAAACAACCAATAATAACTACAACCGTTTATGAATTATTTCTACGAAATTGCAACTAATTTCGATTAAACAAATTTATCGGTTAAACTACTAAATTTACTATTCAGTACTATTTTCGTCGACCTTCATCAATACAACTTATTTCCACTGTCTATTTATTTAGTTCACTGCTATCAATCCTCAAATACTTACTAAGTTATGTTTTTGTCATTAACTACACTGCACCATTATTCTTACCACTACTTAACATAATCCTTCCACTAAAAGTACCAAAATTGTATCCTGCTATTGTGCATACCGATACCAACACTAACATGTATTGTATATTGCTGTCATAAACTTATCTGACCACCCACTATTATTAATGTTAATATTTCACCTGCTACTTAAACTAATTCTCTTATTTTAATACTCGTTCTATTATTTAACTGCTACTAAAATAATGTTATTCACGCTGTTTAATTTCTATTCAGTTATTAACTGCCCTGCACTTTATTTAATCACTTATGTTACTAAATTATTTTCACTGCCAAGTATACTATATATATATATATATATATATATATATATATATATATATATATATATATATATATATATATATATATATATTGCAATATTAATGTGTAGCATTTTTAAATATGCACGTAGAAATACTCACAGACAAGTAGTATACAATTAAGAGTTACGAATACTGATGAGGCAGGTATTAATCCTTATAACCATAAAGTATTAGGAGACAATATTATCATACCTAACAAATAAAGTAATTACAAGTGCTACAACAAATAAAAAGGAAAACGTGACAATCCTCCCCTCATGTAAGGTGCCGACCGACACCCCTACCATGCCCTTCGGCATGCTCCAATTTTGTCTGTGTCGTTCGACACAATTTGTGGGTTTTCACGCAGTTTTCTCCAATTTCTCCTCTATTTTCAATGTTGAACCTCAACTAACTTTTATCGATTAATATATTCAGCCATAATCACATAATTTACACTATAACCAGTAATATCAATTGATTCAATCACTACATATATTCCACAGCCAACACAACCACAAATATTTTCATCAAATTAACACCGTACAAACAAAACAACAATCAATTTATGGCAGATTCATACAACCCATCCCACATACAATTTATCATAAATCCGGTTATAGAGATCAAAACCCACCCTTACCTTGGGTTGATGGTCTCTCTAATTTCTGGTCGAATTTCGACTTGGCTTTCCGGTCTGTAATTTCTCTTCCGTCGGCCAATTTTCCAAAGCTATTGTTCCTCTTTTTCTTCTTCCACGTACAACCACCAATCTTCTTCCCTTAACCTAATTCCTTTTCTTTTGTTCCAATAACCTAAATAATAATAATACTATTATTCATAATAATACTATTGGGCCTAATATTCATACCTCCTCAATTACTATTCACCACCCAACAATTAAATTCAATTTACTTAAATAAAATAGTCCAATAAATAAATAAATAATATTATTCTTAATATTATTCTTCTAATTAAATCGACTAAATAACCCGGGTTAAACTTAATAATTCAAATACGCCTCTTAAAATATTACAAACAAAACCAATTGCTCCGATTAATTCTCAAACTTCGTCTAAATCCAATAATTAAATCCTTCAATAATTTAATTAACTAATTAATTGAATTTGGGGCGTTACAAAGATTTCTTTCTCATCTCCGGAGAGAAGACACTTAAATAAGGGCAGCTGTTGTACCCCAATTTTTGCCTCTAAGATTCTTTATCATCTCATACCATTGCATTGCACAAAGATCGCAAACTAGGTCTCTCTCACTCTCTCTGAGTTTGCTCTTATGGGTATCACCAAGCACATTGTTTGTGTATATTTTTCATATGATGATTGATACTTGGCTAACCATAATATATGTATACCATTTTCTCTTTAGATATTGTGTGGTAGAAGGATGATGCAAGGTTTCTTCTTCAAGAAGTCTATAGATTCATGTGTTTATTTCCATGTCTTATTTTCCCAAGTCTCAAGAAATTATCAAGCTCTATCATGTGGTGTATCTCAATTTATCATCATTGACAAAATCTAATGGAGCTCATCATGTTCTATTTTGCAAAAGGAACCCCGAGGATGCCAAGTTGATTCAAATGGTTGACATAATTTGGAGCTTTGAATCACAAAAAATGTCTCATCAACTCTCAATGTATTAAAGTGCTCTTTTTATCACTATGATTTTCTCTTATCATATACAATAATCCCTCCTCATGAGAATATGGTCCATGCGTAAGGAAGATCATCAAAGTTGAAGAATTCTACATGCCATGGCCAATGCTCTTGGAATTAGGGTTTTGGACTTTTGAGGACCATATCTTGGTGGTTGTGTGAGATTTGTAAATGATTCCAAATCCATTGGAATCTTAAAAGTATCTATAGCATTTATATTCTTTGGTTCAAGGATTTTATTTGATGAAAAGATGTTTTGAGGATCAATGATTGCAAACTCTCTAGATTGATACTTCATCTTTGTTATGTGACTTCAAAGGATCATAACTTGGTCATCCCTTGTCTCCTTGAGCTCATTCTTTTTTCACAATGAACTTAAGGATTCCTACTACAACTTAGTTCAATTGGAAAGAATAGAAAATTGCTTGGAAAATTGCTTGGAAGTCAAAAGATTACAAGTCCTTGATGAATTTCTCAATTTGTGATCATCAACTACAAGAGATCATAACTTAATCATCATTTATCACCTTGAGGTAATTATTTTTTCACAATAATCTTGAAGATGTGAACTTTATCCCCATTTATGTTTCAAATCTTGAAGATGTTTGGAGATTACTTGAAGAAGTCAAAAGATTATTGGTCATTTCATGATTTTTCATCAACTTCACAAGGCCATAACTTTCTCAATTTTTGGAATTTTTTAGTGTTTCTTTTTGCAAAATTTCATTCAAGAGGTATACTTCATATAATCTTTGTTGGTCAAGAGAAAATTTTGAATGGAAAATCATTTTTGAAAGCAAAACTTTACAAGTCATTTTTTGTGTCAAACTTAGAAATTTTTCTAAGTATGGAAGATCAGATGATTTTTCACGATTTCAAAAGGACACAACTTTTAGATCAAGCATAAAAATTCCATCTTTCTTTACACATTGTAAAGTTTGAATGCATTAAGAATCATGCCATAAAGATCCCTGAGTTGAGAGTACCATGGATGCAAAGTGGGTACATTAGAACTGAAGTTTTCTTCAAAGTCAGAATTTCTTTTTCACAATGTGACTTCTAATGACCAAATTGATGCGTGTTTTTTACTTAAACATGATTAACAAAGTTGCAAAGTTTTATTAGAGGGTTGAAACACACGATTTGGCTAAGCTTTGACAACTTGCAAGTCACATGTTGCTCATGATGCAGGTGTGCACGATTTTGCTCCAAATTGCATCATACACCCTCCATTCTAATTCCATTTGCTTCCTTATAAATAGAGTACTATCTCTCACTTATTTCCTAAAGCTTTGATAGCCAGAAAATCCCTGTCAAACTTCCTCCATACCTCAAATTTCTGCAACTTCGAATCCTTGCTTAAAGCATTCACAGTTCCAAATTGTTTGCTCATTCTTCTTCCTTGAACTTATCTGAAGCTAACCACACTCTTAGCAAGAAGAATTGTGCCTTGAATAGTGCTATCCAATTCTCGTTTCAGAGCTCTGAAAATGTACTTCGTTCAGGTAGAATTCTCAACCAAATCATCTCAAACAAAGAATTAACTTATTCTCCTCATCTCCCTGATCCTCGTGGTCTTCACCGTTTCCATTTTCGTTGAGAATTGAATCTGGTTTTCTGAAAACAAGTGCTCGTTATTATTTGAGTTTTTTTTTTCAAATCAAGCCTCGCTCATTTTAAATAAATTTTCGCAAGGGTACCATTAGAATCGTCTTGAAGAGACGAATCTAATGGTACTGGTCTGAGGAATTTATTTAATTTGAAACTCAAAATTCAGAGAGGTTGGAGGTTGAAGACGATGGCATGTACGTCTTCTACCAATGACAATAAGCGATGTAATTTTTTGAATTTTATTTGAAGTGTTCGTTTTGCCATACACGCGTTTTCTGAGCCCTTGGATAAGATTACTTAAATGAGCCTGCGTCGATCCAATGCGCCACATATTTTCGTGTTTTTTTTAAAACTTGATCCGGTGTGAAAACCAAGGAGGTCCATATCAAGCACAACACGTGTGATCCTTTAGATCTTCTTACTCACGCGTTCTGACTGTGATCTAATGGTCCATATTTTTTTGGCTTTTATTTTATTTTCTGATTTTATATTTTATTGGTTTTAAACTTCAACAAATCATAGAAAATTCATTTCTGGCTCAAAAATCATGAAAAAATTCACCAAAATATTTTCAATTATTCTCTTTCTGTTTTTTATTTTTTTATAATTTTATTTTCAGATTTGACATTTTTTATGATTTTCTCTTTTATTTGAGTTATTTAATTTTAAAAAAAAAAAAATACTTTTTGACATTTAAAAATTCTGAAAAAATTATGGAAGGATCCAATAGTCATTTGACAAATATTGGTGACCTCATTTTATTTTTATTTCTGATTTTACCATTTTTACAAAATTTTTGTTTATTTTACTATTTTCTTTATTTTAAAAAAAATAGTTTCTGACGTTTAAAAATTTCAAAAAATTTGTCAATACTTGTTGACCTCTGGTTTGACCTTGGACAATTTTCTTAGAATTTTATTTTGATGCATGGATACCATTATATATTTCATCAATAAAATCCAATTTAATAATCCATTTTTCAAACTATTTTTCCATTATTTTTATTATTTTTATTTGTTTAATATTTGTTTCCGATTTTGGATTTATTTGGAGTCATAAATTTCCTCAACATCAATGGAACTTGGGTGTTAATATGTCTCAAGACCAAATCCACCAAGATGGTTGATTGGTTTTGATGAAGTTAGACCGAATGAATTCATCTGACGCATTGTTGATTTTGTGACATATCCCCTTCCTCTTTATCTTATCTCGTTCTTTTTTTACATGTGTTGACAAACATTAGAGGATGATCTACATATCACTCCTCTTGTTTGCTTTTTCAACACATAAATCTTGCTTGACTGGCCTCGTTGTAGGGTGACCTCTATATAGGTTACTTGACGATTGCTTAACATAGCTCTACATTTTATCCCGAATCGGAAAATGATCAATTGGTGACATAAACTTTATGTTTTGCAAAAGCCCCAAAAGATTGTTTGAGCTTTGATTTTGGTTCAACACTTGTGATACTTGTCGTGTAGTCTCTATGATTTTTTGATCAAGCTTCTAATAAGTTTTCACTAACTTTGTCCAATTGAAATTCTCAATCATCTTTGAATAAGTGTTGAGACCTTTTATTGTTCCAAAATGGATGATATACTTGACAAAAAGCAATTGAAACTTATCGTGTGGTTGCTATAATTCTATCAAGCTTTTGGAAAGTCTTCATCCACAAGCTTCAAGATGATCATCCAGCTAACAACTAATTACTAACAATTAACTTTATTTTTTACGCTTATTACTTTTTGCCTTTATTTTACACTTTTATTTTTGTGCCCTTTACTTATGCATTTTAATTTAGCATTTACATTTCATGTCATTTTTCTTTGCTCACTTGAGCATTTTATTTTCTTGAAATTTTGAATTTGCTTACTTGAGCTTTATTTTCCCTTTTGAAAACACTTAATAATCCAACTTAAACACTAAAAATTTCTTATCTGTTTATTCTCGGACTTGGTCACTATCCCTATGCTTGGAGTTTGACTTTGGACTTAGGATTAGGACCTCAATCTTAGCTCAGAGACTCTGTGATCTTGTTGCTATTTTGTCTGTGCCTGGGTTATTTTTTCTGTATGCAGGTTATTCCATTTGTACTCGTATACGAGTGAATTTCCTCTAAAACCAATTATTATGCTGCCCATTTTTTTGAAGACATGAATTTTATCTGAGACATTGGTTTATCTGAGACTTGACATTTTTGTCCGATTAATTGCTTGTGTGGTAATCCACATGAAGGAATATTGTATTGGCTTTTTGATGTCAAGTACTAAGTTTTTTACCCGGTTAGATCTTTCCTTACCCTTATCTTTTACTTTTTATACATAGGTTAGCCTCTTCATCTCCTCACATATTCTTCAATTTTCAAAATCCCCTCTCTTTTTCAAAGGATTCTTGTTTTCTAAAGTCGAACCGCTTTCATAAAAAACCTCAGACTTAGGTCCGTGCATTTTCAAACTTCTTTTTTTTCTTAACAAACTTTTAATCCACTTAATAATACTTTGACCATTTTTCATAAGACTAAAAGTCGACCAATCTCATTCAAACTTTTTGAGCCCTTTGTGGCTTTTCCTCCAAAAACCATTTTCTCAAAAGATAAGACTCTTGCCAATTCTTTGTAGTGATGCGAACCTCTATACTTCTACAATATGTAGTAAAGAGAGACATTTTCCACTTGGTGTCGAGGATGCTTGTTGATGAAAATCTGAGCTTAAATTATCCGCTTTGAGTTAACAAAAATGCTCATTTCTCATACTTGTGCATAGTAGGCATGTTTGTCACTCGATACGACGATGATGTCTATTCTTTTTAAAATCAACCAACACACATGGGTTTTGATTTCAACATTGCACATTGTTGGTATGTAGGCCTAAACCTCATTGGAAGTTCTATCAAATGAAAAATTATAAAAAATACTTCTTTTCTCACCCCCACCATCCATTTTGTACATACTTCTTTTATAACACATAATTTTTTTTTCTTCAAAAAAGGCTCATGCAGAGTACTGTAGATGCTTAGGATGCCCAATACCATCCTTTTGCATAACTAACTCTCGTACCTTGATCTCATGTTTTTAGGATTTTATTCGCTCTTTTCCTATTCCTTTGAATAAAATAAAAGTGTGGTGGCGACTTCATTGTTATTTTACGAGTTGAGTCAATTCAATGGCTTATACGCAGAGTTTTTTGCCGCTACAGAGCCCTTAACACATTTTATTACAACATGATTAATTAAAATATTAACATGTGGCAGCAAGCCCACGTGTCATGCCCTTTTCACGAGTTTTGATCAAAATGATAAATTTAGCTCATTTTCTCTCAATTGGCCCCATGCTTCCATTGGTTTGGCCATGAATTGTATTAGGCCGCCATTGACTATCCTAGCATGTGCCATTTTCATTTATTAATCACGGGCTAAGCAAAATAAAACATGAATTAAAATAAATAAAGTAATATATTTTGTGCACTTTTTTTATTAGTCTCCTTTTACATGCTTAATGAACTATTAATCTCATCATTTGGGAGACCCTAAGCGCTTTTCCTGGGATACCCTTATTCAAATCCCATTCCAACCACCTCAAAGGTTGTAACGATAAGTCTGTAAGAGTGAGGGGGAAATATGGCCCCTCTTTAGTCACTATGGGATGGATGTCCCCTCGTAACCTTCCCATTGCTTAGATGGATAATTCCATGGTGATCATCGAGTACAACTCTGATCACCTCACTTGATGAGATTGAAATGGTTCAGACCTTAGATGAGTTTAAGGTCATGAAGTCTGATCGGTGGTTTTTACACAGTTATTTAGCATTGAATTTCGTTATCGTTTATTTTATTTGTCTAGTCTTATATGTCATTTTATCGCATTTTACGCTTTGGTTATGTGTTTGAGTATTTTCAGGGTCATAAGAATAAAACAGGATAAATCGGGGCAAAAGAAGTGCAAAAATCCGAATATGGGAGGCTACAGATGCATCAACACGGACCCCCGTGTTGATCAACACGGCCCGTGTCGAAAAGCCACTAGAAAACGCAAAAAAACCAAAGTCAGTGCATCAACACGGGCACCCGTGTTGATTAACACTGCCCGTGTTGATTAACACGGGCGCCCGCGTGAATCAACACTGCCCGTGTTGATTGACCTGGCAGCAAATATTTTTTTTCAAGAGATCAACACGGGCACCCGTGTTAATCAACACGGCCCGTGTTGATGGACGCGTGTGGAAACTTCACTTTTTGAGTTTTGGACCTTTTCTTTGTCATTAAGGGTACTTTGGACTTTGACTAAGACTTGGATTAGAGAAGAGACTATTAGAAGGAATTGGAGGTTAGGAAAAACTACTTTTGAAACCACGAAAGAAATATCACGGAGAGAAGAGAGCGACGAAGGAGAATTCGGAGACGGCGAGATTCAAGGGCGGCCACCATTGAAGATCAAAGTCATCGTTATTCTTTGTAATGTTTAACTCTTATTTGATATTTTCTTCTAATACTATGAGAGGCTAAACCCCCCAATGCTAGGGGGTGGTCCTGGTTTGATGATTCTTATGAATCTTGATTCTTGATTTCCTTAATGCATGTTTATCTATTTCAATTTAATTGTGTGGTGTTCTTATGATTATGTATCGGACAAATACATGTATACCTATGGCTAACAATTGGCAGGACTGTGATTGTTAGGGTTTCTACACAATTAGGTTATTAGGAGTCTCACCTAGGACTAGGAACTCTTTCTAATCACTTGAATTCTTGATATTTTTATGGTTAAAACCAAGAGTTATTTGAATGGACATTTGAATAAGGATTAGGGTTTTAATAGTTGTCTTCATTAAGGACTTAAGGAAGAACAATCTAGAGATAGGTAATTGATAGCTTTCATATGCAATGAGGAAATCTGAATCCAGATCATAGTTTTGTTAAATCAACCACTCACCCTAGCATCATTCTTATTATATTTCATCAGTCATCACTTGTTACAAGCGTAATTGAAAGTTTTAAAATCAACCAAACCATTGTTTTTGTTCAATTGAATTAAGAGCACGAATAAGTATTTACCACGCAGTCCTCGAGATCGATACTTAGGGAAACTCATTATAACTACATCGGTGAAAATAGTACACATGCTATTTTTCCGATCAAGTTTTTGGCGCCGTTGCCGGGGACTGCCAAAATACTGATATACTCTTAATTCGTTTGAAATTTTATTGCTCTACAATTAAAAATTTTCTATTCATTTGTTTATTTATTTTCTTGTACATTGTATTAGAACTAATATTGTGTCTAATATTTTTATGCGAGGTCAGACCTCAACAGAATATCTTTTTGACGCAGAAATAGAGAGAACCCTTCGCGCTCGGCGAAGAGGAGCAAAGCAAGCAAGACTGGCCGAGGAAGAAGATAGGAATTCAACACACTCCGGCTCAGAGTCAGAAGACGAACCAATGAATCCACCTCAAGAGAGATTGCTAGGGGATTATGGAGGGACAAATGCACCAGGGGGAAGATTGACCATTGTTAACCAACCCGTTAATGTTCCAAATTTTCAGCTCCACCCGAGCACCATCACGCAGTTGGAGAAGAGATCCTTTTCTGGAAGGGTTAATGAAGATGCTAACAAGCATTTGCAACGATTTCTGACTATGAGCACCACTCTAAAGATAGATGGGCATACTGAAGAACAGAAAAAGTTGCGAATGTTTGCGTTCACCTTGGCAGATGAAGCAGAGGAGTGGTTCTATTCTCTTCCAGCAGGTAGCATTACATCTTGGGAAGATATGGAAACAACATTCCTCAATGAGTATTTTCCAGCATCCGTGTTCATGAGGAAAAGATATGAGGTCTTGAATTTCAAGCAAAAGGAGGGTGAATCATTAGGAGTCTCTTTTAAGAGATTTAAAAGACTCTTGGTGGCATGCCCTACTCATAACCTGGATCAGACTGAGCAGATGCAGATGTTTGTGAATGGTCTGAGAATCAAAACGAAGCAACTCATTGACACAACAGCTAGTGGCTCATCCAACTTCTCAACAGCCACTAGTATCAAGAAGATTATCGAAGCTATAGCTGCAAATGAGCATCTGGAATTATATGACAAGGCTGCAAGCAAACCAGAGGGAGTGATTGATTTGAAGTTGGAAGTAAATAAACAACTCAAAATCGAAGAGGTGATAGCTGCAGAAGTGGAGAAAAAGCTTAAAGCTATGAACATGGGCACTCAACAGGTAGCACAGGTTAAAAATGTGGTTTGTGACATTTGTAGTGGACCGCACATGACTGCACAATGTCTTGCAACTCCGAAACAAATTGAGGAGATAAAATTCTTGAGGCAGAATAATCCATATTCTAACACCTATAACCCTGGGTGGAAGAATCATCCGAACTTTGCTTGGAAAGATCAGCAACAACAAGCTCCTCAGAAGGCAGAGTGGGAAGTGGCCTTTGAAAAGATGGCTGCCCACACTTCCCAATTCCAAGAAGAAACACGAAGCAATCACAGGAACACCACGGCTGCGATTAAAAATTTGGAGGTTCAAATGGGGCAAATTGTGCAACAAGTAGCAATGCAAGCACAAGGCAATCCGAAGAACCATGAGAATGTGAATGTCACAACGAGGGTGAAAATGTTTCAAAGAAAGAGAAGATGAGGTAAAAGTTGATGATGAACTTATAGAAGTGGATTTAGAAGTGAGAGAGAACAAGAGGAAAAAGGAAGAAGTGGCGCTACCTGTGAAGCCATCTGAAGAAAAGAGTAAACATGATTAGGCTTCCATATCCTCGCGAGTGCAAAGAAGGACGGAAAAGAAAGAGTTCGATAAATTTGTCAAATTGTTCAAGAAGCTAGAGATCAACATACCTTTATTTGAAGCACTCGAGAAAATGCCTTTGTACCAAAAATTCATGAAGGAGATCCTATCAAAAAAGAGGCCAACAGATGATGAACATGTACTCGTTGATGAGAAGTTGTGTGCACTCACACCCGAGAGAAAAATACCTGTCAAGCAGAAGGATCCTGGATCGGTGGCAATACCATGCACCATAAAAGATAGAACTTTCAAAAGGGTTCTAATTGATTCTGGCTCTAGTGTGAGTTTAATGCCATTATCAATTTTCAAGAGGCTTGGCATTGAAAAGATAAGTGGGAGTGAAACAAAATTAAAATTTGCTGATCACACCATCAAGAAGTCTTATGGGATAGCTGAAGATGTGTTGGTCGAGATTGAAAAATTTGTTTTTCCAGTGGAATTCCAGATCATGGACATACCTGAAGATGAAGAGACCCCGATCATTCTTGGTCGACCTTTTTTATTGACTAGCAAGTGCAATTTTGATATTGAGACAGGTCATCTAACTCTAAAATATTTTGAAGAGGAGATAACCATGAAGGTGTTTGAGGTCAAGGAACAAGGTGCATGTGAAAATAATAAATTTTCAGTTGGTATGGTCAAAATTGAGGGAGAGAGCAAAATTTCAAATTCACTCCCTGAAGAAGTCTCAGGCATAATCTCTCAAGTGGCATCAATTAAGATTCCCAAGTTCAGCCAAGAAGCCAAGCAGGGAAAGAAGAAGGTAGACAAAGGTGAGAAGATGAAAGTTGGAAGTAACGTGAATCACGCAGTGGCTCGTGCTCTTGAGGGGGTTGAATTTGGGGCTGCGGAAAGTACAAGCAACAAGGTGTGGAAGAGAAAGTACCCCCCGTAAGGGGATGACCCGTCGAGCCATGCGACGTTAAACGAAGCGCTACGTGGGAGGCAACCCACGTTTCTCATAACTTAGCTTTTCTTTTTGTTTTGTTCGCAGGTAATAAAAAGGGATCCTATCTTGCGAAAGCTAGGAGGTAGCAATTGGTACTGCATCACCCTTTGTGAGTCACTTCTCTCGAGCTTGGTCTGAAACATTGAGGTCAATGTTTAATTCAAGTTTGAGGGAGGTTTTATTGTTTTGTTTTATTGCTTTGTTTGATTTTTTGTTAAGTTGATGATAAATGTTGTGTAATAACACTAGTAGAAATTCTCCCAAATTTTCTGAATTTTGACCGAAAATTTTGTTTTGTTTTACACAAGAGCTTGTATTTCAATAAGGTCGGGATTGATATTGTGTGAGATGCAGGGATGATTGTTTTAAGGTAGGAAGTTCGGAATAATGTGACATTGATACGAGTCCAACGTGTTGATTCGTACTATAGTGCTTAAAGTCTGCGAAGTACTCCTTGAATAGTTTATCTATACAGTCTAGCATATTTTAGATTCACATGCAGGAATGATTGGTTGAGAATCAAATAAAAATGGCATTAAATGATGAAAAGACGGTAAAAGGCAACCGGCCCGCTAAGTTGGGTAGCCCTCACCAGGTTATTCAGCCCAAAGGGGGTTGATCCCCAAACGTCGTCCGGATAATAAATAACCACAAGGTTTGAAAATTTCATCTGTATTAGAAAGTGGCAAATGCTGCTCGTTTGGTGCCCAAATAAGTGAAGTTCTTGGCTAGTCATGTGCATGTGATGATTATCATAATTCTCAGTGCCTTAATCTGATTGTGCGAATGAAAGAGGAGGAAAAGCGGAAAGAGAATATTTAAGTGCGAAGCATAGTTGGAAGGTATTTTAGTGTCATGTGAATGCTGAGCGCACTACTTTCTAAGCAATGAGAACTGAACTCTTGCATATGAGTACCGATCTGCTTTAATGTTCATTAGTTCTGGTAATCGTCGCTTGAGGTCAAGCAACAGTTTAAGTTTGGGGGAATTTGATCGGTGGTTTTTACACAGTTATTTAGCATTGAATTTCGTTATCGTTTATTTTATTTGTCTAGTCTTATATGTCATTTTATCGCATTTTACGCTTTGGTTATGTGTTTGAGTATTTTCAGGGTCATAAGAATAAAACAGGATAAATCGGGGCAAAAGAAGTGCAAAAATCCGAATATGGGAGGCTACAGATGCATCAACACGGACCCCCGTGTTGATCAACACGGCCCGTGTCGAAAAGCCACTAGAAAACGCAAAAAAACCAAAGTCAGTGCATCAACACGGGCACCCGTGTTGATTAACACTGCCCGTGTTGATTAACACGGGCGCCCGCGTGAATCAACACTGCCCGTGTTGATTGACCTGGCAGCAAATATTTTTTTTCAAGAGATCAACACGGGCACCCGTGTTAATCAACACGGCCCGTGTTGATGGACGCGTGTGGAAACTTCACTTTTTGAGTTTTGGACCTTTTCTTTGTCATTAAGGGTACTTTGGACTTTGACTAAGACTTGGATTAGAGAAGAGACTATTAGAAGGAATTGGAGGTTAGGAAAAATGACTTTTGAAACCACGAAAGAAATATCACGGAGAGAAGAGAGCGACGAAGGAGAATTCGGAGACGGCGAGATTCAAGGGCGGCCACCATTGAAGATCAAAGTCATCGTTATTCTTTGTAATGTTTAACTCTTATTTGATATTTTCTTCTAATACTATGAGAGGCTAAACCCCCCAATGCTAGGGGGTGGTCCTGGTTTGATGATTGTTATGAATCCTGATTCTTGATTTCCTTAATGCATGTTTATCTATTTCAATTTAATTGTGTGGTGTTCTTATGATTATGTATCGGACAAATACATGTATACCTATGGCTAACAATTGGCAGGACTGTGATTGTTAGGGTTTCTACACAATTAGGTTATTAGGAGTCTCACCTAGGACTAGGAACTCTTTCTAATCACTTGAATTCTTGATATTTTTATGGTTAAAACCAAGAGTTATTTGAATGGACATTTGAATAAGGATTAGGGTTTTAATAGTTGTCTTCATTAAGGACTTAAGGAAGAACAATCTAGAGATAGGTAATTGATAGCTTTCATATGCAATGAGGAAATCTGAATCCAGATCATAGTTTTGTTAAATCAACCACTCACCCTAGCATCATTCTTATTATATTTCATCAGTCATCACTTGTTACAAGCGTAATTGAAAGTTTTAAAATCAACCAAACCATTGTTTTTGTTCAATTGAATTAAGAGCACGAATAAGTATTTACCACGCAGTCCTCGAGATCGATACTTAGGGAAACTCATTATAACTACATCGGTGAAAATAGTACACATGCTATTTTTCCGATCAAAGTCCCACTCCATAATCATTTTGCAACAAGGGGACGATAAATCCATGGACGAATACCTAAGTATGTTTTTCCAATAATGTTCCCTGCTTGGGTTTTCGCTTGTGGTTATGTACTTATTTTTTAATCAATTTTCGTCTACATAAAAGATGTCCAAAATCGACTTAAATGAGAGGAAGGTGCAACTGGCCAAAAGGAAAGTTGAATGCTTAGGATTAGATAATCCTCGAAGTCGTCCACATGGCTTACTAATCAAGAATGCCAAGCAACAACTTGAAGGAAAAATGCCTCTTGAAACACAAACCCATAAAGCCTAGAGGCAAGGGGCTGACTCTTACCCTGCCCCCAATGGTAAGAAGGTTCAGAACAATGTTCTAGAGCATCTTCTGATTGAGCGTGCTAATAAGAAAAATGATATTGAAAACGAGTTGAGGACGAAACTCACATGCTATCAAGGTGATATGGCCAAAGGGCTTAGAAAACCTTGACAAACAAGTTATATGAAACATAAGACAAGGACATGTCATAAAAGTAAAGTCTACAATCATCTTGAGATTAGGCCTTCGTCTATGCATTAGTCGAATTATTTCTAAAATAAGCTATACATCATAAAGGGGGATGACACATCCGATAAACAAGCAATCAATTTTATTAAAAGACAACTATGAAGTTCTTACGACGAAGTGATGCATATATGATAGGCGATGCATCGCTCTCATATACCCCTTACAAATATACCAATGCTAGAGATATTTTAGATTAGATCCCAAAATTGTCAATTTGAAGAAAAATAGTGAGAAAAAAGAAAGATTTTATGTGTCACAATTAGGGATGGCAAAAACCGTACCGTGGATACCGCGGATAAAACCCGTCAGATATGGATATGATGGTTTAATAGGTATCCACGGGTAAAATAAACTGATATTTAATTACCCGATTATTTACGGATACGGATATGGATTTGATGGTACCCGATCGTGGATATCCATATCCGTTAATAATTAGAAAATATACTTAAACGTTAATTTGTTTGATTAAAATTATTATTGTTATTTTCTTAAATACAATATTATTATTACTATTATTATTATTATTTGATAAAAGAAGAAATAAAATGAAAGTGATTTATTTTTATTAATGTTTATAATTTGTTAACTTTGAATATTTTTTTTTTTTAAAAATATTAAAAATAATTATTTAAATATATATATATATATTTTTAAAATATATTTAAATAATAGGATCCATGGATACCGTTAGTCTCATGGATATCTCAAATTTCACGGATATCCATCTAACGGTACCGGATATGGGAGAACAGATATCATATTTATTAAATGTGGCGGGTAACAAAAGACTACTACCCTGGGTACCCGTTGCCATCCCTAGTCACAATCCTTGTTCGAATGGTTCAAAACTTCAAATAGTAAGACTCTACTTCCTCTGGCGCGAGTTATCTTCATTCACATCCACTCTCATCTTCTCCACCACCGCGCTAGGGCCAACAAAATGCAGCAAACCTTCCATTAATCTCTCAAATCACAAATCCCCATTTCAACTCCAACAATGTCCACATCAAAAACAATCTCAGAAGCATTGAATCTCATCGACACAAAGAAACGAAATCTCAAAAAAGCCTTCGAAAATCTCCAACCCCACTGCTCCTCCCTTCCCCTTTCATGGCTCGAACTCGATTCCCACTTCACCTCTCTCCAACACTCCCTCACTCACCGCTTCCACATCCTCCAATCACTCGAACAGTCACATTCTCAATCCCAATCAAAAACCCTAACTAACTACCCTAACCCTAACAACCGAACATCGAAACACGCTTACGGCATTTCGTCGAATCAGAACAAATTGAATATCATCTGTGAGAAGATGGATGGTAAAGGGTTAATGAATTACATTACTGATCATTTCAAGGATAAAGTTAGGGTTCAGGAGGAATTGCTCGAAGCGTTTCGGTATGCTCCGGACGCAGGGCAGTTGGTTCTGCAAATGCTGGAAGGGTTTCATTTGTTGAAATTGAATGGTGATTGTAATGATTGGAGATTGAGGAGGATGGGGAGGGTTTGTGTTATGTTGTTGAGGCTTCTGAGTGTTGCTGGTGTGAATGTGAGTTATAAGGCTAGGGAGAAAGCGTTGAAGGTGGCGCGTGATTGGAAAGGGAGTTTGATGAGTGATTGTGGGAATATTTTGAAGGCGTTGGGGTTTTTCTATTTGGTTTATGCGTTTGGTATTGTTTCGGAGTTCGGCGTGGAGGAGATTGTTGAAATTTCTGCTGTGGCTGCAGTTAATGTCGAGTTCATGCAGCTTTGTCGTGATGTTGGTTTGACAGATAGGGTTCCTGGTAAGGCTGTTGAGTTTTTCTGAAGAGTTGGTGTTTGATTGTTAGAATAACATGATAGAAACCAGTACCATAAATACAGACTAATAGCTATGAAACACAGACTCTAATACGGACAATGAGGCACGGCACAGACACTCCGATAATGTCAAAAAATATAGGACACCGACAACACCGCTAGGTATAAGAGAGTATTTGTGCCTCATTTGTTATACATTATTCTAATCAAAATTAATGTCTTTAATTCTTTATTGATAACATTGATTCAATACATTCAATACATGTTTAACTTTTTAGATATGAGATTTGTCCAAAAAAATGTATAAAGGTGTGTGAAACAAAGAAAAACAAATTTTTGTTTGAAATACTTGTTGTCTGACATATGTGGTATGAGTGTCAAACGGGTTTCGGACACCAATTAAGAGTGTTCAAGCAAAGAAAAAAAAAACATTTTAAGGTATAGTTGTCTGACTTTTCCTACACTTGTTTGACTTTTTCGACTGTGTCATACGAGTATCATACAAGTGTCGGACACCGCGATACACCTACTCCTAGAGATGTCCGTGCCTCATAGATTAATAGTAATAACTGAATTTTATTTATGGCAGAATATGTTTACAACAAACATGTAATTACTAACATTATAGAGAATACATATGCTCATATAAACTAATCCAAGAAATTCGAGTCTTGGTCTCTCCTCTAAGAATTAGAGAGTTTGGTCTCTCCTCCAAGATTTAGAGAGTTTGGTCTCTCCCAACCAAAACCAATCAAAAACTATACCACAATCTGTTCCTCCTATCCTTTCCCTATTTATTCCTAAAATTAAATAATATAACATTATAACACCATAATAACTTGTCATAACTGCCCGTAACTGTAAGTCTAACATAACACTTGTGTGCGGGCTTGTGTTAGAATAGGAATTAGGTTGTAGTGGGTGTGTGTTAGAATAAGAATTAGGATGTAGTGTGTGATTGGGGGCTGGGACCTCCTATTAGGAAGGTTTACAGTAGGAGGGAAAACAGGTGACACTGACAATGGCCCTGTGTAACTAACTGATTGCAGTGTAACTAACTAGTAAAAACGCTAACTGATGGCAGATAGTGAGTCATTGATGTAAGGTGTGTGTTGTGTAAGGTTTTCTATATGAAGGAGACATAAGGTTAGTAGAAAGTATCAATTAGAATCATTCTTGTGGAGGATCTAGGTCTCTCAACAAATAGTGTTATTGGCCAAAATCCTGCCATACAGACTGCTTTATGGCACCGTCATAGCAGATTATAGCGGAAAAACAAGCAATATTGGTCAATATTATATAGGCCAATATTTACCATTGAGGCTAACCCAAAATCCGCCCTTGATATCCACCATAGCATGGTGGATATTCGATAACACTGCTCTCAGATACCAAAGTTTCTGTTGCATACAAATAGATTTAATAAAGATTTTAATTTTCTATTCATACTTGAGATAGAACCTACCAGTGTGTTCAAGTAAGGTATTGACAATAGATTGCACAAATGTTCATTTGGCCTACTCAACCAACTTCAAAATCAAACACACCCATAGTTTTATAAGAAAAAGGGGCATAAACTGGAGTGTAAGTTAGTTTTACACAGGTATTCAATGAGAGCCCTTGATTTTGCTTTTTCGTAGTGGTTATCTAAATATTAAGTTGCAAGAGTAGGGTGTCATAATGATGGATTCTCATTGCGTTTGTCGTCTTTAGTAATGTTGAAGTGTGTAACTGTATGTGACTATAACATATCATAGCTTAGTAGCTACTAGCTTATCAGACATGTTTTTGATGCCAACACTTACAGTACTTTTGCAACATTACGGATATTCGTTATAGAGGGTCTTACCAAAGGATTATTTTCTATTGGGTTGGACATGCACAACACACTTGTCCAATACTTCAATAAGGCACATTACTTGGAAGAAATAACTTGTATAAATAAATTTCCTTTTGTTTTCAGTTATCTAACATAAGAATCACCCTATAAATTGAATATAATATATAAAAAAATTGAGATCTGAAATGATAAGAAAGATATCATGTAAACATCATTTAAGAATGTCACTACATTCTCTATTTATCCTTGTTCTCGCGCGAGTTTTCACCATATACCATACATGGATTGTCAATAAGAACCAAGAGAGAGTGCAAAGCCAAGAGTAATTAAAGGGTATATGAATTAGCATAGTATACCAAATTAAACCCTGTGTAACTTGTATTTTCAAAATTGAGTGGTTTTTATTGGGTTGAAAACATAGAGGTGGCTAACCAGCTTATCAAAATACTAATACACACATGAAGAGTTACTAGACTACTATGCAAGTAATAAGTAAAAATAATTAATTTGAGTTGATTTGTGATATTGTGTCAGTTTTGTTTATCTCTAATGGTATATGGAAGCGCACATGCCCTATTTCTAATTTTACTTTCAACTATTTTTATTGGTTACACGATGTTTTTCTGTGGTTTGCAGAGATTGTTCAGAAACTTGTTGGTAGGGGCAAATATGTTCTGGCTGTCAAGTATGTTTTTGAGTTTAATCTTGCCAATAAGATTCCACCAGTTCCTATTTTGAAAGCATGCGTGGATGCATCTAAGAAACTTGCTACAAGACTTTCTCAGGAAGGAAGGCCATGGGTAAGTGTCACCTTAATTTATAACATAATGTATGGTTCCACATCCTATATTCATTAGGTATTTTTGCAGATAGAAATTACTGATAGACAAATGCATGTACTGAAAACCGTAATTGAGATTATTGAGAACTATAAGCTTGAATCTGAATATCCACGAGCTAGCCTTGAGAAACGTATAGAGCAGTTGAAGGGGAAGGGTGCAAATATGAAAAGCAAATCAGTAGCTTCTATTCTAACTAGACATAGACTACAACGACGGAAACGAAAGAGAAGAATAAAGCAGCAGCAGCAAAATGGGATCAAGCTTCCCCGAATATCCACTTCAGTTGGTCCCTATGAAGCAGACTTCAACACGGACACCGCGACACGACACAAACCATCGGTCAAGCCCTCGGGTTGGTCCAGAAGCTTTCCTCATGAATGCCAGTAAATAACAATTCAACAATATGCCAGTACGAACAACCTCTTGTCAAGCCCTCGGGTTTGTTTCCGAACCATCTAAATCCACACACGAGCTCACCAGCCACTCCGCTTGGCTTGGTTGCCTCTACTCCAACCATACCTTCTTACATGGGTCCTTCAGCTGGTCCAAGCGGAAACCCCAACCCAGGTGGTTCTCATCTAAACTCATCAGAGCCACATGGGCCTTCTACTTACAATGATGGTACTAATAACTTTACTTACGGTGGTAATAATCTGCGACATCATTACCAAACACTTTACTATCCTCAGTAGATCAATAACTTCCTTCTCTTGACAGTACTAAACTCACAAGCTGGTATTCTAGCATCTCCCAGATTTTGCATCTTGATTGTTTGGTTTTAAAGTGTAGTTTGCTACTTTACTTCATTGACCATGGTTTTAGAACAGAAATTAGATTCAGTAATTGAGAATCGTGAAGGATTACTTAGTTTCACAATTTTAATTACTTGAAATGTTTTGTATATATAGAATTACTTTTAGAGGTTAATTATAATCTTTCCTCTCCCTTCGCCCATACCACAAACTTCAACCTTTGTTGTTTTCGCATAGCAATGGAGCATTGTCTGATTGACTGAGCTGACTACATGGACCTATCAACTTTTTTTCTTCAGAATATAAATTGAAGTCTGTTTTCAAGGTTTCCTTTAATGTCCTCTTATTCGTCTGCCTATTTTACATGTTTTTTACTTTGTTCCATTTGATAAAATATTAACAAAATTTATGCTGGCTAATTAATTGCCTTATGCAACTATCCTTTTCTATCCAAGCATGGGTAAATTTATAACTGGCAAATAAAGTTTTCATTATCATTCTCTGTCCAAAAACTTAAAGGAAGTCCATGTACAAACTCAGTGCAAATTTTACGTCATCCGCGGACAAATGTTTGCATTAAGTTATTTTACTCAATTTACATATTAAGCTAAATCTCTCCTTTTAATGTCAAATGCTTTAACCCAACAACATTATGCTTGTGCATTCCTGAAAGTCTGCAACTAACATCAGGCTTTGAGAGTTGTGTTGATTGTTGTCATCCCTGTAAATTACGTGCTATTCTAATGGGAAGGATAAGGAGTAACCGTTCTTTTATTATATCTTTCTCATCGCTGGTTTCTAACAGGAATGATATGCAGTGCAGTTTCTCATCGCTGGTTTCTCCGTTTCAACCATTTTCAATTGTCTAGTTTAAAATTAAAGTCAATCTGTTGGAAGTAATTTTTGGTTTTTACATGAGACCTTCACAGAAAAAATTAGTGTTTTTGAATATATCACCAAATACAGTTGCATTGTCTTTCTAGTATTATTGAATTTATTCATAGTCTTTATGATGATGAAGGCTGCTTGTTATGGATTATAGCTTGCACTGTATTATGTTTGCCATCCGTACACATGGATTATGACTCATGATCTAACCAACAGTTGAGCTGCTGGTTTAAAATACACTAATCTTTACTAATTGCCAATGTGTACCAGAAGAACTAATTCAATTTGAGTAATTTGAAGCTTTTGTAGAGGTATATGAACTGATTTTAGACGTTATCAATCTAAGCTTTTGTCCAAAACAGTTGAGGTCTCATTTTTATGTTGAAAGCATACCAAATTGTGACATGTTTTAGGTTCCCATCAATCACACATTAATTAACCATGGGGTCAAACCCTTTGATTTTGAGTCCAGGGGGAAGTGGCGTGAAAACGTCAAGATATTAGCTTTTGACCTCTCTGATTCTGGCTACGTTTCGTGTCATTTAAGCAGCTGAAGCCAGGAAAAAAAGAGGAACATCAATGATAGAAAATAGAGAAAATTTCCCCTATCAAGGGTGATAGTAGCAATAACTTAAATGATTATCTATTTGGCACTTAAATTTTATGTGAATAATGCTACTAGTTCTGTGTAATTCAAGTTGATTGTGTTAGTCCTATGGTGAAGCTATGATCATTTATGAAGCTTCTATATTCATTTTTATGAGCTGCAAGTAACAAGTTTCTAGTTAACTTCCTCTAGTTTTTCTTTTAGTTTAGTTTAGACTAGACTTGTGATTGAAAATAGTAACATAAATTTTAAGGTATTAGAGAAATTAGAAACTATTCTACCTAAGAAGTGATATTCTACCTATGAAAGGATGTGTCTGTATTACATGTTGCTGTTGTACATATTGAAATTTATTCTAGTTGTGCCTCTATCCTTTTTATAGCCCTGATTTTGATGGTTTCTGAAAATGTAACATGTAAGAGACTTTGTTATATGCGTGGAAATGTTTACTCAGTTGATTGAATGTTGAGACGTATACTCAGTGTGTTCCTATAAAATGGGTCATGAAAGACTGGCCAGCTTTCTTGGTTTTTGCTAGTGACTGCTGAGAATTTTATTAGAACAAAATAGACAATTCATCTTAAAATGCTGAAGGAAACAGGAACTACTTTTTACTAGCCCATAAAATCAGGAGTGAATTGTTTTATAGTTTAATGTTGCTGTTATATTCTTGTTTGATGTAGATAAATTATGTAATTCGTACTTCACAAAATTACAAGTTTCTTTTACCAACTCATAAAGCTAGGAAAAATTAAAAGAAATTATTAATCAATAAGTATTGAAAATAACAGTTGTAGTATTGAAATTATTAATGTGTAAATGATATGTAATAATTTGCGATAATTTAATTGTCTATAAGGGGTTTCTTTCACTGGAACTATTTATACTCATTTTTTTAAAAAATACAAATAAGAAATTACACCAAACATATAGGAGAATATATTATGTAAATTCTACATTCTTAGTTTTACAACCTGAAGCAAACACTCTCCCTCAAAATATATTGCATTGGACCGAACCTTTAATTAAGCAAATGGTTAAAGATCCATTTATCTACATGAAATTTCTTTTCCCACCTTTATGCCTTTCACACACCCTTGTTGAAACCCCAAAAATATTTTTAAAGTTCGGATATGCATTTTTAAATACACTTATTTTTCATTTTACTTAATTTTAGTTCTAAGACGTGTCTCCAAATTTATATTTGATAATGCTTCGAAGATATATATTTTCGAAACTATATTTGATACTTCAAATGAAAAACAGAACTAGAGACAACATGGAAAAATTTATAATTGATAATCATAACAACTTGATATTAAATTAAAACACACATTACATAGATAATTGATAATTGGAAAATTAACATTACACATTGTTATAAACGGGTAGTTCTATATATTGTAACATGTTGATAATATCTTCAATGAATCTTACAGTCTTTGCATCCACTTAAATCAGACTCTGTTTTATATCAACAAAAAGTAATTCACATGACATCTAAATCTGCATTCGTTTTCAATTTGAAGTTGGTGAACTGCATCTTTCTGATGTTGTCAAACGAGGATTAATGATACTCGAGTTTAATAATGTGTCAATTTTTTAGATATCGCTAGAGTGTATTCAATTGGTTATCGGATCGACGAGTTATGTCCTCACATATCCTAAACCAAGTGTCGATTTCTCTAAAGTATTGATATTGGGTATTTTGTAGAAAAGAATGGTATGAGAGACACCCTATTTATATAAGACTTGGATCATTGTGGGTCTTAGAAACCTTATCATGTCATCAGAGCACTTTTCTAGGATTCATATTTGGATAAACCTTATTATTTTACGAAAAAGATTTATTCGGATATGCACATCCGAAAAGTTCTCTAGATTTTTCTTTTTTAATTAAAATGAGATTTATCAGAATATGCATATATGAAATAAACCATGAATCGGAACCATATAACTGACAAATTCAGAGATACATCTCCGAAACATATAGCAAATGAACTCAGAGATGTATCTCTGAACTGAACGTATATTTTTCACCTCAACAACAAGATTAATGCAAGCTATGAAAGATGAAATGTGTAAAATTAACCTTAAGTTGCAGCTTTGTTTGCTCTCTTTGATGTAATAAAACACAAGAATGATGATTTGGAGTAAAAAAGTTGATTGAGAATGAAAGTTTTGTTAAGGAATTTGGGTTATAGAGGATGAATAAAGTATGCAAGAGATGGTCATGCAAAGTTGTGATATAATTTAATTTTTCTCTTAACAATTTTGGAGATGCATCTCCGAAAATTTTACTAAATGATTAAACGATAATTCTCATTGAAAAACGTTTGAAAAATTGGTTAATGAGTATTTTCGGAGATGCATCTTCGAATACACCGCATAAATATTCGAAAGTACATCTCCAAACTAAATTTTGGTAAAAATGCTTTATGATGCGTTTGAGGACGCATCTCTAGAAATTTCTAAAAATATTTTTGAGTTTTCATAAGTGTAATTCAGACCACATAAGTGAGAAAAGATACTACCTTATTTACATTTGGACTGCCTAATATTAAAGTGAAGAGAATTTCTTAATTCACCTCATGCTTTTCTTAGGCATCATGTGAAATTTCAAAAATACCCCTAAAAATTCGAAATATACTTCTAGTACGCACCATATTTAAATAACATTTATAAAAAACCAAAAATGCACTTCTGGTACAAATCAAAAATACATTTATGGTTTCTAATAAAAGCAAATTTGTTTCCATAACAATAAAAAGTGCATGAACCACTTGGGGTGCATAAATTTTCTAATGAAAACCAGAAATGTGTTTCTGGTTTGTACCGGAAGTACATTTTGTTGGAAATCCACCATAATCTATGATGAATTTCTACTAATCTTGATGAACAAGATTGATATTACCACACAATAACAATGAGCAATTAAAGAAAGAAAAAAAAGAGAATAAGAAGGAAATATTTTCTGTAGAGTTTCTCTCTGCCCACAAACTGTGGAAAACTTTCTATTCACTTGCAAGTGCAAATACTGTGAATGAATTCTTGATTACAAAAATAAGGGTTACTCCCTCTATTTATAGATTTAGGTTAGCTTGATCCCTAAGCTAAAGCCCAAAACTATAAAAGCCCAAAATATCTATTTGGAACTAAATCAAATTTATTCTATTCTAGACTTAAATCAAATCTAAAACAAATCTAATCTGTATTGAATCTGAACAACCTGCTTCAAACCACAAGCTCTTCGACTGAGCAGCCTCCCTTCAACACACACACACTATTTCGACACAATTGAATTACAATTTAACACACATCCTAATTCATTGTGTCTAAACTATCTACATTCATCATTGCGCTTAGTCTTCGAAATACTTCGACATGCACACCCTTTGTCATGATATTTGCAATCTGATTCTCAATTTTGTAGTGTTCCAAGTTCATCTTCCCATCAACTACCTGCTCTCGAAGATAGTGGAACCTCATTTCGATGTGCTTGCTTCGACCATGAGCTTTTGGATTCTTTGCCAGGTTGATAGCTGACATGTTGTCGATCTTTATGGTAATTGCTCCACGATCTTTACTTGTGATTTCTTCGACCAGGTTCCCCATCCAAGTTGCTTGACAAGCACAAAAAGAAGCAGCTATGTATTCTGATTCGTATGATGATAATGTCACAACTGGTTCCTTTCTCAAACTCCAAGCAACAGGCGCACCCCCTAACATAAACACATATCCTGTTGTGAATTTTCGATTCTCAGCATCACTACACCAGCTCGAATTTGTGTACCCTACTAACTTGCATTATTTTCCTTTATCAACTGCTGGAAATAAAATTCCATAGTCAAGAGTTCCTTTCAAATACCTCAATATCCTCTTTGATGATGCTAGGTGTGATACCTTTGACTTCTGCATGAATCTACTCACCATACCCACACTGTATGCTAAGTCAGGTCTCGTATGAAAAAGGTATCTTAAGGAACCAATAAGTCTTCTATATTGGTTTGGGTCGACATCATCTTCTTCCAAGTCTTTCAACGGTTGCAGTATTGGTTCTGCAGGTGTTGAAGTCGAATTACATTCTTCCATCTCAAATCTCTTGAGAATTTCTCCTGCATATCTTCTTTGATGCATCATCAAACATCTACTAGTCTTGTAGAATTCGATGCCAATGAAATGTGAAATATCACCCAGATCAAACATTTCAAATTCCTTGATGAGATCAGCTTTGAAGTCTTCGATCTCCTTCTTGTAGCTACCTGTTATCAACAAGTCATCCACATAGAGACATAGTATAAGCAATTCACTATTGCTTCTTCTTACATATACTCCATGTTCACTTGTGCACTTCACAAATTCCTTCTCCCTTAGAAAACTATCAATCTTCTTTTCCAAGCTCTTGGAGCTTGTTTCAATCCATCTGGCTTTTGAAGCCTATACACCTTTCTCTCCTCGTTATGTTTCACAAACCCAACTGGTTGTTTGACATACACTTATTCGCCTAAGGGTCCATTCAGAATGCACACTTCACGTCCATCGACATATGTGCCAAATGTTTATTTCTAAGCCAACAACCAACCTAATTGTTTCAATCCTAGCCACGAGTGGAAAAACCTCATCGAAGTAAAATCCTTCTTTATGAAGAAATCCTTTCGCCACTAGCCTAGCTTTGTGTCCGATTACTTCCCTTTAGGATTCATCTTCACTTTGTATACCCACTTGAAATCAATTTCCTTATTTCCTTGAGGTCATTCGACAAGTGACCAAGTGTTGTTGTCTTCGATGGAATTCACTTCTTCGTTCATCGCTTTCACCCACTTCGAATCTTCAATGCTTCAGATACATTGATAGGTTTGATATCTGCATAGAAAGCATAATGTACCAGCTCTCCTTCATTATCAACTGCATCATATGATGTAACAACATAATCTTGCAGGCACGTGTCTTGTTATTTGAGGTCTATTTGTACTTGTACTTAGTTAATCTATAACTGCTGGTTCCTCTTGTCGAACTTCTCTTCTGACTTGAGTTTTTGGTTCTTCAAGTAAAATTCTCATTTAATCTTTCTTGACATTTTGAGCTCAATCCCATTCTTGCAGCTCATCTATGATCACGTCCCTACTGATCACAATCTGCTTGTTCACTGGGTCGAATAACTTGTAACCTCCTGTCGTATGATATCCTACTAGAATCATTTGACTCGACTTGCCATCAAGTTTTCTTCTCAATTGGTTTGGCACATGTCTATGTGCAATAGATCCAGATGACTCAAGCTAGGTTTCACTCCAGACCAACATTCTTCTCGAGTAATCCCTTCTAGCTTTTTCATTGGACATCTGTCTAGAATATACGTTGCAGTAGACACAGCTTCACACCAAAACTCTTTAGGTAAATTCTGGCCTTTCAACATACTCCCTCCGTCCCAAAATATAAGAGAAAAAAAATAAAAAAACACACTTATTAAGAAAAGTAAAACCATAATCATTTGACTTGTGATTTTGTCGAAATAAAATGCATTGGAAGATGTAAAAATAATTCTAATTGGTTGTTGGTTATAGAAAAGATGAGAGAGAATGTAAATTAAATGCATTTTACATTTAATTTTACTTTTAAAAAGATGAAAGTGATTTTTTTCTCTTATATTTTGGGACAAGAAAAATGCATTTTTTCTCTTATAATTTGGGACAGAGGGAGTAATTCGAACCATATTAATGATAGTTCGATTCTTCCTTTATGCAGTCTCATTCTACTGTGGAGTTTAGGGTGGCACCACCTCATGCATAATCTCTTCTTTTTCACATAACATGTCGAAGTCTTTCGACACATACTCTCCACCACTATCAGTTCACAAAACTTTGAGCTTTTGACCACTTTGTCTTTCAACCATAGACTTAAACTTGGCAAATACCTCGATCACTTCACTTTTCTTCTTGATCAGGTAAGTCCATAGTTGTAGACTAAAATCATCTATGAATGTGACAAATTATTTACTAACTCCAAACAAATCCACTTGGATTGGTCCATATACATCAGAGTATATGACTTCGAGAACAACCTTCAACTTACTTCATGCATCCTTGCTGAAGCTATTCTTGTGTTGTTTCGCTTGCACACATTTTTCACACACTTTGTTTGGAATGTCAATTTCTAGAAATCTTGAAACCATATTCTTTTTTTTCAAGTCTCTGATGTCTCTGAAGTTGAGATGGACTAGTCGATAGTGCCATATCCATTTGACTCTGCTAGCTACAGTCGAAAGGCACTTGTGCTCCATCACATTTAGTTCGATTGAAGATTCTATTTTGGGACATGGGAGCCTTCAAGATTAATCTTACATTCTCTTCGGCGACTCTCCTTATCTTGTCTTTGACATTCACCTTGTAATTCTTTTCGACCAACTGCCCTATACTAAGCAAGTTTCTCTTAATGCCTGGAATGTATAACACATTCGAAATCACTGACCTTTTTCCATCTTTCCTCATGATCATAAATTATCTAATACCTTCACTTCTAGTATTTTCATTTGAAAATTTCACCATGTTCTTCATTGAGGATTTAGATTGACAAACCAATCTTTTCTTCCGCATATATGATGAACATCCCGAATCCAAGTACCATTGATCCTTGAATTTTCTTCATCTCTTATTGTGACCATCAACATCATCTCTTCCTCTTCATAACTTTGCATCACTTTGTTTTGCCTTTCACTTCTCTGGAAAATCACTTGAATAGTGACCACACTTCTGACAATTATAACATTGAATGTGACTCTTGTCGACTTTCGACCACCACCTCTTCCTCTATTTGCAACACCACCTCTTTGGTTACCTTGGTATGGTCTTCTAACTTAACGTATTTCTTTCGTTTTGGTTTCCTCTGCCAATTGAATTGCTGTAACCTCCTCTACCTCTACCGAACCACTCTCCTTTGCCTTTCTTGTCTTGATCCTACAGAGCAACATCATTCTTTGGTTTGCCTGCAACTCTTTCATTCATCCTTTATTCATAAGATTCAATCGTCCCTTGAAGCTCTTCCTTTGTTAATTTCAATAGATCTTTTCCCTCTTATATAGCCACCACAACATGGTCGAACTTAGGAGTCAAAGATCTCAAAATCTTGGAAACAACAACTCTTGTTGTTAATGTTTCTTCACATGTCTTGATTTGATTCACTAGTTTTGTAACCCTAGTGAAGAAATAAAATATACTTTCACTATCTTCCATCTGAAGTAATTCATACGTTCTCTTGTAAGTTTGTAACCTCACCTCTTTCACCTTTTCAGCGCCTCCAAATGATTTCTCAAAAATCTCCCAAGCTTCTTTTGCAGATTCTGAATCACTAACCTTTTCGAAGTTGTCTGGACTCAAATATTGATGAATTATAAAGAGAGATTTATAACTCTTCTTCTCTGATTTTGTATGTTCATTCTTTTATTCTTCTATAGAGTCTTCTTCAAGCTATTTTACTCCATCCTTTACAAGATCCCACAAACCTTGACAATAGAATAAAACTTTCATCTGCTTGCACCAATTCTCATAGTTGTCTACTTTCAGAATTGGAAGACTTCTTGGATAATTCACATTCTCATAGCTCGCTGCCATCGTGAATTCTTCTTCCACGATCGTTCCTGATTGTTCCTTGTAACACCCCTTTTTAATAACCCCAAATACATAAGCATATAATCAGAGTTAAATAACATGCATATACAGAAAGGGCGTCAATTGACGTTTCCAGAAACTAAAAGCTTTCTAAAACCAACAAAACAAACATGTCAATTAATAATACACTTGGTCGTAGGAATAACACTTATTCAAAATTATAATTCATTTAGAATATGCATTACACAACGAAATTAACAAATAAATCATGTATTAGCAATGATTACATCCCATACTATAATCATTATTTTCACGAATAAAACAAATCTAAGCATGACATGCAAGTTATCAATTAGGCATTAAAGCCATCCAAAATAAGAGAACATAACAATACGTTTGAAGAATCAAACACGAGTCGAACAACTATCCCACCCAAGTGTTACATGACAGAGCATTTGACATAACTACCTAGTCAAAACACAAAAACCAACAAGCTAAGCTTCCCTCGTGCAAAGCGCCACTACCGCTACCTGAGCGATGTCGCATAGAACATCATTCCAATAGAAGGGTGAGAATTCATATCATTATGAAAAGCATAATAAGGAACAATGAATAAACAACATTCAAAGGAATTTATCACACCTTGCATAAATCAATGTAAATAGTATTATCACCTATATTTCTCCTATTCAAGTATGCAACAAAGCTATATGGATTTAATTATCAAAACATCCAATACCATTTATCACAAAATATGCACCATATCATCTAATAAGCACATATTCACGATATCACCAAAATCCACATATATGCACATTCATCAAAACATATCCATATCATCATATCACATAAATCACACATCAACAACCACCCACACCGACACGTGCGACTCAAGTGTAACTCAATGCAATATGCATGTGGATCCCAAACCTATTATCATTTTCGGCAAGCCGATTGTCCAACTCTAAGAACTAGATAACCACCCTAAATCTCCACTCGGCGTTAAGCTTTAAAAAACCCATTCGGCGTTAGGTTTGGGATAAGAAAATAATCTCCAAGAAATTATCCAACATTGCCTCTTCTCCAAGACTTCATGCTAGTGTAGTGTGCAACAACCACAAGACTCGTGCACTTAAGACGATCGCAACCCCTTAATCATACAAGAGCATATACTTCAATAATTACACAACTACCACATAACATGAATTCAATCCCAAACAATGCATCACATAGCATTCACCATCACATTCACAACAAAATAACACATATAGAATATACAAACTCATGTTATTCAAGTTTCATCAATGTATAACACATTTTCACAAATGCACGATATTACACAATCACATTCATATTCAATCACTAAGATTCACTCCTTTCGGCTACCTACAAAAACAATTCCAAATTACAATATTGATATCCAAACGAATAAAGCATAATACACATATTCAACTTATGTCATATTACACAATTCTTACCAAATCAAAATAAGACATCTAAACGCCAAATAATCCAATCCAATCATATGGATGATTTACTAGTTTCATATTGATTCAAATGGAAAGTGAAAAGAAGTTATGTTTCAAAAGATAACCGATTCCTAATCATGCCAAAATATGCCAAAAAGTAGCTGAAAACACTCGATTCGCCACCCTTGTTGCGCCAAAACGAACGGTTTTGCAGAAAACAACTTCAATGCAATCCAAATGTGAAAATTGACATGATACAAGGTTCAATGCCACAACTAAACACTAGATTTAAGTATGCAACATCAACCTAATGTATTTTCCTTATGGTTACTAACTTAACATATTCATTTTTATGGTTTGCACATTTAAATTGGGGATTTTCATACAAACCCTACTCTTCAATTCTAGATTCAAACACATAGAAAACCTATCATGTTCATATACCCATTGACCCAATCATACTATCCCATAATAATAAGGATCCCCCCTTACCTCTTGATGAAACCCTTGTTTTTCAAGCTCTAACTCTTTCTTCCTCTTTTTTTTTCCTTCTCTTTCTCTTGTCTTTCTCTTCTCTTTCTCTTGTTTTCTTTCAAGTGAATGTGATAACTCTCTTTTCTTTCCTTTCCTCCCTTTACTAAATTAATTCATATTGGGCTTAAATTAATTAACACCCCCACATTTCTCATACTACCAATAATTAGGCCAAATAGATATTTCCTCTTAATAATAATATTAGCCCAATTAATCCAAAACACACAAATACACATATAATTAAATAATTAAATAATTATCATGCTATATAATAATTAAATAACTAATTAATTAATAAAACACCAAATAATTAATAAAATACCAAACAAAATAATAAAATAAAATAGCTAATAAAAATCGGGTTGTTACAACTCTCCCCCACTTAAAAAATTTCGTCCTAAAATTTTTACCTCAAACAAACAACTCAGGATATGAATCTCTCATCTGACTCTCAAGCTCCCAAGTCACATTACCATCTACCGGTCCACCCCAAACAACTTTGACCAAAGTGATCTCTTTACCACGTTGCTTGACTTCACGATCCTCAATCCTCATAGATGATGTTTCAACCACAAATTATCTCTTACTTCAACATCATCTAATTGGACAACATGCGATGGATCTGCAATGTACCTCCTCAACTGAGACACATGGAACACATCATGCAAATTAGCAAGTGACGGTGGAAAAGAAATACGATAAGCCACTTCACCTACTATCTCTGAAATCTGATACGGACCAATAAAACGAGGCATCAACTTACGCGACTTCAAAGCTCTACCAACACCAGTTACAAGAGTAACCCTAAAAAACACATGGTCACCAACCTCAAACTCAAGTGTTTTCCTCCTCTTATCATGATAACTCTTGTGACGACTCTGAGAAGCCTTCATCTTCTCCTGAATCATCTTAACCTTATCCGTAGTCCGTTGAACAATCTCAGGTCCAACCACAACACTCTCACCAGATTTATACCAACACAAAGATGTCCTACACCTTCCTCCATACAAAACTTCAAAAGGTGCCATTCCAATACTAGAATAAAAATTGTTGTTATAAGTAAACTCAATCAAAGACAAAAACACATCCCAAGCACCCCCGTGCTCTAAAACACGTGCTCCCAAAAGATCCTCAAGCGACTGAATTGTCCTCTCCATATGACCATCAGTCTGCGGATGATATGTTGAACTCAAATGCAAATTTGTACCCAAAGTACCTTGCAAACCTTCCCAAAATCTCGAAGTAAACCTCAGATCTCTATCCGAAACAATACTCGACGGAATACCATGCAAACTCACAACTTTCTCAATATATAAATTGGCAAACCTCTCTATCTTATAATCCATCCTAATCAGAATAAAGTGAGCAAATTTTGTCAATCTATCCATAATAACCCAAAAAAATAAAAATTACTCGGAGTCCTCGGTAAACCTGAAACAAAATCCATAGAAATGCTATCCCACTTCCACTCAAGAATGGATAACGGTTGTAATAAACCATACGGTTTTTGATGTTCAATCTTTGACTTCTGACAATCAAACAAGAATACACAAACTCTGCAATATCATTCTTCATACTAGACCACCAAAACAATTTCCTCAAATCTTGATACATCTTAGTAGCACTAGAATGAATACTCAAACCACTTCGATGTCCTTCATCAAGAATCCTTCTCTTCAAGTCCATAACATCAGGAACACAAACTCTATCACGACATCTCATGAGACCATTCTCATCAATCCGAAATTCACCACCTTTACCTTGATTAATCAATTTCAATCGATCAACCAAACCCAAATCCAATTTCGACCTTCTAATCTCATCCAAAATACCACTAGTAAGCTTCAACATACCAAGCTTAACACTAGACGAAATCTCTTCACAAACCAAACTCAAATCTCTAAACTGCTCCAACAATTCCAACTCTCTCATCATCAACATAGACATATGCAAGGACTTCCTACTCAAAGCATCATCTACAACATCCTCTTTTCCATAATAATGCAAACCAAAATCATAATCCTTCAAGAATTCCAACCATCTTCTTTGCCTCATATTCAACTCTTTATGATCAAACAAATACTTCAAACTCTTATGATCATTTAACACATCAAACCTTGATCCAAATAGATAATGCCTCCAAAGTTTCAGAACAAACACAACTGCAACCAACTCTAAGTCATGCGTCGGATAATTTCTCTCATGAACTTTAAGTTACCTCGATGCATAAGCTACCGCTTGTCGATTCTGCATCAACACACCACCTAAACCCAACAATGAAACACCACAAATGGTTCCACCAGATTAGGAAAAATTAAAATAGGTGCGGTTGTCAACCTTCTCTTAAGCTCTTGAAAATTAGCTTCACATTGAGATGTCCAAATAAAAGCTTGACCCTTTCTAGTCAACTGCGTCAACGGCAGGGCCAACTTAGAAAAACCTTCAATGAACTTACGATAATAACCAACCAAACCAAGAAAACTTCTAATCTTAGAAACAGATTTCGGAGCCTCCCATTGAGATACAACCTCAATCTTAACAGGATCAACCGAAATACCACCACTAGAAATCACATGCCCAAGAAAACTCACTTCTTCCAACCAAAACTCAGACTTAGAAAGCTTAGCAAACAACGGCTTCTCTTTCAACACATATAACACAATCCTCAAATGCTCAGCATGATCTTCTTCACTCTTGGAATAAACCAAAATATCATCGATGAACACAATAACAAACTTATCCAAATACTCATGAAAGGAGAAGAAGAAGGAAATATTTTATGCATAATTTCTCTCTGCCCACAAACTGTGAAAAACTTTTTATTCACTTGCAACTGCAAATACTGTGAATGAATTCTTGATTACAAAAATAGGGATTACTCCCTCTATTTATAGATTTAGGTTAGCTTGCTCCCTAAGCTAAAGCCCAAAACTATAAAAGCCCAAAATATCTATTTGGAACTAAATCAAATTTATTCTATTCTAGACTTAAATCAAATCAAATCTAATTTGTATCGAATTTGAACAACCTACTTTAAACCACAAGCTCGTCGACTGGGCAGCCTCCCTTCGACTGAGGGCAGAGATCTCTCATTGGGATTAACTAAATGGTCCAATCCATCACGGTCCATTTAGCGACAATAGGCCAATTAAATAATTCATCAATAAGTGTTTAATATCAATAGACCATAATTCATATTAATAATAATTAACAATAATTGAATATTGTTAATCCAAAATTGACTAATTAAATAATTAATTCAACAATTAGGTCATAAGAGGTAAAACTTTGTTCTAACAAAAAGAAGATGATTATGTGCTCTAGTGCATCAATCACCAATAAATTTAATCAGACGGTTGTTTATATAATGCACTGCATTACTTACGAATGGATTTAACTAACTTTGATATATAAGTTACTTTTGATTTTCCCATTGAGTTAATTGCATTGTTAACTTTATAAACTTGTCTGCTCCATTGCATTAAAAATTTACGCTATCGTAATGAGACACAACTCGACCACATCTTTTATTTCTAATGTATAACCGAACAATGTCTATTGTTTATTTTGTTTTTTGATAAACAATCAAATTGTATTAAATATGAGTACTAGGGGTACTAAACCCTTGATACAAAGAGGAAAGGTAGGAACAAAGTCTCAACAACCAAAAGATAACAAGTTTAAGATTTGAAATATCAAGATTACAGGTCAATTCACCAATCAGTCCATTTATGATTTAATGAAGCATTGGATTTTACACGGTACCATTCTCAAGTTAAGAACTTAACCCTTTCTAAGAGATCCCAAGAGGATAAAAACCCTCATTTAAAGAGAATGTTATTCCTATAACGCCTGATAATCCAACAAACAGCTGACCAAAAACCACAATGCAATTTACCATAAAATATGGAATTGAGAAGATATTTGAAATGGTCAAAATGTTGGGCAATCAAATCTCCAACTACCACACGAGAGATCCCTATCCAGGAACTAAGATTAAGCCAAAGATTAGAACTGACTTGACAATTTAGGAAAAGATGGATCGCGTCTCCCTCTTCTATAAAGCACAATAGGGACACGAGATTATGGCTCCCAACTAAAATCTCTCTCTCTTTTCTAACTACTACTTGGTTCGTAATTGATTTACGAAAATTCTCCAACCAAAGCTTGAACGTTTTAAGGAATATTAGCTTTACAAAAGAGTATCAAAAATAGTAAATATTTTACATCGAGTATAAAAATTTATGCATAATAATGTTGTATCTCCTAATATAATGAATATAATTTTTAAGATAATTGATTTTGTTATATAATAAAGAATAACAACACACAGCTTATTACCTGTTTATTGATTTTTATAATCTTAATTATATATAACTAAATATATGTTTACTGATAAAATTTGAATCGAGTTCTAAAATAGAATAATATGATGAGTTAATCTCATCTTGTCCTAATTGATAAAATTAATTGAATTCTAGTAAAAAATAAACTCTTGTTAAGAACGCAATCCAAAAAATAATGAGTTCAATTCATAAGTAAAAATAATACTTCATCAGTGTTTTGTTTTTTTTCCTAAGATCTAGAGTGAAAAAAATAATTATTAACACTAGCAAAATTCAAATCTAAATTTTATAAAAAATCATACTATTAGATTTCTATCTCTTCATAGTCAGAGAGATCAAGGCTTTAAATAGAAAGAGAAAGTGGTACATAGTTTGAAAATCCAACCACATCTCAAGCTGTTAAAAGCCTAGATTTTCGGTTATTTTTTTTTCCATTTATGTTCACCAAATCATGTCGATAAGTACATATTTCTTTTTTGTTTTTCATTTTCTGTCTCAACTATTGAGGAGTGTGATGAAAATAAAATTTCATTGAAAGTGTTTCTATAGCTTTACCCTTTCTTAGATCAAATTTAATATATACATTATTATAGAAGTGGACCAAACAATGATTCATTTTTAGCAACTTGATATTTTCTTCATCATGATCAATAAATAAGTGGTTATTCAATAATGTGATGCTCACGTGTATTAAGTTGCTCTTTCAAATTGTGAAAAACACATGGCATGGCCATAAACATTAACAACGGTGTCACTAGTTAATGTTGAGTATAGTTCCTCAACTAGTTGTGATTAAAGTATGTAGTTAAATAAATAAATAAATAAAGTGAATGTTGGATACATGTTGATTGGTAGCATGATATGAGTATTACATGAATGAAAAAGTGAGTATTAAATATTTTATTTAAGTGAGAGGACACGTAAACATAATACTTCAAATTTTTGGTTAAAATATGTATTTAATGTGATTATTCTCAAACCTCTCTATGAACTAATAATAATGTAAAGAAAATTTTTATTTGAAATTTAATTTAATTTCAAAATAAATTAATATAAAAATGATATGCTATATTAATGATTGGCCGATGGAACCATATTCAACCAAACTCCTATACAAGAGAGTGTTCACTTCAATAAAATCCATCGTCTAAATTAATGGATTGTTCTTTTTGTATTGGTATGCACTTGAAGCTTGAAGCATGAACTACTTTGTACAACCTAAGAAGGGAGTTAGCATATCCTACCGAAAAATCATAAATGTCTTTTAAATTTAAAAATGCATTTTTAAATGTACTATTCCGACCTGATTTATAAATAAATATTTTTTTTAGGTTCATTAAAGTATTTGGTCTATATAAGAGACTAGATATATTTATTATTCAATAAAACTAAAAAATAATCTTTGCTTATAAATAAGGCTAGAGGGAGTACTTCATAACTCACTTCAACACTTTTCAAGTGAGTTATCTCCATTATTTTTAAAATTTAGTCCGAAGATACCTTTCTGTATAAATGTTAGGTGATTCGTAAGTGCACTTCTCTATTAACTTCAATTTTAAAAGTCAGGAAATTTTACAGAAATGCATATGCGGACGAGTTTAATTCATATCTCGCGTCAGGCCACCCTCTTCGTTCTACTTCATTTGTTGAAAATGTCAAAACACAAACAAAACACCAAAAGTGCTAGTGAGAAAATTTTAACTAGATCATTTTCAAGGTAGAATACTATTTCTACCTTATTTCATTCAACCCCTGAACACACACGTCACTCCATTCAAGCTCTCTCAACTAATCACATTTGAGTTTCTCCCCCACTTTATTTTTTAAAATTTGATGCATGCTTGAGTTAATAGGTTGTTTAAGGTATTTTAGAATGTAGTTACATTCCTAATATAGAGTATATTGAAACATATGCATTCACATTGTTTAAAGATTAGGGAATAAGGCATGCTGGGCTACTGATTTTATGCCATTTTTTCGTGTTTATATATTGCGGAAATGCGTGTTTAGAATGTTCCATTTTTTATTTTCCCAAATTACAAAGATGAATCTATGTAAAGTCTCTCCACACATAAACCTATTTGATTTGCCATGTGTGTCATCTGGTTTTGACTTGTTTGTCTGTGATATGATTTTCTAGTTTAATTATATGTACAATGGTTGAAAACCCTGACAGATTGAGGCATGCTCGAGTGGCCCAACATACATCAATTTGTAGGGAAATGGCCAAACCCTCGCGACCATTAGCTGGTGCGACTTCATTTGATTCGAAAACATTGACTTTTGAAGCTCATGTGTCTCTAGCTTCATCTTCCAGGAGTCACATTTCCCTTACTTCCCCTGTAGCCACTAAAGCCCAACAAGAGGAACCTGCTGCAGTTGTTGCTCTCGTTCCTGGTAGTTTTCTAGGAGGCCTCTATGACATCTTCATATTTCCTCTCTATGTAGACCATGTTGTTAGGCATGTATGAGAGGAGAGGTAACATAAATATTTAATTACTTAGGCATTACATCCATTTTATACTAAATGAATTTATTGATGTTGTTGTATTTTTTTACAGTACCATGAAACGATAAAAGTTATAAACCATAACATGAATATTTTGAATCTTCCACAACACAAAGAAGCATGGTTCAGGATGTATTGCATGTATATGGGATGCAAGGTTTATGTGTGACTGGGTACAAGAGCATTAACCGTGGCATGTTGATGATTTTTTTTTAGAGATAGCACAAGGAGGCGTCATCTTTTCATATTCATATTGGTGAGATGTCCATCACCCTTGATGACATCTCATGCTTCCTACATCTTTTGATCAAGGGAAATTACTAAACAACTCCATAATCTCTAGAGTTGAGGCACTAGACATGATGGTGACCTATATGAAACCTGACCTATATGAAGTCTAAATAGAGATTAATGCCACGAGAGGTGCTCATGCTAGAATTTCATATTTGTAGAAGCTGTACAATACCAATTGGATAAGGAACTGAAGGCTGAAGGTGATGATGAACAGGTTTTGCATAGACAATGTGCATTTAGGTCATATGCCATGTACTTGGTTGGCAAGAACATATTTGTGAATAAAAGTGTAATCTACATCGATATAGTCTACTAGGCATATTTGAAAGATGCACTTACAGACCCACCTTGCAAAAAATACGGAGATGCATATTCGAACTATTTGTTGGCAAAAATGGGGGAATGACTCACTTATGAAGTACAAGTGTGTAATTAAGGTACGCATGACTTTGCACTTCCAAAGTTAGGCAAGAGTATTTTTGATTTTCTAAAGGATGATCTTTCACCCCATGTAGTTGGAAAAGTAAGTTCCCTTGATGTATAGCAAGTTGGACTAAACTGATGTTTTCTCTCTTAGCATGTCTTATGCTTGATTTTTAGTAATCAAATTTTGTCTATTTTAAAAAGCTAGGAGTAAAAATATGTTGGAAAATAATTAAATAAACTTTCTTTTTAAAGTAGAATATTAAAAAAAAATTGTGCAATTTCAATTGACAACTAACAAATTCAATTTTAAAGCACAATAATAATAAGAGAAAAATTAAATAGCAAGGACACCGAAATTTTAACGTGAAAATATTCTCTCAGAGTGAGAGAATAAAAATCATGAGACTTATTCCAGTAACGTCTTCCACTATATAAACAATGTACATACAATTAGTTTTCCTAGTAATACTAAAGAATACAAATCTTCACCAATAAATAATAAAGGTGGAAATACACACTACAAACAACATCTCCACAAAATTGTAAGTATACCAAATCAACTTTAAGAAAAGGTAAAACTACTCAACAAAAATATAAATAAAATTAATTAAGTGATAGGAACAATATACTAAATTTGTAGCTCAAATTGATAAAGTTTGTTACACACATCTCGAAGCCAATTATATCTTATTCTCGCACAACATAAGTGTATTTTCCTCTTCTCTATTTATGTTCTTCTTTATTCTCTAAAATCATTATTTAATTAATTTTTTGCTGTATTGCTTTAGGATTAAAAAAATATATTTTAACTATTTGTCAAATTGGTTTGTCCCAAATAAAACAATACTCGTAAAAACTTTTTTTTTCTCTTTTTTTCTTCTTCTTCTTTTCTAGATAGATGTCTTCCTTCTTCGAACATATCACTATCCCTCCTACATAACATTGAACATTTGTGCCATTGAAACCATCATAGCCCAGCAATTGGAATGTACGAGCAAGTCGGCGAATATCACACTTTGTTTCCAAGAGAGCAGTCATACAGGCCTTGTGAGCCACAAAATATTGCTTGCAGTATCTATACAAATATTTGTATGTTGCACCTCTGCAATTCCACACGAAAACTTTGTTGTCATTTATCATTATAGAAACGAAATTACACAAGTATCAAAAGTCCTTGTGACATCCCATAAACATCCACATTATTGGATGAGCTTTGTAGTCTCCTCAACAGCGCCCATATTTGACTCACATGTGTTTCCCTCTGGAACATTGTTTTTTGAGGAACCAAAATATTGCACATTTTCTCCTCCTTTAAAAGGCTGCCGCAGATGAATGGGCTCCAACACAATAGTACTTCAATTAGGCGGCCTTGGCATGTTTGGAGCCACCACTTCTTTAAAACCCTCATTCCTATCCCTAATAACCACCCTCATCCTTTATGACACCGTTTGTAATATCCGATCTCTTCATCTGATCCTGAAGACTCTCTAAGAACGTTTACCATATCAATTCTTTCAAATTGGCAACCCCTTTTTTAACTTGTGGATTCATTTTCCCCTTAAAACCATTTCCACTTTGTGCTGCCAATTTTATTTCCCTGAAACACTTCGACGATATCGCTTCTTTATTCTTATGCACATACTTCAGCTTTACTAGTTTCCTTTTGGAGTCGTGTGGAAATCCAACAGACATCCCAATATATGTACCCTCCACTCCTCGAACATTCCTCTCATTCTCTCCCTTCACGTGAATCTTTTTACCCTTGTCCCCCTCAATCTTTTCATTCATTGTATATTGCTTCTCGCACACATCCTAATTTACCTTGATGACTTCATCACTTAGTGATATAAATCTTGATTCGCTAACCTTAGAGTTCCCCTTCTCCCTGGCTTCTCCCATTCGTGTATCCACATAAGCTTTAGCCGACACTCAGTCACTTTATTCATTGTCTTACCACTTTTATTCTCTCTTCCATGCATGGTGTGTTGCACATGCAACCTCTTACTCTTCTTATCATTTTGAACTTCTTTCCACGGTCCATCTACATGTCTACCCATCAGATCCCCAATTTCTACTTCTGCTTCTATGGTTACTCGATTTCTATCCTCAGCGACCAAAGCATCTTTATTATTCTCAGCACAACCCTACTTATAGTGGCCAAACCTACCACAATTTGCGCACAATAAATATAGTCTTTTGCATTCCATATGACACTTCCTTCCCTTAATAGTAAACATTTCAACCAATAGTTTTGTCAAATCTACTTGCACACATAGCCTAACATATTTCCCATATTCTTGAGCTAAAGTGTTTTTATCAACTTTTACACTCTTGCCTATTCTATTACCTATAAACTTCAATGCTTCCTTATCATAATAATCAATTGGTAGCTCTGAAACTCAAACCCACACCCCTACTTCCTTCAACACCTCAGTCGCACGTTGAAAATTCCGGCTTCATTCTTTAACCGTCAAATATTTATCATAGATTAACTAAGGCCCATACATGAGGGTTGCATACTAATCTTTCTCATTCGAAAAAACGACCAAATAGTAATCATTACTAAAGTCAATAATGTTGATTATGTATTTTCGAATCCGCATCTATTTTAATCTATTATCCAGCGCCTTATACCTTGTTCTTCTTCCCAACAGCTTCACAATAACTCCTCTCCTCCATGGCCGATACAACTGTTTCTCCTCCTTCTATGAGAATATAAAGTTTGGGCATTCATATCCTCCAATAGTAACCTCTTAAACCATAATCCTTTCCTCCACACCATCTCCTTCCTCCTTAGTGTCAGCGTTTGCCTCTATATCCTCAATAGTAGGCACACTCTCGCCAATATGCCCCACCACCTTATCCATGTATGACTTCTTTCCCACCCCGTCATCATGTTGCAACAACAACATGTTTGTATAGTCCACCGACCGTGATGATGCGGCATAGAAAATATGCTCCATTTCTTTAACCTTCTTCGTAATTCGCTATTGCAAACTTCTTCATCTTTGGATTTATCATGGCTGAGCTCTGTGCCGTTGTTTTCTTGCCCTAGTCTAGAATAAAAAGTAAAAAACAAATTCTAATAAGAAATAAATTTTGTTTAAATATATTTACAAAAATGAAATTAAAAAATAAATTAATTTCAAACAATTTAATTTTTCTTTGAAAAGGCTACAAAGTTTAATTGTAAGTTAAAATTTATTTTGCAAATAAGAATAGTCCTATTTGAAACTCACATAAATATATCAAATAGTAATTACAATTAACTCTATATTTCTAAAATTACTTTTTTTCCTTTTAAAATTGGATATGTTGAACCAATTGAAATTGAGTTATACTTACTACAAGTTCTATAATCTATAATAATTTTAAATGAATTCCTTAACCCACTATATAAGGGTGGGGCGCATCCCATGAAAATTCAAAAATGTCTTTCGTAAAATCGAAAGTTTATTTTTGGTTCGCACTATATTTGAGTGAAACCAGAAATATACTTCCGGTATGTACTATATTTGAGTTTATTTTAAATTTGGTCTCACTCGGTCTCACTTACACGTTTTATTTAAAAATTATATATAGTTTAAAATCAGAAATATACTTCCGGTTTACACTCAACCATTTTCAACGTGATTTCCATGATATAGGGTGATAACCGAAAGTATATTTCTGATTTCCATGAACAATTTAAAAATTTCACAGAGATGAGTAAGAAGGTAATAGGGTGGGTAAAAGAATTCACTAACTTTAATTTGATTATTTGATTTCACTTTATAAATCGTTTTATAGAGGAAGATTAAGTTCAATCACAATATAATTTGAATTATATTTTTAAATAGAGGTAATTGATACTTTTGCAAATCGATTTAAATTGATTTTGTATAGATGAATTAATCCAATAAAGAATTTTAACACATTAATTGAGTTCTTAATGCTTGAGGTTGACTCTCATATCCAAGGCGATTAAATTATGTGAATCTAACCCTTTGTGGAACCAAATTTGGTGTGGCCTAAGCTTTAAACTTGAAGAAAGGGATTTGTAGTTCTGCACCAATCTCTTCACTGATTTTTGTGTGGTAAAGAGTAACATAGAGTTGGTACTTTCCCTTTAAACTCTCACCTAGTTAACCCAACAAAATCAGATACACAAAAGAACTTATTTTGTAATCGAAATTAGAGAAATGAAGTTGTTATGAAATCTTTGTCCAACAGTGTGAAAACAATTTCATTAACAAAATGATTCATCACATGCACTACTTTTTCAAAAGTTAAATTCATACTACACTTTTCATTCTCTCTCATTTAAATTACAATTAAATGAATACTACAATTATATATACACTTAGGTATGTCTGACTTATCTTTTGATTGACTAACAAATTCATATACTAATATTACTAAAATTTATTTTAATATTTAATATGACATTTTACAAAAACAATATAATATTATATTTTAATATAAATTTAAACATGTGAAAATTTGATGTAGGTTAATAAGTATAATTTACTTTAATCAATTTATAAGTTAACAGAATAAAAAATCTTATATTAATAATAGTAATGTAAAAAATATTATTTATAATTACTAAGTAAAATGACTTAGTGAAACTTTAAAAAATCAGTATCTTTTCTATTTAAAAAAAATCTAAATCATAATTTTTTTCAGTTGATCGATCTACTTTCATGATACTCTTATATTTGAATTTCATGCATACTCTTCTGTTGTATTTGAATTGGTGGTATAAAATAGGATGTAATAAAGAAGTAAATAATGGGATTATATTGTTTATTAGACTTATAAATAATGGATAAATACATTAAAAATATATTTCATCTTAATCCATCCATTTTTTCTCACTAAAGGGTGAAAAGGACATCAGATATGATAGGTCATACGACCGGCCAAAAATCATCCAATGCGGAAATATCAATGAAGTCATTATCGAATGTTTTTTTATCCCGTCGAAAGGGAAACATAAATATCGAGTAAATCTGAGAGGAGAAATCACGATCTTGCGACTGAGAGATCGGGTAAGGGAGTTTGTTACGTGAGAGAAAGATATTAGCATCTCACACGCCTGTAGTACTCCACAGTATCCACTTTTGTTTTCTATTTAATGGGTGATAAAGAATCTGTCTAAATCTTACGAACTAAGGAAGAATGCACGGGAAAAAAAACATGGAAAAAAGAAAGAAGTATTTTTTTGGATTTTTATGTTCAAGAAAAATAATAAAAATGCAAAATGTATGATAAAAATCAATTATCTAATGGAATAAATTATTTAATTATATACAAATGCAAAGAAAAAAAATGAAACAAAATTCAGAAATGCAACATATATGAATAAAATTGTTCAAAATATTTTAGGTGTAACTTTTAGATTAAAAAAATATATTTTTAATGATGACGAAAATGCATGAAATACAATATAATGTGAAAATTTATTTGATTAAGCAAAAATACAAAAATTATGAAATCAAAATCAAAATCACAATACACTCATTGAAAAGTCTAAACTATTTCTGACAAAAACATTTTATAGTGGAAAAGTCAGAAACAAAAATAAATCAAACTTATTAAACAAAAATGAAATAATTAAAATTAATTAACTTTACGAATTTTTTTAACCAATTAAATTATTTTTAAAAATTTCAGAAAAATTAGACAAAATACTATAACTTATTTTAAGCATATGGTATTTTTTCCAGAATTTTTTAATAAGTTTTAAGCACAAAATAAAATCAGAGAAATCAATTAAAATAAAAATAACATGAAAATGCATTTATATTCAAAACAACCAATCACGCGCTGACACCTTATCATTTTCAACCTTGAGATTTGCCGTAACACGCGTATTTTCCGGACCAAACCCCCAATTTCCCAACTTCGTATCTCATTCAATTCTTAACCACTTTCAGTGATTCAAAGCTCAAAATCAAGACAACATGACAAGGAACAACACCCAACTCATAGATTTTAAAATGGTCAATTATGCATCACAAAATCATGCCACGGAAATCACAAAAATCATCCAAGTTCAAAATTTCAGAACTTCAAAATAAAAACCACACTTCAAAACCAAGCATATTTATACATCATACCTATTACTCGGCCAACTATACACACGCATACATGCTTTATTTCATCAAAAATCAACTAAAAAATGAAGATTCAAGTTTTGAAATACCTTGATAGTTAGAAAATAAATCCAACTAGGGCCTCTGAATCAACAAGAAACCCCACCCCTCTTGATCTTTAAGCTTCAATGAAGTGAAAACGGATGAGAAACCAACACTGGAATGAGAGAAACAAAGAGCTTGAAGCAAAATTTGGAAGATGAAGCTTGAACTCAGATCTAGATTTTTTTAGGAAGGAGGCGTCTAGGGAAAGAATGAGTGATCTTTGGGCCTTAAAAATCCGTTGGAGGATACTTGCCAAAAAGTCAGAAAAATGAGGTGTTATGTATGTTGTGCGTTTTTAGTTGCTTTTGGGATGCATTGTGGTCGTTTTGTCTAGATGAGGATGAGTGGAATTGAATGGAATGGAAAAAGTTACACATAATAAGTTGGCCTCGTACTCGTGGTGTGTGCAAGAATTTTGAATTGCAAGTTTTGCCACTTTCTATAAAACAAGGAGAATGTGATGCATGTACTATCATGGGCCAAGATGGATTAATTTTGTCAAGGAGATAGTGAACAAATTGTGCCAAGCTTGCACTAGAATTCCCTGAATATAAACAAAAGAAAATTTTGCACAAAATCACCAAAACTTGATTGCATGCACACATGACCAGCTAGCTCACTTTATGCCTAGGCCAATGAAAAAATGGCTCGTGCATTTTTTTGCTTGTTGAGGCCTTTTAAAAGATCTCTCAATGAACTTTAAAATGAGTTTTGGTTCATGCAAAATGATGGAGTATTGAGTGAGATATGGTGCATCAAAGTTGAAGAAAAACAAGTTAGGCATGGCAAGCCATACGCGCGTGCAAGGCAGACAAGAAGTCCGGTTTTGACACAAATTTCCAAAGATCACAACTTGCTCAGTGTTTGGCCATTTGAGATGATTCAAGGCTTGTTACAAAGCTCTTCGTACCTATTTTAAAATGCACGAGGAACATTTTCAAAATTGCACTTGAATTAAGAGAAACAATCCCTTACATTATGCACACAACATGTTTGTTGAAAAAACGCGCACAGGAGGACCAAGAGAAGGCAAGTTTGCCTTGCATTTTTGCATGTTTTGTGCATGGAACTTCCAAGCCAATTATCTCTCAAATTGTGCATTTTTGAGATTTTTTAAACATTGACAAAGTTGTAGCATTTTTATCAAGCTTTCCAAAAATGTATGGTTTGTAGCCATTGGATAAAAATTGATCAAGTTATGATGTGTCAAAGTTCTATATGATAAATACTTAGAAATTTTTTCAAACTTCCAATAACTTCAAGAACAAGTTAACTCCAATTTCTTCAATTTTCTTGATTCAGTGGTGAAATTGGTCATAAAATATGAAAAGAGGATGTTTGAATTGATATTTGACCAATATTCCACTTGGTTAACTCTTGACTTTGACTGATTTTGACCAAAATAACCATTTTACCCCTTATGATCAATTGACTTGCTTTCAATCAAAATTAAACTTCAATATTCCAATCATAGATGCTAAATAACACATGGAAACTCATGGAATCAAGTTTACATGAAAAATTTGAAGAACTCCTGATTAAATCCAAAACCCTAGTTTTGCACCTTGTGTTAGGAGACTGATGGACAAGCTTCAAGACCCTAATTCATCTGGATGTCTTGAGAAATTATTTGAAAAATATGCCTCTAATGACAATAAGAAGATAATTATTCAATAAATTGTCTTATAAAAGCTTCCAACTCCACAATGGGCCAAAACCCTAATTTCATCTGATGAATGACATAGATGAATTCCTCTTCAAACTTTACAAAACTTCAACTCTTGAGGAATCAATGAGACAAGTGAGATACCTTGAGCTATAATAATCCTTATGACTTGAAAGATTCAAATATGTGAGAGCATGACACTCTCCTAGCACTAATTGTCAATACAATCAACCTCTATAACATGTGGGAGACTTGAGAGCCAAAGAACTTTGATCTGTCACAATGTATGAATGCAATACAATATGATGTTCATGATGAAACATAAGCCTAAAACAAGAGGGTAAATTTTTGGATGCAACAATATAACATCTAGAGACAACTCAGTTGGTAGTTGTGCATGGACCTTATATAAAAGGTGTGGCTTCTAACTCGCGACATCTTACTTATTCATTTTAAAATGATCATTTCCAATCACTAGCCTATTTGACCAATATGCCTTAATGATGTCATATAATTTGGGACGTATGCAATAAAATATATATTCTGAATAAAATATTTAAATAATATAATAAAATTTAAATTTCATTCCACTTTTATTTTATTATATTATTTGACACCACTAAGGCATTTGATATCATCCATTGGAACTTTCTCGTGAAGGTTTTAAATATATTTGGCTTCAACAACACATTTTGTCATTGGATTACCTGTATCATTGAATCTGCCATAATATCCATATCTTTCAATAGTTCTACTCATGGTTATTTCTCTTGCAAAAGAGGAATCAAATAAGGGGACTGTAACACCCCAGTTCTATCCCTCGTAATTAATAATAAAATCAGAGTTTCAAAATTTCATCCAACAAAAATTGAGGCATCACATATTCGCATTTTCATCACTTTGCATTATAATGCACATCACAAACATTAAAAGTCGGATATACCGATTCATAACATAATTCATCATATACACATATGACTATTCACAACACAGCAGATGTGTTCACAAAATATACATAACATCATGTTATCAACAATACATAAAGTTATGATATCATAAGATAGTATACATAAACTATCCTATCAAAATAATAACGTCGCTAAATCCCGAGTGTTACTACGATCGAGCAGCGACTCAAAATAAAGAGACTCGAGCTAATCATCATCATCCTCGGATCACCTGCATTACCAATATAAAGGCAACGATTAAACAAGTAAAGGTGAGATACTCCAAAACATATAATTAAAGGCATGATAAAATATATAAGCAGTTTTGAAATTATAATTGATATAAGTTAATAAGAGTATGTCAACATTTATTAAAAGCTTACATACTTTAAATTAGCATTTAGTGTACAAAATTAACACTTTAACTTCGTCACATAATCATTATACTCGCATCAACACAAATATCATATATCATCGCAATTCAACATCATTCATCAATTAAAACCCAATGCCAAACAACTCAAACATAAACATAACCAACTCCATGAGACACGACTATGTTATGCATGGTACCCGTCGCTTTGTCCATAATTAGGAACACTTGGCATAAAGCCCATCGTCGCTTGGCATAAAAGCCCTCGTCGCTAATGCAATGTATGTGACTCGACAATAAAAAAAACATAACAACACATCATCATCGATCATAAAAATTGACATAAAGTCCACGTCTCCATATTTATCCACATCAAGATAAACATATCATCGCATCGCATATCATCAAGTATTCATTAATAAATACACCGTCGCAAACATCATGTTTAATCACACCACATCATTATCAATTAATTCACCAATTTCCAAATACGGAAAAATAATCAAATTACCAATAATCTTCGCAAAATCCATTCTTAATAACCGGCATTAATCATAATCGTCAACATCGCAATCGGATTATCCATACGTATCTTAAATCGACTAAAACGCAATCTGATTCAATTTAACCGTAATTTGGCCTATTTCGGGTCGTTTCGTAAAAAATCGTAGTTTCGAAAAATTAACCTCACCACTACGTTCTACACGTCGAACTTAGCTAGCACGTCAATTTTCGTTGAATTCGGAGCAACTTGCTCCATCACCGAAATTACCGGAATCGAGAAATCGGAACATAATCGGGTTCTAAATTTAATCGGCTAACTTATGTCCTAATTATATTTTATTAATACTAACTAGTAGTATTAATAAATAAGGAAATTGGATGAAACAGAAACTAATTACAAGTTATGCAGGAAAACTATTTTGCAGAAAACAGAATGTTCAACATACAGAAAACCGGAAAACAGAAAATTCTTGCACACTCCCTACAACTAAGGGACGCACGTCCCTGGCTTGTTTAAGAAAGGAGGCGGGGGCCTTGAAGTGGGGGATGGCCTCCCCTCAAGCTGAGGTGGGCGCCTCCCCCTTCATCCACTCTCCACGAATTTTCCTTTCTTCTTCCCTGTGAAATTTGTTTTCTGATTTTTTTAACAGTTTACAGTTTTCATTTTATAACTTCCATTTCCTACAATGCTAGCAATAACACACCAATAATCCATACTCCTAATCCAACCTTTCTAAGTTATTTCAATAATCAACCAACCAAAACTCATGAATCAACCATCAATTTTTCCCCAAATCCAACATATAACTATCAAACCCTAACTATATGAGATGGAGAATCAAACCCCTTACCTCAAATGCTTGGATGATTCTTGATGATCCCACAAACCCAAACTTGCTCTTGTCTTGATCTTCTTCTTCTTCTTTTAAAACCCTCTCTTTCTCTCTAGGTTACTATGTTTGGCTTTGTGTTTGAAAATGGAAAGAAAAATAATGAAAGTGTTTTTATGCTATTTCTTACTAGTAAACTAAGGGTGTAAACCCAATCCTAAGCCATTGGTCTTCACACCCCTAACTTAATTTATTAATTAACACCTTAATAATATCTAATAATATTATTAACTCAATTAATTAAAATAATTCCGGGGGATTAAATATCGGTCCGAATAATATTTTACCGAACCGAACGAAACGTCGCTAAATATATTAATAGATATATCGATTAATATAAATATTCTCGTCGCCAAAACAATCGTCAAACGGTAACTTGAAAATATTAATATAATATAATATTAAATAAAACGGGGCGTTACAACTCTCCCCCACTTAAAAAGTTTCGTCCTCGAAATTACCTGACTCGAAAAGCTCGAGATAGGAATCCCGCATCTTACTTTCTAACTCCCACGTCGCGCTTTCACCAGCTGCTCCTATCCAAACAACTTTGACCAAGGAAATATATTTTCCACGAAGAGACTTTATCTCACGATCCTCAATCCTTAAAGTCATCGTTTCCACCGTAAGATTTTCTCGAACTTGAATATCATCCATCTCAATCACATGCGAATAATCCAGAACATACTTCCGAAGTTGCGACACATGGAATACATCGTGCAAATTCGAAAGATTTGGCGGTAACGCCCCTCTATAAGCCACTTTTACCACTTTACTAGTAATTTGGTAAGGACCAATAAAGCGAGGATTTAACTTCTTCGACTTCAATGCTCGCCCAACGCTGGTTGTAGGAGTAACTCTCAAAAATACATGATCACCATCTTGAAATTCAAAGTCTTTTCTCCTTTTATCATGATAACTCTTTTGTCGACTTTGAGAAATTCTCATATTTTCTCTAATCATCTTCACCGCCTCAGTAGTCTCTCTAACCAATTCGGGTCCAAGCACCACACTTTCACCCGACTCGTGCCAACACAAAGGAGTTCTACACCTCCGACCATACAAAGCCTCAAACGGTGCCATTCCAATACTAGCATGAAAACTGTTGTTATAAGTAAACTCAACCAAAGGAAGATATGTATCCCATGAACCACCATGTTCAAGAATACATGCTCGTAACAAGTCTTCCAACGATTGAATCGTCCTTTCCGTCTGACCATCAGTTTGAGGATGATAAGCCGAACTCAACCTCAACTTAGAACCCAAAGCCTCTTGCAAGCTTTTCCAGAATTCAGAAGTGAACCTCGGATCTCTATCCGAAACAATACACAAAGGAATACCATGTAATCTAACAATGACATGCGTATAAATCTCCGCCAACTTCGATACGGGATAAGTGATGTTAATAGGAATAAAGTGAGTCGACTTTGTAAGCCTATCAACAATCACCCAAATCGCATCGTGTCCTCTTGGTGTATTCGGTAACCCCGTTATGAAATCCATAGAAATGCTATCCCATTTCCATTCCAGATCTCTAACGGTTGCATCAACCCCTGCAGTTTCGATGCTCCACTTTAGACTTCTGACAAGTCAAACAAGCATAAACAAACTGGGCCACCTCTCTTTTCATACCCGACCACCAAAATAGTTTCCTTAAATCTTGATACATTTTGGTCGCTCCGGGATGAATGCTCAAATTGCTTCTATGACTTTCTTCCAAGATCATTCTCTTTAAATCCACATCATCGGGAATACAAATCCTATCTCGGAACCTCAAAACACCCTGAGCATCCAACTTGAAATATTCACTTTCAGGTTGTCCAATACCAACCAACAAATCAACAAGTTTCACATCAAGATTCTGAGCTTTTCTAATGCTATCAAGGAAATCATTATTGATTTTCAACATTCCCAAGATAACACTCTTCGGCGTTACTTCTATCACAAGACTCATATCTCTAAATTGTTCAATCATTTCCAACTCTTTCATCATCAAAAGTGACATATGCAAAGTCTTTTGACTTAAAGCATCGGCCACCACATTCGCTTTACCAGGATGGTAATTAAATCCAAAATCATAATCTTTCAACAATTCAAGCCACCGCCTTTGCCTCATATTAAGCTCTTTTTGATCGAACAAGTATTTCAAGCTTTTATGGTCACTAAATACTTCAAATCTAGAACAATAAAGATAATGCCTCCAAATCTTAAGTACAAAAACAACCGCTGCAAGTTCCAAATCGTGAGTAGGATAGTTCTTCTCATGAATCTTCAATTGCCTAGAAGCATAAGCAACCACCTTGCCATTTTGCATAAGCACCCCACCTAAACCCATCTTAGAAGAATCACAATAAACAACAAACGGTTCTTCAGGATTAGGTAGAATCAAGATCGGCGCTGTTGTTAACCTTTTCTTCAATTCAACAAAACTTTCTTCACACTTGACATCCCACACAAAAGCAGCTCCTTTACAAGTCAACTTTGTCAAAGGAAGTGCCAACTTAGAAAAACCTTCAATGAACCTCCGAGTAACCACCAAACCTAAGAAACTTCTAATCTCGAATGTAGACTTAGAGTTTCCCATCTTAACACAACATCAACCTTAGAAGGATCAACCACAATGACATCACCGAAATGACATGCCCCAAAAGCTCACTTCACTTGACCGTAACTCACTTTGACAACTTAGCATAAAGCTTCTTCTTTCGAATTTCTAACACAATGCGCAAATGTTCTCGTGCCTTCTTCCGATTTAGAATAAACCGTAATATCATCAATGAAAACAACCACGAAACAATCCAAGTAAGGATGGAAAATACGATTCATGTACTCGTGAATACTCGGTGCATTAGTGACACCGAAGGCATCACCGAATACTGTAATGTCCATACCTCATCCTCAAGCGCTCAACATCTTCTTCTTTCACCCTTATTTGATGGTAACCCGATCTCAAATCAATCTTGCTAAACATGCGAGCGCCAACCAATCGGTCCATAAAATCATCAATTCTAGGAAGTGGATACCTATTCTTGATAGTCACTTTATTCAACTTACGATAATCAATACAAAGTCTCATGCTACCGCCTTTCTTCTTCACCAATAACACAGGAGCTCCCCACGGTGACACACTTGGTCTAACAAACTTCTTCTCGAGCAAATCTTCTAATTGGCTCTTCAGTTCTGCTAACTCCGATGCGGACATCCTGTATGGTGCCATAGAGATAGGTCTGGTACCAGGGACAAGATCCACAAAAAATTCAACTTCTCTTTCTGGAGGTGCACTAGGAATCTCATCAGGGAATACTTCGGGGAAATCGCACACCACCGGAAAGTTTGCAATTACAGATTGACTCTCCACAGAAAGAGTCGCCATAAACAAGAAAACCAATGCTTCATCTTTCACGAACTCATTCAATTGTTTCGTCGACATCAACATAGTTTGATATTCTTTCACTAAGGAAGAAAAACTCACAGTGTTGTCATAGCAATTGATATGGACATAGTTAGCATTCAACCAATCCATACCCAGAACCACGTCCAACCCAACAAGCGGTAAACAAACAAGATCCACCACAAAGTCTCTATCAAAGATTGATAAAGGGCAACTTGTACACACAAAAGAAGTAGTAACTGCTCCTTTAATGGAACTTCAACCACCATATCTCTATCTAGAGATGACAAAGTGAGACCCAATCTTTAACACAATTAGCGAATAAAATAGTGAGTAGCACCAGTATCAATAATAGTAATAAGAGGAATGCTATTAATGAAACTAGTACCGAACAAGACCATCTTCGCACCGTCGGAGCACCCGACAAAGCAAACACCTTCCCTCTCCTTGAGTTCTCTTAGGCTTTACATTGAGAACTAATGTGACCTCCTCGCCACAATTAAAACATACCACATCCTTATGCTTGCAATCACGAGTCACATGACCCACTTCGCCACATCGGAAACATCTCACCTCATTCTCCTTAGCCTCACATCACCGATAAACATTACTTTGTGTGTTTCCCACACTTGTAACAAACAATACTAGCAGAGCATCTCCCCACTAGTCCTTCGCCTTGAAACGCTCGCTTCCCTTTACCAGAGTATCATATGGTTTCCACGGCTCGCTGACCCTTGTTTCTCTTATCGTATATAATCTTATAGTGTGCATTACTATCTTCCTCGAAGATTCTACAACTATCAATCAAATCCGTAAAGACACGGATTTTCTGATAACCAATCGCTTTCTTAACCTCAGGACGCAAGCCATTCTCAAATTTAATGCACTTAGAAAACTCGACATTCTCTCCATCATAGTGAGGATAGAACTTAGCCATCTCAGTAAAATTTTCAATATAATCAGTGATAGACATATTCCCTTGTTCCAGCTCAAGGAACTCTATCTCCTTCTTTCCCCGAACATCCTCCGGGTAATACTTCCTCATGAATTCTATGGAAAACTCCCACGCCACTTCCTCACCAACAACCTCAAGCCTCTGACGGGTGTCAACCCACTAGTCATCAGCCTCTTCACTTAACTTATGAGTACCATAACGGATTTTCTGCACGGGAGTGCAATCCATCACACGGAAGATTCTTTCAATCTCCTTCAACCAAGTTAAAGCACCTTTCAAGATCATACTTTCCTTGGAAAGTAGGGGATTCTCTTTGAAGGTTACAAACCACGAGACCCATTGCTCACAAGATTCTCCCGCATTGGCATCAATTTTGGTAAACTAGGTTTTAGCAATGTCATGATAGATGTCATGACATTCAGATTGAAGATAAATCCTACCGCTAAGGATGTTAAAAGATGAATCGAAGCTAAAGTCGTATGAAATTTCAGAAATAATACGATGTCATAAGATGTTATGACATTCAAAGTGATTCTGCTATGCGTAACTGCTTTTTCCCCGAGATTTTTCGTGAAGTTTGTTGAGCTAAATATTGTTTTTCTCGTTATTAGAAAGCATGTCACGAGGTTGCTAGGTTAATCTTAATTAAACCTAAATTGGCTGTTGAAAAGACCATGTTTTTAGGATTAAATTAAGTGAACCCTAGCTATCTTTATGGAAGCCCAAAACCAAGTTTCTGGATCGCTTTATAAAAGGAATTCAACCATAACTGTGTCGCCTCTAGAATTTATTGAAGATATAGCAGTGTTGTATTTGTGTAATCGTTAGGATTAGTAACAGCTTGGTATTGTAATTTAGTTTCTCTTGTGAGCCAAGCAACTATCATTGATAAGTGCATTGACTAGGATTTGTTTGTAAGTGGTAGTTTATCACCAAAGCTTTAAAGCACGAGTGTTTGTCTCTTGATTGGAAGCTTTGCGTTTAGATCGAGATAGTTTATGAAGTGTGTCTTCACAATTCAATTATTCAATAGGTCGATATCACCGTGATTGAGGGGAGTGAGTAGTACTCGATCTAAGTAGGACTTAGGTTGAAGTTGCATCGGTAGGTTTTAAGTGAAGGAGATAAACTGGTTGGTTTATTCCTCAATTAATTCTACTAATAGTGAATTTCTTCCCTGGCTTGGTAGCCCCCGCATGTAGGTGTAGTTAGACATCGAATGGTAAATAACTTATTGTGTTCTTTATCGTTATTTATATTTATGTAAATTGTTAACAGAGTGTCGATAGTGTGTCATAACATTCTCTCGGACATCACGATCCGCCGCCAGAATTTCAATTGGCATCGAGAGTGCACCCGCCTGCTATTTCCGGGTGAGATCTAGGATAATAGTTTCCGCATAATGGATAAGGAAGGAGGATTTGGAGGTAGACCACCCATTCGATGGGTCCAATTATGAGTATCGGAAACCTCGTGATGATTGCCTTTTAAGATCATGGATATTAAAGCTTGGAGAGTCAACAAAGGATGGAAACATCCCACCAAGCTTGTGAAAGATGGGACCACCGTCTTGAAACCAGAGGAAGAATGGAGCAAAGAGGAAGAGGAGCTAGCTCTGGGGAACTCTAAAGCATTGAATGCTCTATTCAATGGTATTGACAGAAATATCTTCAGACTGGTTCATTAATGTGAACTGGCCAAAGATGTTTGGGACACCCTCAAAACTACTCATGAGGGGACATCCAAGGTAAAGATGTCAAGACTTCAGATGCTCACTACCAAATTTGAGAATTTGAAGATGAAAGAAGATGAGACTATTCATGAGTTTCACATGAATATCTTGGAGATTGCCAACACCTCAGGAGCACTTGGTGAAAAGATGTCAGAAGAGAAGCTGGTGAGAAAGATTCTCAGATCTCTGCCTAAGAGATTTGATATGAAAGTCACTGCAATAGAGGAGGCTCAAGACATCAACATCTTGAAGGTTGAAGAACTTATTGGATCCCTTATGACATTTGAGATGGGAATCAGTGAAACTGTTGACAAGAAAAACAAGAGCATAGCACTTGTATCTAATACTGAGGAAGGATGTAAGGTGGAAGATGAAGAGAAGATATCTGAAGCTATAGCTATGCTTGGAAGACAGTTCAACAAGCTCATCAAGAGAATTGATCCAAGGTCAAGGCCAAATGTCAAGGACATTTCATCTGACATCAGTAGATCTTATGACTCCAGCAGAAGATCCAAGTCAGAGGAAAAAGGAAGTCAAGGCAGTGGAATCCAATGTCATGGATGTGAAGGATTTGGACATATTAAAGCTGAGTGTCCCACCTTTCTAAAGAAACAAAAGAAAGGAATGGCTGTCACTTGGTCTGATGGTGATTCAGGAAGTGAATCTGAGGAAGAAGGTGCCAAACTTGTCACTGCTCTCTCTGGAGTGTACAATTCTGATATGGACTCTAGTGATGAGGAAGTGATATTCAAGAGCTTTCAAACCTACAGAAGTCGTATAAAAAGTGGTGAAGTTTGTCAGCAAAATGAGGAACAGAAAAAGATGATTGAGAAGTTGGAAGCTGAAAATGTAAGGCTAGAAGCTGAGAAAAGGGAAAACACAGCCACTATAAATCACCTCAATAGTGATATTGTAATGTTGAACTCCAAACTTGACCAGATGTCTAAATCTGTCAAAATGTTGACTTCTGGTACTGATAAGTTGGAAGAAATTCTTCAGCTTGGACAAAATGCAGGAAATAAGCATGGTCTAGGATATGTAGCTGAAAAGAAACCTGTTGGTGAAACTAAGAAGAAGAGACATGGAAGAACAATGTCAAAACAGTTGTCACAACATACAACAGGAAATATGTCTGGCTCAGGGTATGTGGCTGCAAAGAGGTTTGCTAATAACCAGGAGAGGAACAAACCTGGCAAGTCAATGGCAAAGAAGATGTCACATCACAAAACAGAAATGTGTCCGCTTCAGATATGTGGAGGCTAAGAAATTTGTTAATAACAAAAGGAAGAATGACCTAATGAACCAATGTCAAAACAGATGTCACAACATTGTTCAACATCAAAATCATAGAAACTTAAACAAAAAGTTTCAAAGATGGAGATGTCATTATTGTGGAAGGTTTGGTCACATAAAGTCCTTTTGCTATAGGCTACATGGATACCCTAATCGACTTCTATGTTGCCTAAGAACACCAAGGTACCCTACACTCAAAAGTGGAAGAAGAGGATCACTGTAGCTCACACTTTCTTGTGAGTGTCCGCTAAGGAAGATTGGTACTTGACAAGGTGTTCTAAGCATATGACTGGAGACAAGAATCTTCTCAATGATGTCAAACCTCATTCTACTAGCCTTGTTACTTTTGGAGATGGAGCTCAAGGAGAAATCAAAGGTGTTGGAAACTCAAACTGGTCTGGAGTTCCAAACCTAAATGGAGTGTTGCTGGTAAAAGGTTTGAGTGCTAATCTCATTAGCATAAGTCAGCTATGTGATATGGGACTCACAGTCAACTTCACTAAGTCTGAATGCCTTGTAATCAACGATGAACAAGTAGTGATTATGAGAGGAGTCAGATCAAGGGACAACTGCTACATGTGGGTATCTGAGAACACCAATCTGTCCTCTATGTGTTCTACAGACAAAGGTGAAGAGAAAGTAAAGTTGTGGCAGCAAGATCCTGCTCATTCACATATCAGAGGAATGAACAGGATCAGTTCTATAGAGGGAGTCAGAAGGATACCAAGGTCTCATACTGATAAAGGGAGAATCAGTGGGAAGTATAAGGCTGGACAGGAAATCAGAATGTCACACTCATTGTCTAGACATCTGACCACTCCTAAAGTACTGAAGCAAGGTACTAGGACCTGGCATGAAAGGCTAATCAAGCATCTTACTGTCAAAGGATATAGGAGAGGAATCTTGGATGAAATCCTTTTTGTCAAATAGGGAAAGATCATGGTGCTTCAAACTTATGTTAATAACCTAGTGTTTGGAGGAATACTTGACACAATTGTGAGACATTTTGACAACCAAATGCAAGCTGAATTTGGGATAAGTCTCATTGGAGTGTTGATTCATTTTCTTGGACTGCAAGTCTCACAGATGAAAGACTTAACACTTCCTTCACAGAGTAAGTATACAAGGAACTTTGTCAAGAAGCTTGGAATGAAGGATGACAGCCATACTAGCACTCTTTCCCCTCCTCATTTGAAAGTGTCCAAGAAAACAAGTGGAGAAAGTTTTGATCAAAGCTTGTGTAAAAGGTCTTCTGATGAATGTGTCTTCTTGAGAAACAATCTTATTCCTTGGATCAGCAAGAAGCAAAACTGTGTGTTCCTATACAATGTTGAAGCTGAACACATAGCAGCTGACAGCAATTGCTCTAAGATGTTCTGGACGAAGCAGATGCTGATTGAGTACAATGTCATACAAGATGTCACGACATTGTACTGTGACATTGCTACTAAAGCTCTTGAGGCTGGTCAATTTAAGACTTTAAGGGACAAATTGGGTATTTGTCAATATGAGGAGTTGTAGCAATTAACTGTGGCTACAATAAGGGATGAAAGGGACTTTGTATTTCAAATGTTTATAAGTGGGTTATTTAGGTATTTTCATCCCTATTTTAAAAGGTCCAAGAATAGGAAGAGACACCCACATATATTAGTTTCTTCATTTGAAAGAAGTATCACTATTTCTTCACTCAAAAGAAACCCTACAATCCTTTGGTATTTTCGCTTTCCTTTTCTCAAAAATCATCAGCTAAACATGTCTTCATCATCCTCTTCATCTCAAGAATCTGGATTTTCATCTCCCTCCATGGCTGAAGTCAGGGCAAATAATGAAGCCATGCAAGATGAAGCACTGAGGGTTACTCCATTGCGTGCAATAGCTACTGACCCAGAAAAGGTCAAGAAATTGCGCACAAGGAATGCAAGAAGGACTCAAGCATCTCCCTTGGGTAAGACTTCTGTACTATCCTCTTCTGTTCCCTCAGAAATAGTAAACATAGAGGAGTCTAGGGCTGTGCATATAGCCATTGCTAGATTGGTAACCAGGATCCTCAACGAAGACCAATCTGTTCCTGGGGTTTCAATACCCCTAAACTGTCAGTCTGCTAGCCCTAGTTTAGCAGTTGATCTAGATGTCACTGAGAATGTCGAGACATCTGGTGATCATGATACTTCCCCTGCCAAGAATAATGAAGATCCTTCAGTTAAAAACTCTAAAGTACGTGTTGATGATGTCTGTAATGAAACCCCTACTGATAAGGAAGATGTGATCTCTGACAGTATTCTTGAAGAGTCCCCAGCAAAATGTGCCTCTGATAAAGCCCCTGCTGACAACATTTCTGATAGTATCCTTGAAGAATCACCAGCAAAGTGTGCCTCTGGTAAAGTCCCTGATGACTACATTTCTGACAGTATTTTGGAAGAGTCACCAATTCAAGAATCTGATCATTTAACTGAACCTCCAGTCATTGATCTAGATGAAATGTTCTCAGACAATGAGCTTATTGCCAATGTCAATCCCAGCATTGCAAAAAGAATGATGAAAAGGAAGGGAAAACAGGCAGCCTCACAGAGCCCTGCTAAAGAGAAGGATACTGAAGATGTGAGCAAGACTGAGAAGTACCACAAGGGTGGATCCTCTACAAGGAGAAGTAGAGTAAAAACTGTTGGTAGTGGTTCTAGATCAAAAAGAACGCCAATTGTGAAAAAGAGGAAAGAGCCTGAATGATCAGAGTCAGATCAAGACTCTGAATTTATGTTGAAGAGAATGTCACAGACATTCATCCCAGAAAGAAGCAAGATCTTGGGAAGCTGCTCAAGGTGCCTGAAGTGGCCATTGATAACATTTCTTTCCATCATCCTGAAAATGCTGGAAGATGGAAGTATATTTGCTTAAAGAGGGTGGCTTTGGAAAGAGAGTTAAGTAAAAGTGCTCTTGAATGCAAGGAAATTGTTGACTTGATTAAGGAGGCAGGTCTGATAAAAACAGTTGTGAGTTTCTCAAACTGTTATGAAGTCTTGGTGAAAGAATTTATAGTTAATCTGTCAAATGGCTGTGAGGACAGGAATTCGGTTGACTATCAGACTGTATATGTGACGGGAAGGAAAGTCAGGTTTTCTCCAAAAGTGATCAACAGCTTCCTGGGTAGATCTGATAATGCTCAGCTAGAGCTGGAGGAAACTGACAACAAGATCTGTCAAACCATCACTGCCAAACAAGTAAGGCAATGGCCTGTGAAGGGAAAGCTTACTGCTAGCAAATTGAGTGTCAAATTTGCTATTCTGCACAAGATAGGTGCAACCAACTGGGTTCCCACAAATCACAAGTCCACCATCTCCATTAGTCTGGGCAGATTTATCTATGCTGTTGGCACTAGAACAAAGTTTGACTATGGCACTTATATCTTCGAGCAAACCCTTAAACACGCTGAGAGTTATGCAATTAAGGGACCAATAGCCTTTCCTCCTCTTGTGGTATTATAACCGTCAATACCGACATTCTCGTTAATAGAGACTCAAGTGTGTAAAAGAGCCTCGCCTTGGCTTCTACAAACTATTTCAAGGGAAGCATGTTTCGACATTGTCATGACATCGGTGAGACATCAAATGTCAAGGCTAATTCTAAGGCGATGTCATTGTTGTGCTAAAGGAGACCGTAGGAACTAGAAGCAAGGAAGCGACCCTTGAAGCACTGATCTCTACTCTTGAAAAAGAAAAAGACACAGAGGTTGAGGAAGAAAGGCTTGAGGGTGATACTTCTGCTGTTTATATGGAGGAAGATGATGATGCTGACCAAGCAGATGCTGGCAAAGAAGGCTCTGAAGATGTGTCCTTTCACAGTGCTTCTTCGAGAAGAGCACTTGTCATGCTTCGTGCTCTGCCTCTTTGATTGTTCTGTCAAATTTTGTTTCTTGTTCCTTTTCTGTATCTTTAAATATTTTGTGCATTCTGGATGATTGTAATCCTTTATTGTCTGACTTGTAATGCCTTGACAGAAATGTATCCCTAAACAATGCTGGTACTTCATTATATGTTGATTGTTTGGGGCAATTGTATTGTTTCCTTTGACCCTTTATGGCTAAAAAGGGGGAGAAGAATCTGAAATTCCTGGCAGCAGATACTTGATGTCACAGAGAATGTTATGACACAGTATCTGACACTATGTAGACAATTTACACAAGAATACAAAAGCAAGAATAACACAAGTTGTTCACCCGCCGGTTCTAACAAACCTACGTCCTGAGGCTACCAAGCCGTGGGAGGAAATTCACTATTATTAGTATCAATTGTAGTTAAACTCACCCGTTTACAACTCCTCACTTAATCACTACCCAATGACACTTCAACCTAAGTCCTACTTAGATCGAGTTCCTACTACTCCCTCAATCACCGCAGTGATATCAACCTATTGATTAATTGAATTGTGAAGTCACACTTCAATAAACTATCTTGATCTCGCTCAAAGCTTACAATCAAGAGACAAACACTGTGCTTCAAAGCTTTGAGTGATAAACTACCCTTACAAAGAAATCCTAGTCCAATGCACTTATCAATTGATAGTTGCTTGGCTCACAAGAGAAACTAGAATTACACAATACCAACTGTTACTAACCTTAACAGTACACAAAATACAACCTGCAATATCTTCAATATCTTCTGGAGGCGTGGCACAGTTGTAAGGGTTGAATTCCTTTTATAGAAGCAGTCCCAAATCTTCAGTTTTGGGCTTCCATAAAGATAGCTAGGGTTCACTTAATTTACTCCTAAAAACATGGTCTTTCCAACAACCAATTTAGGTTTAATTAAGTTTAACCTAGCAGCCACGTGAGCATGCTTTCAAATAACAGAAAAACAATATTAAGCAGCTCAACAAACTTCCTGAAAAATCTCAAGAACAAACAGATTCGCAGTAGAATACACCGAATGTCATAACATCTTATGACATCGATTTCTAATTTTAAGCACGCCTTTAGCTTCCCGCCTGAAATGTACTTTTACCATCCTTGTCCAGAGGGATTTATCTTCAATCTCTGAATGTCATGACATCTATCAAGACATTTCTAAAGTCTAGTTTTGCCAAAATTGATGCCAACTTAAAACACTAACAAACTCCCCCTTTGGCACATTTTTGGCTAAAACTACTAGACCTATCAGAGTACAAAATGCAGCAGAAGACTAACAACCTAGTTCTAAGTTTTCCTAAGCTTTCCTAAGCTTCAAGTAACTAGAACTAAGAGAAGATAAATTCTACCCATACACATATCCCATAATTCCCACAATTGCCCACAAACAGAATTTAAACAAACAGGCCATAAAATTTTAGGCCATACAATCCCCAACATGCCATACAAGTTCCCAAAGTCCCATACAAGTTCCCAAAGTCCCATAAAGGGTAGTTTATCACTCAAAGCTTTAAAGCACGAGTGTTTGTCTCTTGATTGGAAGCTTTGAAGCGAGATCAAGATAGTTTATTGAAGTGTGTCTTCACAATTCAATTATTCAATAGGTTGATATCACTGCTGTGATTGAGGGGGAGTGAGTAGGTACTCAGATCTAAGTAGGACTTAGGTTGAAGTTGCATTGGGTAGGTTTTAAGTGAAGGAGATAAACTGGTTGGTTTATTCCTGAATTAATTCTACTAATAGTGAATTTCCTCCCTGGCTTGGTAGCCCCCAGATGTAGGTGTAGTTAGACACTGAACTGGGTAAACAACTTATTGTGTTCTTTACTGTTATTTATATTTACTGTATAAATTGTTAACAGAGTGTCAGATAGTGTGTCATAACATTCTCTGTGACATCACGTATCTGCTGCCTGGAATTTCACAAAGTATCATATACCATCGCAATTTAACATCATCCATCAATTAAAACCCAATACCAAACAACTTAAACATAAACATAACCAACTCCATGAGACACGACTATGTTATGCATGTGGTACCCGTCGCTTTGTCCATAATTAGGAACACTTGACATAAAGCCTATCATCACTTGGCATAAAAGCCCTCGTCGCCAATGCAATGTATGTGACTCAACAATAAAAACAACATAACAACACATCATCATCGCTCATAAAATTGACATAAAATCCACGTCACCATATTTATCCATATCAAGATAAACATATCATTGCATCGCATATCATCAAGTATTCATTAATAAATACATCGTCACAAACATCATGTTTAATCACACCACATCATTATCAATTAATTCACCAATTTCCAAATACGGAAAAATAATCAAATTACCAATAATCGTCGCGAAATCCATTCTTAATAACCGGCATTAATCATAATCGTCAACATCGCAATCGGATTATCCGTACGTATCTTAAATCGACTAAAACGCAATCCGATTCAATTTAACCGTAATTTGGCCTATTTCGGGTCATTTCGTAAAAACTCGTAGTTTCAAAAAACTAACCTCACCACTATGTTCTACACGTCGAACTTAGCTAACACGTCAATTTTCGTTGAATTCGGAGCAACTTGCTCCGTCGCCGAAATTACCAGAATTGGGAAATCGAAACATAATCGGGTTCTAAATTTAATCGGCTAACTTATGTCCTAAATATATTTTATTAATACTAACTATTATTATTAATAAATAAGGAAATTGGATGAAACAGAAACTAATTACAAGTTATGCAGGAAAACTATTTTGCATAAAACAGAATGTTCAACATACAGAAAACCGGAAAACAGAAAATTCTTGCACACTCCCTACAACTAAGGGACGCACGTCCCTGGCTTGTTTAAGAAAGGAGGCGGGGGCCTTGAAGTGGGGGATGGCCTCCCCTCAAGCTGAGGTGGGAGCCTCCCCCTTCATCCACTCTCCACGAATTTTCCTTTCTTCTTCCCTGTGAAATTTGTTTTCTGATTTTTTTAACAGTTTACAGTTTTCATTTTATAACTTCCATTTCCTACAATGCTAGAAATAACACACCAATAATCCATACTCCTAATCCAACCTTTCTAAGTTATTTCAACAATCAACCAACCAAAACTCATGAATCAACTATCAATTTTTCCCCAAATCCAACATATAACTATCAAACCCTAACTATATGAGATGGAGAATCAAACCCCTTACCTCAAATGCTTGGATGATTCTTGATGATCCCACAAACCCAACCTTGCTCTTCTCTTGATCTTCTTCTTCTTCTTCCAAAACCCTCTCTTTCTCTCTAGGTTGCTATGTTTGGCTTTGTGTTTGAAAATGGAAAGAAAAATAATGAAAGTGTTTTTATGCTATTTCTTACTAGTAAACTAAGGGTGTAAACCCAATCCTAAGCTATTGGTCTTCACACCCCTAACTTAATTTATTAATTAACACCTTAATAATATCTAATAATATTATTAACTTAATTAATTAAAAGAATTCCGGGGGATTAAATATCGGTCCGAATAATATTTTACCGAACAGAACGAAACGTCGCCAAATATATTAATAGATATATCGATTAATATAAATATTATCGTCACCAAAACAATCGTCAAACGGTAACTCGAAAATATTAATATAATATAATATTAAATAAAACGGGGCGTTACAGGGACTATTCCCCGTTTCTTCTCTTTCGTCCTAATGAAGACGTTTTGTGTATATAATTGTCCAATCTTGCTATTATGGGTGATTTCAACCTTGTAAAGGCCATTAAAAATCTTAACATTCTCCATGTAACACCCCAATTATACCCCTGTGATTATTACGAAAATCAGAGCTATAAAAATCTTTTCAACAAACAATTGGAGTATTACAATTCAACTTTCAACAAATTTATGCTATCACAGTGTTGTACCCCGATTTTTGCCCCTAAGATTCATTCATACTTCATACCATTGCATGACACAAATATCACAATTTTGAATCTACCTCTCTCTCCTATCTTTGGCTTTACCCTTAGAAGATAACCAATCACCTTGTGTATGTGTTTACTTCTTGTGTGTGATGATTGATACTTGGATAACAATGATACGTGGACACTCTTGTTCGCGTTAAAAAGTGACGTGCTAGTGAATCGAATCTGAATTCGGATTCTCTAGCTCGAAACAATTTACTCTTTTGATTTGTTTATAAATATGCTGCGAGCATCAAGCTTTATTTTTTTCAACACAAGAAAAATGATTATGAAAAAGGGGAAAGCTGCAATACCCTCAATTGATATGATATGCATTACGACTAGCGCAAACTAGACGCAATGCATTGGGGAGTTTCCGGGCAAGGGGGTTTGTTATATAAAGGGAATAGATGTGGCACCCTAAATATATATAGTTATCTATAGCTTTATATATGAATATGTTTGATATGTTTGTATGTTTTAAATTGCTATTTCTATTGTTGGGAAAGTTTCTCCTTTGGACTTTAAGAAACGTAGATTATGTGGGATCCTAGGTTTTGTTATTATTATGCTCGCAAAGATCACTGGGATCCTCTGCATACATATCCCTTAATGGGAATCAGAGCATTTGTAGCTCGGATCTAAAGGGATCTAAAGTCAGAGCAATCGTAGTTCCCACTTATGCTAGTGGAAGCAACAGAAGTTATTAAGAGACAAAGACGAATGTCATCTTAATGAAAAATGTATCTAATCTATTTCATCACATATATTTTTGAAAGGTTGATTGATTTAAATCTTTCATCGTGAGTTATAGGTGTTTTTCTTGAGTGTACAAGCGTTACCACTTACGAGTTAAGAAAGATGTTTGAAAAATGATTGAATCTTTTAATTGTAAGCATTAGGTGTTTTGCTTGAGTGTACAAGCGTTACCACTTACGACTAAGAGATTTTTTTGTTTGAAAAAGAGTTTGAAAAGTTTTTGATTGTATATTATGTGATAGATGAGATACTTCTTCCATAGAGATGATAAACGTCTAAATCTCGAGGAGAAATTGATTGGATAGGGGATGCTTTTAAGAAGCCCATGGTTCCTTGTATTGTAAGCCCAAGAGGAGGCATTCTGAGGGTCATCGAGGGTCCTTGTATTGTTAGCCCAAGAGAAGGCATTCCGAGGGTCATCGAGGGTCCTTGTATGAAGCTCAAGAGGAAGCTATAGGGTATGGCTGGCTTTGGCTTTAAGAGTGGTTTCACCAGGAAACCATCATCTTAGGATTCAAGAGTGATTTCACCGGGAAATCATCCTCTTAGGGTTCTATCCTAGCGCGGGTGATTCTTTGTATTGGAAGCCCAATAGGAGGATGTTAAGAGATTTCCTGGTCTCTTTCTTATTTGATGCCCAAGAGAAGGCTAAACTCAACGAGGGAGTTCTTTTGAACGAAGCCCAAGAGGAGGCTAACTCAACAGGGGAGTGTTGTCTTATATGAAGCCTAAGCGGAGGCTAAACTCAGTATGAGTTTTCTTATATGAAGCCTAAGAGGAGGCTAACTTAGATGAATGAGTTATCTTATACGAAGCCTAAGAGGAGGCTAAAGGGAATCTAGTTGTTAGACTAGTTGTCATGTTATAACTGAACAATTATATTAACTAGTGTGATATGTATTCACAGGAGTTTATGAAGGAAATATAAACAAGTGTATAAAATGAGCGTTTAAAGCGAGTGTAACTTGATTATTTACGAGTTTGAATGTGTACAAGGGAATGAATGTATACACGAAAGGGTGTTTATGTACAAGGAAATGAATATGTACATAGGAGGGTTGGGACTTACACCACGAGGGAGGCCCATTGGTTTAAGAGTAGTTTCACCGGGAATGATTCTTCTCTTAATACCAATGGAATTGGTTTATAAACAAGCGAATGAAAACAAATGAACAAAGTTTGTTTATGCTTGAAGATGATTGAATATATAGAAAGAAAATTTAATATGTACATAAAAAGGATTGGGACTTACACCGTGAGGGAGGCCCATGATCAATTAAGAAATTCGAGGAAAAAAACTGATTCAGTTTTATCTTCAAATTGAATCGATCATGGAAAAAGGTGTGTAAGTTTAATGAAAAAGTTTTGAAAAGGTTTTGAAAATGATTTTGAAAAGTGAAGTATATTCACAAGAAGTTTTGAAAAGATTTGAGTTTTGAAAGTTTGAAAAGAAAACATCCTTGAAAAGTATTAAGAATACTTAAAATGTTTCATTTTTGACTTAATAAAAGTATAATCAAAAGAAAGTATTTTTTTGGATTTTTTTGACATAATCATAAAATAGGTATATTAAAGGACAAGTGTGCAAAAAATTATCTCAAAATGAGAACTTTTGAATGGTTTTTGAAAATGTTGAAGTTTGATAGAAAAGGTGAAGAAAACAAGTGATAAAAATTTGATTTTGGTCCTAAGGAGGTTTGAACTCATGACCTTTTGCTTGGAATTGAAAAATTTTACCACTGAGCCAAGTGTCTATCTTGTTATTTACACGCTTCCAATTAAAACAAGTCTTTGAAATGTTTTTAAAAATGAAGGAATGTGAAAAAATGACAAAATGGTCTCAGGGGGATTCGAACCCTGGATCATAGGCAAGGCAAAGGAAACATGAAAAGCGTGCTGGCAACCGCTGGGGCGATAATACATCCGTTCATTTATTTACTTCCATGTTATAGTATTATAAACGAATCATTTGAATTTCTAGAAAAACCAAAAACACGCGCGCAATGTTCTTCTTCTTCCTCAATCCCCATCAATCCATAGATTCCTCATTTCTTGATGAAATTAAAAGTTGTAAACATCAATCTTGCTCGATTTTTAACCAGGAACACGATGGTGATGATTAATTCCATTTATTTTCAGTTTAAGATGGTTAATTTTAAACGTGACCAGATGAACCCAAATTCTTAAGAATCAATATGAAATCATGTATGGTTATGGAATTAAGCAATTGATTGAGAGTTAATGATCAGTGATGGTGCAGAAACAAGATGGCCAAGCCATTTTTGAACTGGAAGTTAGAAATTATAGAGTTCGAAGTATGAGTGACTTACCTCTTCAAACTGAAATCGAAATCCCTTTTAAAGTGTTTCAAGTTGTTGTTTGATGATGGCTATAGCACCACTGGACCCTATGGAAGGTGTTTGAACACTATGCTTGCTTTGAAATAGCCTGGATCACTCTGACCAAGTCCAACTACATCTACTTCATGTGAGTTTCGAATTCGAGGTTGGAGGTGTTACAGGTCAGGGCTAATGATATGGATCACTTATATGAAGTGTATACATGATATTTGAAGTGTTAAACTTTAGCTAGCTCGAGCAAATTAGAAGTTTGGATATTAAGGCATCATTTGCAAGTTTTGAAATTTTGAATTATGTTTCTGAGTTTGATCACTTCTTGTGTTGTTTTTATGTTTTAAACTACTTCTAAATGATATTTAGAACATGTTAGAAACTTAAGTTCACTCAAATTTTGCAAGACTTGGAGATTTGCAAAATTCCCTCTTATGACTTAGAAACTTGGATTTCAAGAAATGAAGAGTGAAAGCTTGATTATAAATGCTTTGGTGTAGTTTGGAAATGAGGAAATGACCTTTATTTATAGGCCAAGAATTCTGAATGATTTGGCAAAGATATCATTGAGGGAAACTTACAACTTGCTTAAGAGGTAAAAAGGAATCTTTTGCATTTAATGCAAAAGTAACTTCCCTAACCATGGTTAATTTTTTCTCTTAGATTCAATCCACTTCTCAATCATTCAAAACTGATATTCATCAGTTATAATACACCTCTAAATGATGACAAGGCTTCTAGAAGGAGAAATTGCAAAAATGACTTATAATTTTGAAGCATGCACTTGAAATTCCATGGTTTTGGAGCTCTATGTTTCAAAATCAAAAGTATAGCTAGACAAAGTGTTTTTGCAAGTTCTTGGACATTTTGGAAAGCTTGTAACAAGGGCTACAAGTTTCATGTTTTGAGTTTTTTCTGAATCCAAATGGATCTAGGTGAAAATGGCCATGAAAGTAGGAAAAAACCATGTTTCTTAACACTTGAAAAAATTTCTAAGTGTTAGAAATTTTTCAAATCTTGACTTTTTTTTTACTTTTTCACATTTCTTGATTTTTTATGATCATGATGGATTATTTGAAATGTTTTTATGATGGAAAAAGTTTGATTTTGAAAAAGTTGACCAAAAGTCAAAGTTTGACTTTTTAGAGCAAATGAATTTTCGTCAGATGATTCAGAATTTGTCTGATGAAGAAACATGGACTTTTGTGATGTTTTGAATCAAGAAATTAGGTCAAGATGTTGCATTGAATATGTTAAGATCAATCTCCAAGAAAATAGGTCATTCATTGAGCAAAAAGTCAATGATTCCCTATCCTCGATAAAAACCCTAATTGGTCGATTCATGATAGATCATGAGAAAAATTGGGAATCTGAAGATCAAACGTTGATGATTGATTTAAGATAGATCATCTGAGGTGAGTGGAAACTCAAACCCTAATTGATCACATCCTAAACAGATGAAATTTTGAAGAAACCCTGATTTTGACTTTTAGAAACCACACACGATCTATTCTATTCTGAAACTGTTAATGATACAGTGATGCATATGTGAGGTGGTATATTAGGTCAAAAATTGGGGTATGACAGATGCCCCTATTTAAGTTTCTTTCACCTGAGATATGACGATGATGATCTTCGTCTTGATAGGTGTGAAGAGACTTAAATATCAGAATACGCAGATTTTGGACCTAAGGTACCAAAAAAATGCGAATGATGCAAAATGATTGCAAAAAGTTCACCCAAGAGATATCAAAGAATGATATGCTGGGGGAAAACTTGTGAGGATGACTCAATCTGTCTAAGAAAAGAGAATCCTGTTTGTTGGGAAACAAGCAACGTGTTTCACAGGGAAAATAGATTCACAAAGCATGTGAATATTTGTTTCGCTTTGGGAAACGAGGACATTACCTTCTGTCAGCCTTGTGACAATGTTTAAGGTAAGTGAAAATGACATTACCAATTATCAGCCCTGTGATAGTTTATGGTAGTGAGATCTGAAGATATTACCAATTATCAGCGAAGTGATAACTATAACAAGGTAATTCTTGAGAATTTTACTGAGTATTTAGCTTTGTGAATAACAGACAATGATGGAAACAGATCTCAAATGAGTTTCTATTTTCACAGCTACAATCTTGTTGGGGATCTCTCTTTTGAGAAGATGCGGGCATTTTGATTGGAAAGACACAGGTTTTTTTTTAGACAGAAAGACAACTGTGGGGATTTGAAATTTTCATGATTGGACTTGCTAAGAAGAACAATAATTTATGATAAGTTGTAAGATGAAAAGGAAATAAGCAGCTCGGATGACGAGGCTATTGCTTATTGTTTGCAGGTAGATTTTTTTGTGAAATCTAATCTTGAGTTGGCTTAGAGACGAGGTTCTATCCAGGAATGAACTGGAAAGAAATGGTCAATCAAGACTTTGTTCCCAATGAGGAATGATCTCAACTGGGGAACAGGAGAGAAAAAGTGTATTTTTCTGCTTGGGGATAATCTAATGGAGAGATGACACACCCACACTTGTTTTTGGGAATAAATGCAACCTAAACAAGTGATGTAGAAGCAAACATTGAGAAATGCAGGAATGCATTAATGATGCTATGTATGAATGATGAATGTTATGAATGTCATATGCATGCTGACGATACTTGAAAAGACAACAAAAGGGTATTTGGGAAAAGGACTAAGTCACAGTTCAAACAAATACTCAGCAAAATCTGCAGCCATGGTGTAGACGTTACTGATGATGAATCTGAGTTGCATGCTTTAAACTTTTCTGAAAAAGGCATGTCAATGGCAACCTTGTTGGGGATTCTTTTTGGATAAGAACACCGTCCTTTGATGATCTTTTTTCGAGGAGAAGAAGACTTCTTAGCAATTGTTTTATCTTTCAGAGGTCGAAACACTCATGGTGAAAACTGTTGAAGTTCTTTCTGTTGTTCATAGTTCAAAGGAAAATTTTGCTTTTATTTCAAAATTTTGAAGTAAAAATTCATTTAAAACTTTTTTTCTTTTTAGTTTCAAAAGTGATTTTCACAATAAAAAGCGTTATTTTGCAAAACAGAATAAATCAAGAATTGCAAACAAATGGGCACAAGGCTCAAATTTTATTGATAGAATGGTAATCAGCCAAAGGCGTGATTCCATGAACTATTTACAAGAGTTGAAAATGGTAATATATTGGGAAAAGGCTACATTGAAAGCAAATAACCGCTATTATCCCTAACAACTTTGAATTCCAACTGTGCTTGTTGCTTTAGAAGATTTGATTGAAGATCTGTTGATGGAAGATTCTTGATTGACGGTGATCGATTTATTTTGTCATTTTATCCTTAATTTTTGCCTAGATTGCCTTTTCGTGTTTTCAATCTATCGATAATTTCTTTATTGTCTCTAATTTTTGCTGGATGCTTTTCGGTTTTCACCACCGAGACGCTCATTTTTGCCTAAGCCTCCCTTTTCGGATTTTCGACTTACCGAGCTGTTCTTTTGTTTTTTTTAGACAAAGTATTTCTTGACTGCATCAGCATTCACAGGATGCGGGAGTTCATCACCGTCCATGGTTGTGAGAGTCATAGCACCGCCAGAAAAGCTTCTTTTGACGATGTATGGGCCTTCGTAATTAGGAGTCCATTTTCCCCTAGAATCTGGTTGAAAAGACATAATCTTTTTAAGCACGAGGTCGCCTTTCGAATTCACGTCGAACCTTTTTGTCGAAAGCTTTCTTCATCCTTCTTTGATATAGTTGTCCATGACACAGAGCGGTCAGACACTTTTCTTCGATTAAGTTCAGCTGGTCGTATCTGCTTTGACACCATTCGGCCTCAGATAACTTAGTTTCCATGAGAACTCTCATTTGACGGAATCTCAACTTCTACGGGGAGCACTGCTTCCATGCCGTATACTAGAGAAAAAGGAGTTTCCCCTGTTGAAGTGCGTACTGAAGTACGATACCCATGCAGAGCAAATGGCAGTATTTCGTGCCAGTCTTTGTAGGTGATGACCATTTTCTGAACGATCTTTTTGATGTTCTTGTTGGCAGCTTCAACGGTGTCGTTCATCTTTGGCCGGTAAGGTGATGAGTTATGATGCTCGATCTTGAATTCCTCACATAGTTCTTTCATCATTTTGTTGTTCAAGTTTGATCCATTGTCTGTAATGATCTTACTTGGAACTCCATATCGGCAAATGAGGTTGTTCTTGATGAACCTCACAACCACTTGTCTTGTCACGTTGGCGTAAGATGCTGCTTCGACCCATTTGGTGAAGTAATCAATAGTCACTAAAATGAAGCGATGTCCGTTGGACGCTTTTGGTTCGATCATCCCGATCATGTCGATGCCCCACATGGAGAAAGGCCACGGAGAGGAGAGAATGTTGAGTAGAGTTGGCGGCACATGGATCTTATCTGCGTAGATCTGGAACTTGTGACATCTTTTGATGTGTTTACAGCAATCGGATTCCATTGTTATCCAATAGTATCCTGCTCTCAAGATTTTTCTGGACATTGCATGCCCATTTGAATGGGTTCCAAAGGACCCTTCATGCACTTCGTGAATTATCGTGTCTGCTTCGTGTCTGTCCACGCATCTGAGCAAGACCATGTCGAAGTTTCTTTTGTATAGCACATCTTCATTCAGGAAGAAATTTCTAGAAAGCCTCCTTAGAGTTTTCCTATCTTTGTGCGATTCCCCGAGTGGGTACTCCTGAGTTTGAAGGAAGCATTTGATGTCGTGGAACCACGGTTTATCATCGAGGACTGCTTCAGTTGCAAACATATATGTAGGTCTTTCAAGGCTTCTGATACCGATCTTAGGCATATCGTTCCAATTGTTGACTTTGAACATGGAAGATAAAGTAGCCAAGGCGTCTGCCATTCGATTCTGATCTCGAGGGATATGATGCAGTTCAACTTTGTTGAAGAAAGTCAACAAACGTCTTGCATAATCCCTATAGGGAATCAAACCAAGATGATGAGTTTCATACTTGTCTTTGATTTGATTGATTACAAGGGCTGAATCTCCATATATGTCATGGATCTTGATCCTCAAGTCGATGGCTTCTTCGATACCCATGATACAAGCTTCATATTCTGCGATGTTGTTGGTACAATCAAATAGCAATCTGGCGGAAAATGGGATATGAGAACCCTCGGGAGTGATGATGACTGCCCCAATTCCATTGCCAAAAACGTTAACTGCTCCATCAAAGATCAAGCCCCATCTAGATTCTGGATCAGGACCCTCTTCATGTAATGGTTCGTCACAATCTTTCATCTTTAAGTACATAACATCCTCGTCAGGGAAGTCAAACTTGAGAGATTGGTATTCGTTGATCGGTTGATAAGCCAAGTGATCAGCGAGAATGCTTCCTTTGACCGCTTTTTGGGCACGGTACTGGATGTCATATTCAAATAATAGCATCTTCCATTGAGCAATTCTTCCTGTTAAGGCAGGCTTTTCAAAGACGTACTTGATTGGATCCATTTTGGAGATTAACCAAGTCGTGTGATTGATCATGTACTGGCGGAGACGTTTCGAAGCCCACACCAAAACATAACATGTTTTCTCGAGCATGGAGTAACGAGTTTTATAGCCTGTGAACTTTTTACTCAAATAGTAGATGACATGCTCTTTCTTACCGGTCTCATCTTGCTGTCCAAGCACACAGCCCATGGAATCTTCTAGCACGGTAAGGTACATGATTAATGGTCTTCCTTCAATTGGAGGAATCAATATTGGAGGTTCTGACAGGTATTCCTTGATACTGTCAAACGCTCTTTGGCAATCTTCTGTCCACACAACCTCTTGATTTTTGCGGAGAAGCTTGAATATCGGCCCACAGGTAGCAGTAATTTGAGAGATAAATCTGGAGATGTGATTCAACCGTCCGAGAAATCCTCTTACTTGCTTTTCTGTATGTGGCGTAGGCATTTCTTGAATAGCCTTGACTTTGTCAGGGTCAACTTCAATACCTCTTTGACTAACGATGAAACCTAGGAGTTTTCCCGGATCTTACCCCAAAGGTGCATTTGTTAGGATTCAGGCGAAGCAAGCTGAAATTTCCTTAGTCGCTGAAACAACTTCAAGAGATATTTTATACGCTCTTCTTCAGTGTCAAACTTTGCTATCATGTCGTCTACGTAGACTTCGATCTCTTTGTGCATCATGTCATGAAAGAGAGTAGTCATCGCCCTTTGGTAAGTAGCGCCTGCATTCTTTAATCCAAACGGCATTACTTTGTAGCAAAGGTGCCCCATGGCGTGATGAAGATGTCTTCTCCATATCTTGGAGCCATTACGATCGATTGTAGCGGAGAAACCGTCCATGAAGGAAAAGACGTTGAACTTTGCAGTGCTATCCACTAGCATGTCAATATCGGTAGCGGGAAATCGTCTTTTGGACTAGCTTTGTTCAAGTCCCGGTAGCCAACACACATTCTGACCTTTCCGTCTTTCTTTGTAGCGGGCACTATGTTGGATAGCCATTGAGGATATTCGAGGTGACGAGGAAACCGCATCGACTGCTTTTGAACTTCCTTTTGATTTTATCGGCCATATCGGGTGAACTCTTCTCGTCTTTGTTTAAGCTGGCGACACTCCGGTTGTAATGGCAAGTGATGCTCCACGATCTTTGGTATCAAACCTGGCATGTCTTGGTAGGACCAAGCAAACACATTAACATATTCTTTGAGAAGATCTATCGGTTTCCCTTGGCGTTCTTTGTAGTAGCTCCGATATTCACTTCTTTTTTGTCTTCTTCAGAACCTAAGTTGATTTCTTCCAAAGGCTCTTTGTGAGGTTGAATGATTCTTTCCTCGTGCTTAAGTAGTCGAGAAATCTCATCCGGGATCTCTTCTTCAACTTCTTCCTCAGCGTCGAACACAGGGAATTCAAAGTTGGGAGAGAGCATAGAGTTACTGCGTTCAATGGATTTGTCCATCTGCTAATCTGCATGTTTGATTTATGTTTAATTAATTAACTCTTCTCTTTTTGTTTTTAGAAAAAGTTAATGTGAAGTTGTATGCAGATCTTTTATTATATTTTTTTTGAATATTGTTTGTTTTTATTTGGGTTTTTTAGGATTACCATTTCCAAGAAAAAGGGAAAAAATGAAAAACAAACACAAAATGTGGAATCAAAACAACGCTTTTATTTATGATTCACAATATGAAACAGGACCCTAAATACAAACTCATTTGTCTTGGGCAAGACAAAGAGAAATTATTTAAAAGCTAAACCCTATAAAACATCTCTTCGCTTTGGGCGAAGCGAGAGTTCAAAACAAAAGCAAAATAAACTACTTAGAACTATGAACATCAGTCTAAGCTTTAACAGGCTTCCAATAGTGGCGAACTCCTTGAAAGTCTAGATACTCTGGTAGCTTTCCTTTTGGATTATTTCTTGTGTAGACTTTGGTCGTTGATTGAACAGGCTTTGAAGACTCTGGACGGTTGACCTTGCCTTTTGTGCTGCTGAAGCGATCTTCATCTGCTTGATTGGCAGGTTGAGGAGCATAATATGCAGCATATGTGCTTTCAAGTGGCATGTATCCTGGATTCTTGGGATGTTCTTTCCAATCTTCTAAGTGGAGAGACTCATTGTCTGCGACGCTTTCCAACTCGTTTCCAGAATTGTCTTCCTGATCTTCGGTAACTACATTGATGTAGTGATAGTTAAGATTTGTCTTAACAAACTCGACACGCGTGTTAAAGCAGAGATCTTCATTTGGGATCTCAATTTGATGATGAGATCGAGAAGATGTGTATAACTCTTCTGGTTGACTAGGATACTCAAAAGGATCGTCCCATCCAGTTGGTTGGATGTCTTCAATTCTAATCTTTGAGTTTTTAGGTGCAGTGTATTTCACCATGTAGTCAAACTTTCCACTTGGTTCTCCCAAGGTATCCCAAACTTCAGAAGGGATAGGTGGATTTTCATTCTCATTGTTTTGTACGGACATGCCTTTGAATTGGTCAGTCGGAGGATAAAATGGTGCGTACGATTCTTCCTGGGACACATATTCAGAACTATTAAGATAAGTGCTCCACTCTTCAGATTCAGAGAGATTGTCTTCATCACCTTCATCGGTAAGAACATTAACCTCTTGAAGAACAGGGTTTAAAAAACCCCCACTGTGGAATACTTCTTTGATTGGACGAAGAGCTTCATCCCTTTGATTGTCCTTTGGAAATACTGGAGCAAATCCGAGCCCGGTTTTTGTCTCGTTGTTGACAGGTTTTACTACTTGTCCCCAACTTGCGGCATTAGCGTCTTTCACTATCTGCGCTGCTTCTTTGTAAGAGGAGATAGACGATCTGCTTTTCCTTGTAGATTCACCTTCTAACAAAAGTCCTTGGAACTGTATCCCTTCAACGTCGTTGGCAGTGATGAAAGAGAAGGTGGACAAATGGCTTACTAGTAAAGCTTGTTCACCGATGATGGTTACTAGCTTCCCATTTGTTGTGAATTTCAACTTTTGGTGGAGAGTGGATGTCACAACTCCTGCTTCGTGTATCCATGGTCTCCCTAGCAAACAACTGTAAGCAGTTGGCACGTCCATGACCTGGAAGGTGATTTGGAAGGTATACGGACCAATCGTCATTGGAAGGTCGACTTCCCCAATAACAGATTTCCTTGACCCATCAAATGCTTTGACCACTATATCATTGGATTTCATCGGTGTTCCTTTGTAAGATAAACGAGCGAGAGTCGTTTTTGGCATTACATTCAAGGATGAACCGGTATCTACTAGCACGTTGGGCAGAGAGTCTGAGTGGCAAATCATAGAGATATGTAGAGAAAGATTGTGATTTCTTCCCTCCTCTGGGAGTTCTTCATCACTGAAGCTTAAATTGTTGCAAGTTGTTATGTTGCCTACAATTCCACCAAATTGATCTGCAGTCACATCGTGATCTACGTGAGCTTGATCTAGCACCTTCATCAACGCTTCTCGGTGGGCTTCGGAATTTAGAAGTAGAGATAGTATCGAAATTTTGGAGGGAGTCTGCATTAGTTGATCTATAACTCTGTACTCACTTTTCTTGATTAGCTTCAGAATCTCGTCGAAATCTGCGTTGACGTTGGTTCCATCAGACGGACCAACGTTTATGTTTGGATTACCAACAGGAATCCCTATGGGATTCTCGAGAGGTGTATTAACAGGATCTTGTCCAACAGTGGGAACAACTGGTTGCTTTGGTGGCAACGGGGTGTACACACGTCCACTCCGCGTTACTCGTCCGATTTCAACGATGTTAACAACGGTTGAAAGAGTTGGTATGGGTTTCTCCTTCCCATCTTCTATCATAGTTGTATTGTATTGATAGGGAATTGATTTGTTAGAGCTGTAAGGAACAGGACCAGGTAGACAGATCACCAAAGGAGATTCTGGAACTTTTGGACCGTTGTACTCGACTTCTACACACTTGGGCACATTGAAGTAGGGGATAATGACGTTTACTTCGGGAATTTCCGAGTTGATATCTGAGACTAAAAGCTCATGTGGATAATGCCCTACCATATTCACGTCATAATCGTTTCTGTTTCTGAAGATCTGGATATCTCCAATGTCTATTAACCGTTGAATGTCTGCTCTCACAGTTGGGCATCCTCGAAGATCCCTGAAGCAAATTCTGCAGACTGTGTAGTTATGCTTAGCGAAGGCGCCCATTGTACTGTATGTATCATGGAGTTGTACCAAGATTTCTATTATCATACTTATGTCAGTGATAAGATATCGATCTGTATTTCTTAGTATCAAATTCACGGTATGTCCACTATGATTGGGAAGTGGATTTGCTTGCACGTTTGGATTTGCATTCCTAAAGGAGAGAAGATTAGCCCTTACTAACCTTTGTACTTCAGCTTTTAGTGCTATGCAGTGCTCGAGATCATGAACCAGTGCCCCTTGATGAAAAGGACATGACATATCTGCTTTGTACCACCATGGTAATTTATCTGGTACCGGAGGTGGAGACCTTGTTTGCACAAGATTCCTTTCTATTAAGGCAGGATATAATTTCGTGTACGTCATCGGAATTGGATCAAACTGCGAGATCCGAGGTGCACGGTTCTGATTGTTGAATGGTTGAGCCTGCTGTCGAGGTTGTTGAGTTTGCTGGAATTGCGGGGTAATACCCATGTTTGAACTTGCATTAACAACTGGTGCTATTGTGGCTACCTGTTGTTGGCGACTGACATTTTTCCTTGGTTTCCCTCGGGATACCATTCCTACGTCATATTCCTTTTTCTTCGGGAAGCTGGTTCCGACCCTCTTGTTTCCGCTTGAAGACCCTATTTCTTTGGTTAGGCGTCCTGTTCGGACTCCTTCTTCTAGTCGCATTCCCATGCTTACCATTTCGGTGAAATCTCCGGGAGCGCTGGCGATCATGCATTCGTAGTAAAATGGGCCAAGAGTGTTAAGGAAAACCTTGGTCATTTCTTTCTCCTCTAACGGTGGATTGACTTGGGCAGCAATTTCCCTCCAGCGTTGGGCGTATTCTTTGAACGTCTCTTTTTCCTTTTGAGACAAGGAGCGGAGTTGATCTCGATTTGGAGCCATGTCCAAATTGAATTTTTACTGTTGGACAAAGGCTTCGCCTAGGTCATTGAATGTATGGATATTTGCACTGTCTAACCCCATGTACCACTTCAGTGCGGCACCAGTGAGACTGTCTTGGAAATAGTGAATGAGCAATTGGTGATTGTCATTATATGTAGACATCTTCCCGTCGTACATTGTAAGATGACTCTGCGGGCAGGAATTTCCTTTATATTTTTCAAAGTCAGGGACTTTGAACTTAGCGGGTATCCTTACACGAGGAACTAGGCATAGATCGTGGGCATTCTTCCCAAACAATTCCTTACCACGGATTGTTTTGATCTCAAGCTGCATCTTATGAAATTGTTCCTGGAGATTCTCCATTTGGCCACAAGGATTCGTGTTGTCGCTTGGGTTATGATAGACTTCTTCGTCCGCAGTAGCGTGAACTACAGAAGCTGAGTTGGTCATGATCGGTTGAGCAACCGTCATAGTGACTTGTGGAAAGGTTACTCCGTGCTGCGGAGTAAATGCTGAGTTCTGTAAAGTAGGAACCTCGATCGTGGTTGCATGTAATTCAGAAGTGGGTTGATGAAATCCGATGCCGAAATTGAAAGGCATGCCTCATGGATAACCTTCTGGCATACTGAAGAGAGGATTACTGACTGCAGCAGTTGAAACTGGAGTAGTAGTGATCTCTAAAATCGTCGCTTGATTTTGACTACTTAACGTTGCTTGCTGCCTTTGCGTAGTTGCCAATGAACTTACTAAAGAAGTGAGTCTCTCCACCTATTCCTGAAGTGTTGTCATTGTGCTACGAAGCTAAACATTTTCTTGCTCAAAATCTTCCATTGCTTTTTTCCTATTTGCATGAGTATTGTATCTGCGAGTTGGCTGTGAACGTAGTCGAGAAACTCTAAGACGCGAGAGCTTGACGATCTTTCTCTCTCTGGAAAAAATTCCAAAAGATAAGATTCTAAACAACAAACTCGAAATGCAAAGTATGATGCATGATTATGAATGCAAAGAGAAAAGAATTTCTAAAGAATTTATACTAAAAGAGAAATTTCCAGCAAATATTTGGATGGAAAGCGCTTATTTTATTAATTATTTGAAAGAAGATTACAACAATTTTTGTTTTGAGCATAGCTCTTACAATGATAAAATAAATGATAAAGCTAAAGGTAAACTAATTAACCGTCTTTGTCTGATGAAGAACCAAAGGCTTGATGTAGCTTCAACTTCAGGATTTCTTTCCCACAGTAAGCTTTCAGTTCAGTTTTCTCGGCTTTTAGCTTGTTGATGACTTTCTTCCACTCGTTACGAGTAAGATTGTTATTCATCAAATCTTCAAACATTCCTTTCCTTTCTTTGTGGAGTTTCTTGAGTGCGTCATACTTTCGATAAATCTCCTCATCTTTCTCCATGAGCCATTTATCTTAGAAGTAGAGCGTCTTTTCATGATCTTTGACATGTTTCTTAAGCTTCTCATTTTCGAGGTCAGTCTTAAAGAACTTGTCTTCCAAAGCCTCTTTCTCTAGCCTCATCTTGGCCAAAGCTTCTTGGTGTTCTCCCATAGTTTCAACGGGAAAAATGGTCGATTTGGACGCTGCTGAGAGCATGGGTTCTTCATAAGCATAAGGCATTTGGAATTCCTTTGCTCTTTTCTTCACCCAAGAAGTGTAGATTTCCATGGCTATGCAATTTCTTGCATTACCCTTTTCTTTCCTTTGGATGTGATGCCAAGCTCTTATCATTCTGGCTTTCAAACCTTGGGAATATTCCCCTTCATGATAGAAGTAGCTTTCCACTGTAAAACCAAGGGGTTTACTAGAGTTTGCATACCCGAGTTGACGTCTCGCCAAAAATGGGTTGTAGTTGATTCCTCCTTTTGTACCAATGAGAGGTACGTTGGCAAATTCTCCACAACTTTCAATGATTTCCATCTCATTATTTGCCAAGGTATACCAATGGATATCGTCGTTTGTAAGAGACATGAGCCTTCGAGACCAATGCCAACCATCTTTGTTTTCGCAGAAGATAGGAGATTTAGGCAAATGTGAGATAATCCATTTGAATAATAAAGGTACACAACACACAATAGTTCCATCTCCTTGACGATTCCTATGATGAATGGAGAAATACGTGTCACCAAGCAAAGTGGGAACGGGATTTCCAATCAGAAAGATCCTCATGGCATTGATATCAACGAAACTTGGGACGTTGGGAAACAACACCAATCCATAGATGAGCAAAGCTAAAACAGCTTCAAAGGCTACCATACTACCGGCTTCAGAAAATTTAAGAGCCTTCTCCATTAGGAACTTTGAAGTTAGTCCTAAGTGTTTTCCTTTGGTAGTTAGGTTTTTATCTATCTCAGATTTCTTTAAGTGAGTCATTGTTGCAATGACTGGTGACTTGGGAATGGCTTCCAAACCATTGAAAGGCACATTATCTGATACTGAGATACCTAGGATGTGTGTGCGTACTCTTCCAAAGTAGGCATCAACTGATAGTCAGGGAAAGTGAAACAGCGATAAACTGGATCGTAAAACTGAACGAAAGTTTTGAGAAGTCCTTCATCAACGTTAGTGTTCAGGACAGTTAAAAGAGTTTCATAGCGTTTTTTGAAATCCGAGGGATCTTCTACCAAGGATGCTAACTCTTTTAACTTTCCTACATCAGGAATTCTAAAACTGTATTTCATGGTGAATCTTCCTCTGACGTCCATCACTCTAACCTAAAATATTTACGAAGAAAATTCTCTAAATTCTTTGGAAATGGGAAGAGAAATGAAGTTTTTAAATGAATACATGAATGAATGAATGCCACAAAGATACAAACATGGTTAGTGGTTATACACACGTTCAAGCATTTGAAGTCACGAGCATGAGGCCAACGATAAGAACCAAACGTGGGTAAGTTCTAAGGGCTTATTCATCTGTGAAACGGGTTCTACTGATAATACAGGTTAAGCGCTTCTTCTCTTTGAAATATCATCGGATTTGTTGAATACTCGAAGTCCAATAATATTTTTCAAGAAAAACTCGCTTGATCGTAGTCTCGCATGACAACTATTCTAAGCTTACGCCTGAATAGTTTCTGCACTACATCCTAAATAGCTAGGATGGGTTATGTGTTCTACAGCCACTCAGCTTCGTAAATTCCCTCGAAAGCAAAATGTCTTCGCAAATACTTGCTAAACACAAATACTCCCAAGACAACCTCCACTGAGAGAGGGATCTCAAATTAACTTAGTAAGTAATGAAACTTCCCACAAGTTAATAGGACTATACCCCCACCTAGATCTTAAAATGTTTCTTAAATCCGGGTTAGGATTTCTTTCCATCAGATGAAATCGCGCAAACACACAATAAAGAAAAGCAAACCTATGCGCATATGAAAGCTTGACCCCTTTTTTTTCTTTTTGAAAACAAAAAAAAGTTTGGTGCTCTTGGCAGATTCACAATTTTTTTTTAAAATAAAAGTTTAGTGTACTCCCCAGCAGAGTCGCCATTTTTTCTGTTCGCGTTAAAAAGTGACGAGCTAGTGAATCGAATCTGAATTCGGATTCTCTAGCTCGAAACGATTTACTCTTTTGATTTGTTTATAAAGATGTCGCGAGCATCAAGCTTTATTTTTTTCAACACAAGAAAAATGATTATGAAAAAGGGAAAGTCGCAATACCCTCAATTGATATGATATGCATTACGACTAGCGCAAACTAGACGCAACGCATTGGGGAGATTTCGGGCAAGGGGGTTTGTTATATAAAGGGAATAGATGTGGCACCCTAAATATATATAGTTATCTATAGCTTTATATATGAATATGTTTGATATGTTTGTGTGTTTTAAATTGCTATTTCTATTGTTGGGAAAGTTTCTCCTTTGGACTTTAAGAAACGTAGATTATGTGGGATCCTAGGTTTTGTTATTATTGTGCTCGCAAAGATCATTGGGATCCTCTGCATACATATCCCATAATGGGAATCAGAGCATTTGTAGCTCGGATCTAAAGGGATCTATGGTTTGTTTGGTTTGAGGGAGAAATAAGTTTTGCTCGCCAAGGATGAGACCTTGTGCCTACGTATTCTCAAAGGGATGTTGAGAAATTCAGAGCAATCGTAGTTCCCACTTATGATAGTGGAAGCAACGGAAGTTATTAAGAGACAAAGACGAATGTCATCTTAACGAAAAATGTATCTAATCTATTTCATCACAAACATTTTTGAAAGGTTGATTGATTTAAATCTTTCATCGTAAGTTATAGGTGTTTTGCTTGAGTGTACAAGCGTTACCACTTACGAGTTAAGAAAGATGTTTGAAAAGTGATTGCATCTTTTAATTGTAAGCATTGGGTGTTTTGCTTGACTGTACATGTGTTACCACTTACGACTAAGAGATGTTTTTGTTTGAAAAAGTTTTTGAAAAGTTTTTGATTGTATGTGATGTGATAGATGAGATACTTCTTCCATAGAGATGATAAACGTCTAAATCTCGAGGAGAAATTGATTGGATAGGGGATGCTTTTAAGGAGCCCATGGGTCCTTGTATTGTAAGCCCAATAGGAGGCATTCTGAGGGTCATCGAGGGTCCTTGTATTGTTAGCCCAAGAGAAGGCATTCCGAGGGTCATCGCTGGTCCTTGTATGAAGCTCAAGAGGAAGCTATAGGGTATGGATGGCTTTGGCTTTAAGAGTGGTTTCACCGGGAAACCATCCTCTTAGGATTCAAGAGTGATTTCACCGGGAAATCATCCTCTTAGGGTTCTATCCTAGCGCGGGTGATTCTTTGTATTGGAAGCCCAATAGGAGGATGTTAAGAGATTTCCTGGTCTCTTTCTTATTTGATGCCCAAGAGAAGGCTAAACTCAACGAGGGGAGTTCTTTTGAACGAAGCCCAAGAGGAGGCTAACTCAACAGGGGAGTGTTGTCTTATATGAAGCCTAAGCGGAGGCTAAACTCAGTATGAGTTTTCTTATATGAAGCCTAAGAGGAGGCTAACTTAGATGAATGAGTTATCTTATACGAAGCCTAAGAGGAGGCTAAAGGGAACCTAGTTGTTAGACTAGTTTTCATGTTAGAACTGAATAGTTATATTAACAAGTGTGATATGTATTCACAAGAGTTTATGAAGGAAATATAAACAAGTGTATAAAATGAGCGTTTAAAGTGAGTGTAACTTGATTATTTACGAGTTTGAATGTGTACAAGGGAATGAATGTATACACAAAGGGGTGTTTATGTACAAGGAAATGAATATGTACATAGGAGGGTTGAGACTTACACCGCGAGGGAGGCCCATTGGTTTAAGAGTAGTTTCACCGGGAGTGATTCTTCTCTTAATAACAATGGAATTAGTGTATAAACAAGCGAATGAAAACAAATGAACGAAGTTTGTTTATGCTTGAAGATGATTGAATATGTAAAAAGAAAATTTAATATGTACATAAAAAGGATTGGGACTTACACCGTGAGGGAGGCCCATGATCAATTAAGAAATTCGAGGAAAAAAACTAATTCGGTTTTATCTTCAAATCAGATCGATCATGGAAAAAGGTGTGTAAGTTTGATGAAAAAGTTTTGAAAAGGTTTTGAAAATGATTTTGAAAAGTGAAGTATATTCACAAGAAGTTTTGAAAAGATTTGAGTTTTGAAAGTTTGAAAAGAAAACATCCTTGAAAAGTATTAAGAATACTTAAAATGTTTCATTTTTGACTTAATAAAAGTATATTCAAAAGAAAGTATTTTTTTGGATTTTTTTGACATAATCATAAAATAGGTATAGTAAATGACAAGTGTGCGAAAAATCATCTCAAAATGAGAAGTTTTGAATGGTTTTTTGAAAATGTTGAAGTTTGATAGAAAAGGTGAAGAAAACAAGTGATAAAAATTTGGTTTTGGTCCTAAGGAGGTTTGAACTCATGACCTTTTGCTTGGAATTGAAAAGTTTTACCACTGAGGCAAGTGTCTATCTTTTTATTTACACGCTTCCAATTAATTATATTTAAAACAAGTCTTTGAAATGTTTTTAAAAATGAAGGAATGTGAAAAAATGACAAAATGGTCTCAGGGGGATTCGAACCCTGGACCATAGGCAAGGCAAAGGAAACATGAAAAGCGTGCTGGCAACCGCTGGGGCGGTAATACATCCGTTCATTTATTTACTTCCATGTTATAATATTATAAACGAATCATTTGAATTTCTGGAAAAACCAAAAACACGCGCGCAATGTTCTTCTTCTTCCTCAATCCCCATAAATCCATAGATTCCTCATTTCTTGATGAAATTAAAAGTTGTAAACATCAATCTTGCTCGATTTTTAACCAGGAACACGATGGTGATGATTAATTCCATTTATTTTCAGTTTAAGATGGTTAATTTTAAACGTGACCAGATGAACCCTAATTCTTAAGAATCAATATGAAATCATGTATGGTTATGGAATTAAGTAATTGATTGAGGGTTAATGATCAGTGATGGTGCAGAAACAAGATGGCTAAGCCATTTTTGAACTGAAAGTTAGAAATTATAAAGTTTGAAGTATGAGTGAGTTACCTCTTCAAACTGAAATCGAAAACCCTTTTAAAGTGTTTCCAGTTGTTGTTTGATGATGGCTATAGCACCACTGGACCTTATGGAAGGTGTTTGAACACTATGCTTGCTTTGAATAGCCTGGATCACTCTGACCAAGTCCAACTGCATCTACTTCATGTGAGTTTCAAATTCGAGGTTAGAGGTGTTACAGGTCAGGGCTAATGATCTGGATCACTTATATGAAGTGTATAGATGATATTTGAAGTGTTAAACTTTAGCTAGCTCGAGCAAATTAGAAGTTTGGATATTAAGGCATCATTTGCAAGTTTTGAAATTTTGAATTATGTTTCTGAGTTTGATCACTTCTTGTGTTGTTTTTATGTTTTAAACTACTTCTAAATGATATTTAGAACATGTTAGAAACTTAAGTTCACTCAAATTTTGCAAGACTTGGAGATTTGCAAAATTCTCTCTTATGACTTAGAAACTTGGATTTCAAGAAAGAAAGAGTGAAAACTTGATTATAATAGCTTTGGTGTAGTTTGGAAATGAGTAAATGACCTCTATTTATAGGCCAAGAATTCTGAATGATTTGGCAAAGATATCATTGAGGGAAACTTACAACTTGCTTAAGAGGTAAGAAGGAATCTTTTGCATTTAATGCAAAAGTAACTTTCCTAACCATGGTTAATTTTTTCTCTTTGATTCAATCCACTTCTCAATCATTGAAAACTGATATTTATTAGTTATAATACACCTCTAAGTTATGAGAAGGCTTCTAGAAGGAGAAATTGCAAAAATGACTTATAATTTTGAAGCATGCACTTGAAATTCCATGGTTTTGGAGCTCTATGTTTCAAAATCAAAAGTATATCTAGACAAAGTGTTTTTGCAATTTCTTGGACATTTCGGAAAGCTTGTAACAAGGGCTACAACTTTCATGTTTTGAGTTTTTCCTGAATCCAAATGGATCTAGGTGAAAAATGGCCATGAAAGTAGGAAAAAACCATGTTTCTTAACACTTGAAAAAACATGGACTTTTGTGATGAAGAAACATGGACTTTTGTGATGTTTTGAATCAAGAAATTATGTCAAGATGTTGCATCGAATATGTTAAGATCAATCTCCAAGCAAATAGATCATTCATTGAGCAGAAAGTCAATGATTCCTTATACTCGATAAAAACCCTAATTGGTCGATTCATGATAGATCATGAGAAAAAATTGGGAATCTGAAGATCAAATGTTGATGATTGATTTAAGATAGATCATCTGAGGTGAGTGGAAACTCAAACCCTAATTGATCACATCCTGAACAGATGAAATTTTGAAGAAACCCTGATTTTGACTTTTAGAAACCACACACGATCTATTCTATTCTGAAACTGTTAGTGATACAGTGATGCATATGTGAGGTGGTATATTAGGTCAAAAATTGGGGTATGACAACTCTACTTGATAAATGTTGTAGATAAATGGTGCACAAGTTGCTTATTCAAGGAGTCAATAGGTTCATGTACTTATTTCCATGCCTTATCTCCTAAATTCTCGAGATTTTGAAATTATTATCTCTCATTGAAGACTTATCTTATCCTCAACCATTGATTCTCATGTTGAGTATATGCTTCATGTTTGAAAAAGATCATCAAATTCAAAGAATTCTCCATTCTATGGCCATCTATCTTAAAATTAGGGTTTTGGACTTCTGAGGATCATATCTTGGTGTTTGTATGAAGTTTGTGGATGATTTCAAAGTCATTTTGTTCTTAATACTACTTCTAATATAAATATTCTTGGACCTAAGGAGTTTTATTGATGAGAAGATTGTTTTAGAAGTCTATGATTGCCCACTCTCTCTATTGATGCTTCATTTGTCTTGTATGACTTCAAAGGATCATAATATGGTCATCCCTTGTCTCCTTGAGCTCATTATTCTTTCACAATGAACCTAAGGATGTATAATAAAAACTAGTTCAATTGGTAAGAAGATAAAATTCTTGGAAATTTGCCTATGAAGTCAAAAGATTACAAGTCCTTGATGAATTTCTCAATTGTTGGTCAATCAACTTCAAGAGATCATATCTTGATATTCACTTATAATCTTGAAGTAATTCTTTTTGCATAACAATCTTGAATACATGAACTTTATCTTCATATAACCTTTGAAGATTTAAAGTGTTTTGAAGTTACTTGAAGAAGTCAAAAAATTATAGGTCACTTCACAAATTTTCATCAAATTCACAAGATCATAACTTTCTCAATTTTTGGAATTTTTGAGTGATTCTTTTTGCCAAATTTTCCTTTAGAAGTCTAATTCATGTCATCTTTGAAAATAGAGAGAAGAGTGGAAGATCAAGTTTGAAGAAGAAACATTATAGGTCATTTTTAGAATGTGGCATGCTTGACCAAGGCCTGGCCAAGAAAATTAGTGGTTTTTCAAGAATCCTAAAGGCTTAATCTCTCAACTCAAGAATACATTTGATTCGATTATTTTTGTATTTTGTTATACTCTTTGAATACTTCATTTGGATCAAAGAAAATTAGAAAATGCACGAGGGAATTAGATTTGGCCTCAGCTCAAAGTTTGTGCAAAATTCTGGTTCGAGCTCACCATCAGTTTGTGCATTTGCGGGTGTAACTTGTTTTTAAGCCAAGTTAAGCCTTGCTTTAGTGACTAATTGTGATTAGGAGCTTCCCAGGATTAATTAGTACATCAAAACGCAAGGAATGGTTGAGTTTTCACGCACATAAGGTCACACTTTCTCCATGAACATGGGTGTGCATGATTTCCACTCAAATGTCATTATTCACCCCTCATTTTGATTCCATTCGCCTCTCCTGTAAATAAGGGACACATTCCACTCATTTCCTCAGGATTTAATATCCAGGAAACCCCTGCCAAACTCTCTCTCGAATGATATTTTCAGCAACTTCGTTTTCATTCTCAAAGCCATTCCAGTATGAAATTAACCATTCATTCTTCTTCCTTGAACCTCACTGAAGCTAACAGAACAAGAATCGTGCCTTGAACCTTCTTAAATCGTGCTATCCAAGTCCAATTTTAGAGCTCTGAAAGTGAACTTCGTTCAGGTAGGAATCTCCATGAAACCTTGTAAAGTAAAACATCATTGCACTCTCATCATCTCCCTGATCCTTGTAATCTTCACCATTTTCATTTTCATTGAGAATTGGCTCTGAATTTTTGAAAACAAGTGTTTGCTATTTTTCTGCTTTTCTTAGAATTGTCCTTTGTACAGATGAAATAATTTTTTTGCGATGGTACCATTAGAATCATTTTGAAGAGATGAATCCAATTGTACCGGTCTGAGGAATTTATTTCACAGTTTTGGAAACACGAATAGGAGATGTCTGCAGACGAATCCAATGGTACCGGCCATGTAATTTTTTCAAATATGGTTCAGTGTGCTTGCCTTACCATGCACACGTGTTATACCCCAAAATTTTCCCTCCTATTTCTCAAGACAATCCATATCTCCATACTCAAGAATTTCTCAAGGGTTGACCAGATGAACCCTCTCTTAAGCAATCAACCCACAACTAGGGTTTTGCTTCTCTCAAGACAAAATCAAGTTCCAGTGCTTCAAGTGGTCATCATACCTCCTCATATGTCTCAAGGTATCATTATGTCAAGTTTCAAGCCTTACAGCTCAAGTTTACTCAGTCAATTGCTCAGATGGTCGAAAATCAGTGGTATTGGACAAAAAGTCAATTGTGGTCAACATACAGTCAAACTTCATCATTTTTTGTCAACATAAATATTTTGAAGTCAAATTCATCATATAATCAACTGTTCATCATTATCAGGCATAACTTTGACCAGGCATAACTTTCACATACTTTATCAGAAAGTTTTCCACCAAATCTCATTTTGAAGGGAATTCAATTCTCTACAACTTCATGTCTCACAAGCTTTGGCCAAAAATGCTTCATTTGAGAGTTATGAATCAAGACATTATAGGTCCTTCTAAAATTCAACAAAAAGTCATCTTTTTGAAAAGAAGTGTACATGAACATGGAAACTTCAATGAAGATGAAACAAAAAGGAGTATTTATAGGACATCTTGAGCTTTCTAAAAAGTCCAAGAACACTTAAAAATGTTGAAAATTGAGCAAGATACAAGTTGTGCAAGTTTGGCATTTTTAAAGAAGTGCATGAAGAGAAATACTTAGCAAATTCAAGTTTTTTCTAAATGGGCCTAAGCTTTCATGATCCAAACTTATTCTTGAGATTATCCAGGAACTCTACACTCATTTCCACGCCTCCTCCTTATTTATTTAATTTATTTTTGAATTAAAAGACTAAAATTCAAATTTAATTAAATAAAATATAAATGCAAATGCTAAGCTGAGGCGGGATTGATTTATACTTGTCTTGAGGTCCAAGATAGCCCATCACAAGCTACCAAATTCGTACACAAAGCTTTAAGGCAAGATTGAGCTACTTTTGGAAAGATTTGATAAAATTTCCAATGAAATATTTTTGCATTCAAGGCAATATATTTCCTCATTATTCTTGACCTAATCTCTTAATCTATAAATACACAACAACTTCAAATGCAAAGGACATGTATGCTTGCCTCCGAGAACAAACCCTAGAATTCTCAAAATTTCAAGAAACTAGGGCAATTCGAAACCTTTATTTCCAACCGTTCTAAAGTGGTTTTAGGCATCACACTAGCTTCCTGAAGGTCCCAGGAGTTCATACCAATCCTTACTCGAGCTTGAGAGCTCCCAAAATGTGTCAACCAATTCACACCAGTTTGGTAAGTAGGTAAGCCTCAAACCTTTGATCTCACGCATTTTCAATCATTACTAACATACCAGATCGATTCACATGCATCATTAGAACCAGACTAACGCCTTACATGCAAGCTTGAACGCAAGAATAAGTAGCTTTCATTGTTAGGGCAGCTTAATTCGTTTTCTTCGAAACTCACTCCACAAGCAATTTCAGGTCAAACTAATAGCACCATTGGATTCGCAATGGTCGAATTAGGGGGATAAGATCCTTCTGTTGTCTCGATTTTGATGTTATTACAGGTTTTGGAAATTGGGATCACCGGAGAAGATGACCGGAGGTAGGGTTCCAATGGCTTCTCCGTTCAGTCAATCGTTTGACTCCTTTGACTGCAGACATGGCAATTGGAAGCAATCTGATTGGATCTATGTTTAAAACAGGGGGCCCACGCGTGACTTGTTTTGAAAAATTGAAACGGAACGTTGGATCAATTATAATCGTATGGACGTATTTCAATAACAACTGGAATACCTAGCTCAGTTGGTGAGGCGCGCATATTGGTAACCTGGGGGTCTTGAGTTCGAACCTCAGCGCCCCCCTTTCTTTTTTCCACTTTTCCAACTTTTCTTCTTTTTTTCTTCTATTTTCCTTAATATATTCTTTAAATTAACTTAATTAATTAATTAATTAGTAATTAGGTTAAATAATTAGAAATTTAGGATTAATTATCACTTAACTTATTTTTCTTAATTAAATTAATTAGTTTAATTTAGGTTAATTATTTAATTTAAATTAAATTTCTTTTATTAATTAAAATCAAATAGAATTAGGGTTTCTGATTCACCTGATTTTCACATAGTAATTAGGTTAACTAAAATCAAAACCTTTTTACTAACCTCAAACTCTTTTACTAACTATTTTCCAAACTTCTCCCAACTTTATTTTCCTTCCGATTATCTGTTTCGCGCATATTATTGTAATTGCTTCCAGGATGTATAATTTTTCGCGCGCGTTCCTTTTATCATTATGTATCTGCTCATGGGATGTGGTAGATAATTATGACATTTACTTTCCACACCTCCTATTATGTATCTGCCCCAAAGCCATGTAATAGCGTAGGATTTACTTTTCGCACCTCTTAATTCCTGTACATATATCAATTGTTTAGATGTATGGCTAATAGGATTGCATGCTAAGACTAAAATCAACCCTAGATCATTTGTAATCTCAAGATAATATAACTAAATTCAACACACTCTCTTTATACATGCACCCCCTTAGGGTATCCTCTCTTGTTGCCTTTCAGAATACAATCGTCATGTCCCTCGAACATAGGGATACCATTAGCAAAGACGCTTACGAATAACATCATCATAGTCCCTTTGTTACAAAGATCATAGTCCCTCGATGACCCTCGACGTTACCTACGAATATATGATCTCGTCCCTCGATTGTTGCCTACAAAAAGTGATGACCATCCCTTCGAATTGCTAAGGTATCCTTACACGTTGCCTTCTATGACCATACAATGACCCTTCAATTTTACCTTTACATCCAAATGAATAAATTTACCTGCCAACTAATGGTATGGATAGCCTTATTATAAAGGAGAAGGGAAATAACATGGAAATGACCATTCTGAGTCGGTAAATAAGACTCTGTTGCTTGCTCCAATCAAATTATTTTCCACACCTCACACTTTTCAAAACTATCTTTCAAAAACACTTTGTATACATTCCAGCGAGAATCATTACAAAGTTTAACATTTTCCAAACAAACATTTATGAACACTTCGTATACATTCCAACGAGAATCATTGCAAAGTCAAAGCAAAATCTCTTTCAAAATACTTTTCAAATCACCCACACAAAGAAATTTTTCAAAAGTGAGCTAAGAAACTAAGAGCCCATAGATAACTACGGATGGAAAGGGTGCTAATACCTTCCCTTTTCATAATTGCCTCCCGTACTCAAAGTCTAACGAAGGTCTTTTACTGTTCGTTTCACCTTCCCTTTATTGGATAAAAGAAAAGTCGATGGAGACTCTTTCTATCCACAACATTTGCGATAAAATGCAAAACAAACAAGTCAATTCTCCCACCGTGTCACAGAATTGGCGACTCTACTAGGGATACTACCTAAAGAGAGGCTACCTTAGGGCTAGAAGATCAATTTATTGCTTTCTGTTTGCTTTGTCTGCTTTATTTTTAAGGGTTGCTTGGGTATTATATATGTGGGGGATCCTACACCCGGATTCAGGTTTCCTTAGGTAAGTAGCAATAAATCATCGCGACTGTTAGGCGTAAACCAAAACGGTCAAAATGATGGCTACGGTTAGTGAGACACTTTGGATGTCCTGATGCTCCTCATGTTCAGTTGAGGTAGTATTTGGCGTCTGCGTGGTGTCATAAGCACTAACTTAACTTTAGAACCCTAATTGACCCATCTTGGCCATTAGAAGGCAGTGAGATAGCCGAATTTGGTGCAAACTGAGGTTGGTTGATACTCGATGCGACACTCATTGAAATTCAACTTTTGGGATGTTTCGGTCGACCACTTGGTAGTCGTATTGAAATAAAGCCTGTGAGAAAGATCGATGATATGAGATTCCTAGAACCCAGTTACTATTATAGGACAGGTTGAACCCACTTAAACTCCGGTAGGGTAAACACCTATACCTCATGCAAGCCTTAAACCTAGGGCTATGGTGTGAATTATTTGTGCTTGCTATTTAAACATGACATCATAACATCATATCATTTCTAACTATTTCAAGGACCTTGGGACTTATCTTTTCTCTGTGTTGTAGGGTTATGGCTTCCAAGAAGACTATCTTAATCAACTTTGTGGTTATACCTTCTCAACTCAAGGAGTTCATCTCAGAAGTTCCTGATCACTCTCATTTCATCAAGAGGCATGGTTATCTAGTTGACTTGGTTACCTCTGGCTTTGAAGAAGATATGATGAGTGTTGTCTTCCAGTTCTTTGACCTAAAGCATCATTGCTTTACTTTCCCAAATTATCAGTTGGTACCTACAATGGAAGAATTTTCTAAGCTACTTGGGACACCCATTCTTTATCAGGTACCTTTCACCGGTTCAGAAAAAGTTCTGAAGTACAAAGACATCACATCAGCGTTACATCTAAAGCGATCAGGCATTGAAGACAATTGGGAGACTAGAAGCGAAGTTAAGGGTTTGCTTGCTAAGTTTCTGATAAAGAAAGCTCGAGAATTCCTAAAGGCTATGAGTTTCCATGCTTTCGAAGACGTTGGGTCTTTGCTAATCTATGGTTTGGTGCTATTTCTTAATCCAGATCAATTCATAGACGTGAACGCCATCAAGGTTTTCCTCACTCATAATCTTGTGCCTACCTTACTTGGAGATATTCTGCATTCTCTCCACACTCGTATTATGAAAAGACAAGGAAATCTCATGTGTTGCATACCGTTATTATCCAGGTGGTTTATTTTGCACCTTCCTCAATCAGTAATGAAGAACGAACAAAGTTTGAAGTGGTCTCAAAGGTTGATGTCACTATCTCATTCAGATATCCATTGGTGTCTTTTCTTTCAAAAGGACTTCACTTTCATTGAGTGTTGTGTAGAATTCCCTAATGTACCACTCCTTGGCATAACGGGAGGTATAACCTACAACCCTTCTCTAGCTCTAAGACAGTTTGGTTATACTCAAAGAGATAGTCCTCATAACATACATATCCAAGGCATTATGTTTGACTATGACAACGATCTACAAGGTTACCGCCAAAGACTTGTGCACGCCTAGGGCATGGTGAAGAAAATTGATACCAAGACCTTGGGGCATAAAAATTCCATTCCTTAGGAACCTTACCTCAAGTGGGTGCGAGCTCGCACTCAAAACCTCATGATGTCATCTATTGTTATCCTACCAGTAATTATGGAACCTGTTGCTGAAGGTGACGAACCCTATACCATTCTTCACCCAGACATGCCTACTGATTTCGAAGAATTGAAAAGATCCTGGATTCAACATAAAGAAGAAATGGATACATTCAAAGCTCATTGCTATGCAAGCGAGAAAAGAGTATTGGAGTTGACGAAGCTGCTTCACAAGAAGCAAAGCATCAATACCTACTTCAACACAAAGAGGAAGCGTCCATGGGAGACCTAAGCTCTAGGAATTTTATTTTACTGTCTGAACTCTTATTTGTACTTACTAAGTCAACTAATAAAAAGTATGTTCTTGCTTGTTTACCAAATTTAAATTCATAAGGTCCTTGAAAACATTGCATTTTGTAACATTGCATATTATACCATAACATTTCATAACAGGTACACTGAAGACCGATTTTCTCATTCTCTCGCTATTTATTTCAGCAGACATGGATCTCGAACAGACTATCAAAGATCTCCAGGCTCATAACGCTCAGTTCTAGTAAATGTTCACCAGCTTAGCTCAAGGGCAGAAAGATATGAAGAACCTCATCACCAGAAAGAAGAAGATTGTTGGCCTCATCAACCTGGGAAGAAAACACAGAGGTCCAGTCAAGGTAGTCAGACAACTTGAGTTCTCATACAAGAGCGGGGAGACTAAAGGAAGCATAAAAAACAATGAAGGAAGCCATCATGAGTTTGAAAATGAAGAGGAAGACTATATGAGCGAGTAGTATCCTGACAACGAAAAGTACAAGCAAATTGAAGACCGCCTGAATGCGGTGGAGAATATGAAAATGTTAGGGTTAAACTTTGATAATCTGAGTCTGGTTCTTGGAGTGGTAATTCCCCGCAAGTTCAAAGTTCCTACTTTTGCTAAGTATGATGGCATGTCTTGCTCGAAGCTGCATCTGAAGTCCTATGTTTAGAAGATCCATCCTCATACTGAAGACATGAAGTTGTGGATACATTTCTTTCAAGAGAGCTTGTCCGGAACACAGTTGGAGTGGTATTATCAGCTAGAGAGTACCCACATTCATACCTGGAATAATTTAGTAGATGCTTTCTACAAACAGTATCAATACAATGCTGAATTGGCACCAACCCGCATACAATTGCAGAGCATGTCTTTTGCTCGTGATGAGAAGTTCAAGGAGTATGCTTAGAAATAAAGAGATCTAGCAGGAAAAGTTCAACCACCCTTGTCTAATAGGGAATTGGTTGATATGTTCATGGGAACGCTGACAGACCCATTCTTCAATCATCTGATTGGAAACTCTTCAGTCGGATTCATCGAGATGATACTGATAGGAGAAAGTATTGAAGCTGGAATCAAGATCAGAAAGATTCAAGTCGAAACATCTTCAAATGTTGCAAAGAGATCTTTTGGTGGAAAGAAAGAAACCAATGCTGTATATGGTCAGAAAAACTATGACAAAGCTGATCACAATCAATCTGTGGGGACAGTCCTGATCACCAATCCCACACAAGTGCAACCTCAACAAGACAACGCGCGTAGGAAGAACGCGCCACGAAGACTGTTCACAAAGATCAACATGCGATTATCTCAAGCACTACAACACATGCTGAAAGTAGAGCTGATTACTTTGAGGGATCCTACTCAGCACGCCAACACCTCCTATCCAAAGTACAATCCGAATGCAATGTGTGCATACCACTCCAACAGCCCAGGGCACGACACCAACAACTATTGGGCCCTGAAGAACAAGATTCAAGACATGATTGAAGCTCGGGAAATTAAATTTGACCCTCCTATCGAAACTCTGAATGTGATCAACGCACCAATGCTTAACCATGGTAAAAGTGCCAACGTCATTGACAATGACTCCTATATTTTTTTATGTGAATGAGCTGACCATTCCTCTGATGACTGTCAAGAAAGATTTGTTGCAAGACGGTTTAATTTCATGATGTCCTGACGGTTGTCGTTGGTGTGCATCTGAATTAGATGGATGTGCTTGGTTGAAGAAACGTGTTCAACGCATGATGGACAACCGAGAATTGTTATTCCTAAAACCTCCGTCTGTAGGGAGTCTTTGCGAAGCTGTTGCTAAAAGTCAGAAGATCGAAGATGTACCAGAAGTCTGGGATACCTTGGGGAAGCCAAGTGGAAAGTATGATTTCATGGTGAAGTATACCGCTCCTGATAGCTACAAGATCGCAATTGAATACGTCAAGGCAACCGATTAGGGAGATGATTATCCCGAAGAATATGCTGATGTGAACACAATAAGGATCACCTCTATCGATCCTGCACCCAGAGTGGCACCTCTCATTATTACCTCACCCAGATCAATTCCATATTCCTCTGACCGAGCTATACCTTGGAATTATGGAGCCGAAGTCTACTATCACGACGTCAATCAAAAACCATTGACCATCGAAGACAGTACAGTTGAAGCTATAAGTCTTGACATTGACAATATCACTGAGTCAAGCAAAGTAACTTGAACCGGAAGAGCGTTTTCTCCAGATATCTCTCCTCCGAAGGATACTACTACACCAGTCCGTACTCCTGCTGCTGAACCAACTCCTGAGGCTCAAGGGAAAGAGAAAGTTACTCAACCTGCTCAGATGGAAGTGCCAAAGGAAGTTGCTGAAGATACCTCCAAGCATAAAATGAAGGAAATTCTGAAGATCATTAAGAAGAGCGACTACAATGTAGTGGAGAAGTTGGGATAAACCCCATCCAAGATTTCCATGCTAGCTCTATTGTTGTGCTTTGAGGCTCATGCTAAAGCCTTCGTGAAGTTTTTGAAGAATGCTCATATACCGCAAGATACCTTTGCCGACCAAATCGAAAGTTGTATTGCAAGCCTGACCGCAGATAATGGTTTGGACTTTTCTGATGATGATCTGACTCCTGCCGGAAGAAAGAACAATAAAGCCTTACATGTCTTTATCGAATGCAAGGGAATTACATTGTCTCATGTATTGGTGGATACTGGCTCTGCTCTGAATGTCCTGCCGAAGAGCGCTCTTGACCAACTTAATGCTAAAGACCACTAGAAGAGGATTTTGGCAAAAATGACTTGAAAACTTGGAAAAATGATCTATAATTCAAGCTTATGGACCTATAAGTTCTAATTTCAAAACCCTAGCTCCACAAAATATTTTTTCATATTCTTGGACATTTTGGAAAGTTTGGAACAAGATCTACAACTTTTATTTTGGAACTTTTCTTGAATCAAAATGGATCTAGGTGAAAAATGACCATGAAAATGATGAAAAAAGTGATAAAAACACTTGAAAAAATTTCTAAGTGTTTAGAAAAATCAAGTTTTGACTTTTTGTTAACTTTTTCACACATTTTTTATTTTTGATGATCATGATGGATAATTTGAAATGCTTTGATGATTGCAAAAATTTTAATTTCAAAAGTTGACCAAAAAGTCAAAGTTTGATTGATCTGGACAGTTGGCTTTTTGTCAAATGATTCAGAATTTCTTTGATGATCAACCATGGCTTTGGAGATGTTTTGAATCAAGAAATTAGGTCAATATATTGCATTGGTGATTTTGATATCATGCTCCAAGCAATTAGGTCATTCATTGAGCAAAAAGTCAATGATACACCATCCTCGATCAAAACCTTAATTTGGTCGATTCAAGATTGATCTTGAGGAAATAATTGGAATTTGAAGATCAAATGTTGATGATTGATGAGGATAGATTATTAGTGGTGAGTGGAGACTCAAACTCTAATTGATCATATCTTGAAAAGATGAAATATTTGATTCAAAATCCTAATTTGGCTCAAGGAGCACACACACAAGCTAACTTGTTCTGAAATTTGTCAATGATACAATGATGCATATGTGGATGATATGAGATGATATATTAGGTAAAAAATTGTGGTATGACAGTACTTGGTATTGTTTATGCGGAAAATTGGTAAAAAAAGACAAGTTTTTATTGAAACTTAAGGATTAAACTCGAAAAAATCTATAAAAAATATTGTGCAAAAAGTTTATGAATTTGTAAAAGTTGATGAATAAATATTGAAAAGAAATGAACATTTGAAGCATAATTGCAGAAAATAAATTTAAAAATAAAGTAAAAAAATTGAATTAATAAATGGAACGCAATGTACATACATTGATTCAAAAACTTGTTTCTTACAGCAACACAAATACCTTGAGTGCTTAGAATTTTTGTAATGAACTGTGGACCCCTAAAACTACATACAGGTAATGTATTTTGGCATTCAAGACACTATATTTTCTCATTATTGTTGATCAAATCCTTTGCTCTATAAATACCTTACAAGACCAGAAGCAGATGAGGGAAAAAAAGACAAAACCCTAGCCTCCAAGAACCAAACTCTCACTCCAAAATTTTCATACAAAGTTGCATTTTCGAATATCTATTTGCAGCCTTCTTCAAAGCCTTTCAGCCACTCATTCTTATTCCAGAGGTAAGAAAATGTAAGACTGGATCGTTTTCCATGGACCATACACATTGAAACACCTTTATACGCATTCATCCGTTTGTATATACTATCAAATTCGTATTTTTATTTATATTGCATTTTGATAAAAACTAACCGTTCTAATGGATTTGTATGATAGAATAGATCATATTTGAGTTATCGTGGAGAGTTTTTGATGGCTGAATGACTATCTGCCATTGTTATGGTTCGGAAAGAATGAAGCTTCGAGTCCTCTAATACAGCCGTTTTCAGGATCTAAAAATATGTCCATCAAATTCGCCATGCCCTCTAACACCGATCTGGGCATTTTTCTATTTTGAATGCAATTGTTTTTTGCATGTTAGCATGAAAGTGATGACCGGAGAAGACGATCGGAGCTCTGCTCCGGCGTCTCTGATTTCTCTTGACCCAAAAGAGAACTTCTGACCCTAGGCGTGACATGCTCTCATTCGCTCGTTCCAGCATCTGGGTCCCACGCATGTGTTGTTTAAAAAATTCAAAAGAAGAAGAAACGTGACAATGCTTCTACTTTGGGGCTTGTGTTTCAAGAACAACAAAGCCTTCTGGCTTAGTTGGCAGCACGTGCGTAGATAGCCAGAGGTTCTGGGGTTCAATCCCCAACGCCTACCCTTTCTGCCCTTTGTTTTTTGCTAACATACTTATGATCTATGCAGGTAGTGCACATGGCCCCCAAAAGCTTTGGAAAATAGGTTTTCGGAAGCTCTGGAGGGAACTTCCGTCCAAGCCCCCAGAAGCTCTGGAAAACAGGTTTCCAGAAGCTCTTGAGGGAACTTCCGTCCAAGCCTCCAAAAGTTATGGAAAAGAGGTTTCCAGAAGCTCTGGAGGGAACTTCCGTCCAGGTTCCAGAAGGAAGGAACTTCCGTGCTGCCTTCAGAAGTTCTGGAAAACAAGTGTCCAAAAGTTCTGGAAGGGACTTCCATCAGAAGTTCTGACCAAAAAATCATTTTTTTATTTATTTCGTTTAATTTTCTTTTAATTAGTTTTCCTTTCAAAAATCCATTTAAGTATTTTCTAAAATACCAAAAAATATCTTAATTTTAGATTTAGGTTAATAAAACATTTATTTAATTTTTTTAACACATAAACATTTTCATTTTCTTTTTAAATTAAATATTAATTAACTTAGAGTTAGGTTTTTATGCATTAAAATCAATCCAAAAAAATATTTTTCCTTTGCAATTAGGGTTTAGATATTTTCTTTTATCATTAGACATTTTTCAGCAATTTATTCCTTTTATTTCGCATTTAAATACTAGAAATCGATGTATAGGTCGCAAGGATATTTTTGTAATAGCGTAGGATTTTATTTTCTGCCTTTACTTTCCGCACCTCTATTATGTATCTGCCCTAAAGCCATGTAATAGCGTAGGATCTTTACTTTCCGCACTTTACATTTCCGCAATTTACTTTCTGCACATATTAACCGCTAGTAACTAGGCGTGTATGGCAAGAATTATTTAATCAACATAGCTAACCCTAATCACAAGATAAATATCTGAATACAACACACTTTTCACACATGCATCCACCTTAGGGTATCCTCTCTCGTTGCCTTTCGAATAATGGTCAAGTCCCTCCAACATAGGCATATATTATCTAAGACGCTTACAAATATATCACCATAGTCCCTTCGATACAAAGATCATAGTCCCTCGATGACCCTCGATGTTGCCTACGAATACATGATCTCGTCCCTCGATTGTTGCCTACGAAAAGTGATGATCGTCCCTACGAATATGCTAAGATATTCGTCCGAGTGTTTCAACGTGGGGTGCTCCTGTGTTATTGGTTAAAAAGAAAGAGGGTTCGATGAGACTGTGTGTTGATTACAAGCAGTTGAACAAAGTTACAATCAAGAATTGATATCCATTGCTGAGGATTAATGATTTGATGGATCAACACATTGGGGCTTGTGTATTCAGTAAGATTGATTTGAGGTCTGGATATCATCAGATTCGTGTGAAGATGAAAGATATTCACAAACTGCATTTAGAACGAGGTATGGACATTATGAGTATTCTGTTATGCCGTTTGGAGTTACTAATGCACCTGGTGTTTTCATGGAGTATATGAACAAGATATTTCATCTGCATCTTGATAAGTTTGTGGTAGTTTTTATTAATGACATTCTGATCTATTCGAAGAGTGATGAGGAGCATGCAGAACATCTTAGGATTGTGTTGGAATTGTTGAAGGAGAAGAAGCTTTATGCGAAGTTGTCCAAGTGTGAGTTCTGGTTGAGTGAAGTAAGCTTTCTTGGCCATGTGATTTCCAAGAATGGCATTGATGTTGATCCTATGAAGGTAGAAGCGGTATCTCAGTGGGAAGCATCGAAGAATGCTTCTGAAATCCGTAGTTTTCTTGGTCTTGCAGGTTACTACAGAAAGTTCATTGAAGGATTTTCGAAGTTAGCTTTGTCGTTGACTAAATTGACAAGAAAGGGTCAAATGTTTGTTTGGGATTCTGAATGCGAGAAAGGTTTTCAAGAGGTGAAGAGGAGGTTGACTAGTGCTCTAATTTTGATTTTGCCGAATCCGGCGGAGTCTTTTGTTGTGTACTGTGATGTTCCATTGATGGGTTTAGGTGGTGTGTTGATGCAAGATAAGAAGGTAGTGGCTTATGCTTCAAGATAGTTGAAGATTCATGAAAAGAATTATCTGACTCATGATTTAGAGTTGGCAGCTGTGGTATTTGTTTTGAAATTGTGGAGGCATTATTTGTATGGATCTCGATTTAAGGTATTCAGCGATCATAAGAGTCTGAAGTATCTCTTCGATTAGAAAGAGCTAAACATGAGGCATAGAAGGTGGTTATAATTCCTGAAAGATTATGATTTTGGTTTGAATTACCATCTTGGTAAGGCAAACGTGGTTGCAGATGCCTTGAGTAGGGAGTCGTTGCATATGTCTATGTTGATGGTGCGTGAATTGAATTTAGTTGAGCAATTCAAAGACTTGAGTTTGGTATGTGAGACTACTTATGATAGTGTTAAATTGGGTATGTTGAAGTTGACTAGTGGTATTCTGGAGGAAATTCAAACTGGACAGAAATCTGATGTCGGTTTAGTCGATAAATTGACATTGATCAACCAAGGTCAAGGAGGTGAATTCCGAATTGACGAGAATGGTGTTATGATATTTGGTGATAAAGTTTGTGTTACGGATATTGCAGAGATTAGGAAGAGTATTTTGGAAGAAGGACATCGTAGTGGATTGAGTATTCATCCTGGTGCTACTAAGATGTATCATGATTTGTTAAATTCACTAAAATTGTCATTTTTGAACGTAGGAACCGGGTTCTCCTAGGGAGGAACCGGGTTCCCAGTGCAAATTTTACACATGAAAATGACATTTTTTCCAGGAACCGGTTCCCCATTTGGAGGAACCCATTCCCATTGTTACTTTTTGAAAAATACTAAACTTTAAAAATTCATAACTTTCAAACCGTAAGTCCGTTTTAGTCGCAGTTTTGGATGTTGTTTCTTAAATTAAATACTTTATTTTATAAAATGAAGAAAATTATAATTAATGGATTTTATTTTGAAAAGAGCCATTTTCCGATTTGTGAACTATGGTAGTTCTAGGAATGGTGGATGAATTGGTTTAAATTTGTTCTGACAAGTTGAACGAAGATTGATGCTTATGTGTTGTTTTCCTTGTTGTTTATTCATGATTGTATTGATATCATGTGTTGTTGTCGATGTTGTATATTCATAATGGTTGTTGATCTCAGTTGTTGTTGTTGTTGTATATACTGGTGATAGTATTACTAATTGAAGGGTAGGCGTTTGGCATATCTATGTTTTTGTGATGATTTATTTCATGATAAGTGATGATATCATGTTGTGGTTGATGATGGTTTATAATGTCTGATGTGGTCATAACCTGTGTTGAATGTTGCATGCTTTATGATGTGCATGCATATGCATTCTGGTGGAGTTAATTCCCATTGTGTGGAATTTGAATCGTATTGCCAATAACCGTTCCCGGGAGATTATGGGTGGTGAGGCTAGATTCATGTCCAGGTGATTATGGATGAATCGATGTTGGTGACTTAGTTCACGTTTTGGTACCACATGCATAGAGTCGTGCATCTACATTTGTGTGAATTATAACATGTTAGGATGGATTCCAGTGTTATAGTCTGTTGTTTATGTATGACGTATATTTATGACTTGTGTATGAAGCAGGTCGAATTATGCTGAATAGGGTGGACTGATGTATTATGATATTTTATTTCTTTTGATGAACTTATAATGCATTTTAATTATGATGAAATCTCACCCTTACTTTGATGATTTCAGATTGAAGTCTTTGCTGCTTAGGAGTTGGTGAGGATGGCTCTTGAGCTATGCATTTAGTTTATCTACGTGTCAGTGTCATGCTCTGGTAGATGTAACACTGGGGAACGTTTGGTAGCGAGTTATATTAAAACTTTGTTTTCTTTTGGTTTATGTTGGAATAATTATTGGTTGAATTTATTCAGTTTTTGATGATAATTTCCGATGTGTAGAACATGTCTTTTGGGTTAATTATTTTGATGAAGTTCTTTAGTGAAGCATGACAATTGTATGAGATTTTCTTTTAATTGAATTGTGACATCCCTTATTACATGTTAACTCTGAAATATAATATGATAATTCACGGGGTATTTTAGAGGGGTGTTACAGCGACTCTTGCTATCCGCAACATTTATGATAAAACGCAAAACAAACAAGTTAGTTCTTCCACCGTGTTACACACATGGTCCAAACTTCTCATTGGGAGATGCTTAACCCAAACAGGGGAAAATTTGTTGATAAAATTTGCATTCTCCCACATTGTGTTAAGCCTACACTGGATGTTATCCCCTTCTCACCTATCATTTTTCCAAGTGAAAAGATGCACTTCATTCCTAACATCGATCAAGCCACACTCCTCAACCACTTTCCTTCTCCTTGACAATTGAATTAAACTCCTCGAGTTACCATCAAGCTTGTCTATATAACCCACCAAATCATTAATGTCTTTGAAACAACACCCCATGTCATTAGTAGGACTCACCCTCCTAATCTACTTCCAAGTAAGGTTCTTATTGTGTTCCTCAGGGTGACCGTAGATAGCAGCAAGGAAAGCTATTTTGCCATTAAACCCGTCTTCAAAGAAACTCCTATGTGATTAGGGGAAAAAAAGATATGGTGATAATAATTAGATCCCTCAATAACTGAGACACACCACCAACCCTATTTTTTCCCATACCAAAGTAATTAACTACTAAGCAAGAGTCAAAACCGTAACTAAGTCTGATATACTCCAAATCCTTAGCTTTACGCTGTGTCTCCATAAAAAACACCACTGTGAGATTTTCTAAATTGGAGAGCCTTGAGAAGGCTGGAAGTGTATGGGGATTCCCCAATCCATATAGTTCGAGCTTAAGATTTTCATTGGGGAATGTGATGTTGGTTAACAAACATACCTCTAGTACTTGTTCAAAACTTGAAATCTCATTGACACTATCTTGCTTCCTTTTATTTGCCTTGTTAATAACTTTCATAGAGGTTATTATGGTGATTTGGACCTCCACCAGTTGTCTCTTTCTAAGGTACAACTGCACCTTCTTATCTTCTAGGTTGGATTCTTCGGGGCTTCCTTTTGTCTCTTCCACTTAGGTGATTCTTTTTTCTTTTCGTTGTTGCCTTTACTTTTTCCCCATTGTCGTTGCATAAAAACAAACCCAAGTGACTCTGCAACACTTAAATCTGGCCTACCTCCCTCCATCGAATCTTCTTCCTCTCATCTTCCCTTATTGGAAAGTTTCTTCCCTAAGTCACCATCCTTGCCTACTTCACTGCATTTGTTTTGGCTAGAAGAGTAAAAAAGATTTATGTTACAACTATAAACACCAATTTCATTCTTCGGTTATTCTATGTTCTTGGGTAGTGGGGATGTCCACAACCAAGGCCCAAAAGAGAGATCTTGCTTCTCTAAATCCTCGAACCCTTCAACTCATCCCTCCATTAACTCTTTGTAGTCCTTCAATTGATGACCAATTTTTCCACAACAAAACAAAAATTAGGTAGTATTTCATATTAATATCTTAAGCTTTTTGTCTTGATACCAAACCATCATACCTTGTTTTAACAGATTTCTCAGGCCCACCTTGATTTTGATCCTTAAAAACCTCCCTATCCTATTTGTCTCATTCATATCAACTTCTTTGAAAACCCCAAGAATGCCACCTAGTTGTTTGCCACGATTTCCGATCTTAGCTTTCGAGGAAGATCGTAAACCCTAACTCAAAAAGTCCCAAAGTGCATCTCTAACCCCCGACATTCATTCTTCTCACAAAACCCTTTCAATGATGAGAAAATTTATATCGAAATTCCACGGTCTTCCTTTCAAGATAGATTCACTGTCTCTTCTTAAGGAGAATCTAAAAAGGAACAAGTTTTACCCATATCTTGAACTTTCACAACATTCTTAAGTCTCCAAGTTTGAAACATTGTGCTCTTGAAAGCACGGACATTGAAAGGATTGTCCATCCAGAGCTTGCCTACCAGGATTCTGTTAAAATTTTCTTCACTAATTACGCTTCCCCTTTCACTATATTACATTCCTCTTACTCATCTGAAAGAGGAACATTCTTCCACCGCTATGTTTTTCCACCCCATCAGATATAAATAACTCACAACAAAAGAAACACAAGGATATAGAGGCTAAGGCCACAAAGATAAAAACATAGAAAAAGGTATCCCCCTAGAAAATGAACATTCAAGAGAAATGAGAGAGAGAGAGGAAAAAAACCTTAGCGAAACCACACTAAACCGGTGGTGGGGACACAATAAGTTTAGAGAGATAGACTCTCGTTTTTCTCTAGAAACACGTGAGAACGGCATAACTTTTTACTCTAAGAATCTAATGCATTTGGAAAAGCCGCAACTCCACATCTATATCTCATGAAACTATCTCTTTATATTAAATCTCATTGACTCTCAATTCTTTGACATACTCCTTTCACACTTACTTTAGTAAAATTCAAGCAAAACAAACAAACAATTATTTCATCATATAGAATTCTCACAACTTCTCTTGCATAATTATTAATGTTGGTGAAAATTGTAATGACACTCTAATCCATATTGATTTTAGTGGTTCTTCTCGCACATCATATGTGACTTGGAAATGCATGCTTCTATTATTTCATGTCAAACTCTAAAGATATCATACTGTCTATTCATCTCAAACTTTTGAGAAACCCTATATAAAAAGCTAAAGTTAACTTCGATTGAATTGTAGAATATGTGTACGAAAGCCCCTTTTACCATATTTTAATCATGAAAAGTATAATACCCTCTATTATAGACCGTCTTACACACCCTTAAAGACGATCTATAGACATTTCTCTCAATATTAACCTTATTGAAAAGCAATTAAATAAATATAATAAATATATAGCATTATCAAAAGAATTAAAGATATCTTAAACAAAAATAGCATGTAAGCATCCCACCCTTTTTAAGAATTTAGTTTTTTCTCTATTCTTTTTAAGCCTTGTAAGAAAAAAAAACAAAGTTGCTTGATTGAGATCATTTATATTTATATTTTTTTTTAAAACCCAACTTTCTGTTTTCCCACACTGTTTTTCACATGCAAACATCCCATAAGAGCAAGACCATACCTCAGAAAACGTTTAAAATGACAAACCAAAGCCAAGAGAGAACAACTTAGAGAGAGATAGAGAGAGAAATCCAACTTTACAGGTCAACTACGTCTCAGTCTCTTAGCTCAAAGACAAACACAGTGAATCCCTGCACTCAAATGACATTTTTGCCCCCATCTATTCACCTCCTTCACTTGTGACTCAACCACTCCCTCACACTATCTCTCACCACAATGGATTCCGACGCCGGTGAACCTCAATTCCGGCAACAATCTCTCGCCGAGATGGATGACAAGCACGGCGACGATCCAAAACCAGATTCTGCTTCCGACGGAGTTACTGCCCCCGGAAACACCAGCGGAGCGAGATACAAGCTGATGTCCCCGGCGAAGCTCCCGATCTCTAGGTCGCCGGTTTTAACTATTCCTCCAGGACTAAGTCCGACTTCCTTTCTAGAATCACCAGTTCTACTCTCAAACATGAAGGTTTTCAAGGATACTCATTTTTTTTTCAATTTCTAGGGTTTTATTTTTTTTATTGCTTAAAATGTAGTATCAATGTTCAATTTGATCTAAAAAGATAAATAAATTAAATGGGTAAGTTAATTCATTATCAAAATATGATTTTTCAGTTGATTTTGTTAAAAAAATTGTATTTTTACTTACTAAATTGTGTGTTCTTGTTAATGTTAACTATTCAAGCACAGCATATCTGGAGCATTATTCTTCTGCTGGAATGAAAATTATGATTCTTTGTGACTTAAAATGACTTAATTTAGTTCTTGATGAGATGGAGATGCTTAGTTTCATGAAAAGTTTGAGAATTGCTGTGGGAGTATATGTGCTTGTTTAATTCTGCGGCTGATTTTATTTTGCGTATTTGTTTATTTTCTTTTATAATTGAAGTTGGTTCATTATTGTGTTTGATCTTTTTCAGTTTGTAGGTTTTATTATATGTGTGGTTTGTGTTTTTAGTTTGGTACAGTTAGATTCTGATGCTTTTCATTTCTAGAATTCTATGTTGCTGCTTTATGCTCAATTTGTTATTCTATTAAGAATTGGAATATGAGTTGCTCTTATGATCGCCGAACGTTAATTTTTCTGTGTTGTTTTTTCACATAGAGAATCTTCCTTTTGTTTTGGTGCTTTCCTTTTCTTTTTTTTCTTTCTTTTTAAACGGCGTTGTAGGGAACACAAGAAAATCCTTTTCCCCCCTCATTTAGACATGTGGAATGGAACAATTGAATAGAGAACCATTGTCAAGGATTAGTTAGTGGATCCATTTTTAGTTTGCATAACATGACATGGGAATAGTATAAGGAATGTCAGAGAGATTATCTGTCAAGATATTTTTTCTTTGAAAGGTCTTGAGTGTCGATTTTCATAGTCTGTGTGGTCGTAACCTAACTTGTCCAGTTCAAGATTCACGTGAGAATGACTTTTCTGAGCTGTGTTTATATAAGTTCAAATATCATAACATTTTACTCGTACCTTGCAGGTAGAACCGTCACCTACAACAGGTTCCCTTCCTCGGCTTCAACAAACATCTCATGATTTTATGACTTCTTTCACGTCTGCTGCGTTTCCTGTAACCACTGTATGCTACAATTCTAATACTGTTGATGACGGAAAATCCAGCTTCTTTGAGTTTAAACCGCACAATAGATCAAATATGGTAATGAATTACATGATTTTTTCATTACGTTTTATTTTCTTGTTTTATATCTGTTGATGTTATTGTAAAGTTGGCCAAAACAGCTTTGCTGGTCATGTACCATATTCTTATACTGTTTTGAATATTACTACTGGTTGCATGGTACTTACACAACGCTCTTCACTTGTGTAAGGTTCCTGCTAACTTTGACAATCAAGTATGTGAAAAATCTACTCTAATTGACGGTCAAGGAAAGGTTCAAACTTTTGTCTCGTTACCGTTAGTCAAAAGTGAAATGGCAGTCCCTTCAGATGAAATAAGGCTATCATCATCGCCTCTTCAAATGGTTACTTCAGGGGCTAGTCCTCATGTTGAAGTCGAGTTGGACGAATCAAACCCCAGTGGCAACATAGCCGCCGGGCTTCAAGCATCACAAGTTGATGGTAGAGGCAGTGGACTTTCAGTTGCTGCTGATAAGGTGTCTGATGACGGATACAATTGGCGAAAATATGGGCAGAAGCTTGTTAAAGGATGTGAATTTCCGCGCAGTTATTACAAATGCACACATCCTAACTGTGAAGTAAAGAAACTTTTTGAACGCTCTCATGATGGCCAAATCACTGAGATAGTTTACAAGGGAACACATGATCATCCTAAACCTCAACCAAGCCGTCGATACTCTGGCGGAAATGTTATGTCTGTGCAAGAAGATAGATCTTTGACTAGCCGTGACGGTAATACCAAATGAATACTTCTCATTGATTCTGTTCTATTACTCCTTAGTGCCGAGCAAGTAACATGGCTTTCTTTTCTTTTTTTAATTCTTGAATTGTAGATAAAGGCTTTAATAATTATGGTCAGATGTCTCATGCAGCTGAGCGTGACAGTACCCCAGAGCTATCGCCTATAGCAACAAACAATGATAGTCCAGAGGGGGCAGGGTTTTTGTCAAACCGGAATAATGACGAGGCTGATGAAGATGATCCCTTTTCAAAGCGAAGGTTTTTGATGACTTATTAGGCCAGAGTTTTTATTTTATTTTTGTTACTTGTAGTACACTTGCTGATCAAGAGTTTTTTTGTTAAGCAGAAAAATGGATCTTGACATCACTCCTATAGTTAAGCCTATACGGGAGCCACGGGTTGTTGTACAGACTCTGAGTGAGGTTGATATATTGGATGATGGTTACCGCTGGCGTAAATATGGGCAGAAGGTGGTAAGAGGCAATCCTAACCCTAGGTATGTCCTGACATTGATGACTACAATATAAACTACACTTAGTGTTCTTGTTTCAGCTTATTTACAAGAAAAACACCTTTAATCTATAAAAAAAAACACTTCTCACTAATTTGGACAAGATTTGAAACAATGGTTTCTAGAATAGGGAAAAGAGTAGAGCACATTATAACATATTTTGAATTACTCTAAATTCTAAGTCTTAAGGTCATGTGAAGTTTTATTCAATATATTGGGGAAAACCCAGGTCCCGCATTGAATAAAGATAGGCCTGAAATGAGTTTACATAGGAAGACACCCTTACCTTACAATCCGGTTTTGTATGGATCAGTTAGGTCAAATATAAAACTTAATACGATATCTAAGCCTATTGATTAGGCCACCCACTATTTATATCTACGCACCAAGCCCAATAGTGTGGGCTTGAGGGGATGTGTTGGTAAAAACCTAAGCCCCACATTGAATAAAAATATGGCTTGAAATGAGTTTAATAAACCAGCCACCCTCCTTACCTTACAAGCCAGGTTTGTAGGGATGAGATAGGCCCACTATAAAACCTAATAAAAGAGTTATAATAGTCATTCATACAATTCTATTTATTTATTTTCTGACCCACAAATTTGGAATAATTGCAAAATATCGAGTTACTAGAAGTTTGATGCCTTGGGAAATCAATGGTGTATATAGGGGGTGGCAAACGGGCATGTCCACCCCGTTTAGGCTAGCCCTGCAAAAAACGTGGCAAGGTGGACATAGCTGAGGGCACATGCATAAAACTTTAGCCCACCCCTCAAGAAAATGAGGGTGGGCGCGGGTAGCCCGTGGGCACTGCACATTTAAAGCATAAACTTGCCAAAATTTATGTTTATATTAGAAGGTGGGGGCCTAAAACCTTGGTTCGCATCACAAAAAAGTGCGGGCAATACGGCCACGCCTGCCGCCTGCCGGGCCGGATCTGTTTTGCCTCCCTTAGCTGTATACGAATACTGAATTGGCCATTGACAAGTGATGATTGTAAGCTATAAAGGAACTAAAATAATTAAATTCCAAATGGTTAAGGAAGAGCTTTCGAAAGTAAGAGCAGTGCGAAGAAATAGGCAAAGAAATACAATGGTCAATCGAGAACTGTTGGATACTTAGTTATCAAGAAAATGTGGAAGAATATATGTTCACTTCAACCCTCTCAAAAATATGGCTAGAAACATAAGCATGGCTGTGAAAGTAGGTTAATAGTGAATTATAAGACATTTTAGAGGGAAAGGACGGGTAATAAGATATCCAGTGATTTGCACGATTGAACGGATTATACTGATCATTAGAATTGTTGGACTTATCTTTGTTGTAAAGTTGTTTTCCTTTTCACTATTTGTCATCTCGTTAGCGAAATAATGTAGTTGTTTTCAAGATCTAATACATTGAAACTGAATACTAGCTGAAATTTTGTCTCTGAATACTAGCTGAAATTACAAAATAGACAAAAAGATCGCATTTTGCTTACATTAAAGCTCAACATTATTAGATCTATTTTTACATTGAATAGACTATCTTATCAGAAATTGCAGATTTTCTTGCCGATCTAATAACTGTAGATTTTCAGGCTCAGAGTTAGATTACCGTCCTTTTTTAATATCCTTTTGTATTTGAGAAAAGTGTGGTGATTTGTTTCATATTTTTGGATAACCATGTTTTTTATCACAGGAGTTATTACAAATGCACAAATGCTGGTTGCCCGGTTAGAAAACACGTGGAGAGAGCATCTCATGATCCGAAAGCTGTAATTACCACATACGAGGGTAAACACAATCATGATGTACCAACCGCTAGGAATAATAGTCATGACATGGCAGGACCATCAGCTGCAGGTGGTCATCAGGCACGAATTCGGCAAGAAGAAAGCGATACTATTAGTCTCGACCTTGGAATGGGCATTAGCCCAAACGCTGAAAATAGATCAAACAATCAAGGGAGGATGATGATGCGTAATGAATACGGCGATGGCCAAACTCACCCCGGCAATTCAAGTTTCAAGTTTGTTCATACTGCACCTTCTCCGGGATACTATGGTGTACTAAATAACAACTCAAATCCATATGGTTCTAGAGAAAATCCAAGTGATAGTTATCCTTGCCCACAGAACATGGGAAGAATACTAATGGGTCCTTGAAATTGTTTACACAAGATAAATAAATTAAAATGAAATGAAATTCTGTGTATTATTTTGCTTTCTTTTTGGCTGGTAATGCTTCAAAGGCGTGTTTTATCTTTTGAACTAGCAGCAGGTTGACTTTTTATATATGTTTGTATAATTATATGTAGAAATTCTTCTGTACAAATATGAAGCTGATACTAAAATTGCTTCCACAAAATCCTTGTAAAAGTGTTTGAATTCAACTATTTATAAGAAGTCGCGCTTAGCTTGTCCTGAACTTTTGGGTGTTATATTCATAGTTTTTGTTGTTGTTGCTGTGATGGTGGCGCGACTGCTACTGCTACTGCAATGGCAGTATTAGAATTCTTCATTTCCATTTGAGTAATATCTCAGACAATGCTTTTACCTGGTTAACATTTCCCTGACATTTCAAAACAATTTGCTAAAGAGTACTATCCCCTCTCATTTTTCAGGCCAACATCCTCCCTTCTCTCTTGTCAGGTTCTAGTAACTCCCACATATTGCCATTTCTGCCCTCCCTTCATCTAGCTCGAAGATATTGCCATTTTGTCTTAGATAACTTCATCTGTTAAATGTTCTTCATTTCGTGCTTCTTTTGTCTTCATGTTCATTTCGTGATTTTGCATCTAATGGATATATCATATATCATTGCTGAAAAAGTTGAAAATAATGTAAAACTTGTGGTCTCTATTCAATTTTCTGTTGTGCTTTCTCTGGCTATGAAGCAGTTTTTTCCTCTTCAAAATAGGGTATCATTCTTCATGTTCATGTTCTGTTATTCTTCTGGTTTTTACTCTTTTTCTGGTTGCTTAATCTGATTCTTAATCTGTTTTCAGACATGCGTAAACGTGCAAAGCTTATGCTTTATCAGTTGTGGTTTTCGTGCAAATATATATGTTTGATGCATGGCTACTAGGTATGCCTATTCGGATACATCTAATACTAAGTTAAAAAAAAACAACATTATAATCCATTATGCTGTTAAACACATAGGACACACAAATTCAACATATATAGCTATATAATCCATTATGCTGTTACTACTGTTTATGACAAAGTTTTAGGATCCTCTTTAACAACACAATTATTTGACTATAAAAAAGAGAAAAACTATATAATAAGATGACACATAGCCTAACATAAAACCTGCATTAACAAAACTGAACTGTCATAGGATTCTTCATCTCCAAGCACAAGAAGCAATAAGAGGTTGATTCATCCAACCAAGATATAGTGCACCATCTCTCTCTTCAAGAGTGTAATGTCCCCGGTAGCTGTCGAGAAGATTCTTGATTGAAGAGTTGATGAATGAGCTCAACGGATATGGTGTGAATCCAGCCATTATGAAACGCGTTTGCCACTTAGTTAGAAGCTCATGACGTTCTACTCGTTCTTCTCCTTCGCAGGCTACTAAGTTGACAACTTCACGAGCCAAACAGTGTTGTTCGACGTTAATCCTCTCTTTGTGGTCCCTTGGAAGAACGACGTCGATTGATTCATAGATGGCTGAGTAGTAGTTCATTGTCTCGAGAAAACGCGGCAAGAACGGAGCGTTGTTGGTGTCGAATTCTTGCTCGACTAGAGTCACCACCTTTGGAGCGAAATACTTAGCCAAATGCAATAACCTGTCGCGATGATTATGAACGTTCACGGTTTCGTCTGGCACGTGGTGTAGCATAATGGCGAAATTCACCGCCACGGCTTCGTCAGGTCGAAGTTCAAAGTCGTCGAGTTGCACCTCAGAAGCAGGAACTCTAACAGCATGGAACTCGAAAGGAACATGACACGACAGTGCAAGTGCCGATAACCTTTCCCCAACTATATCAACGCCCCCGCCGCGGGCGTAACCTGAAAACGTGTCATCAACACCTGTTATTCTGATTTTCGGAGGTCCTTCAGGCCGGCGAGCAAGAGCCTGAATTAGGCTCACCCACTGAGTTCCTTGAGCAATTTGAAAATCAATTATGTGTATTTCACTTTCATCCTTCATAGCTTCAGCAATCGCTCCATTTGCCGACATATACCCAAACTTAAAGTACGGACATATTTCGTAAAGCACATGCATGTAGGAAAGTAGTTCATTACCGGTAGGCTCGCTACATTTCAACGATTTGTAGATCGTACTTCCGGAAGAAGCCATTCTGGCAACAAGAGCCTCCAACATATACGCTCCCAATCGTTGGATCGGACTTCCTGAAATCGATACGATTTTACGTAATTCAGCAACCATCCATTCAATTGTGTCCATATCCTTCAAAGCTACTGCTTCTGCACAAGTATAAAGCATTTCTTTCAAGTCCCCGAGCCACGATCTCCGTATTTCTCTTCCAGTTTTCTGCCTCTAACGAGAACGAAGCAGCCTCTTCTCGAATCTCAGTATCATACATATCTAGTATATCCTCGCTCGGTCCGAGCATAACAGATTGGAGCTCTTGTATCTTATGCCTGAGGTCATCAAAATCATGTTGTGTCAAGTAAGAATCGCCTCCTCAGGCGAACCGTTAACAAACTCAAGAGAGTTTGGTTGGCTTAACACGCAATTCGACTCTAGCTTCGACACGGACTATTGTTTTGAGAGAAACTGAGAGTGGTCGGAGAATTTTGGTAAGGGAAACTGTTATTACTCGTTGAAGCAGATTCATGGGCGCTATACGGTTCTAGAGCCTGATGGGAAAGATAGAATGCTTGACTGCTGTTATCGGAGGAAGAATAGTTGTCAAGATTCTCACCCGAGGGTAAGCAATATGACTCGATATTCTGCACAGGCTCAACGTAGAACCTGTCAGAACCGTAAGAAATTCCATGTTTGTGTGGTGTTTGCATTGAGAAGTAACGAGTTCTACCGAACCGATTGATTTTCTAGCACAAACACCCTAGAAATTTTCCAATAGCCTTTCTTTTTGCAAAATAAGATATGTCACTAACTTCGTCTTACACAAATGATTCAAACTTTTCTGGCAAAAGAAGTATACCGAAAAAACGAGCTATATTCTGCATGAGGAAAGATGACAGTTAGACAAATACAATATCTGAAAACATAACTGTTACTACCTTTTTCATAGAAAATCACTTTTTTTTTAAAACAATAATCACTTTTAGTAGTTTTTAATAAGCTTTAGAAACTAATCAGAATCTAAAAACTTATGATTTCAATGAGTGTAGTAGATGTTATATTTCCCAGAATCATAATATGCTAATCCAATTAACACTACGCCAACCCTCCAAAGTTACAATTTTTCACACTTTCTTTCTTATCTCAAATCACTGTACATGCACAACTTCAGCTCAATTAACATAAAAGATGAAAATTTTCAAAAATCCCATATCATTGAAATGAAATCCACAAACCCTAATCCCAACAAATTGAAAGCAAAACCCAAAAAAAAAAAAAAAAAAAAACAATAAACATAAAACAGAAAAAGGTGAAAATCATTTCACAAACTTGAAAGATGCCCCTTTAATATGAACTTGAACACAAACCCAATTTCATAAACTCAGAAAACCAAACCAAAAAGAATAAAAAAGTGATTTTTATGTTTTTATGATAATTGAAACAAGATGCATCATAATCAGTATCAACATGACAATAAAAAAGAACACTTTCATAGTAAAAAAAAACAACCAAATAAGGAAAGTGAAAACAGTTCAATGATTTATGAGTCTATGTCTTACCTTAAGAAGGATGATCTGAAACTAGAACTTGACCAAGTTGAACTGAAGGTGAAACAGAATGAATATAGGATAAGGATGTTATGTTGTTATGAGGTTGGAGAAAAACATGGGAGTAGATGGTAAAACACTAAGGTTGTTTTGGTTTTGGTTTTGGTTTGGTCCACTTTGAGGCGTGTTTGTGATATTTTTATATGGACGCCAACAAGGAAAGTCTTGTATTCTGTTAAATTAATATTTCTGTTTTTATAAATCTTAATTCATCTCTTGTTTTAGATTCTTTTTATAGGTACGGTTCGTACAAACTTAGAGTATAGCTTGATAGAGTTTTGGGGATTTGGATTCAGGGGTAGTGTAGTACAGTAGAACGCGGTTACAGCATCAAAATATATTGTATATTTTAATTAAATAGGAGATAATTAATTTTGGTAAAAATGTATATCTTATTTTTAGTGTTGAATTTTGTTGACATCAAATATAATATATATATATATATATATATATATATATATATATATATATATAGAGAGAGAGAGAGAGAGAGAGAGAGAGAGAGAGAGAGAGAGAGAGAGAGAGAGAGAGAGAGAGAGAGAGAGAGAGAGAGAGAGAGAGAGAGAGAGAGAGAGAGAGAGAGAGAGAGAGAGAGAGAGAGAGAGAGAGAGAGAGAGAGAGAGAGAGAGAGAGAGAGATTGTGTAGAAAGTTTACCAATCGTGCTCTCTATGACTATGTCTCCCCCCAATTTTGTTTGTAATTAAGATAAAAATTTACCATGTAAAAATTTGGTTACAAGAGAAATGTTGAAATCCAACTCCACAAACCCCATGTTTGATGTTGATCCTAGAAATTTCTCTTCACTTGATATGAGTTTGATCAAGTCACCCAACAATACCAATTTGATCCATCGTCTCGCGCTACTCTTTTTCTAGAAACGACTTCTCTTCAAAGCTCATCACTCGGCCAAATCCAAATTGCAAATTGTTATCACCCAAGATTTCCAAACGATTCATCGTCTCACATTACTCATTTGCAAGAACATTTCATTCTTCAAAGCCTTTCACTCGATCGAATCTAATATTTGCGAAACCTTGTAAAAACTTTCAAATTTACACTTTGATCTTGAGATAAAAACTCACTGTTTTTCCAATGAAACCCCCATATGATTCCCAATCCAGCCTTATGTTACACCAACCTAAGTTGAATGTTATCAACAAGTGTATAGATGTTACCCAAACAATAAATGATTATGTGTATGTTGTTTATGTGTATGCATAGATGCAAGGTTGAAGATGATGAGAAATCTTAGTATGTGTTTATATTTTACCAAGTTCAAAAGGATGCATGTATGAAGCATATATAGGTGTGCAAGTTGAACGCAAATGAGAGACCTAGAAGTTTGAAAAGGAAAACAATTTTGTGGAAATTCTAGCACATGTGTCAACACATGTAAGTTATGTGTCAACACATGTAATGACATATGCCGACCTATATGTAATCATTGTGTCGAAACAAAGTTACATAAGCTACAGGCTTCAAAACAACAATACACGTGTTGACACGAAACACATATGTGTCACACAGAGGTTTTATAATGACACATGTTGATCTGAAATAAAGGATGTGTCGACACAGTTACAAAGCCTACAAACTTTATTATTGATTCACATGTGTCGACGTATAACACAAATGTGTCAACACATGCAATTGATTTTTATGCAGAAAATTGATTTTTAGTGCATGATGCCTATTGACATCCTTTTCAAACATGATCTAGGTGAATTATAAGATCCCTAATGCAAGGATGCACACAATGACTTATAGAAATCGTTCGATATACAAAAAACTAGAACTATCCTAGTTTTGACATCATGCAAAAGATCTATTTGAGAGGCTAATGGATTCACATAATTGTCTTTTTTGATGATGACAAAACTTCAAAACTTGATTTGATGCTTTTCGTGTCTTCATGAAGGCTCCCCATGAATATGTGCATTCATCTTCAATCTTATGCTTCCCCCCTTTGACAACATCAAAAAGAGACAAAGCACACCATGAAAAGTATCACTATTCACACAAATATGAATATACCACACAAAGGAATTTTGCAAAAGTAAGAGCGTACTCACACAATATTAACATGGATTGAAGCAAAAAAGTAATATAAATAACAAGACAACAACACACAATGTTAAAGAAAAATTGTTGAACAGATTTGTTAGTGTTTTAAGTTGGCATCAATTTTGGTAAAACTAGGCTTTAGAAATGTCTTGATAGATGTCATGACATTCAGAGATTGAAGATAAATCCTACTGGACAAGGATGGTAAAAGTACATTAGGGAAGCTAAAGTCGTTGAAATTCAGAAAATAGTCGATGTCATAATGATGTTATGGCATTCTGTGACATTCTGCTCGAATCGGTTTTCTGAGATTTTCGGAAGTTTGTTGAGCATTTTATTTATGTTTTTCGTTATTAGAAAGCATGCTCACGTGGCTGCTAGATTAATCTTAATTAAACCTAAATTGGTTGTTGAACAAACCATGTTTTTAGGAGAGAATTAAGTAAACCCTAGCTATCTTTATGGAAGCCCAAACGAAGATTCGGATCGCTTCTATATAAAGAATTAACCTTACTCTACACGCCTCGAGTTTATTGAAGATATTGCAGTTGTAATTTGTGTCTATTAAGGTTAGTAATTGGTATTGTGTAATTCTAGTTTCTCTTAGCAACTATCAATTGATAAGTGCATTGGACTAGGATTTGTTGTAAGGGTAGTTTATCACTCAAAGCTTTAAAGCACGAGTGTTTGTCTCTTGATTAAAGCTTTGAAGCAAGATCAAGATATTTTATTGAAGTGTGTCTTCACAATTCAATTAGTCAATAGGTTGATATCAACGCGGTGATTGAGGGGAGTGGTAGAACTCATATCTAAGTAGGACTTAGGTAAAAGGGTCATTGGGTAGTGATTAAGTGAGAAGGTCACACGGTGTGTTGGCGGTAGAGTCTTTGAATTGATACTACTAATAGTGAACTTTATCCCCGGCTTGGTAGCCTGGGCGTAGGTTTGTTAGAACCGAACCGGTGAACAACTTATTGTGTTATTTATCGCTTTCTATATTTCGTGAATTGTCAAAGCGTCGACATCTGATCATAACATTCTCGTGACATTAAGTATCTGCTGCCGGAATTTCAATTGGTATCGAGCACTTGGTGAAAAGATGTCGAAGAGAAGGGTGAGAAAGATTCTCGATCCTTGCCTAAGAGATTTGCAATGAAAGTCACCGCAATAGAAGAGGCTCAAGACATCGCACCTTGAAGGTTGAAGAACTTATTGGATCCCTTATGACTTTTGAGATGGGAATCGGTGAAGCGTGACAAGAAAAACAAAAGCATAACACTTGTATCCAACAAAAGAAGGATGGAAAGTGGAAGATGAAGAGAAGATATCCGCTATTGCCATGCTTGGAAGACAGTTCAACAAACTGATCAGGAGGATTGATCCAAAGTCAAGGTCAAATGTCAAGGACATTCCATCTGACATTAGCAGGTCTTATGACTCCAGCAGAAGATCCAAGTCAGAGGAAAAAGGAAGTCAAGGCAGTAAAGTCCAATGTCATGAATGTGAAGGATTTGGACATATTAAAGCTGAATGTCCCACCTTTCTAAAGAAACAAAAGAAAGGAATGGCTGTCACTTGGTCTGATGGTGATTCAGGAAGTGAATCTGAGGAAGAAGGTGCCAAACTTGTCACTTCTCTCTCTGGAGTGCACAACTCTGATATGGATTCTAGTGATGAGGAAGTGACATTTGAAGAGCTTGCTGAAAACTACAGGAAGCTGTGTATAAAAAATGGTGAAGCATGTCAGCAAAATGAGGAGCAGAAAAAGCTGATTGAGAAGTTGGAAGCTGAGAATGTGAAGTTGAAGGCTGAGAAAGAGGAAGACACAGCCACTATAAATCACCTCAATAGTGATATTGTTATCTTTGAATTCAAACTTGATCAGATGTCTAAGTCATCAAAATGTTGACATCTAGTACGATAAGTTGGAAGAAATTCTTGACTTGGACGAATGCGAAATAAGCATGGTCTAGGATATGTGGTGAAAAGCAACTTGGTGACATTAAGAAGAAGAGACATAGGAAAACAATGTCAAAGCGGTGTCACAACCCAAACAGAAATGTGTCGGCTCGGGCTATGTGGCAAAGAGATTTGCAAATAACCGGAATGGAACAAACACGGGAAGTCAATGACAAAGAAGATGTCATACCACAAGCCGAACAGTGCCGCCAGGTATATGAAGACTAAGAAGTTTGTCTATAACAAAAGGAAGAACAGACCTAATGAACCAATGTCAAAGCGATGTCACAACATTGGATTCAACATCAAAATCATAGAAACACGATCCAAAAGGCTCAAAGATGGAGATGTTATTATTGTGGAAGGTTTGGTCACATAAAGTCCACCGCTATAGACTACATGGGTATCCTAATCAAGTTCCTTATGTGAAACCCAAGTCCAACAAGACATCACACTCTCACGGTGGAAGAAGAAGACTACAACTCGATAATACGTCTTCTTAGAGTACCTTCAAGGAAGATTGGTACTTTGACGGGGTGTTCCAAGCATATGATGGAGACAAATATTCTCAATGATGTTAAGCCTCATTCTACCAGCCTTGTTACCTTTGGGGATGGAGCTAAAGGAGAAATCAAAGGTGTTGGAAACTCAAACGGTCGGAGTTCCAAACAGAATGGAGTACTTCTGGTAAAAGGTTTGACTGCAAATCTCATTAGCATAAGTCAGCTATGTGATATGGGATTCATAGTCAACTTTAATAAGACTGAATGTCTTGTGATTAATGATGAACAAGCAGTGATTATGAGAGGAGTCAGATCAAAGGACAACTGCTACTTGTGGGAATCTGAGAACCCCACTCTGCCATCTATGTGCTCAACAGACAAAGATGAAGAGAAAGTGAAGTTGGGGAAAAAAGAAACTGATCAACCACACCTCAGAGGAATGAGAAGGATCAGTTCCATAGAGGGAGTTAGAAGATTACCAAGAGTCCTCATGGGAAAAGAGAAAATATGTGGTAATTGTAAGGCTGGACAGGAAATCAGAATGTTTCACTCAATGTCCAGACATTTGATCACTCCTGAAGTACTGAAGCAAAGTACTAGGTTCTGGAATGAGAGGTTGACCAAGTGTCTTACTGTCAAATATTACAGGAGAAAAGTCTTGGATGATATCCTCGTTGGCAGAAGAGGAAATATCATGGTGACTTTCATCTATGGTAATAACTTAGTATCTGAAGGAATCTCAGACACATTGATGGATGACTCAACACTTCTTTCACAGAGCAAGTATGCAAGGAGGATTGTCAAGAGGATTGGGATGAAGAATGTCAGCCATAAAAGAACTCTTGCTCCTACACACTTGAAGATGTCCAAGAAAATAAGTGGGGAAAGTGTTGATAAATGCTTGTGTGAAAGATATGTTGAAGGATGGTTCATATGGAGGAGCAATCTTATTTCTTGGATCAGCAAGAAACAAAACTGTGTGTTCCTATACAATGTTGGAGCTGAACACATAGCAGCTGATAGCAATTGCTATAAGATGATCTGGATGAAGCAGAATCGATTGAGTACAATGTCATACAGGATGTCATGACATTGAACTGTGACATTGCACCTGAGGCCAGTCAATTTAAGACCTTAAGGGACAAATTGGGTATTTGTCAATATGAGGAATTGTAGCAATTAACTGGGGTAACAGCAAGGGATGAAAGGGATTGTTTATTTCAATTACTTATAAGTGGGCCATTTAGGTATTTTCATCCTCATTTTAAAAGTCCAAGAATAGGAAGAGACATCCATATATAAGAGTTTCTCCATTTGAAAGTAGCATCTCTTTACTTCTTCTAAAAGAAACTCAATCCCTTGCCATTTTCGCTCTCATTCTCTCAAAAACCATCAGCGAAAAATGTCTTCATCTTCCTCAACATCCCAACAATCGGGATCTTCATCTCCTTCAATGGTGAAGTTAGGTCAAAACCGAAACCATGCAAGTGAAGCATTAATACTCCACTGTGTACCACAACGACCCGAAAGAGTCAAGAAGCTACGCACAAGAAATGCAAGAAGGGCACAGCATCCCTTTCGGTAAGACTTCTATCCCATCATCCTCCTCTCCCCGGGACTAGGTCGGTGCATGAGGCTATAGCTAGGATAGTGTCTGATATCCTAAATGAGAATAGGTCGTGCTCGGGTTTCAGTTCCCCTGAATCATAAGTCTGCTAGCCCTAGCTTAGCAGTTGATCCAGATGTCAATGAGAATGTCAAGACATCTGGTGATGATGTTGATTCCCCTATAAAAAATGATGTAAATCCTCCACTCCAGCTGAAGGATGTAACGATGATAAAGAATCTCTGAAAATGTGAATGAGATTTGATGAGGTTCTTGAGAAATCTTCGATCATAGTGGTTCTGATAAAGCTCCTGCTGCCTCTGCTGACAACATATCTGATGGCATTCTTGAAGATTCTCCTGAGAAGAACACCAATCAAAATATGGTGTCTCACGTCATCAACCTAGATGAGGACTTCTCTGATAATGACCTCATAGCCAAGGTTAATCCCAGCATTGCTAGAAGGATAATGAATAGGAAAGGGAAGAAAATGCTGCTCAATGCCCTGTTCAGGAGAAGGTTTCTACAGCTTCTCATAAGTCTCCTAAGGCTGGGAACAAGACTGTTGATGAAACTGGTAAAGAGAAGGCTAAAACCTCCAAAGGGAAGAATAAGATGAAGAGTACAGGTGGTTCATCTAAGGCAAAGAGCACCTCAATGGTGAAGAAGAGGAAGGCACCTGAGCCCTCTGACCAGGATGATTCTGACTTTGATGTTACAGAGAATGTCTCTGACATTCATTCAAGAAAAAGGTTGTCTCTTGGGAAAATACCCCTTGTCCCTGAAGTGCCAATTGACAACATCTCCTTTCACCACCCTGAAAATGCTAATAGGTGGAAGTATGTGAGTTTGAAGAGAATTGCCCTGGAGAGGGAACTGAATAAAGATGCCCTGGAATGCAAGGAAGTGGTTGATCTGATCAAAGAAGCTGGGTTGATGAGAACTGTGATGAAGTTCTCAAATTGTTATGAAGGCTTGGTGAAGGAGTTTGTTGTAAACCTATCCAGTGGATGTGCTGATGGAAGTTCAGCAGACTTTCAAACTGTGTTTGTTAGGGGAAGAAAAGTGAAGTTTTCCCCAAGAGTAATCAACAAGTATTTGGGGAGATCAGAGGAAGCTCAACCTGAGCTTGAAGAAACTGATAATCAAGTGTGTCAAACAATTACTGCAAAACAAGTAAAACATTGGCCACTGAAGGGAAAACTTACTGCTAGCAAGTTAAGTGTCAAATTTGCTATTCTGCACAAGATAGGTGCAGCAAACTGGGTTCCCACAAACCATAAGTCAACCATCTCAATTGGTTTGGGGAGGTTCATCTTTGCTGTTGGAACAAAAGCAAAGTTTGACTATGGAAGCTACATTTTTGATCAGATCCTAAGACATGTTGACAACTATGCTATAAAAGGACCAATAGCATTTCCCTCCCTCCTGTGTGGTATTATCACTGATCAGTATCCTGACATTCTGGGGGATAGAGATACAGTGTGCCAAAGAGCTCCTGTCCTTGGCTTCCACTACAAGCTATTTCAAGGGAAGCATGTTCCGACATTGTCATGACATCTACGAGACATCAAGTCAAGCCAAACTCTCGGAGGAAAATGTCATTCTGTGCTAAAAGAGACATGTAGGGAACTTGAAGCAAGGAAGCAGACCATAGAAGAACTGATCTCTACTCTTGAAAAAGAAGAAGACACAGAGCTGGAGGAAGAAAGGATTGCTGATGAGGCTTCTGGTGAAAATATGGTTGTTGATAGGGATCGATCTTGATCAAGCAACTGTTAAAGAAGGATCGAAGAAGCTTTTCCACGTTGCTTCTTCAGAAGAGAGCACAGAGCTTTATGTTGCTCGATTGCTTGTTACTTGGTTTTATTACATCAAATTTTCCTTCTTGTCCGGTGTTTCCAATCTGTATGTTGGATGGTTGTAATTGTGATGATATGTAACCCTTAAATATTTATCTTTTTCCTTCCGACACTCCTTTATGTTCATTGTTTGGGGCAATTATATTGTCTCCTTTGGCCCTTTATGGCTAAAAAGGGGGAGAAGAAATACTGTGGGAAATATTAATGTTTGGGAAACTGTATGGGGGGATTGTATGGGAGTTTAAATTGTATGGCCTGAAATTTTATGGCCTGTTTGTTTAAATTTTGTTTGTGGGCAATTGTGGGAAATTATGGGATACTTGTGTATGGGTAGAATTTATCTTCTCTTAGTTCTAGTTACTTGAAGCTTAGGAAAGCTTAGGAAAACTTAGAACTAGGTTGTTAGTCTTCTGCGCATTTTGTACTGATAGGTCTAGTAGTTTTAGCCAAAAATGTGCCAAAGGGGGAGTTTGTTAGTGTTTTAAGTTGGCATCAATTTTGGTAAAACTAGGCTTTAGAAATGTCTTGGTAGATGTCATGACATTCGAGATTGAAGATAAATCCTACTGGACAAGGATGGTAAAAGTACCGGGAAGCTAAAGTTGTCTTTGAAATGCAGAACGATGTCATAATGATGTTATGACATTCTGTGACATTCTAGAATCGCTTTTCTGAGATTTTCAGAAGTTTGTTGAGCATTTTATTTATGTTTTTGTTATTAGAAAGCATGCTCACGTGGCTGCTAGGTTAATCTTAATTAAACCTAAATTGGTTGTTGAACAAACCATGTTTTTAGGAGAGAATTAAGTAAACCCTAGCTATCTTTATGGAAGCCAAAACTCAAGATTCGGATCGCTTCTATATAAAGAATTCAACCCTTACTCTACCCACGCCTCGAGTTTATTGAAGATATTGCGTTGTAATTTGTGTCTTCGTTAAGGTTAGTAGTTGGTATTGTGTAATTCTAGTTTCTCTTGTGAGCCGAGCAACTATCAATTGATAAGTGCATTGGACTAGGATTTGTTGTAAGGGTAGTTTATCACCAAAGCTTTAAAGCACGAGTGTTTGTCTCTTGATTAAAGCTTTGAAGCAAGATCAAGATATTTTATTGAAGTGTGTCTTCACAATTCAATTAGTCAATAGGTTGATATCAACTGCGGTGATTGAGGGGAGTGAGTAGGAACTCATATCTAAGTAGGACTTAGGTAAAGGGTCATTGGGTAGTGATTAAGTGAGAAGGTCACAGTGTGTTGGTGTAGAGTCTTTGAATTGATACTACTAATAGTGAACTTTATCCACGGCTTGGTAGCCTCAGCACGTAGGTTTGTTAGAACCGAACGGGTGAACAACTTATTGTGTTATTTTGCTTATATTTCTTGTGTGAATTGTCAAAGCGCGACATCTTGTGTCATAACATTCTCTGTGACATTAAGTATCTGCTGCCAGGAATTTCAAGATTCATAAACACAAATTAAAACATAGAGCATTGTGTGCACTTCAAAGAAGTTACATAGTTGCTAATGAAAAATAACAAAAAAATAAACAACCAACCAAGAAAATGACATAAAATGCAAGAAACAAAGCGCATGATCCGAAATGAATAAACCAACATGAACTAAAAGCTCCACACTCTAACGACCTCTATGAAATGGTCTTCCACAATGATCCATAGAGCTACATATATCTTGATAGAATTCCATACCCTCTTCATGATTCCGAACACCAAGAGTCGCCATGTTGTTAATTCTGGTCTGAATAGTAGCATTGTTGGTACTTATGTCATTGCAGATAGTAGAAAATTGCATAGTAGCATGAGAGATAAAATCATCAAAATTTGAATCTTGTAATGCCAAGTGTTCCTGAACAAGTAAGAACCTTCTATCTTGAGCAGCCTAAATTTTTTTCCTCCAAAGTATTTCTTCCTCATATCGCTCATCCTACTTAAGTTGCATATTTTGAAACATAACCATTAAAGCTAACTCATTGCTCGATGCGCCCAAACTCATTTTCTTGAGATCCGCCTTGCCCATCATTGTATCATGGACATGGAAATCAACACCATACCATGGAAGAGAGATCCCATCCATGAGGAGATGAAAATATGATTGAACTTCAATATTCAAGGAGTTGAAGATCTTGGGAGTCATGGAAGCATAGAATAAGGAAGAGCCTTTGTTTCCATTATTTATGGTGAACATACAAGTGACAAAGAAGTTGATATTTGATTTTATGAAGAAGTAAGTAAATGATGTGAACCTCCGTTTGGTCAACCCTAGAATATCCACCATTCTTTGGACGTAATATATGAGATACAACCCAATGCAAGATTTGAGGGAGTTGTTTCATTTGGACTGTTGAAATGCCCTTATAATTGTTATTATCCTGGGAGATTTTAACAACCCATTCAAGTGAATTCTCCAATGACATAGGTCATCAACATTGTTGTCTGTTGTCTTTGGAAATTCACGTCCGAAATCATCGCTAGTTATCTTAATACCAAAGAACGACTTCCACATATTATTAGTAAAGTGATAATTATCACCTCTCATTCTGAACATAAACTCGCTTCCATACCTCTTATGCAACCCATCGTAGAAAACTCAAATGAGATCTTCATTGTAATCTTGCGATAGCTGCAGGAAGTAGTTGATTTCTTGATGCGTAATACATTTCACCACTTCAGGAATATTGAGTTCCTCAACCACACTTGGGTTATACACATGTTATTTTACAACAAGCCTATTTTTGCACTTATCATCAAAGAATATAACATCCTTATCATCAACCAAAACAAACATGTTTTCATGCTCACACGGTGAAGAATGAGCCTTACCCTTACCTTTGGAATTCCCTTTGTTCCTTGCAACTCTTGGAGGCATGATGAAATTTTCAACAAGATGTACACACAAGGTGTTTGACGAAATTTATGAATGAAAAATTTGTTGTTTGAGAGAATTATGATTACCCACAAACCCCAAGTGCTAGATAAGGAAGCAACAATACAGAAAATCGACAATGCAACAACAAATGAATTCAAATTCGTGAGTTGTAGGATGTGGGTATGTTTGAGAAAGTGAAAGAACAAGAGTTTTATAGGAAATGAATTATATTGGAGTTTTAATTATATGTTGGTAAATGGAGTGGTAAAATGATTTGTAGTTGAGAGATAAAAGAGGTTTAGTGGAGGATTAAATGTGTTGGTTGAATGAATTAAGACATAAACCAAATTTAAGAAGTTATGAGGTTTTAGGATGGGTGCGTGAATGAGAATCAAAGAAGAATATGAAAGGATAAACCAAAATTTGAAAAGTTTATCAATTAAGGGACACATGTCAACTTATGTAGACTCATGTGTCGACGCATACGAGTTATGTGTCGACACATAGTGAACCAAAATTTAAGGAAGTTTAATTTTTTTAATTGATATGTCGACACATTCAATTTTCAGGTTGATGCATACTGAGCTGAAAAAGAATTAATTTGAATTTATGAAATATGTGTCGACCTATACATATCATGTGTCGACACATGATACATAAAAATAAATGTTAGGTTGAGAAACAAGATTTTGGGTTGGTTTTTAGTGACATGTTTTGACTCATTCATGAATGGTTATGAGATGTACATGTAATTGATCACTTTTCATGGTTTGATGGCAATAAAAAACATATACACATATGTAAGCAATGATATTAAGATGTACATGTGATGGAATTATAATGAGGTCATTTTAAGCATGTAAATTGAAAAAAACACAATGAGTGTCAACTAGAAATGTTTGGAAATGAACACTCACAACATATGTCACACATCAAGTATATCACATACCTTAGAAAATAAATAGGTAAAAAAAAAGACATACTTACAAAGAGAAACATTGAAACAATACTACCTTACCATTCAATATGATGGAGGATGCACTTTGCATTTCACAAGGGACTTTCAAATGAAAGTTGAAACAAATGCAACATCGTGCCACAGAAGCTTTAGACACCAACATTCTTACCACTTTTCATTTTGATGAAGTACCCATAAGTAAGACTTATAATGAATCCAAGAAGGACATTTTTTGGATGATCATTCATTTTGATTGAACTTTCATCATTGTCCATTTCATGATAGCTCATTCTCACGTTTCATCGATTTAGATTGATCAATTCCTTCTTTGGCATCATTAATTATGTCTTATTTAAGATACACCAACATCAAACGAAATACCTTTTTCGATATTTCTCAGGTAGTATTCATTAAAATTAGCTTACATAGCTTTTACTAATTTAGGGATACTTGTTGATGTTTTCTAAGTCACAAACTCTTTCTTTATTGCCACAAAGTCAATATATTTTGGAGATTTTACTTATCATATGCCTTGAGCTACCATAAATGAGAACCCGTATTATCTTCATAGAGCCAAGACATTTTTCCTGCACAATCAACAAGAAAAAATAGGTACATATTCATCATTGGGTCCTTGAGGGTAAGGAAAACTTTGGTTGTATTTAGGAAACCATTGATAAACGCCTTTAGGAACTAAAAACTTACTAAGTTTTCATTTAGAAATGGTGTGATCTTTCACACAACAATAGTGATCTTTGGTTCATTTGATTGTCTCAAAACATTTACACATCCTATAAGGATTATGAGAAGGCAATTTGTATTTTTAGGTATCAATGACAAAAGTTACCTTTGGTTATGGAGCCTTGTTTAATTTGACCTTTATAGATCTAATCTCCTTTTTCCAAATGTGACAAGTATTACAACCAAAGTCAAACCACGAGGGTTTTTCATTTTCATCTTTTACTTTTTGAATTTCCACCATAAAAATCTTTAGATCTAAACTCCATAGCCTTGTTTAATTTGACTTTTAGAGATATAATCTCCTTTTACCATCTTTCATATTCCATTTGAATTTCTATCAAAAGATCTTTTTGTTTGAAGCTAGCTTTTTGAAAGATTCTATAGCTTCTCTATGTAGATTTTCAAAAGCATCTAGAATTAGGAATGAGACAATATATAAATATATTCATGTTTAGGGTAACTTACATTATTTTTCTTCTTTTCAAGATAATGGGCCGATAGACAAACCTCATCATGTTTCGATGGTTTGACACCATTTTTCTTCTTTTCATGATAATATGGTGAGAGACAAACCTCATCATATTTTGATGGTTTAACATCCTTTTTCTTATTTTTATCATAATACGCCGAGAGACAAACAAATTTCGATTCTTGATTATCACATTGGTCTTAATTACTTGAGGATTCACTATCCCTTCCCTAAGTCACATAAGCATTTCTAGACTTTCTAGATTTCTTGTGTTGACTTTTCTCATTATCTTTATCAAGGAGTGGACATTTATGCTTCTAATGGCCATATTTATCACAATTATAACAAGAACATCTTGATCTTTTCTCATTGTCATCTTCCTTTAAGGATGTCGACTGTCTTCTAGACTTGGTGGTTTTTTTTCCAAGAACTCTTTACACCATTTCTTTTGATGTATCTATTGTATTTTTTCACAAAGAGTACTTGTTGATTCTCTATTTTTAGGATTTGATTTATGTTTGGTAAAACTAATATAGCCGCAATAGGTTAAATATGATTTATAACTTGTAAGGAGAAAGCAGGTTGAAGTTCTATTTAATGAAGAAAGATGTGTTGAAATGGTTCAACATCTCGAACAACATATCGAAGAAGATGTCACGACATCGTGTTTGAGTTGACAGATTGGATTCTGTTATGAAGCAGAATATTCCTAAGGAGAATCTTTTGCAGAATTGTAACAACTTACTTATTGTTACATGGAGCCCAAAATTATGGAGATATATTAGGGAGACTTTATAGGAGAATCTGTTGCAGATTTGTTGATTCTCTAATTGTTGTTATAACAATATGGAGATATTTGTGGAGAATATCTTAGAGCAGTTGTAGCAGCAGTTTATTATGTTTTCAAGGCTCAATTCCAGTTGAGTAATAGGTTATAAATAGAAGATTTGTAACCTAAGTTTTGGTACCAGCCGAATTTAGTAATGATGTAGTTTTTAAGGATGAGTCTGTAACAACTCTCCAGGAGAGTTGGTTTGTAGTTGAACCACCCAGATTGTGGGATGGTCACTGATTTGTACCTCGAAGCCTGTAGGCAAGAGGATTATTTTAATCACTCAGAAGCTGTGAAGTAATGAGTGTAGTTGTGTCCTTGGAAGAAATTGTGAAGTAATTCCAAGTTAGTTTGTGTCATAAGTTGACTGGTTTGTGTTTAAAGTGAGGTATCTTCAAACTGTTTTGCATTGTGTTTGGGGTGAGGTATCTCCAAGATGATTGTATTTGGATCCAAGCCATTGATGCAGTTGTTGGGATATAATTGCTAGACATCACTGCAGTGATTGGAAGTGAGTAGAGGTTCTCATATCTAAGTGAGGTATCTTAGGTAGAAGGGTCATTGGGTAGTTTAATTAAGTGAGGAGTGTAAACAGGGAAGGTTTACTCCGAATTAATACTGCTGATAGTGAACTTCATTCTTAGCTTGGTATGCCCCCCAGATGTAGGTTGGTTAGAACCGAAATGGGTGAACAATTCTGTGTGTTCTTTTGTTTCATGCACTGTTAATTATATATGCTACCTTGTTTGTTTTACAATGTCGGATCAGATGTCACAACATCCTGAGTCTGATAGCACCATAATTTTAATTGGTATCAGAGCAGGCATCTTGTCTATTTCTGGATGAGATCTATATGGGATACTTTTTGGTTGTGTTCAAGGTAGATGATTGTTTGAACAAGGAGTGTTCATATTGTATGGTCCCTTGAAGTGGAAGATGGACCTATTTGTGGAGAACTAGAACAACCTGACCAAAAATGTTGTACCTTCTTGAAGAGAGAAGATAATAAAGATGGAACAAGAGAGTTAAATTTAAAGACTTCATGCGGGAGTGAATATTTTGGATTGAATTGTTCAGCCTATAATCAGCATAGAGAAAAGATTGTTAAAACCTTCATAATCATGTGCCTACTTTGCTCGGAGATATTTTGCATTCTCTTTACACTCGTACTATGGAAAGACAAGGGACTCTCATGTGTTGCATACCATTATTATCCATGTGGTTTATTTCGCACCTTCCCCGATCAGTAGTGAAGAATGAACAAGGTCTGATATGGTCTAAAAGGTTGATGTCACTCCCTCATTCAGATATCCATTGGTGTCTCTACTCTCAAAAGGACTTCACTTTCATTGAGCATTATGGAGAATTCCCTAATGTACCACTCCTTGGCATGGGGGGAGGTATCACTTATAACCCTTCTCTAGCGTTACGACAATTTGGTTATGCTCGAAGAGACGGTCCTCATGATATACTTATTCAAGGTATTATATTTGACTATGACAACGATCTCCAAGGTTATCACCGAAGATTTGTGCACGTTTGGGGCATGGTGAAGAAAACTGATACTAAGACTTTGGGGCATAAAAATTCCATTCCTTGGGAATCTTACTTCAAATGGACATGCCTACTGATTTCAAAGAATTAAAGATATCCTGGATTCAACTTAAATAAGAAAGGGATACATTCGAAGCTTAGTTCTATGCAAGCGATAAAAGATTATTGGAGCCGACGAAGCTACTTCACGAGGAACAGGGCATTAACACCTAAGTCAACACAAAGAGGAAGCGTCCATGGGAAGCCTAAACACTAGAAATTTTACTTTTGTACTTGAACTTTATTTTGTATTTACTAATCAAATTAATAAAAAGTTTGTTCTTGTTTGTTTACCAAATTTAAATTCCTAAGGTCCTTGAAAACATTGCACTGCATAACATTGGATATCATAGCATACCATTTCATAACAGGTACTCTGAAGACCGTTTTTCTCATCTCCTTGCTGTTTATTTCAGCAGAAAATGGCTCTTGAACAAACTGTCAAAGATCTCCAGGCTCATAACGCTCAGTTCTAAGAAATGTTCACCAACTTGGCCCAAGGTCACAAAGATCTGAAAGAGCTCATCATCAAGAAGAAAAAGAAGAAGATCACTGGTATTCTCAATATGGGGAAAAGGTTCAGAGGTCTAGTCAAGGTAGTTAAACAGCTTGAGTTCTCAGAAAAGACTGGCGAAACTGAAGGAAGTGTCAAGGCTAATGAGGGAAGCCATCATGGGTCTCAAGAAGAAGAAGGAGAAGACTATATGAGCAAACAGTATCCTTCTGACAACGAGAAGTATAAGCAACTCGAAGACCGTCTGAATGCTGTGAAAAATTTGAAAATGTGTGAATTGAACTTTGATGACTTAAGTTTGGTTCCTGGAATGTCCATTCCCCGAAAATTCAAAGTTCATACTTTTGCTAAGTACGATGGCATTTCTTGTCGGAAGCTTCATCTTAAGTCCTATGTTTAAAAGATTCAACCATACACTGCTGACAAGAAATTATGGATGAATTTCTTTCAAGAGAGTTTGTTTGGAGCACAATTAGAATGGTATTATCAGCTAGAGAATACTCACATTCATACTTGGAATGATTTGGCAGATGCTTTTTACAAATAGTACCAGTACAATGCTTAATTGGCACCAATCCACATCCAACTGCAGAATATGTCTATGGGCCGCGATGAGAAGTTCAAAGAGTACGCTCAGAAATGGAGAGATCTAGCAGGCAGAGTCCAGCCACCCTTGTCTAATCGGTAATTGGTTGACATGTTCATGGGAATGCTGACAGGCCTATTCTTCAATCAACTGATTGGAAACTCTTCAGCCGGATTCACTGAGCTGATATTGACATGTGAACGTATTGAAGCTGGAATCAAGAGTGGAAAGATTCAACTCGAGACATCTTCAAATGCTTCTATTATACCCCAAAATTTCCCTCTTATTTTTAAGTCAATACACATATCCATACTCAAGAGCTCCTCAAAGGTTGACCAGATGAACCCTCTCCTAAGCATTCAACCCACAAATAGGGTTTAGTTTCTCTCAAGTCAAGAATAAATTCTATTTCCTCAAGTGAGCATCACGCCTCCTCACATGTCTTAAGGTACCACCATGTCAAGTTTCAAGCGTCATAGCACAAGTTTGCTCAGTCAATTGCTCAGATGGTTGAAAATTAGTTGTATTAGACGAAAAGTCAATTGTGGTCAACATGCAATCAAACTTCATCATTTTTGGTCAACATCAAGATTTTGAAGTCACATTCATCATTTGATATCAATTAAATCAAAGAATTGATTAAAAGTCAAAGTTTCTAAAGTAGGGTTTCTTGATGAAAAGTCAACAGAAGTTTGACCAAGCATAACTTTCACATACTTTATCAGAAATTTTTCCACCAAAGCTCATTTTAAAGGGAATTCAATTCTCTACAAATTTTTCTTTCACAAGCTTTGCCCAAAAATTCTTCATTTGAGAGTTATGGATTAAGACATTATAGGTCCTTCTAGAAGTCAACAAAAAGTCATCTTTTTCCAAAGAAGTGTACATGAACATGGAAACTTCAATGAAGATGAAGCCAAAAGGAGCATTGAGCAAGTTATGGCTTGGGAAAAATAGAAATTTTGAAGAAATGCATGAAATGTCAATTGAGTAATTTGATTTTTTTGAGTTAATGAGCCTAATTTTTGAAGTGTGAACGTGGATATAACATGTTAGAGGACATCTAAGCCCATTGGTTCATGGCCATGATTTTTATTTCATTTATTTTTGATTTTTATTCATTTAAATTCAAAATAAATCAAATAAAATACCAATTAAATGGCAAGAGCCGCATGGATTTTCTTCTCAATCAGAAAATTAATCAAAGATTTGCCTTGGAAATCAAGCAAATCATTGCAAGCTTGAATTGTGCAAGATTGATCCAAAAATAGCAAGTTTTGAATCAATTTCCAATCAAAGATTTTCTCCATCAATGAAATATATTCTTGACACAATTCTTAACCTAATTCAGTCCTCTATATATTCACAAGAATTCTAGATGCCAAGGACGAATGTTTGGAGCCTGAAGAACCCTAATCAAACTTGGAAAAAATCGTGGCTTTCAAGCAAGTGGTAGACCAAGTTTTGCTTTGATTCAGGCAATTCCAAGCATCAAACAACATTCCTTGGAGCTCTCTGAATCGTTCTAGGCCATCATAGATCACCAGCACCTCTTGAAACTCGAGTTCAAAATCAAGATTTGCACACTTTTCTTTCAATTTCGGTTTCATAGATACATGCATATTTAACATGTTTTGATTGTATATTCATGCTTAGAATGAGGTTTGCAAGCTATCTGGATGGTCCGATTTGAGTTTAAGTGTCGGGATCGAATTACGTCATTGTTAGGGTTTTAAAGCTTCAAATTAGGGGAACCTAGTTAGAGGTAAATTTGGACCAAATCGACGGTACCGTCGTGCTTAGAAGGAAATTTTCAGTCGAACTATGGTCTCACCTTTAATTTATATTGCGTATTCTTGATTTTTGAAAGTTGCAGGTGCTATAGCTACAGACGCGACTGTAGGTAAAAGGTTTACCCACAGATTGGCCGTCTGTAAAGATACCACAATTTTGAATTTGGGGACAAAGACCCCTGGTGCGCGTTTTTTTAAAATATATTTTGAAATTTTGTTTTATTATATATTATTTGTCTTCCATTCCAATAACAGCTAGCACACATGGCTCAAATGGTTGGAGGCGCATGTTGGTAACCACAAGGTCTTGGGTTTGATCCCCAGGGGTTTACATATTTTTTTCCAAATTTCTCACTAACCATTTTTCTTCATATTTTCATATTTTGTTTTCTAATTTCTTTTTCCAATTAATTTTCTTTTATAAGTTTTTTTAAATACAATAAAAACCCTAAAAATAATTTTCTTTTTAGAATTAGGTCAATAAAATGTTAAATTAATATTTGACACAAAAAATATTTTATTTTTTATTCATTAAATTTTTTTTCTTAGTTAAATTTTAATTAACTTAGAATTAGGTTTTTTTAATTAAAATCAAATCCAAAAAATACCTAAAAATATTTTTACTTTCAATTAGGGTTTAGAACACTTATGTCTCCATTCAAACATTTTTCTTTAATTTATTTATTACTTTTTCGCATTTAACTGCCCCAAAGCCTTGTAATAGCGTAAGGTTTATTTTCTCCACTTTTACTTTCCGCACCTCTCTTATAAACTGTATATACACTGCTTAGATGTATGGTTAGTAGGATTGTATGGTAAGATTAAAATCAACCGTTAGATAACCCTAATCTCAAAGATAACATATCTGAATTGAACACACTCTCCACACTTGCACCCTCTAGGGTATCCTCTCTTGTTGCCTTACGATACAATTGTCATGTCCCTCGAACGTAGGGGTACCATTAAAAAATACGCTGACGAATAACATCATCATAGTCCCTTTGATACAAAGATCATAGTCTCTCAATGAGCCTCAATGTTGCCTACGAATATATGATCTCGTCCCTCGGTTGTTGCCTATGAATAAGTGATAATCGTCCCTTCGAAATGCTAATATATCCTTACAATGTTGCCTTCAATGACCACCTGATGACCATATGCCTGTCCCTTCACATCCAACGGATAGAGTTACCTACCAACTAATGGTATGGATATCGATGTCCTAAAGGAGAAGGAAAATAACAAGAACGACCTTCTGAGTAGGTAAGAAAGACTCTAAATTGCTTGATCCAATCAAAACAAATACTTTTCACACCTCACACTCTTTTCAAAATACTTTCAAACAAACACTTTATATACATTTCAACGAGAATCATTACAAAGCTTAACACTTTCAAAGAAACATTTCCAAACACTTCGTATACATTCGTGAGGAATGATACAAGAATCATTACAAATTCAAAGCGAAATACTTTTCAAATCAAATACACACAGAAAGCAAAATTTCAAAAGTGAGCTAAGCAATTAAGAGCCCGTAGATAACTACGGATGCAAAGGGTGCAATAACTTCCCTTTTCGTAATTACCTCCCGTACTTAAAATCTATCAAAGGTCTTTCCTATTGTTTTCACCTTTCCTTTATTGGAAAAAGTCGGTGGCGAATCTTGCTATCCGCAACATTTGTGGTAAAATGCAAAACAAACAAGTCAGTTCTCCCACCGTGTTACAGAACTTCCGACTCTGCTGGGGAGCACACCCAAAGAGAGGTTACCTTAGGGCTTTAGATCACTTTTACTCACTTTCTATTCTATTTGTATGCTTTACTTTTAAGGGTTGCTTGGGTATTATATTTATGGGGGTTCCTACATCCGGATCCAGGTTTCCCTAGGTAAGTAGCAATAAATCATCACGACTAACTAACGTAGACTGAAACGGTTAAAATGATGGCTATGGTTAGTGCGATACTTTGGATTTCATGATGTTCCTCATGTTCAATTGAGGAAATATGTGGCATCTACGTGGTGTCATCAAGCACTAACTAAACTTTTAGAACCCTAGTTGACCCATCTTGGCTATTAGAAGGTAGTGAGATAGCCGACTTCGGTGTAGACTGAGGTTGGTTGATACTCGATGCTACGCTCATTAAGATTCAACTTTCAAGATGTTTTGGTCGACCATTTTGTAGTCATATTGAAATAAAGCCTGCGAGAAAGATCTGTGATATGAGATTCCTAGAACTCGATTACTATTGTAGGACAGGTTGAACCAACTTAAACTTTGGTAGGGTAGACACTTATACCTTATGCAAGCCTTAAACCTAGGGCTATTGTGTGAAGTGCTTGTGTGGTATTTAAACATGACATGATGACATCATAACATCATAACATTTCTAACCATTTCAAGGACCTAAGGATTTACTTTTTCTTTGTGTTGTAGGGTTATGGTTTCCAGAAAGACTATCTGAATCAACTTTGTGCGTATACCTTCTCAACTCAAGGAGTTAGTCTCAAAAGTTCCCGATCACTCTCAGTTTATCAAAAGGCATGGTTATCTACTCGACTTGGTTATATCCGGTTTTGAAGAAGATATGATGGCCGTCATATTCCAGTTCTTTTATCTAAAACATAATTGCTTTACTTTCCCAGATTATCAGTTGGTACATACAATGGAAGAATTCTCTAAGCTACTTAGGACACCCATCCTTGATCAGATACATTTCACCGGTTCAGAAAAAGTTCCGAGATTTGAATACTTTGTAGCTGCTTTACATCTAAAGCGGTCAGACATTGAAGCTAATTGGGAAACAAGAAGTGGAGTTAAGGGTTTACTTGCTAAGTTTCTGATAAAGAAGGCTCGAGAATTCTTAAGGGCTATGAGTTTCCACGCTTTCAAAGACATTTTGGCATTGCTGATCTATGGTTTGGTGATATTCCCTATTCCAGATCAATTCATAGACGTGAATGCCATCAAGATATTCCTCACTGATAATCCTGTGCCCACCTTACTCGGAGATATCCTGCATTCTCTTCACACTCGTACTATGAAAATACAAGGAACTCTCATGTGTTTACCGTTATTATCCAGGTGGTTTATTTCGCACCTTCCCCGATCACTAATGAAGAATGAACAAGGTTTGAAATGGTCTCAAAGGTTGATGTCACTCTCTCATTCAGATATCCATTGGTGTCTCTACTCTCAAAAAGACTTCACTTTCATTGAGCGTTATGGATAATTCCCTAATATACCACTCCTTGGCATAAGAGGAGGTATCACTTACAACCCTTGTTTAGCGCTATGACAGTTTGGTTATGCTTGACGAGATGGTCCTAATGATATTCTCATCCAAGGCATTATATTTGACTACGACAACGACCTCCAAGGTTACCGTCGAAGATTTGTGCATGCTTGGGGCATGGTGAAGAAAACTGATACCAAGACCTTGGGTCATAAAAATTCCATTCCTTGGGAACCTTAACTGAAATGGGTGCGGGCTCGCGCTCAAAATCTCATGATGCCATATGCTTCCATCCTAGCAGTAATTATGGAACCTGTTGCCGAAGGCGAAAAGTCTTATACCATTCTCCATCCAGACATGCCTACCGATTTTGAAGAATTGAAGAGATTCTGGATTTAACTCAAAGAAGAAAGGGATACATTCGAAGCTCAATGCTATGCAAGCGAGAAAAGAGTATTGGAGCTGACGAAGCTACTTCACGAAGAATAGAGCATTAACACCTACGTCAACACAAAGAGGAAGCGTCCATGGGAGGCCTAAACACTCGGAGTTTTACTTTTGTACTTGAACTTTCTTTTTTATTTACTAACCAAACTAATAAAAAGTCTGTTCTTGCTTGTTTACCAAATTTAAATTCATAAGGTCCTTGAAAACATTGCATAACATTGCATAACATTTCATATTATAGCATATCATTTCATAACAGGTACTTCGAAGACCAGTTTTCTTATTCTCTCGCTGTTTATTTCAGCGAAAATGGCTCTCGAACAAACTGTCAAAGATCTCTAGGCTCAGAACGCTTAGTTCCAAGAGATGTTCACTAACTTGGCCCAAGGACAGAAAGATCTAAAAGAGCTCATCATCAAAAAGAAAAATAAGAAGATCGCTAGTATTGTCAACATGGGGAAACGTTGCAGAGGTCCAGTCAAGGTAGTCAGACATCTTGAATTCTCAAAAAAGAGTGGAAAACTGAAGGAAGTGCCAAGGCCAATGAAGGAAGCCATCATGGGTCTCAAGAAGAAGAAGGAGAAGCCTATATGAGCGAGCAATATCCTCCTGACAACGAGAAGTATAAGCCACTTGAAGACCGTCTGAATGTTGTGGAAAATCTGAAAAATGTCAGGACAAAACTTTGACGACTTAAGTTTGGTTCCTGGAGTGGTCATTCCACGCAAATTCAAAGTTCCTACTAAGTATGATGGAATTTCTTGTCCGAAACTTCATCTAAAGTCCTATGTTCAGAAGATTCAACCCCACACCGCTGACAGGAAATTATGGATGCATTTATTTCAAGAGAGTCTATCTGGAGCATAATTAGAATGGTGCTATCACCTAGAGAATACTCACATTCATACTTAGAATGAGTTGGCAGATGCTTTCTACAAACAGTACCAATATAATGCTGAATTGGCACCAACCTGCATGCAACTGTAGAATATGTCTATGGCCCGTGATGAGAAGTTCAAAGAGTACTAAAATCACCCGGCTGAACCTCCGACTGATAATTGGTATCAATAGAGTCGCCATCGAACGTCTTTTATCTCACGAGGGAGAAAGGAAAACATCAAGTAAATCTGAAGGGAGAAATCACGGTCCTGTGACCGAGAGATCAAGAGAATTTAGGTAAGGGAGTTAGTTACGCGAGGGGAAAGGATTAGCATCCCACACGCCCGTAGTACTCTATGGTATCCACTTTCTATTTCTAGCTAGAGGGTGTGTTATGTCTATCTATGCTTAATCACTATCATGCATGCAAAAGAAAAGATAAAAGAAGAAACCACGGAGAAAAGAGGGAAGTATTTACAAAGTTTGCTCGATCGAGCCCCGTGACAAGATGCCTACATATTCCCGTGTGCAATTGGAAAGTCAGAGCGCCATAGTTCAACTCACTTGTTTTGGTGGGTTTTGTGCTTTTTACTTATGAAAAAGGTTTTAAACACAAAAGGAAAGAAAGCGCGCAGAGGCGAAAAGAATTTGTGTTGGTTGGTTGTTTTTACCTTGAGAAAGGAGTTCAAACCATTATTAAGTATTTTGTTTTCAAAGGGAAAAGAAAAACAAGTTTTAGTTTTAATCACATGCAATATGCAAAAAGAGATTAGCAAAACAAAAGGGAGACTAGCTAAGCGCTACCCTAATGTTGTCATGCCAAGGTTGAACCTACGGTTGAAGATGCCAAAGAATCTCTACCTATGTTGACATGCAAAGGATGTGGATCCTAATGTCTAGGCTAAAGAACCAATCCTAACCAAGCTCCAGGGGAAGAAACAAAAAAACAAGCACAAATCACAAGTAGAATGGCCCTAAACGGATCTTTAAACAAACCAGAGGGGTTCCTGAACATGCTCCAACTACGGAAGCCCCATCATGCATCTCTATTCCTACTTCTCATGGTAAAAGAAAGCTGTAAAGCCCTACTTCTCATGATATCTAGGAAAGTTGTAAGAGAATGCGATAAACAACGTAGAAACTACCAAACAGATATAGAATCCGAAGAGCACTGCAAGGTATAGAAATAATCCGGAAAACTTCAAGTACTGCAGCCATGCAATAAGAGTAAACCAGTGAGAGTTGTTCAAAGCATAAAAATAAGCGGAATATGTGTCGATACGCATCCGAAGTAACAATGTCTGCAAGAATGAGATTAGAGCAAGAAAAACAAGATAGGAAGGGTGTACACGTGGGTGTACCAGCTCAAGCAACACCTGCAAGAAAGGAGTTAGACCCAAGGAGCAAGCGAAGGGAATGCATACGTATGCACACAAACATTGGAGAAATGTGTCGAATGTATGTGCAACATAAGACCCTGCATGAAATAGATTACAAACAGTAGCTAGGCAAGGCTAGGGTAACTACTATTTGCCATTAGAGTAGAGAAAAACAGAAAAAATGCACCAGTAGACCGCGCTAAGCCCGGTATATCGCGCTGAGCGCGGCCCAATCAGAGGCCAGCGCACTTAGCGTGCTCTGGATGGTGCTAAGCGCGACCTGCAAAACAAAAGTCAGTGAGTTTGGCGCTTAGTGCGCTCCTGGTGGCGCTAAGCACGACCTGCAACCTGCAAGAATGTCATTTTTGGTCCAGACCACCTGTTTATGATGCTCTCATGCTACAGTTCGATCCATACCGTTATTCCACAGTCACATAGCGAATGAAAATCAAATGAACATGCGAGAAATGCAAATCGAACGATAAATCCAATGTCCATAGCAAAGTAATGAATGAACATGCGAGGAATGCAAATCGAACGATAAAACCAATGTTCATATACAAAGTAATGCATGAACATGCGAGGAATGCAAATCGAACGATACAACCAATGTTCATAGCAAAGTAATGAATGAATGTGCGAGGAATGCAAATCGAACGATAAATCCAATGTTCATAGCAAAGTAATGCATGAACAATGCAAATCGAACGATAAACCAATGTTCATAGCAAAGTAATGAATGAATATGCGAGGAATGCAAATTGAACGATAAATCCAATGTCCATAGCAAAGTAATGAATGAACATGCGAGGGATGCAAATCGAACGATAAAACCAATGTTCATAGCACAGTAATGAATGAACATGCGAGGAATGCAAATCGAATGATAAATCCAATGTCCATAGCAAAGTAATGAATGAACATGCAAGGAATGCAAATTGAATCGACAAATCCAATGTCCATGTGTATGGTGATGCAAGCTAGTCATGACATCTAGAGATTTCCTTCAAATAAACTAAGTGATACATTAACACAAACACTTGGAATGCATATGTAATGAAATTATGTACAATGCATGCGGAGTGAAATGAATGAGAAGCTTGGATATCTACATGTCGAATGCAAATTATGCTTCAAGTCAACATGGATTGATGCAAACAAATCAAGCTAAATGCTCTCTAGTGCATGAGCATGTGATGGAGGATGAAATATGCAAGAATTTGTGGCTTCTGTGCAGGGGAAACACCAATGCACAATGATACATGCATGCTATGTACAAAATCCTCACTCAAACGCAAATAAGGCGGCGAAATCCAATTCAAATCAAATAAATCAAGAATACAAGTTTCACATTCAGAATCTACATTGAATTTGTATGCAATTTCAGTATTCAATTTCAAGAAAAGCTGAAAGTCAGAAACAACTTAAAATAAGTGCTTATTTGAACCTAACACTTACTCGAACTTGAAGCTTGAGTCAAATTGAAGAGGAATTCCTTGTGCTCTTCAAAGAAAATACCAAATCAGTGATGAATTGATGATAATCTTCAGAATTAGCCTTGAATTCTTGAGGAAAACTCGAAGTCTTCAATGGAGGATAGAAGAAGAAGAAGGAGAAATCCTTGAATCTTGCAATTGGAGAAAAGATCAAGATGAATCCATTCCTTCCATGTCAATCGTGTGCAGAAGGAGGAGAGAATGATATAGGTTGGAGAGAGAAGTACTGCGATGGAGAAAACTAGAATTCACAGAGCGCGCTTAGCGCGAGCAGCGCGCTTAGCACGGTCTGTGGATGAAGCAGGTGCCGAGCGGAGGTCCGGTGGCGGCCTGTGGTGGTTGCTTGGAGGGAAAGTTGTAATTTGAACTTTTTTTTGAGTTTTGTGCTTTTGTGTGTTGAGAGAATTGGATTATGATTGGTAGTGAAAAATTAAGCAAATGATGGTGTTGTTGTGATTTGTGAAGGGGAAAATGTATTTATAGTTTCTAGGAATTGGGCCTAAGAACCATAATCAAGCCTAAATCATGATTATCCAAATAATTTTCGTAATTAATCCAAAACAGCCAAATCCGTGTAGAATTTGGAGTCGGAATGTAAATGAAAAGTGTCCGGAATGCAGTTTTGCTTGCGTGAATCAAAATCCCGACTTGATCCGGCGAACGGTCAAGGAAATAAGAATTTTTGAAGTTTCAGCACCAATTTTGGACCACTGACACATGTAGCATTTTATTTGCACTCTGTGGAGAAAGTGCCTCGAACGAGGACCCTCTGATCAAAATTTGCAAACGCGTGTTTGTGAGACAAACGAAGGCAACACAATTTATGAACTTTCGGCACTGGTCCCATCTCGTTTCGATGAAAATCGAGTGAGATATGACTTTCCAAAGCTCATGTATCAAATGAAAATTGCTCAGCTCAGCTCAAAAATATCCTCGAAGAACAAAATTCTGGTACTGATTGGTGAAGAATCAACCCCATAGTTACAGATGAAAGTTGTAGAGGACTTCAATACGTGATTTTAGAAATTGGTCCCGCTCAATTCCTAGTTTCCAGCTAGGAGATAAAGATCTTTTAGTGAGCCAAAATGCACGGTTCAGCACTAAAATTCAGCATGATCCACTGGGAAAGCTGTTTCTTTGAGGACCCTCCTCACAAAATCTACTCTCGGCCTTCAAACAAAAGTCGTAGATAACAATGAGAGGGAGCTGCTCGTCGAAAATCAACAGAGGATACCCAAGGAGGTGGGATATACGCCTTCGAGAGTGCCAGAACGCATGAGAAACCCAACATTTGCTTTATTGAGGAAAAGGCGAGTAAACCCTGGTCATTCACGATACCTTGAGCATAGTAACTTCATGATGAATGCTATGCATGCGACTACATGTATGCTTATGCAATCGGATTATAAGCCAAAAATACGGAAAAGGAAGAGGGTAATTTTTGGGGTACAACAAGTACGCCCAGAAATGGAGAGATCTAGCAGGTAAAGTCCATCGACCCTTGTCTAATAGGGAATTGGTTGATATGTTTATGGGAATGTTTACAGGTCCATTCTTCAATCATCTGATTGGAAATTCCTTAGCTGGATTCACCGAGTTGATATTGACAAGAGAACGTATTGAAGCTGGAATCAAGAGTGGAAAGATTCAAGTCGAGACATCTTCAAATGCCGCAAAGAGATCTTTTGGTGGGAAGAAAGAAGACAATGCTGTGTATGGTCAGAAGAGCCGTGATAAAGCTGACCGCAATCAATCTGTAGGGTCAATCCTAATTTCCAATCCCACACCAGTGCAACCTCAACAAGACAATGCATAGACAGAACATGCCAAGAAGACAGTTTACAAAGATCAACATGCCGTTGTCTCAAGCATTACAACACATGTTGAAAGCAGAGCTGATTAATTTGAGAGATCCTCCTCAACATGTCAATACAGCCTCTCCAAAGTACAATCCTAATACAAGGTGTGTATACCACTCCAATAGCCCAGGGCACGACACCAACAACTGTTGGGCTCTGAAGAATAAGACCTAAGACATGATTGAAGCTTAGGAAATTGAATTTGACCCTCCTGCCAAAACCCGAATGTGATCAACGCACCTATGCCCGATCATGGCAAGAATAACAACGCCATTGATAACGACTTATATGTCTTTGTTGTGAATGAGTTGACTACCCCCTTGATGACTGTTAAGAAGAATATGCTACAAGACGGCTTATTTACAGGATGTTTTGACAACTGCCATTACTGCACGTCCGAGCCCAATGGATGTGCCTGGTTGAAGAGAGGTGTTTAGTGCCTGATAGACAATCGAGACGTACTTTTCATGAAAACTCCGTCTGTAGAGAGTTTGTGCGAAGATGTTTCCCAAAGCTTGAAATCGAAGACGTAAGTGTAGAAGAAGCCATACCAGAGGTCTGGGATACCTTGGGGAAGCCAAGTGGAAAGTTTGATTTCATGGTGAAATATACCGCCCCTGAAAGCTACAAGATTACAATCGAATACATCAAAGCAACCAGATGGGGAAATGATGATTATCTCGAAGAATATGCTGATGTGAACACAATAAGGATCACCTCTGCCAATCTTGCACCTAGAGTGACACCTCTGATTATTACCTCTCCCAGACTAGTTCCATATTCCCCTAACAAATCTATACCTTGGAATTATGGAGCCGAAGTTTACTACTATGGCGTCAAGCAAGAACCATTGACCATCGAAGACAATATTACTGAAGCTGCTAGTCCTGATGTTGATAATATCACCGGATCAAGCATAGTAACCAGAACCGAAAGAGTGTTTTCTCTAGATATCTCTCCTCCAAAAGACACAACTGCACCAGTTAGCATTCCTGATGTTGAACTAACTCCCGAGGCTCGAGGAAAAGAGAAAGTGACTCAACTTGCTCAGACGGAAGTACCAAAGGAAGTTGCCGAAGAAACCTCCAAGAAAAAGATGGAGGAGATCCTGAAGAATATTAAGAAGGGTGATTATAATGTTGTAGAGCATTTGGGACAAACCCTATCCAAGATTTCCATGCTAGCACTGTTGTTGTGCTCCGAGGCTCATGCTAAAGCCTTGGTGAAGTTTATGAAGAATGCTCATATATCACAAGACTCCTTTGCTGACCAATTCGAAATTTGTATTGATAGCCTGACCGCAGAAAATGGTTTGGGCTTTTATGATGCTGATTTAACTCTTGTTGGAAGGAAATACAACAAAGCCTTGCACATTTATATAGGGTGTAAGGGCAGTAAGTTGTCTCACGTATTGGTGGATACTGGCTCTGCTCTGAATATCCTACCGAAGAGTTTTCTCGACAGACTCAATGCTAAAGAAGTGGTCATGAAACCAGTGACATAATCGTAAGAGCTTTTGATTGTTCGAAGAGAATAATACTTGGAGAGCTCAAACTACCGATCAAAGTGGGTTCCCATAAGTTTGACTCTACTTTCTTTGTGATGGATATTCGTCCAGATTATTCTTGCCTGCTCGGATGCCCTTGGACACATAGGGCAAGCGCTGTCACCTTTACCTTGCATCAAAAGTTGAAGTACCCAGTGAAGGGGAAGATCGTCATAGTGTGTGGAGAAGAAGAGTATATGGTAAGCCATCTCTAGTCATTCCGATACATCGAAATGGAAGGAGAATTTATCGAGACTCCCTATCAATATTTCGAAGTAGTTCCACGAGTCATGCCTGTCGTCTGTCCTGTCACTCCTAATATTACTAGAGTTCTACCGAAGATGGCCTCGCTGAAAGACGCTAGAGATGTAGTTGAAGAAGGAGGTTGTACTATCTAGGGTCAGTTACCTGAAGTTCCATTCAAATATGACAAGACTGGTTTAGGCTTCACTTACAAAGGTCAAAAGATGATACGCCGCGAACGTGCTGGCAGACCTCTGTTCCATATCAACAAGAATGAAGTTCATGCTATAGAAGACAATGATGGTGACTTCGACATCAACAATTGGATCTTCCCTACTATCGACGATGGACTCAACAATTGGATGGCTAAGGATGTTATGACAATCTACTTCAGACATGAGTAATTGTTTTTTCTATTTGATTCTTTTAAGCTTTATAGTTTCGAACAATATGACTTTAAGCCTAGTGCCTTGCCCGGGGCACAATGACTCATTTGTGAGAGTTATTATTTATCATTCGCATATTTTCATTCAATAAATCATTAGATTTTTGCATTCAAATATTATTCTCTCTGTCTTTCCTTTTACTTTATCACCTTTTCAAAAGCTATGTGTTCTTACACACACCCACGTAATAAACTGCAGATCCACATTCACTCTGGATCCCGTCGATAATGACTCTGCTATTGCTAAATATGACTTTGATAATTCGATCTACCAAGCCGAAGACAAAGGTGAGGAAGATTGTAAAGTTCCAGGAGAACTTTCCAGACTACTATAGCAAGAGGAAAGGGCTATACAACTACACGAAGAACTAGTCGAGATTGTGAATCTAGGTACCAACGAAAACAGAAAAGAAATCAAGATAGGAGCGGGTCTTGAGAACAATGTTAAAGAAAGATTGACCCAGATGCTGTGAGATTACATCGAGATTTTTGCTTGGTCTTATGAAGACATGCCAGGTTTAAATATCGACATTGTGGTACACTAACTACCAACGAAAGAAGGTTTTCTCCATGTGAAGCAGAAAGTTTGCCGTATGCGTCCTAAAATGTCTAAGAAAATTAAAGCCGAAGTCATGAAGCAGTTCAATGATGGTTTCTTAGCCGTTACTTCCTATCCACAGTGGGTTGCAAATGTCGTTCCCGTACCTAAGAAGGATGGAAAAGTACGCATGTGTGTAGAATATCGAGATCTGAATAAGGTGAGCCCGAAAGACGAATTTCCGCTTCCACATATCGATGTCCTGGTTGACAACACCGCTCAACACAAATTTTTCTCTTTCATGGATGGTTTCTTCGGTTACAACCAAATCAAAATGGTTCCCAAAGACATGGAGAAGACTATTTGTTTTACGCAGTGAGGCAATTTCTGTTACAAGGTCATACCGTTTGGGTTGAAGAATGCTAGCGCAACATATCAACATGCTATGGTAGCTTTATTCCATGATATGATCCATCACGAGATAGGGGTCTACGTCGACGACATGATAGCTCGATCCCAAACCGAAAAAGAACATCTTGATCATCTGCGTAAGTTGTTTGATAGACTGAAGAAATATAGATTGAGATTGAATCTGAGCAAATGCACCTTTTGGAGTCAGATTCGCAAACTCCTGGGATTTGTTGTCAATGGTAAAGGTATCAAAGTTGACCCTGCTAAGGTTAAAGCAATTCAAGAAAAGCCAGCTCCCCGTACCGAGAAAGAAGTCAAAGCTTTGTTAGGACGACTGAATTACATTGCCAGATTCATTGCACATCTGTCTACTACTTGTGATCCAATCTTCAAGTTACTGAAGAAAGATCAAGTAGTAGAATGGAATGACAATTTCCAGACAGCTTTTGACAAAATCAAGGAGTACCTACAAGAACCTCTAATCCTGATGCCACCAATTGAAGGAAGACCTTTAATCATGTACTTAACAATATTAGAGAATTCAATGGGGTGTGTGTTAGGGAAACATGACGAGTCTGGTCGAAAAGAGTATGCAATATACTACCTTAGCAAAAATTTTACCGATTGTGAAACAAGATACTCACAACTCGAGAAAACTTGCAGTGCTTTGGCTTGGGCTGCTCGCCGACTAAGATAATATATGTTGACTCACACTACCTTATTGATCTCTAAAATGGATCCGATAAAATACATATTCGAGAAACCTGCTATCTACGGAAGAATAGCAAGATGGCAAATTATCTTGATCGAATGCGACATTCAGTATACTACTCAGAAATCTATTAAAGGAAGTGTGGTAGTTGATCATTTGGCTCGTCAAGCCGTAGATGACTACTAGTCTATGCATTTCGAGTTCCCAGAAGACGATATTATGTTAGTCACCGATTACGAAGAGCCTGGAGCGGATGAAGGACCTAAGCCAGGATCCTGATGGATCATGGTCTTCGATGGAGCTTCTAATGCACTTGGCAACGATATTGGTGTTGCGATTACATCTCCTAAAGGCGGCCATGCACCTTTCACCGCCAGATTATGTTTCGACTACACCAACAATATAGCTGAATACGAAGCGTGCATAATGGGTATCAAAGCTGCTATTGACTTGAGGATCAAGTTCTTGCAAGTATATGGAGACTCAGCCTTGGTAATTAGTCAGATCAAGGGAGAATAGGACACGAAGCATCTGAATCTCATTCTATACCGAGAACATGTGTTGAATTTGGTCCCCTATTTTGAAGAAATCACTTTCGAGCACATTCCACGAGAAGAGAATCAGTTGGCGGATGCATTAGCTACCATGTCATCTATGTTCAAATTCAGATGGGACAACAAAGCTCCTCGAATTACTATTGAAAGACTAGACGAACCAACATACTGTTGTGAACTTGATACTGAAGGAGTAGAGGAGAAACCTTGGTTCTATGAAGTGAAGAGGTATCTTGAGGATCAAGAATACCCAGAAGGGGAATCTGTCAAAGATAAGAAGTTTCTAAGAAGATTCGCTGCCAAATTCTTTCTCAGTAATTCCATTCTATACAAACGTAACCATGACTATGCCTTACTCCGATGTGTAGATCAGAAAACAGTCGAAAGAATTATGGAAGAGTTGCATGAAGGAACTTTTGGTACTCATTCCAGTGGACATACAATGGACAAGAAAATTCTAAGAGCAGGTTACTACTGGTCCACCATGGAAGCTAATTGCTATCGCTATTCCCAATCTTGTCACAAGTTCCAGATATACCTAGATAAAGTGCATGTGCCTCAAGTTCCATTGAATGTTCTGACTGCTCCTTGGCCTTTTGCGATGTGGGGCATTGATATGATTGGAGAAACCAAACCTACCACTTCTAATGGACATTGTTTCATCCTTGTTGCTATCGATTACTTTACCAAGTGGATAGAAGCAGCCTCATTCGCATCTGTTTCTAAGAATGTCGTGGCTCGATTCATCAAACATAATCTCATCTACCGATACGACATCCCTGAAAGGATTATCACATACAATGGTACAAATCTCAACAAAAAGATGATCATCGAGCTTTGCACGCAGTTCAAGATAAAGCATCACAACTCTTCTCCATATCGGCCAAAGATGAGTGGTGCAGTGGAAGTCGCCAACAAGAATATTAAGAAGATCATACGAAATGATGTGGACGATAAGAATTGGCACGAAATGGTGCCATTTTCTCCACTTATCGCACTTTAGTAAGAACATCTACAGGGGCAACCCCATTCTCTCTCGTGTACGGTATGAAAGCAATTCTACCCATCGAGGTCCAGAGACCCTCGCCCAGAGTATTGAAGGATGCAGAGTTAGACGAAGACGGATGAGTCCAGACTCGGCTTGACCAGATAAACTTGATTGATGAGAAACGACTCGCAGCCATCTACCACAGACATATATATATAAAATGACTGATCAAATCCTTCAACAAGAAAGTCAAGCCCCGAGTGTACCAAGTTGTCGATCTAGTAGTCAAGCGCATCATCCTACCACAAGGTGATCCCAAGAGAAAATGGACTCCCACCTACGAGGGACCATTTGTAGTCAAGATAGTATTTTTCGGTGGAGCCATGATATTAAGCACTATGGATGGAGAAGACTTCCCGCACCTGTGAACGCAGACATAGTTAAAGAATACTACGCATAAATGAGACCCGCTAGGTCGACTGGCCTAGGAAAAAATAAGGGTATCCTAGCGAACCAAAAGGGTTTGGGCAAAAATTAGGGACCATATGTAAAAAAAAGTACACCCGGCAAGTCGAAAACCTGCAAAGGCAGCTTGGGTAAAAAAGAGTATCCCGGTAGATTGAAAACCCGAAAGGGCGATCTAGGCAAAAGTTAGGGATTAAAGCGTATGACTATGTCTCGTCAAGATCATCTACTTACAGAATACACTACTATTAGCTTCATGTTCAAATGGCGCAGATCAACCCAATCACTTTCTTCTAGCAGCAAGGAGATGAGATAATCAAAAATATATGAGCAATAACAGAGTTGAAACTCGTTGGGATTATTCCCACATAACTTTTATTATTTTCTAAGTATTTCCGACAATTTCCTCTTACTAGGATATTTCTCTCTTTGTACACGAACTGCCTGTCTATAGACTTACTTTTCAAAATTAATACAATTTCCCCTTTTCCAATTTCAAACTTTTACTTTTATCTGTTTTGTTTGCATAAGTCCAATGATTGCTTTGAATGATTATATGCATCTGACAATAAATATCTGTTCACAAATACACAAAAGGCGAATAGAAACATCAATTACTACAGGATCTAGGAATTGAGATGACAATCCAAGTCACCAACGTCTTCCCTGTAGAGTTAGTTTCACAAAAATATTCCCACAGAATAATCTCTACAATCTCCACAGAGCCATCGCTCCCTCGACAGAGACCAATTTCCTAATAAAGCTACTATTCTATCATCTCCTTACAACAAAGGTCACATTTCTTCTTGTTGCAAGCAGTAGTAAGACAATTTCCAACTCATCACGTTAGTCCCTGAGCAGTGATCGTATCAACTCATCACGTTAGTCCTCGAGCAGTGATCATACCAACTCATCACGTTAGTCCCCGAGCAGTGATCATATAGAACTCAGCACGTTAGTCCCCGAGCAGTGATCCTATCAACTCATCACGTTAGTCCCCAAGAAATGATCCTATAAACTCATCACATTAGTACCAAAGCATTGATCCTATTAACTCATCACGTTAGTCCCCGAGCAGTGATCATCCATATTATCACATCAGTCCCCGCGCAGTGAACGTCAAATTTGTTATGTTGGTCCCCGAGTAGTAACAAACCATCAATCAACTTATTTTGTCAGTCTTCGAGCAGTAATAGGTTATTCGAAACCACATCATTCCCCAACAAGGGTTATACACAAGATATTCATCCCCAGCTGAGTATCACAAAGATTATCATTCCCCAACATCATCAATATCCAAACCTGAAACTTGGTCAAGATAGTGCATTGGAGGAATTCACATCTCTCTTGTTCCCCAATCAGGGTCTCCAACAACTATATCCCCAAGCAGAAGTCAAAGATCTCCAGCAGAACATTCTCATCTTCTTCAAGAAGGATATGTTTTGAAATACCACAACATCTACATTCATACATCATTCATAAAAATCATAACATGTGCATACATAATTAAAGAGCATTATTACATACTCGTATGCATCATAATGTGCATAAAACTAACCTCATTATTTTAATTTAAATTCTCAAACAGGAAAAAATTATTCACAAGTTTCCAGACATACGATCAAAGATTAATTCCCGAAACAAGACGGGAAAACTATCTGTACGACCATAACGGTATAAAGGCCTGATACCAGATGGGTATGCCAAACAAAGCAACTTGTAGATCAATTCCCGAAACAAGAGGGGATGACTAATCTACAGAATCAAATGGTATGAAGTCCCGAAACCAGACAGGTTTACCAACAAACAGCAGGCTACAGATTAATACCTGAGACAAGACGGGGAAGCTATCTACGTCCTGACGAATACTCATCTCAAATAAATCCAAGACGAAGGTTTATTCTAACTCTCTGTTATCATCAACTACTCCGGATGACATCTTTAAGCCCATCTCCGACTACACATGGTTATCTCTCCACCTGCAGAATGCTGCATATCTAGTTAAAAAAATTAATGCAAACTAATAACTTCATTCAAAGAATGTCATGGAGTCTAACGTACGAATCACTCCCCAACATCATCTTCTCCAAATGGCATCTATAAGCCCATTCCAATACATCGTCAGCCGACGATCTCATTCCATACACCAGCGAGTGCAAATTTCAAGGGTACTCAAGTGTTCAATCATCTTCTACCTTCAGGTCACGAAAGGAAAACATACCAATCTAACCCTTAAGGTACAAGAAGATTGTACATGGGAAACTATTATACCCCAAAATTTCCCCTCCTATTTTTTCAGTCAATACACATCTCCATACTCAAGAGCTTCTCAAGGGTTGACGATGAACCCTCTCCTAAGCATTCAACCCACAACTAGGGTTTTGTTTCTATCAAGTAAATAATAGTTTCTATTGAATCAATTGAGCATCATGCCTCCTCACATGTCTCAAGGTACCATCATGTCAAGTTTCAAGTCTCATAGCTCAAGTTTGCTTAGTCAATTGCTCAGGTGGTCGAAAATCAGTTGTATTAGATAAAAAGTCAACTGTGGTCAACATACAATCAAACTTCATAATTTTTTTTGTCAAAATCAAGATTTTGAAGGAACATTCATCATTTAATCAAGGGTTGATCATGATTCATCAAGAAAATCAAAGAATTGATCAAAATTCAAAGTTTCTAAATTAGGGTTTCTTGATGAAAAGTTAACAGAACTTTGACCAAGCATAACTTTCACATACTTCATCAGAAAGTTTTCCACCAAAGCTAATTTTAAAGGGAATTCAATTCTCTACAACTTTGTCTCTCACAAGCTTTGCTCAAAAACGCTTTATTTGAGCGTTTTGGATCAAGACATTATAGGTCCTTATAGAAGTCAACAAAAAGTCATCTTTTTCCAAAGAAGTGTACATGAACATGGAAACTTCAATGAATATGAAACCAAAAGGAGAATTTAGAGGACATATTAAGATTTCTAAAAAGTCCAAGAACACTTCCAAATGATAAAAATTGATCAAGTTATGGCTTGGGAAAACATGGAAATTTTGAAGAAATGCATGAAATGTCAATTGACTAATTTGGACTTTTTGAGTTAATGGGCCTAATTTTTGAAGTGTGAATGTGGATATAACATGTTAGAGGACCTATAAGCCCATTGGTTCATGGCCATGATTTTTATTTCATTTATTTTTTATTTTTATTCATTTAAATTCAAAATAAATCAAATATAATACCAATTAAATGGCAAGAGCGGCATGGATTTGCTTCTCAATTAAAAAATTAATCAATGATTTGCCTTTGAACTCAAGCAAATCATTGCAAGCTTGAATTGTGTAAGATTGATCCAAAAATAGCAAGTTTTGAATTAATTTCCAATCAAATATTTTCTCCATCAATGCAATATATTCTTGACACAATTCTTAACCTAATTCAGTCCTCTATATATTCACAAGAATTCCAGATGCCAAGGACGAATGTTTGGAGGCTGAAGAACCCTAATCAAACTTGAAAAAAACCGTGGCTTTCAAGCAAGTGGAAGACCAAGTTTTGCCTTGATTCAGGTCATTCCAAGCATCAAACAATATTCCTTGGAGCTCTCCGAGTCGTTCCAGACCATCACAGATCACCAACACCTCTTGAAACTCGATTTCAAGATCACGATTTGCACACTTTTCTTTCAATTTCGATTTCATACATACACGCATATTTAACATGTTTTGATTGTATATTCATTCTTAGAATGAGGTTTGCAAGCTATATGGATGGTCCGATTTGAGTTTAAGTGTCAGGATCAAATCACGCCACTGTTAGGGTTTCAAAGCTTCAAATTCGGGAAACCCAGTTATAGGTAAAATTGGACCAAATCGATGGTATCATCGTGCTCAGAAGAAAATTTCCAGTTGAACCATGGTCTCACCTTTAATTTATATTGTGTATTCTTGATTTTTGAAAGTTACAGGTGCTATAGCTACAAGCGTGACCATAGGTAAAAGGTTTAACCTTGGATTGGCCGTCAGTAAAGATACCAAAAATTTGAATTTGGGGACGAAGACCCCTGGCGGGCGTTTTTAAAAAAAATATATTTTAAAATTGTGTTTTATTATATATATTATTTGTTTTCCATTCCAATAACAGCTAGCACACATGGCTCAAATGGTTGGAGGCGCACGTTGGTAACCACAAGGTCTTGGGTTTGATCCCCAGGGGTTTACATATTTTTTTCCAAATTTCTCACTAACCATTTTTCTTCATATTTTCATATTTTGTTTTCTAATTTCTTTTTCCAATTAATTTTCTTTTATAAGTTTTTTTAAATACAATAAAAACCCTAAAAATAATTTTCTTTTTAGAATTAGGTCAATAAAATGTTAAATTAATATTTGACACAAAAATTTTTAATTTTCTTTTCATTAAAAATATTTTTCTTAATTAAATTTTAATTTACTTAGAATTAGGTTTTTTTAATTAAAATCAATTCCAAAAAATACCAAAAAATATTGTTCCTTTCAATTAGGGTTTAAAACACTTATATCTCCATTGAAACATTTTTATTTTATTTATTTATTGCTTTTTTGCATTTGAAATTCTAGAAATCGATGTATAGGTTGCAAGGTTAGTTTTGTTATAGCATAGATTTAATTTCTCGCACTTTATTTTCCGCACCTCCAATAATGTAACTACCCCAAAGCCTTGTAATAGCGTAGGGTTTATTTTCCGCACATTTACTTTCTGCACCTCTCTTATAAATTGTTTATACATTGCTTAGATGTATGGTTAATAAGATTGTATGGCAAGATTAAAATCAACCGTTAGATAACCCTAATCTCAAAGATAACATATATGAATTGAACACACTTTCCACACTTGCACCCTCTAGGGTATCATCTCTTGTTGCCTTACGAAACAATGGTCACGTCCCTCGAACGTAGGGGTACCATTAAAAAATACGCTTACGAATAACATCACCATAGTCTATTCGATATAAAGATCATAGTCCGTCAATGAGCCTCGATGTTGCCTACGAATATATGATCTCGTCCCTCGGTTGTTTCCTACGAATAAGTAATGATTGTCCCTTCAAAATACTAAGGTATCCTTACAATGTTGCCTTCAATGACCACTCGATGACCCTACGCTCGTCCCTATACATCCAACGAATAGAGTTACCTACCAACTAATGGTATGGATAGCGCTGTCCAGAAGGAGAAGGAAAACAACAAGAACAACCTTCTGAGTAGGTAATAAAAACTCTAAATTGCTTGCTCCAATCAAAACAAATAATTTTCACACCTCACACTCTTTTCAAAATACTTTCAAACAAACACTTTGTGTACATTCCAACGAGAATCATTACAAAGCTTGACACTTTCAAAGAAACATTTCCAAACACTTCGTATATATTCTTGAGGACTGATACAAGAATTATTACGAAGTCAAAGCGAAATAATTTTTCAAATACTTTTCAAATCACATACACAAAAAAAGCAAAATTTCAAAAGTGAGCTAAGAAATTAAGAGCTCGTAGATAACTACGGATGAAAAAGGTGCTAATACCTCCCCTTTTCATAATTACCTCCCGTACTCATAATCTATCAAAGGTCTTTCCTATTATTTTCACCTTTCCTTTATTGGATAAAAGAAAAAGTCGGCCGCGACTCTTGCAATCCGCAACATTTGCGATAAAACGCAAAACAAACAAGTCAGTTCTCCCATCATGTTACAACTGCGAAGAGGTCTTTTGGTGGGAAGAAAGAAACCAATGTTGTGTATGGCCAGAAGAACAGTGACAAAGGTGATCACCATTTATCTGTAAGGGCATTCCTGATCTCCAATCCCACACCAATGCAACCTCAACAAGACAACACGCATAGGCAGAACGCGCCAAGAAGACCGTTTACGAAGATTAACATGCCATTGTCTCAAGCATTACAACACATGTTAAAAGCAGAGCTGATTACTTTGAGAGATCCTCCTTAGCATGTCAACACATATTCTCCAAAGTACAATCCTAATGCAAGGTGTGTATACCACTCCAATAGCCTAGGGCACGACACCAAAAACTGTTGGACCCTGAAGAACAAGATTCAAGACATGATTGAAGCTCAGGAAATCGAATTCGACCCTCCTGTCAAAATCCCGAATGTGATCAATGCACCAATGCACGATCATGGAAATAGTACCAACACCATTGGTAACGACTCATATTTCTTTGTTGTGAATGAGTTAACCACTCCCTTAATGATTGTTAAGAAGAATATGCTACAAGCTGGTTTATTTCCAGGATGTTTTGACAACTGATGTTACTGCGCATCCGAACCCATTGGATGTTCCTTGTTGAAGAGAGGTGTTCAATGCCTGATAGACAAACAAGAAATGTTGTTCATTAAAACTCCGTTTCGTAAAATTTTTCTAAGTGTTGAATATAGTAAACATGAAAAACTCATAACTTCCAAGATTCGTAACTTTTGATCCGAGTTCCGAATGGATTTGATTTCCTCAACAAAGTTGTAGACTGTCGTCAGATGAACAACTTTCTTTTTAAGCGTTTTCTAAAACGGAGCCACGAACTATATGAAAATTGAACCCGAAGTCGTCGATCTGACCATGTGAAGACTTCAACAAAAGTTCACTAAGTGTTGGACTTTGCACACATGATATCTTTATAATTTCTGAACTTCATAACTTTTGATCCAAGATCCGAATTAATTCGATTCCTTCAGCAAAGTTGTAGATTGCTGCAAAATGAATAACTTTGATTTCAAACTCAACTCGAATCGATGCTTAAAATCGCGTGTAAAATGCCTCTGAAGTTGGGTACTTGAACATGTTGAAAAACACTTAAAATTTCACCGTGTTAAATTTCCAAAGTTGTGAACTTCGAACTTCGGAGCTTCATAACTTGAAATCTGAGTAGTTTTAGAGAAATCTTCACAAGGGCAAATTCGGGGTACGAAATGTGCTCTTTTCAACAATTACAAATTTGTGAAATTTCGACCACATACGAGTGAGATAGAGAGTCGACAACATCGCTCTGTGAGCACAAAACTCTTAAAACTCAAAAAGTATTTCTAAGTCTGAGATTACTTAGAATGCAAGAAATCTCATTTTTATCCGATTCTTCTGACTTTTCTCAAAAAATGATCACATTTTCTCAAATGTTGACTTTTGACTAGGAATTCCACTCGATTAAACTTTGACTTTTGTTGACTTTTCAGTATGTACACTCAAATATGCTCTTATTTGAATGCTTTTGATTTTTTTGATAAATCGCGTGGATCGATAAGCCATACGCAGATACTTCAAGACTCACAAAAGGCCATAGAATTAATTCAGCCCAAATTTTCGATCACAACACACTTTTACTCGAAAACCTTAATAGATATCTGCAGTATAGGGAAATAGAACCTCAAAACCTCGATTCTCATGAGATAGTCAGAATCTTCTGCATGCACACATCTTATATATTGAGACGACGCTTGAAATAACGGAACCTAAGATATTCAGCCTTTATGAATCAAACTCTTCTTTTGAATTGTGCAGGTTCATACGATTAGAAAATCTCGAACCCATGGTTAATGAATAAATGATATGCATGTAATGCACCTATTGGTTAAGTGTAGGCCAATTATTTCTCAAAATTAAAGAGGGCGAATTTTGGGGTGCAACACTATGTTCATTGATTAGTCTTGCCATACAAACCCTAGTTACTAGCAGTTAAATATATACAGTTTATGGGGTGCAGAAAATAAAAGTACGGAAAGTAAATCTTACGCTATTACAAGGCTTTCGGGCAGATACATAATAGAAGGTGCAGAAAAGAAAATGCGGAAAGTAAAATCCTAAATTAAACTATTACATCCTGTGAACAGATACATAATTATGAAAAATGTGAGAAATTTAAACCTAACTATTACAACTTGGGAACCGTTATAATAATCGAAAAAATAGCGAGAAAAGGATTAAATCAGAAAAAAGAAATAATGTTAGAAAAAAAGTTTTTAGGGTTAGTAAAATGTTTTAAGGTTAGTAGAAAACCTAAATTTACAAGAGAAAATTATTTTTGTATTTTTTGGATTTGATTTTAATTGGGAAAACAAGTTAAAGTTAATTAATGATTAATTAGGCAAAATAATTTAAATGAAGAGAAAATTAAAAATGTTCTTGTGTCAAAAATCAAATAAAGGTTTTTGAAACCTAAATCTAAAATCAAAACATTTTTTAGGGTTTTTATGTGTGAAATATTAATTTGTGAAAAGAATTAAAATAGGTTAGAAAAAATAAATAAGAAAAAAAAGAGTTAAGAAATGAAGTGTTAAAAAATTAGGGTGGTTCTTGGAAGGCTTAAACTTAGAACCTGAGGGTCATAAGCTGCAAATTACACCACTACACCACTTGCCAATAGTGTTTAGATCTCTCCTCTGGATGTATGTATGTGTAACTTGCAAAAAAATCAGAAAAATAGAAAAGATTTGCAAAAGTCAGGGATCGAACCCATGCCATAAGAGACAAAGAGGACTAGCACGCGCATGGTTTTCCACTAGGGTGGCTATACATCCATTAACATACACACATTCATAAATATATATGGGATATTTCTTTCTGAAAATCAAGCCAATCAAATCCAAATGCGTTAGGGCCTAAAGTTATTCAAATGAACCAATAAGATGGATGCATGAAGCCACACATGCACGCGAATCCCTTGACCTGGTCAGCACCACCACCACCGGTGGCACCACCTTCTTCTCCGATCAACCAAAATCGAAAAACTGCAATAATCAATCAAAAAATAAAATAAAATATCCCAAATCACATATTTAGGACCATGCGAATCTAATGGTGCGGTTAGTTTATCCTAAAACAGTTTGTAGCCATGGATACGATGAAGCAAAAGCTTTGTGCCCTAACAATGGTGAAACGTGATTCTGGCATCAAACATTGCAAACGATGGTTCTAAGAAATCACAACATCATTATGAACATGAATATATGCATCAAAATCATTTATATAGCATGATTAAAAATTTTTAGTTTCATGAGTTTTACCAAATCGGTGCAACTTGGCTAACATGTTCTGGGGTACTTTGAGAGTGTATGAAGCTATGGAACAACTCCTAGGAACTTCAGGAAGTGATTTATGGCCTTGGTTCTTCTTGAGGATGGCTAGAATATGAAACTCGATAGTGTGACTTTCATGGCAAAATTTTGAATTCAAACCCTAGCTTCCTTGGCTGCAAAATCCGTCTCCTCATGATCTGAATATCTTGTGTTTATATAGAGGAAAAGAATTAGGTCAAAACTTGAGAGGAAATATATTTCATTCATTGGAAAATATTTGATTGAAAAATCAAATACAATCTTCCCAAATTTGCTCAATCTTCATGCAATCAGCCCTTACACGATTTTGGCCAGCTATCATGGGCTTGCTTGAACCTCAAGGCATGCAAACATCAAGCCCAACATGCCTTGCCTCTTGTCTTTGTATTTTATTTAATTAAAATTGAATTTTAATGATTTAATTCAAAACTAAATTAAATAAATGGATGGAGGGCATGTAATTGAACTTAGAGGTCATGGGCCATGTTAGAAACAAATTTAAATCATAAAAACCAAGGCCCATTTGGAAGAAATTCAAGATTGATGAATGTTTTCTTCATGCACTTCTTCAAAATTTCCAAACTTGCTCAAACCATAACTTACTCAGTTTTTGTCATTTGATAGTGATCTTTGACTTTTAGAAAGCTTAAGATGTCCTCTAAGCGCTCCTTTTGGTTTCATTTTCATTGAAGCTTCCATGCTCATGTACACTTCTTTGGAAAAAGATGACTTTTTGTTGACTTTTAGAAGGACCTAAAATGTCTTGACCCATATCTCTTAAATGAAGCATTTTTGGACAAACCTTGTGAGAGACAAAGTTGTAGAGAATTGAATTCCATTTAAAATGAGCTTTGTTGGAAAAATTCTGATGAAGTATGTGAAAGTTATGCTTGGTCAAAGTTCTGTTGACTTTCCCTTAAGAAATCCTAATTTAGAAACTTTTGACTTTTGGCCATTCTTTGAATTTTCTTGATGAATAATGATCAACCCTTGATCAAATGATGAATGTAACTTCAAAATCTTAATATTGACCAAAAATGATGAAGTTTGACTGTATTTTGACCATATATGACTTTCTGTCTAATACAACTGATTTACAACCATTTGAGCAATTGAATGAGCAAAATTGAGTTATGAGGTTTGAAACTTGATATGAGGATGCTTTGAAGCATATGATGAGACATGATAATCACTTGATACATTAGAACTCATCTTTTTCTTGAGAGAAGCAAAACCCTAGTTGTGGGTTGATTTCTTAGGAGAGGGTTTGTCTAGTCAACCCCTGAGGAGTTCTTGAGTATGGAGATGTATCTTGATCTCAAAAGTAGGAGGAAATTTTTTGGGGTATAACAAATATATAATTGTACCTCATAAAAAAGCATTAGTTCAAATAACCCCCTGTGCTACATGACCAGAGCAAAGACCTCGTGCAAAGTAGTGCTATCCTCAGAACCTGCACGATGTCGCATATAACATCACATACAATAGAAGGGTGATAATTCAAGTCATTATATATATATATATATATATATATATATATATATATATATATATATATATATATATATATATATATATATATACAATGTATATAACATGCCTATAGACAAGAATCCATCACGCTCATATAATTGTCTATACAACATGGCATTAATACATCAAGTTTTAACACAATTATATCCAAGCATATTATCACATACACATACACATTCCAAGAAAACATCACATAACAACAAATATGACTCTAATGCAATTGAATGTGACTCATGCATGTGGTACCATCGTGAACATCAAGCTCACCTCGCTCCTAATTAATTTATCTTATAATTAGAGACATACTCTAGATCCGGACAAGACCAGATACACCATATGTGAATCCAAAGTTTCACCACCTCTATTTTCACTCACGGATCAAAGCCACCATGTATGCATGTGCAATTCATCCACAACATATGCAAATTAAAATTTTCCATCAATCCTAATTATCAAGCATAACACAATAATCCAACACGTTGAATTATCCATATTTTCTAAACAAACATACATCATAGTAACACCGACAACAAAATAATACACATAGTATTCATCTTCATTACACGCATTCACGAATGACATATAGCATCTCCATCACTACACAATCAAAATTAATTTATTGAAAATGATACTACTCATGTTATTCACATTTTACCAATTTCGGACATACATATACATATACACATGCCATTCTACAAAATTCACTTAATAATCTAAGCATCTAGTTCCAACAAACCTATCTCTATCATGGATTTCATTTGTTTTCCAACAATACGAATGACAAGTCAAACGGAAAACCGAGTAAAAAGTTATGAGTTTTTAAAGATTTTAAGAATTTTTCCTTTGTACTAAGTGGTAATCGGTTATTCCCTGGTGGGAAACGGTTACCATCTTCTTCAAAAACATTCTGCTAGTTCAGATCGAGGAACCTGGTTACCCGCAGAGGGAACCAGTTACCCTTCACAAAATTCCCAAAACCACATATTTTTACATGTGGTAACCGGTTACCCCATGACAGAACCGTTATCCAAATATGTTAGCTTCTTGTGATCAACAACACACATCATATAACACAATCCTAACACATTTAACACATCAATTTCACCTAATTTCATGGATTTCTACACAAACCCTAACATATGAAATTCTTAGGTTTAGAAATAGAAATTAACTATAAATTCTATCATGTTATTACCCATTGCATACCATACACACCCATAATAATAAAGATTCTCCCCCTTACCTCTTGAAGACAAATCTCGATGACCTTCTTCTTTCTTCCTTCTTTTCCTCTTTTCCTCTTCTCTTATTTTCTCCTCTTTTCTCTTCTTTTCTCTTATTTTGTGTTATGACAACATAACTCTCATTCCTTTCTTACTACTTCATTTCTTAATGGACTTAACTTACTTACCTACACCAATTTTAATATTTAGGCCCATTACTAGGTAATATCTATTCTTACCCATAAATTCCAATTATCCAAATATCACATATATTCAAATAATTCAAATACTCACCAAATCACACAATTTAATTAATTACCATATAATATAATAATTAATAAATAACTAATAAATAAATATTAAAATTTGGGTCTCTGAACAATGTCTTAATTTCTGGTGGAGCCTTGGGTGAAGATAGTAAACAGTAATCAAAGGATATGTCGACTCTGATTATGCAGGTTGTATGGATTCCAGAAAATCTATTTCTGGATATGTTTTCACTATGTTTGGTATAACAATTAGTTGGAAAGCAACACTTTAGAAGGTTGTTGCATTATCAACCACTAAAGTGTAATATATTGCTTTAACTGAAGCTATGAAAGAAGCATTGTGGCATGAAGGTTTTGCTAAGAAGCTGAAAATTCAAGGTGAAGTTATCACTGTTAAATGTGATAGTCAAAGTGCAATACACTTGTCGAAGAATTCAACTTATCATGAGCGAACCAAGCACATCGATGTGGGGTTGCATTTCTCATAGGGATAATCGAGCGTGTAGAAGTCCAAGTGCTAAAGGTTTCGATAGAACATAATGCTTCTGATATGATCACCAAGACATTTTCAAGTTGCAAGTTTTTCCACTATATGCAGTTGATAAAGCTGCATGAAGAAAGCTAGTTTTTTATTTGATAATAGAGTTTGTTTCAAGGTGGAGATTTGTGAGATATTTGATCGAACTCTATTAGGTCGAAGAGTAGCTTCTGGTTCGACAGGATTATGCTACTGTCGAAGACCTCCATATTGTAGTCGAAGTGTGTTCTAGTATATGGGTGTCGAAATGCTAGGGTTGTTAGTATTTCGAATTGGGCAATGTTTCTTATGTCCAATTGTTTAAGTTAACTTGTATCCTAAGTTAGCTTGTAATGTATATTTGTGATAAGAACCCATTAGTTTAGTATGTTAGGTTTATTATAAATAATATACTAGTCTCTCATCATTACATACTGCAAATCCTAATTTAGGGTGAGAGGGTTATTTGTTATCCTTGTATACTTATAATCTTGATTTAAGATAAAGGAAAGAATAGCAGTTAATAACCAATCTTTGTGTTCTTCTTGTTTTACCGTACTTTTTACCCTTGTTTGTTTCTTGATCATTAAGTAACAAGTTTATACTTTGTCTTCAAGACATCCGATTCACAACACACACACACACACACACACACACACACACACACACATATATATATTGCATGCTTGTACCTCAATAACTTAAGATCAATGCAAGTCCTCATAAAGTTGCAATCTTGATCCATATCTATTTTGCTCATGTTTTTTCTCATCCTTTAATATATGCAAATAGTAGCCGGCTTCATCAAAATATAAGGTTGAAGAAGGTTGAAGTCCCACAACAAAATAATTTAACGCTTAAAGGGTGTGCCTATACTAATTAATTGCACAATCAAAGAGTTTAACAAATTTTCTTAATAAAATGTTAATGATATTGTTAACTGGAAATTTCTAAATACGTTTGAGGGTGTTGATTAAAGGCAAATGTTCTACAAGTTTAGGGCCGATCCTAAACGAATATAGCTTCTTTGGGAAAACCTTATAAAGCCAAGTTAGAAGTATTAGAAAACATGTGTCGACTGAGAAGTTGAGCCAGAGAACCAACCAAATCGACCAATTAGCCAGAAGAAATAAACGAGACAAACGCGTCGAAGACAAACCACATCGATTAGATGGGTAAGGAAAACTATTGATCGATTCGGCATATTTTAGGTCAAATGAAGGAGTTGGTCGAAGGATGGATGATATTGAAGATATAGGCCAAGGAACTTAGGGAATATTATTATTTCCTAAAAAGTATATCGAAAGCAGAAGCAGTTAATCCTTTTTGAAGTCACGAAACGGGAAAGAGTCAAAGTTTGAAGATCGTGGGCGGTTACCTCAGGAGGTCGTGGTTATAGAGCGCTAAACGAATGGAGAAATCATGTGTAGCACTTTTATGTTAGTTTGAATTTTGTCCGTTGATTATTCTTAGCGGTTACCTTGTAAAGTACTATAAATAAGTCAGTACATTAGAATTTTAGGGGTGCTCACTCGTATTCTCAAATTGCTTACCAAAACTCTGCCCAATTATGCGCTAAAGGAAGAAAGAGTCATTGAGCCTTTGATGTACGTGAATCACCATCTTTACTTTCAATGCAATCAGTTTATGCTTTAAGTTTTCTCTACTGTCTTTTTTACTTTTGTTGCATTTCGAACAATCTCTGTGTTGAACATTTCAACGTTAATTATTGGTCACGAGTTACCAATTAGTGATTAGTGGAGATTTGTCCATCCAGTGCCTGCTGTCGGTTAGCAGGTGGTCGAAATTCTGTGTGGAAAGCCATTGTACTGTTTCCCTTGGTCTCTGAAAACCGTTTATTGGCCAAGGTCTATTTCTACAGAATCAGTATAATATACCAAACCTTAGCACGTGTCTTAAGATCAACTGGTCGATCTTGCAAGTAACCCTTCTTTTTAGGACCTAGGGAGGACCAGCGGTTGTTTACCATTTTCCATAGTAAACAAACTGGCACACCTGGTGGGACCATGTTCTAAGTGTTAGAATTTTTCAGTAACGTTAGAAGTTTATGAAACTTAGAAGTGGGAATTCAGCAAATATGAAACCACCTACTAGGAAACGTACACCTAAGATGACAAAGAATATTCCCGCGTCGAATGCAGATGAAGTTCCATCACGAACGTTGGGTATTGCCGACCCAATTATTTCGCAACTTGCGTCATTTCCTCTATTAAGCAGCACAATTGTCTCAGGGCCGACTGCTTCAGTATCAGTCCCTATTCCCCATACCACACCGGTGAGTCTAGGGCCTATGGTGGCCACGAGCGCCATTCCAAACACAACGATACCTCAATTTGGTACTACTACGAATCCCCCTTATGGAATATCGTATTCCTTAATGACGGGATACCAGTCGACCCCAAGTGCAGCAATGATAACACACAAAACACAAATGCTCCTCTGCAAGGATCTGCGATAGGAGGAAATAGGGAAATGCCTGCGCAACATCTAAACACTACCTCTGTGGCAGTATTAAGGCAACAAATGGATGATAGCAACCATGAGTTGGTTAATATATTAACTAACCAAATGGGTAATGTGTTTAACCCCATAGTACAAGAATCGGTTGAGACTAATAGGCAGTCCGCTGAAACGAACCGACAGGTAATTGTTTAGTTAACACGATTGTGTAACTTCATAGGCACACCCTAAGCGGTCGTCCGACAGGGGGCACCAGTTCGACAACCCATACCTGTTCATGGTGACATGGGGGAAATAGAAGAAGAAACTGCGTACCAGGGTCAAGCTGCAACGCCTCAAAGAAATATCATTGTCGATCCGCCTAAGGTTTTGGTTCGCAGACAACAAGAGGCTGACCAAGTTCTTGACCAAATTCGATAGGAGGAATTAGTTGTCGAAAATAACTTAACCAATATTGTCGAGAGAATTATGGCCCGAAATGGTATGAATACAAAGCCAAGCCCAAAATACTCCTCCCCATTATCAGAGTATATTTTACAGACCGAAAACCCTAGAGGATGGAAATTCCAAAGTACACCAAATTTGGGGGAGAAACGGGTGATAGGGTTCGACACCTTCGTTAAAAGCATGTCACAATTGGCTGACAGGGTTTGTTACCTTGAGCGCCTTGGACTAGAAAAAATCAGATATGCTAAGGCTAAGGCTAAGGCTAAGAAAGAGAAGGTAGCTTATGTCGACTATGATGATATAAATCCCATATATGAAGCCGATTACATGTCACCGACTAAGGCAGAGGTGGATGTGGCTGAATTAAAATCAGGGTCTGCATATGAATGTAAATTATTGTTTCCTGCCAAAGGAAAAAGCCATGCTGTCGAAACTAGTTTGAAAACTCCTGCAAAAACTTATACCTTTGACGTTAGCAAATGCGAGGAGATTTTTGATTTATTAGTTAAAGATGGTCAGATTCTAGTACCCCCAAATGCTAAATTAACACCATTAGAAGAAAGACAAAAAAGAGGTTTTTGCAAATATCATAATTATCTTGGTCACACAACCTCTCAATGTTTTCTTTTCAGGGATCTGGTTCAGAAATCACTCAAAGAGGGCCGCTTGAAATTTGCTGCAAGGAAACAAAAGATTGATACTGACCCTTTAAGGCAAGAAGAGGCCTTATTTGCTGAGCCTGTCGACATCAACATGGTCGACATCACTGAGGTGCCTGACAATGCCATGCTTGAGGAAAGCACCGACGAGAGTCCGCACATCAAGCTAACTGACGTCTATCCAAGAGACGATGAAGACCTGCTGGGTTTTCTTTATCGTTGCAAGAGTAAGGGTGCTCAAGTCGGCTTGTGCCCCAGATGCAGCGCTTTAACTAATAGAGTTGCTGTTGAGAATTTCCAGAAGCTACAGTGGACTTGGATTAAGCCCCAAATGGTCGTTGGTCCATCAAATGTTGCTGGTGCTATGAGGGATGCGAAAGGAAAGACGCCCATGAGCTATCGGCTGGAAGTGCGATCTGAAAAGAAAAACCATGTGTCTGAAAACTACATGCGCAAAAATCCTATGAGTCGAACTTAGTGGAGGCACTTCCAGAGAAAGAAGCAGGCTGAAAGACAAGCCGCTGCTGCTGCTAAGCAGATCGCTGTCGGCAAAGGTAAGAATCCACGACAGTACAAGGAAAGGGTCGACTCTGCTGTCAAGCAACATATCAAAGGACTTGTCAACAAACCAGTCGACAATGGTTCCGATGAGGCAACTGACGATTTTGCATCTGATTCAGAAGAGAGCCTTGACATCCTAGTCAATGTTGTATCTATAATCCCAGAGGAGTATAATATATCGACGGAGGTGGAAAACACTGATGATGTTGATGCTACTGAGATGGCTTTACACAAGCCAACCTGCTACTTTGTAATGAACAATGGCTCTATTGAGAGCCAAGATGCCTTTTTTGAGAGGCCCAACATGGCTATGAGGAGCCATCTGAAGCCTTTACTAATCAGGGCGAAAGTCGAAGAAACTGCCATTAACAAGGTGTTGGTGGATTATGGCGCTACTGTCAATATAATGCCACATCATATACTGAAGAAAATCGGTAAATTCGACACCGATATAAGATCTTACAACGTGGTCCTTTCGGACTATGAAGGCAAAACCAAAACTACCATGGGGGTGATCCAGGTAGATATCACGTTCGGCTCAGTCACTAGGTCGACAATATTCATGGTTATTCAAGGAAGGCCAAGTTACAATCAACTGGTAGGCAGAGAATGGCTACATGGAATCGGTGTTGTGCCATATTCCATGCATCAACGCCTAATAATATGGAGAGAAGATGGCATAGTAGAGAATATTGAGGCCGATCAAGGTTACTTCATGGAGGATATTAATAATGTCGGCCAAAACCAGTTTGACAGAAAGCTGGCTAATATCGCTCCTTGTTAGTCAGTAGAGGAAATGTATGCCAACCTGAATGAGGCATTCGTTTCTTTGAAACTACACGAAACCCATGGTTTTGTGTGGCATGTTGAACCTCTGGAAGATCCTTACGCAAAGGAACCCGTGCAGACAGGATGGGGAAGCCATCACAATAGTGATGTCTGAGCTAGAAGCTCTGAAAAGGATTTCGGTGTACATTGTCGAAAACAAGATAAATTCGGCTCTAGAGGCTGACGAATATATGGCCATAGAAGCTGGTAAACTTCCCGTTCTAGAAGAAGTAATTTTGGCTGTAGAAACAGAAACCACTAGATAAAAGCAAACTGGTCAAAGAAAGCGTCGGTGAGCAACGTTTTGATTGCATATACGATGATGAACCTCTAGGTTTTAAGAAGGATCCCATGGCACCAAAAAAGATGCAGCCACAAGATCCTTTAGAAGAAATCAACCTTGGCGCAGAGGGCGATAAAAGACCAACCTATATTAGCGCCAACATCGACCAAAAACTCAAATCTGAGGTAATATCTTTACTAAAAGAGTTTAAAGATTGTTTTACTTGGGACTATAATGAAATGCCAGGTTTAAACAGGGATTTGGTAGAGTTAAAGTTGCCAATAAAAGCTGGGAGAAAGTCAGTGAAACAAACACCTCGACGTTTTGCACCCGCAATTATGTTGAAGATCAAGGAGGAAATAGAAAGACTCCTTAAAAGCAAGTTCATCAGAACAACAAGGTATGTCGAATGATTGGCCAATATTGTGCCAGTCATTAAGAAAAATGGAAAGCTAAGAGTGTGCACTGGTTTTAGAGATTTAAATTCCGCCACTCCTAAAGATGAATATGCCATGCCAGTGGCTGAAATGCTTGTCATTTCGGCTGTTGGTTTTGAATATTTAAGTATGCTTGATGGTTATGCTGGTTATAACCAAACCTTTATTGCAGATGATGATGTGCCGAAGACGATGTTTCGTTGCCCAAGGGCATTAGGAACCTATGAATGGGTGGTCATGCCATTCGGCTTGAAGAATGCCGGAGCAACATATTAAAGGGTAATGAATTCTATGTTCCATGATTTTATTGAAGATTTCATGCAGGTTTACTTCGACGATATTGTAATTAAGTCGAGCAGTAAATCGACACACTTGGAACACCTTCGGAGATCTTTCGAAAGAATGCGAAAATATGGATTGAAAATAAATCCATTAAAGTGTGCGTTTGTGTGCGCGGGAGATTTCCTTGGTTTTGTAGTACATAAGAAGGGCATTAAAGTCAATCAAAGCAAGACCATATCTATCATGAACGTCAAACCACCGTCGACCAAAAAGGAACTTCAATCTTTGTTAGGCAAAATAAACTTCTTAAGGAGGTTAGTTTCCAACTTAAGTGGAAAAACTAAAGCATTTTCACCACTGCTTTGATTGAAAAATGAAGAGTTCATCCGGCAAGAGGAGCATCAAGAGGCTTTCGACAGAATCAAAGAGTATTTAATGAAACCGCCTGTATTGGCACCTCCACTTAGAAATAGGCCTATGAGGTTTTACATAGAAGCCTCATAGGCGACTATAGGAAGTATGTTAGTTCAAGAGGACGACAATCATGTCGAAAGACCTGTGTATTACCTTAGTCGAATGTTAAATGGCCCTGAAACTAGGTATAGCGATATAGAAAATCTATGCCTGTGTTTGTATTTTTCTTGTATAAAACTGAAGCAATATATAAAGCCAGTTGACATGTATGTTTCCTCTCATTTCGATATTATTAAACACATAATGTCTAAACCAATTTTGCACGGTCGAATTAGTAAATGGGCTTTAGCGTTAACTGAATATTCCCTAACATACCTGCCTTTAAAAGCAATGAAAGGACAAGTAGTGGCAGATTTTCTGGTTGACCATTCTATGGTTGCTATGCCACAAAAATTTGTCGAGGTAGTGCCTTGGAAATTGTATTTCGACGGTTCTAGTCACAAAAATGGTGCAGGGATAGGCAAAATCATAATTTCCCCCAGTGGAATTCCAGCAGAGTTCAAGTTCACCATCGATGGCATCTGTACTAATAATGAGGCAGAGTATGAATCTTTCATTACTGGACTTGAACTGCTGCTAGAATTGGGGGTAGCAAATGTTGAAATTATGGGAGATTCTGAATTGGTAATCAAACAGGTACCAAAAGAATATAGATGCGTCAAGGAGAACTTAATCATGTACTTTGTGATTGCCATAAGGTTACTAAAACGTTTCGAACAAGCAAACCTTCGACACATACCTCGACGGTAAAACCAAAAAGAGAACGACTTGGCGCAAGAAGCTTCGGGATACAAAAAGAATGAATACGAAGAACCTATTCAAGTAAGGAAAAAGGTTCGAACTACTTTGTCATCTCATTCATATTTTTCAATTATAAAGTTAGGTGAAATAGATGCAGGAAATTTTGAAATTTTAGCAATTGATGATGGGCAAGACAACGGATGGCGTAAACCCGTGGTCGACTACTTATGCTCTCCCACGGGTTCGACAGATCGTAAAACAAAATATCATGCCCTAAGTTTTGTTTTAATTGAAAATGAATTATTTAAGAAAACTGTCGGAGGAGTATTGCTTAAGTGCCTAGGAGAAAGTGAGGCATATGTAGCAGTGTCAAGTGTGCATGGTGGAGCATGTGGTTCACACCAAGCTGGACACAAGATGAAATGGCTGCTGATGCGATCAGATGTCTATTGGCCTTCAATGTTAAAAGACTATATTGAATTTGCTAGAGGATGCCAAATGCATGGGGGCATCCAACACGTGCCTGCAAGCGAACTATATGCTATTATAAAACCTTGGCCATTTAGAGGATGTGCCTTAGATGTGATTGGGGAAATAAAACCAACATCATCGAAACAGCAGAGGTACATTTTAATCGACATTTATTATTTCACAAAGTGGGTTAAGGCCGTAGCTTTAAGAAATGTCGATCAAGAGGCTGTGATTGATTTCATACAAAATCATATTATGTATCGGTTTGGAATTCCTGAAACAATCACAACCGACCAGGGAACAGTGTTCACGGGGCGAAAAATGCAGGAATTCACAAAAGAGGTCGGCATAAAATTGTTAACTTCCACCCCTTATTATGCTCAGGCAAATGGCCAGGCCGAAGTTGCCAATAAAGTAATAATTAGCTTGATTAAGAAGCATGTGGGCAAAACGCCATGAAATTGGAATCAAATGCTAGACTATGCTTTATGGGAATGTAGAATGTCTCCTAAAGAGGCAACGGGGGAAACCCCATTTCGACTGGCGTATGGACATGATGCTATTTTGCCAGTAGAAATACATGTTCAATCTGTAAGGATTCAACGACAACATGAAATACCATCCGAAGACTATTGGAATATGATGACAGACAAGTTGGTCAATTTGGATGAAGAGAGGATGTTGGCCCTTAATGCGCTACGGAGGCAAAAAGACAGGGTGGCCAAAGCCTATAATAAAAAGGTAAAAGATAAAGTATTTCATGTTGATGATTTAGTTTGGAAAGTGATATTGCCAATGGACAGAAACGATAGAGTCCTAGGAAAATGGTCACCTAATTGGGAGGGACCGTTCAAGATAATTCAAGTTTTTTCCAACAACGCATATGAACTTGAAGAATTGGCCCCAGATCGACGCATTCTGAGGGTAAATGGTAAGTACTTGAAGAAATATAAACTCATTCTTCAAGAGGTCTCAATTACGACAACGTGAAAAGTGTGTCGAACTTAGCTGGAACAAAGTAATAATGAAACCAGCATATTATTCATACATAGCTATGAAATAAGAGCGCCAAAAAGGTTGTTACATAAAAAAGGTGCTTAAGATTCATTGTACAAGCGTTACAAGTGATATGAGTAATTACCCAAAATGGTTACACCATAAAAACGGTTACATTAATAAAAAATTGCCGAATTTTCCTTGGAAGCTGGCCAAACGCCATGGATGCGTACAAAACGCTTAGTCCATCTGCTTGTGTCTTGAGCATTAGCAATTCCTCTTCGACTCTAGCAGTGGCAGTACTGACAATGAGGGCATCTTTGGTCAGCTGGAGCATTTCAGTTTGAGCAGGGGTGATAGCCTGATCAAGCTCTTCATCTTGTTTACGACAAGCTCCAACTCTGCATTCAGAGTTTCTAATTATTTCGACAAATTGGCAATTCGACTGCGTATTTCAGCAGCTCTTTTCCTTTTAGGATCTTGCTCCTGCCGTTTTTGATTAATGTGGGCCTTCAGCCCTTCGATCACCGTTTTAGTCTTCTTTACCATGTCCACGTTTCTCCTCACCATTGCTTGCTTCGTATCGACCAGCTGCTCATTCTCCTTCATTTGAGTAGTGTTTTTCAGCAATGAAGGGAGAATGTGTTTAAATGCTGCAACCATAAGTCTCGAGAATTCAGAAATCTCAAGACCTTTTAATTGGGCGATAGCATCCATAAGCTCTGGTCCAAGAGCTGAATCTTCATGCAGCAAATGAGGCAAGTCAGGACTGAAGGCGTACATAAGGATTTTGTCCGTCAGTTTCTTGACCTTTGTGGCCTCAGGCCCTAACTTGTCGTTGTAAGCCTGGGAGCGGTCAGAATCTGAAGAGGAAATATACCGACTTACGAAATTGTCCAGCCTTGCCAGAGCAGCGTCGACATCCATGTCGGCCAAGATATCCTTTGCCCTAGAAGGGCCAAATAAATCATCCTTCTTCTCAGAAAGATTCTAAACTTGGGATAGAATGGTGACATTTCGAGGAGTCTCTGAACCCTGCAAGGAATCTGAAAGACTATAGTCAGAGCTAGTCGAACTATAACCCTCATGCCTGGAAGGACTAGTGACCGAATCAGAGTCACTAAGAGTAGCCGAAACAGTGAGGTCAACAAACTCACCAGCGACCACGTTAAGACCTTGTCGATGGTGGGGTGAAGAAGCTTCTGATAGTGGATTATAATCAGGCACACTGCATTGTGGGTCAGAAGCTTCGACCTAAAAGAAAGAAAAAAAGGTATCAGCCAGGTAAAACTCAATAGTCAAAATACACAAGATAGAAAATATGATGAGTACCTGTGGCAGTGAACTAGGAATTATTGTTTCATTTCCCCCAACTGAAGCGGCATCGGCCCCTTCTGGATCCTTGACCTCCTCAGGCGCAGGAGTAGGGTGTGGAGTGACAATGGTTGTATGTATTATGATATTGTCAACATTCGAAAGTAAGGAAGCGTTGTGACAAGTAGTCAGGAGCACTTTACCTTGCCGCCTTGTAACAAGTGGATGATCGTCGGCCATTGTTGGTTCTTCCTTGTCATTGACCGTCGTTCCTAGGTATCCGGCCAGGGGGACTTTCTTTTTCTTTTTTGCCACCCTTTCTTCAAGAGAGGAAGCATGCTTCCTCTTATGTTCTTTGGATTTACGGGAGTGGGGAGATTGATCATCAGGTGATGGCTATAAATATAAGGAAGATATAAGAACAAATCATAACCTTTGTAGAAGCATTCTAATTAAATGATGCTTACCTCATCCTTTCCACTATGGTGAAGTTTTTTGTTCCTCTTGGACTTTATGGATGTATTGGAGGGAGCAACCGAATCCACCGAGCATTTTCGACTCTATTACTTGAAAGAAATGTTAGTAGTCTGTAAAACACAGAGTGTCGAAGTGTAAACATATGCACTTACAAGAGAATCAGTTTTCTTGATGGAGGAGGAAATTGGTTCATCATCAGAGGGAATGTGAATGGGTGTAAACAGCAAAACATCAAACATATAAGGGGCGTCGAATAGAGGAAATATGAACAGAGGTGAGTGTAAAACATACCTTTGACTGTGAAGGGCCTACCTTAGCGCTAGTGTCAACGAATTCAGTCGACAACCCTTCCTGACTTTCAACAGTAGGTTCTTTCCTGGGAGCGACTACCTGTGGAAAAGGTACAACTAGAAAATAAGCTAAGTCAAATAAAGCTGTGAGTCGAATTGTAAAAGGAAATGAAACTTTCTAGAAGTGGTTACCAGTAGGTACTACGGCAAGCTCTCTCACATATTCAAGATCAATATGCAGAATGCCTGGGTAGTCATGTAACCAATGCTTCGTCGGAACCACCCGGTCGGCTTTCTTTTTGTAAGCATTTTTAATATTTGACCAAGAGCTATACCACCAGTCTGGGATAGGTGGTCGAAAAGCCAGGGCCAATGGGCTAGTCGGCAAAGGAGGAAATTTGATTTTTCCAAAGTGAAGTGCGTAAAGATACTTGTCTTTCGCGTAACTAGGGATTTTAAGTTGTGGAATCCTCTCAGTTACCTTCTCCTTTAGCTCTTGGGCCGCGTCATGGATGGTTTGACGAAGATACGTTGGTAAATACACCACCCTGAAAAATTTCTAAAAGGCTTGAATTTCTCTGATGTTGGTTGCCTTACATTTCGTCGTTTTGCCCTTAAAAGTGTTGAAAGCAACAGTCAGTTCGTCCAGTTTGCTAGCAGCGTCATTAACAAAAGTAATGAAATATGACTTCCACCAAGTGTCAAAATCATGGGTGCAGTAGAATGCTGGTTTAAACGGGGTAAATGTGAGTTTGGCCCTGTGAGCCCAAAGATTGTCAACATCCTCATTAATAACCTCCCAGTCTCTATCACTTAAAACATCAGTAAGTAGCTCATGAGATGTATAAAATGATTTAGGCACGAGCTGACAAAGCCCAAACTGTCGAGCCACCAAGTTGGGCTGGTAGGCTGTTAAGCATGGACTCATGTTTGTGATGGCATAAGTGAGAAACTAAGGAGTTAGAAAATGCCTCCAACAAATCAAGGACCTCTGTTGGTTTTCTGCTTCGACAGGTGGAAAAGAATCAGAGAGCCACGCTGGCCCGCTCTTGCCATCAGCAAACGGAGCCATCGAGGGTCTGAAATCCTCTTGTGTCAACATGATATTGAAGAGCATTTTGAAAACTTCATCATTTGGAGAAGTTTTACCGATGGGAGTTAAAGGCAAGTAACATGGTCAAACGGCCTCGTTCCTATTTTGGGAGATTGAAACTCTTTTCTGTCGAAGAGGTTTTACGTCTTTGGAGAAAGTGGCATTCAGCCATAGTTGTAGGAGCCAGAAAGGACCATGGACTAAGACACTTTTTTTCTTTGGATTATTGGGATCAAAAGTCTTGATTTGGTTGACCACGTCGGTCATAGAGGCGTACAAAGAGGCCAAAATTAATTGGCCTAAAGCAATATTTTCACCCCTAAGCAACGGAGTGGCCAAATAAACGAACTGTTTGGCTATTTGCATCGGCCGTGAGCAGAACACGAAGTGAGATAGCCAAAGAGTTAGGAATGCAACATGTTCTTCATCAGAGACGTCGCTGGAATCGCGTTGGTGGTTGTTGATGAAGTTGGTGTATGTTAGGTGTTTTGATTCATCAACGTCGAATTTTATGGAAATTGGGTTATAATCAGTTTGGTTGAAAACTTTGCCAGCAACCTTTACTCACGTTAAAGCCGCTAGATCAAGGAGAGTGAAAGTCATCATACCACACTTCGTGTGGAAAGTATTGGTCGATCCTTCCCAAAAATGTAGAGCAGCCAACAACATGCCACCGGAATAGGGTTGGCCGACACGGGAAAGCTCCAACAGGTCATAAATACCCATTTCCCTCCATTGTTGACCCTTGCTGGGTTCCAATCATTCCATCCAAGCTGTAAACTTAGGGCAGTTTAGAAGGGGAGCAGTACAAAAGTTTCTATCAACAAATTGTATGGAAATAGATCTCGAGGACGTCATCAAAGGGCAGGTACTAGTACTTGAAGGAAAGAAAGCGCCTTCATCATCAACATATATTTCGGATGGAACATCTGTGGGAAGTGGACCTAGAAAAGCCAGAGGATCGTTGTTGAGAGTGAAGGGGATGAGTACCTAAGACTTCCATATCTTGGTTTTCTCCTCAGAGAATGGAGGCTCCAATATGTAGGGTTTTCCGTCAACATGGTGGATGAGATAGGTTTCTGCCGGAGTTGTTTCAATGTGTTTGTCCACCATTTTTGGAAAAGAAAGCTGTGAAAACGGTGAAAAGATGAAGTCTTGGAGATTTCTGGTTTTCGGATTAGAAAGGAAAGCTCGAAAATGGAGGAAATAGGGTTTGGAGTTTATGGTTTTTTTTTCTTGGTTTAGAATTAGGAAAGCAGAAGAAAAGGATGAAAATGGGAACAATGCCTATTTATAGGTGTGGAGTGAAGAAAGTGAAAAGGTGGAGGAAATTGTGGTGATTTCCTAGGTGTGAAATCGTGTCCGTCAAGGGACACGTGTGGCCAGATGAAGTTACAAGCGTGGTAGGCCATGTCTTCCACCAAAAGGCAATGATGGTCAACATTAAATGACCCCACATCTCAAAATAAAAGCAGGATACATTTCCATGATTACCTGACGTCACGAAAAGATCGAAATAGTGAGTTGTCTTCAAAGGTAGTGGAAACGACTAAGCCGATAGAAGATACAAAGCTTCATAGGTGCCATTATCTCATGATCGACATAATTAGAAATTCAAAAATGGCATCTCTGGGGGGCATTTTGTTAACTGGAAATTTCTAAATACGTTTGAGGGCGTTGATTGAAGGCAAATGTCTTTACAAGTTAAGGGCCGATCCTAAACGAATATAGTTTCTTTGGGAAAACCTTATAAAGCTAAGTTAGAAGTATCAGAAAACATGTGTCGACTGAGAAGTTGAGCCAGAGAACCAACCAAATCGACCAAGTAGCGGAAGAAATAAACAATACAAGCATCGAAGACAAACCACATAGATAGATGGGTAAGGAAAGATTGTTGGTCGATTCAGCATATTTTAGGTCAAATGAAGGAGTTGGTCGAAGGATGCATCCTGTTGAAGATATAGGCCAAGGAACTTAGGGAATATTATTATTTCCTAAAAAGTATATCGAAACCAGAAGCAGTTAATCCTTTTTGAAGTCACAAAGCAGAAAGAGGCAAAGTTTGAAGATCGTGGGTGGTTACTTCAAGAGGTCGTGGTTATAGAGCTAAACGAATGGCGAAATGTGTAGCGCTTTATCTTAGCTTAAATTTCGTCAGTTGATTACTCTTAGCGGTTACCTTGTAAATTACTATAAATAAGTCAGTTCATTAGAATTTTAGGGGTGTTCACTCGTATTCTCAAATTGCTTACCAAAACACTGCCCAATTCCGCGCTAAAGGAAGAAAGAGTCATTGAGCCTTTGATGTACGTGAACCACCATCTTTACTTTCAATGCAATTAAGTTTTCTCTACTGTCTTTTTTACTTTCGTTGCATTTCGAAAAATCTCTGTGTTGAACATTTCAATGTTAATTGTTGGTCACAGGTTACCAATTAGTGATTAGTGGAGATTTGTCTGTCCAGTGCCTGCTGTCGGTTAGCAGGTGGTCGAAATTCTGTATGGAAAGCCATTGTACTATTTCCCTTGGTCTCTGAAAACCATTTCTTGGCCAAGGTCTATTTCTACAGAATCAGTATAATATACCAAACCTTAGCACATGTCTTAAGATCAACTGGTCGATCTTGCAAGTAACCCTTCATTTTTGGACCTAGGGAGGACCAGCGGTTGTTTACCATTTTCCACAGTAAACAGATATATATATATATATATATATATATAGAGAGAGAGAGAGAGAGAGAGAGAGAGAACGACACAAGGATTTGTATAGGAAGTTCACTAATATATATATATATATATATATATATATATATATATATATATATAGAGAGAGAGAGAGATAGAGAGAGAGAACGACACAAGGATTTGTTTAGGAAGTTCACTAATCATCCTCGCTATGGTTACGTCTCCCCCAATTCTGTTTGTAATTGAGATAAATTTTTACGATGCAAAAATTTGTTTACAAGATAAATGTAGCAATCCAACCCTACAAACCCTATGTTTGGTGTTGATCCTAACAATTTCTCTTTCTTGATATGAGTTTGATCAAGTCACCCAACAACACCAATTTGATCCACTTTCTCGCGCTACTCCTTTGCCAGAAACCACTCTTATTCAAAGCTCTTCACTCATCCGAAGCCAAATTATGAATTATTGTCACCAAAATTTCCTAAAGATTCACCGTCTCATACCACTCCTTTGCAAGAACCTCCCGTTATTTAAATTCTTTCACTCGGTTGAATCTAATATTTGTGAAACCTTTTAAGAACCTTAAATCTACACTTTGATATTGAGGTAAAAACTCTCAATGTTTTTTATGATTAAACCTCATATGATTCTCAACCCAACCTTAGGTTACAACCAACCTAAATTGAACGTTATCAACACAAGTCTAGATGACACCCAATGATTACATGTATGTTGTTTGTGTGTAAGCATAAATGCAAGGTTGAAGATGATGAACAATCTTTGTATGTGTTTATATTTTCAACAAGTTCAAAATTATGCATGTATGAAGTATATATAGATGTGCAAGTTAGAGGAAAAAATGGAGACCTAGATGTTTGAAAAGGAAAACAATTTTTGAGAAATTTGGACTCATGTGTCGACACATGTAATGACATGTGTTGACCTATATGAGTTCATTGTGTTGACAAGAAGTTATAGACGCTACATGCTTCAAAAAAATAGTACATGTGTCGACACGAAACACATATGTGTTGACACATAGAGGTTTTATAATGACACCTGTTGACCTTAAATAAAGGATGTGTTGACACATAGTTATAGAGCCTACATGCTTTAATATTGATCCACATATGTCGATTCATAGCATGGATGTTTCAATACATGCAACATAATTTTATGCAGAAATTTATTTTTAGTGCATGATACCTATTTACAACCTTTTCAAACATGTTCTAGATACATTCTAAGACCCCTAATGCAACGGTGCACATAATGACTTAGAGAAACCGTTCAATATACAGAAAAACTAGATATGTTCTTATTTTGACATCATGCAAAACATCTATCTAAGAGGCTAATTCATTTACAAATAGGATGTGTCTGAAGATGCTTATCCAGACTCACTCTACAGAGTTCTGTTCATACAAAACTAGTATATATGCAAGGAAAAATTTTGATACAAAAAAAGTGTGTAAAAATTACCCCCACAATCTATAATATTAATGTAGAATAAAAATTGTGTATGTCTCAAATTATATCAAGATTACGTCATTGACAATATTACATACAAAGAACGAGTTATATTGTTAGATAAAAACTAAAATGAATCAAAACATGTGTCACCAACTAAATTTATACCTATTGGTGGTTAATTCTTTGACTTTTCCTTATTTAATTCTCTTTTAATGTTGCTAAATTTTGTGAAGTCTTCCATCTTTTCCAATAAGTGATTTGGCCAAGTTTCATCCTCTTTTATGAAATGTTTCCTGCAGTCCATTGATATCTTTCGTATAGGACACCTCGATTTCAAATAAACTTGAACAAGATGTTGTTTTTTTTAAGCCACTAAACACACATGATGCGTTCAGGTGGGTTTTGAGATGGCCTACTCTGAAGTGGAAAAAATATCTCTGAGAAACCATATCGTGTCAAATAAATACACAGTCTATCATAGAAACTTGCTATAAAATGTCTCATTTTAGAGAAGCGCATCCATTTTAATAGTTGTCAAACAATTAACACAAAGAACAAGAGCATTGAGAATTGTATCGTAATATTATTTTTCCTGTATAGTGTTGTGTATGGTGGTCCTTCTTTCTTTTATTGAGAAAACCGAAACAACTTAAAAACCACAACAAACGTCACCTTTAACAACTTCAACATTCGCAATATATTTTTGCATAAAACATAGCATCTTTTAAATGTAGATGATTTTTGGTATTGTTAATGGGGGATATGGTTAGCTAATGTAAAAACTCTTGAAAATAATTTTTTTAGATTTAGGAGTTGGAGAATCTGAAAAATGTGAGTCAACATGTTCAACGTAATAAGAAGACCGCTATGTAAAATTGTCACTCTCGACAGATTTGACCTTCTTAGGGGGAACCTTTTGTTTTAACGGGTCTCGAAGGTGGTTTCAAATCTATTGTTTCTGGATAGGAAATCTTCATCAATTGCTCTTTGATGTGCAATTTCGTGTTGTCATCATTTTTTGAAAATCTCTATTGGGTTACTTCTCATTCAACCATAATAGTTATACTTATTTTATCATCCTTCATCACGCCATCATCATCAAACCATATCTTTTTTCTAGGGAGATTAAACTTCATCCATACGTAGCGATTTATTAACCTTCACCATCTTTGAAATTAAACAAGCACATGAAAGTCTGTACTTATTCCTAAATGTACAACAAAACTTTGAGCTATCTGAACTTATTTTATCTTCTCACTTGACTTCATGAAAAATAAATTCAATCCCGCCTGAGATATATTTCCAACCAACTGTGAAAAAGGATATTGTCTTTGAGTCGGTGTCCTAACACAGTAATGCTCCGATCAAAATATGTTTGTATCTCAACAAAAACTACCTTGATTGTTTCCTAACCAATTCTTTAGGGTAGCGTGTGCTGATTCAACTCTGTTAGTTGTTGAATTGCCAAAATTTCTAACACGATCGGTCCAGGAAAAGACAAACTTCTCTTTCACCTGGTCCAAAATAATACTCTCAACATATTTCAAGAAATCTTGATATCTCGCACATAGACTCCTGAAATGTATTACATCCTCAGAATATAACTCTTCCGTGGAAGAATTTATTATATCATTCTAGGAATCCAATATCTTTTCCAAAACCATGGTAGGTTTTACAATTTTTCCATCTTCACCCTTGATTTATTTCGTGTCTACCGCATGTTTTAGTCAACTTTTCACATTTTGGTTATGTGATACTTACAAAGTAATGCATATGATATAGAAAACACCTTTGCAACCTAATCCATTAATTTGGTGTCGTGGTCAATGATAATTACACTTGACATGTTCTCTTGATCATTCAACATAGTATTGCATATTTCTAAGGCCTATGTAATATTGTTCTCTTTTTCAGATCCCAAAATTGCAAAATCCAATGAAAAATCTTCTCCGTAGAAGTAACACTAATAATTTCTAGAAGTGGGAGGCTATATTTATTGGTCTTATATGTTAACCCAAACATGAGCACAATGGAAAATATTTTGAAAAAATTGATGGAATCGGGATGAATCCAAAATATACCTCAAATAATGACTTTATCCTCACAAATTTTGTACCTAGAAGCATAAACATCATCACCCAAAAGCTTCAATAGTTATTGCATTTTAGATCTTGGACATTTTACCACCTTGTTGTTTCGGACGCGCACATTGTATATTTAGTTGATATTTGAAACATTTTGAGGTCTTTTACATTTTAAAGTTGAAAATGTGTTTTCGGCGCCACTATATTTAATGTTACTTCCAAAACAAGCTCATTCTCCTCTAGAATATTTTAATGTTACATCAAACTCTCAACCACTAAAGCATAAGGAATATACTCTATTTTTTTAAATTCATTTTAGGGACATTGCATTTGACTAAAATTGTACCATTTCTGAATAATAAATATCCATGCAAAGCACTTATCAATTCTAAGTCTCTATAATATTTCATTTACATAGCCTTTCGGAGATAATCCAAATATTTCTGATCTTTTACATAATATTTTTGTTCCTATCATATAGGATGTCTCACTGATGTTTTTATTCCGAACTTATTAGAAAAAAAATTATTTACATCACGTAACAAAGAATCCATCATTCACAACAAATAAACCATCATCAACATATATGATTAAAATTGGGATTTTTCTCCCATTAAATTTAGTATAGATACACCGATCTACAATGTTCTCTATAAAATCATATGACAAAATGTTCTCTATAAAACCATATGACAAAGCGGTATTGTTAAATTTAAGATGAAAATGCCTAGAAGTCTGTTTTAGTACATACATTGACTTCTTTAATTTACATATTAATATTTCTTTCCTGTAGCAACCAATCCTCCAGATGAGTCACATACACTTCTTTCTCAAAGTAACTATTCTAGATTGCTCATAAGGCCCAAAAAGGCACGAAGCCCCAACACTAGTAGAATGCAAAATAAGGTGAAAGGAAGATGGATTCCATGCCTCATATCATTCAAGTTAGCTTACTCACAAAGCATATCCTCACCGTTCATATCCATCATAAGATCATACACATCTTACACCGTTCATATATATATATATATATATATATATATATATATATATATATATATATATATATATATATATATATATATATATATATATATATCAAAGTCTAGTTTGTAAAATTAGAAATGTTAAAATGTGAAATATAATAAGATATAGAATTTAAAATATGAAAAATTAGGCTCTTACATGGAAAAGGATGAATGTATTTGTAAATACTTTGACGCTTAAATAAGTAAATATTTGAGATAAATAAGATATTTTATTGTGGAAAAATATGTATCTTGATTTGAATTTCGTCTCTTATTTTATAGATGGACTATATGGATTTTATAGAGCCTAAAACCTTCTTTTTTTAGGATAGTCGTCTGGATGGACATGTGTCATAGTGTTATTCGTTCTGTCATTTGACGACCCTCATTTAATCATTTTTTTAGATTAGTTATTTTCTTTAGTGAATGCTCATGCTTGTACGCGAGCTCCTAAAACTTTCTTTAAGTCTATAACTAGTGGATCAACACCTTTATTTGACATTATCAGCTTGACGTCAAAATCACCGCAAGAATGTTTACTTGGTCAAGATTTATTGATTTCTAAAAAAGGATAACACTCTAAATTTGGTCTAGGGAGAAAATATATAATAAAAAATACATTCAAATACTTTAACGCTTAATTCATTAATATTTGAGGTAAATAAGATATTTTATAGTAGAATAAACGGGTGCCTTGATTTGAGGCTTCTCCTCATATTTATAGGTGGATTATATGGTTTTTAGGGTCTAAAACCTTCTTGTTTAGTATAGCAATCTAGATGGAAAAATGTCACAATATTATTCGCTCTATCATCGCATGTCCACAATTATCTGTGAGATCTTAAATCCTTCTTTATGACCCCCTTAATTATTTTCTTAAATGAGTTGTTTTCTATGCCCGCAATTGTTCCCGAGATCCTAAAACCTTCTCTTAATCCTTAGATGGTGGAGCAATACCTTATCTAACATCGTCGAGTTAACATCATGACCATATTCCCGTCTTTTGATCAAACAGTCTTATTGTCTACATAGCGATTAATAAGTCATATATGTTTATTATGGATAATCATGATTTCAATATTAACATTATTCAATTTCAAAATTATAAAATGACAATTGACAATACATTGTTACAAATAGTAATATATATCCATTTTCAAGTACATATAAGTCAAATTCTATTAACTATAAATTGTTCACACGCTTGATAAAATTGCCAAGATCAACGCTACTACTCGTGTCTTTGATTTTATTCCTTGTATCTTAAATGAAATGCAATAATTGAATTTAAGTCAAATAAATAAATAAGCTCAAGAGGACTGGTCTAATATCGATCACAATTTTCCTAGAAGCACCATGATGGAAAGAAAAGACTTTCTTTTACCTAATATATTAACCTATGACTTTATTTATTTATTTAATTAAAGCTTGCTGATAAGCCTCAAATTTCAAAGTTGTCTTTTGTTGCAACTATAAAAGTCTAAAGCATGTAATGTCAAGGAAAAAAATGATGTTGGGTCGTATCTTTAAGCTATAATAAAGTAAGACCATGAGAAATAGTGATATAATTCATGCGATTTTAGGAAATCTCTATGGCCAACATGTCATATAAAGTTGAAAAAAACACTAGTTTATAGAAACGATTTGTGGAAGTTGAGTTGAATATGTTTGTTTCATTTTTGTTGTTTTGTGTTTGGTTTCAACACCCCAACATGTACGCTAGGATTATTAATGCCATATTTGTTTATATGATGACATAAATTTCTCGTAAGATTTGCATCATTCATGAAAAATCGTCTATAAGGTATTAAAATTTATGTTATCCTTATACATCCAATTATTATTTTATACCAAAGTATTATTTTTTATGAAGATCACTCTTCATCTTTTCTACTTATTTTTTTTTATTTGTAACGAGATTAAAAATATATTTAACTTTTATAATATTTGTTAAAAAATATTTTAAACATTTTTTTATTATAAAAAAAATACCTTAAACATATTTTTTTATTGTAAAAAAATATCTCTTAACATTTAATTTATTCAAATATATTTTATAATTTATTCTCTATTTGAAAAAAATCATTTTTTACTTTTAATATCTACTAATTAAAAAATTTTGAATTGTTCACAAACTTTAAACTGAATTTGAATTATATTTATTTTGTCAAACTCAATTTAAATTTAAAATTTTAATTGAATAGATTTATATCAAGATCAAATTAAAGAGTTTAACTCAAATCAACTCATTTTTAACTTTAATTTTCTATAGAAAGAACCTACGATGTGTATATCTTCTTCTGGTCTTTTTTTAAAGAAGTCTGTCAATGTTTGATATAAGATTGTTATGATCTATTTTTTTATTGGTGTTAATCACTATGCCAAAAATGACCTACGAAAGCGTTTTTTTTGGGCTTTAAAAGCGCTTTCGTAGGTGGCGCTGCTAAAGGTTTTAACAGCGCTTTTTGTTTAAAAGCGCCAGGGCTCTATGAAAGCTTTTCACCAAAAAGCGCTCTCATAGGTAGACCTAAGACAACACTTTTATCTGGAAAAGCGCTTTCATAGGTGCCTTCAGAATGCATTAAAGGCATTCTAAAGTAGGCCTAAGCGTTTTCGACGCCTTAGGCCACCTATGGCGCTTTGAAAGCGCTTTCATAGGTACCTAACGCTTTTAAAAGCGCTTTTAAGGTGGCCTATGGCAGCACTTTTATTCAAAAAGCGCTCTCATAGGTGGCCTATGAGAGCGCTTTTTGGTTAAAAGCGTTTTCATAGGTTTTCTACTGAAAAATCAAAAGTTTAAAAAATTTCTAAACTTGCATTTTTGCAGTAGACCTGTAATTCATAAACCGGTAATTTACAATCTTATATACAAATACCATTATATATCAGTGTTATCCAAATACCAAATATAAATATTATATACAAATACCATTATATACCATTCATATCCAAAATATATATACACCATTGTAATTCAATTAACATGTTTTTAAACGTACCAAAATCAACTCTAACAAATCAGCTATATAACACTAAGTAAATCAGTCCTAATGTACATATATATCCAAGGTCCTGATCCTGCAAGATATGAACATAATAACACGGTCAGTATTGTATACACAAAACAACGTATTCATAACCATTTTCACACAATAATGTATTCATACCTTATAAGATTCTTTGCTCAATAAAATATTGACACAACTCCTCTTTGAGTTCTTCCAATTAAAGTTTCGAGTAATATGGACACTTGTATTCATCAAAATACTACATATCAAAACAAAAAATATGCATGATTTAGTTAAAAGTAATAAATTGTATGCAAAATCCGATAAATAATAAAACAAAGTATAAATCCATAATAAGTTATAAATCCATACCGTGATTGGAATCTCGATTTCATTCGTTTGAATGATTTCTTTGATAAACTTCAAAATGAAGTATCCGCAATCTATGCCTTTTTGTTGTTGAGGGCACTACATAGAAAAACGAATAAGAATATATAGATGTATTGTTTTATCAAGTAGCATAAATATTATAAGCAAAATTGTGGAAATTAATATACCTATACTTTGATCCAATTAATGTTGTTTGATTTAGACCGTGGTACCCGTGCTTCCTTTGACATCGAATACTTGTATTGAACGACAAAATTAAAATATTTATTTAGAACAATGACATAGAAATAGTTAAATATATAAACACAAACGAATATTTAGAATAATGTCACTTACATATCAAACATTAGCTTCATTTCGGATAATTTGTCCAATCACCGTCAACGAATTCGGGTAATAGACCACTTTTTTATGGGATCGATAGCAAGCAACAACCAGTGACATCTATAAATTAAAGCAACAATTTAGATGAAAATTTTAATGTAAAAAATACAAATATTAAAAGGAACTTAGAATGAAAATCTAACCCTGAATTATACGCCAAAAGATACAAGCTTTCTGTACTGCCAGTTGTCATGAATCTATCGACCAAGTGTTCTCTTACTGAATCTGGTTCCCTAGCAATTGTTGTTCCGCTGACACGGGAGGAAGACACGAAAATCTATTTGACAATTGATTCCCGCGCATCAATTTGTCAAATATCATCCTTAAATAAAAACATAATTAATATTAGACAATTTCAATTAAATGTTTAAAAAAAAATATTCAACCAATTAAATAATATATTGATCGGGTTACTGGATGTACGAATGCATAACACTGACGCCTAATTCTCCATGAAGAAAGATTTGTTCCATGTCCTCTAGTCCAATTGTTTCGGTACATGGAAAACCAAAGACACATGCATCCATATCCATTTGAAGAATACCACCATTCATCAAATCTGATGTGCCAACTAGTGTTTCCAGACACTGCCGAAATCTAGGCACAAATTTACGGACAGGAACCATTTTCTTAGGTGGTACCCTACCAACTTTTTGGCTCACCTGTTGTGACCCTTGAAAAGGTACCTAAAAATCATATAGACTTATGTAAGATATAAAGTTATACAGTTTTTTTTATTCTGATCATAAAATTAACACTTTAAACGTACCTCTCTTTGCGATGCAACAGACTCGCCGCGCTACAAAATCCCTTTATCCTTAGATGCGGGTTTTGTAGGAGTCTAAAATTACCATGTAAAAAATTGAGGTCAGAACTGTCAGTTGAATACTTAAAGATTCATAATGGTTTTCAACATACCTGATCATCTATAAAGATGAGGTCTGATGGCCATGCCACAAAAGATCCTACTGCATCTCGCAGCAATGTGGTAGCAATGCATTCAGATCTAAAACAACATCAACCGATACCTTCATGTGGCCATCAGGGAGCGGTCTATGGTGAATTAAATCTCCCGAGGTGTTGTGCACTTTTCCCTTTCCAACTACCCGATAAGTCGGTGACGATAGGTATAGCTGACAACATGAAATGCCCTAAACCAATAATAACCGTTAGACATCCTTTAATATTGACAATAATAACCAATAATAACCGTTACAATTAAACTTTCTCTAATAGATTAATATCTTAATTACCTCGGGAAATTTATGTTGACAGTTAATACTAGCCTTGTCACTAGTTTCTTTCAGCTATGAACTGCTCTTTTCCGCCATATATCTCTCTTTATCCTTCTGCAGTTCACGCACCTGTGCTTGTAAATCCTGCAATGTTTGCATCACTTCTGCATTGCTAGGATTTTTTTTCTTGGATTCTTATACAGAGAGGTTGGAGTCACACCATGACCTTTACCCCTCACCCATCCCAGATACTCAGCAACACATAGTGCTCGACTGAGTACGCTCCTGATATCCTGGTCATCACCTGTGGATACCGATTGCGATATACTCTCCTGTAATTCATTTACATATCAAAAATTAAAGACACAATGTTAATTATATATTAATAAACATATAATATAATTTAATTAAAGACACAATGTTATACTTACACACTCATCATAAACATGTTGCAGATCGAGAGTAACAACTCGACCTTTGCCAACACGAGCTTCCTTCCATAGCACATGTGCGGGTAGTGATGTTTCGTCACTTTGTGTCTCTTCCAACTACGCATTGTTACAAATAATAAAATCATCAATTATAACACATTGAGAGAATTAATAAGATCGTAGAATTGATATTTACTTACAATTTTTTCTTGTAAGCGTGCATATCCCAAACGCCCTTTTTTATTTGGATATGCGGGTTTTGACGCTCTCTCACGATTTACGATACTCACTTTCTTGAAATTCTCGTCTCTTCTTTGGCCTACAAAAGAAACTCATTCTTCGGGTGTAATGAAGCTCTCATATTTCTTTGGACGTTCAGGATTCTCTTCAACAAAATTTCCTTCCTCGTCTTTAAGATACTTATTTGTTAAAAAAGTTCTCCACCCTCTGTGTCTTTTTCCGGCCAAGCCCATTATATACTTTTTGCGGGCATCTTCAATGTTAAAGGACCTCTACAAAAAAACATACGCATAGAGGGTGTTAGTATATGTAATTTAAACACATTATCGTCAATATAAAGCAAATAACAATTAACAACCATATACGATACCTTTATCTCAGTCCAAATTTTTTCTTTAGCCTCGTCCAACTCTCCTTTTTTTCCATCTAGGAGTGGTGATCGGAATGTGCATACGAACAAGCGTACTGATGTAGCTTGTCAGCTTTGCAGAATTAGACCCAATTAGTTGGTCCTCATTATTCCAATCTACATTATATGTAATTCCTCTATCTCTATCATGGGTGATTCCTCGCATGATAGTTATGCCTCGTGTGATATCCTTTTATGAAGTCTCTTGTGGAACATTTTCTGAAATATCTTGATTACTAGCCACTTGACCTGTAATAAAGAAAAATTAAATTAAATTAAATGACATATATAAAATTCCAAAATCATATATACTATAAAGAAAAAAATGAAATGACATATATTTAAATTTTATTGAATGATATAGGCTATAATTATATATACTATAATGAAATAAAATGAAATGACATATATTTAAATTTTATTGAATGATATAGTCTATAATTATATATACTATTACCTTTTTCACTAACATCTCTTTCTTTTCTTGGTAGGAATATGTTCTACTTGTCTCTTAACAACGCAGACGGTTGGATTGATCCAAATACCCTCATTATGATCATTTCTAATACATGATTCATTCTCATTTTGATCATTTCTGGTAAAAGATTCAATGTCAATACCAATATCGCCTTGATCTCCAATATTTTCATCAATTAATTTGTTAGAGAAAAGCACTATAGACCATTTCGTACTTGTCGGATCAGTGACATAAAACACTTGTTTAGCTTGAGAGGCTAGAATGAAAGACTCATCTTTGTACCCTGACCTGTTAAGATCCACTTGCAAAAATCCTAACTTATCCATTTGGATACCATTATTATTTTCAACCCACTTGCAACCAAATATAGGAATATGAAATTTCTCGTAATCAAACGCCTAAATGCGCTCGATAACCCCAAAATACTGATTTGCAAATTTCGGTTTAAGTCCTTCACACTTGATATGTGCATTGCTTGACTACCAAGGTGACACCACTATTTTGCATAGTACTTTTATCATCTTGTTATTTGGTATAAAATGTGTATCCATTAATTGCGTATGCGCTATAAGAAAACACAACCAAACTTGGACCATATGCTAAATATCTCAACCTTTCTGTTACTGAGGCGGGATTTGAACGATACTTTGAATAAATATGTTCCTTAAACCATGGTATGAAACTTCTATTGTGCTCTCGTACAATCTAATTCTCATTTCTATTCGGATTTAAACCTCGAAGAACACCCTTGTGCATTTCAACATACGGCTCAACCTCAATCTCATTGTGCAGAACATACAAATGCACTTGATCCCGTTCGACCCTTGATATTGTCACAACTTTATTTCCAATTAGCTTCTTACCTTCTTTTTTTTCAACAATATGAGATTTGGGGAGTCCAATTGATTGAAAATTTGACAAATATTCAGTACAAAACTCAACCGCTTCTTCAACAATGTATCGTTCAGCAATACAACCCTCTGGTCGACTTTAGTTTTTCACATACCCTTTTAATATTTTCATATAACGTTCAGCAGGGTACTGTCATACCCCAAAATTTGCCCTCCTATTCCTCAAGACATTTTATACATCCATACTCAAGGATTCCTCAAGGGTTGATCAGACAAATCCTCTCCTAGACAATCAACCCAAACTAGGGTTTGGCCATTCTCAGATCTAGATGGACTTCCAACATCTCCAATGATCATAATGCTTCCTCATATGCTTCAAAGATTCTCCATGTCAAGTTTCAAGCCTCACAAGTCAAGTTTCCTCAGACAATTGCTCAGATGGTTGAAAATTAGTTGTATTGGCAAAAAAGTCAACTGTGGTCAACATACAGTCAAACTTCATGGTTTTTGGTAAACATCCTCATTTTGAAGTCACATTCATCATTTGATCAAGGGTTGATCATGATTCATCAAGAAAACTCAAGATTTGCTCAAAAGTCAAACTTTCCAAATTAGGGTTTTTCAAGGAAAAGTCAAATGAACTTTGACTGAGCATAACTTCTTCATACTTTCACAAAAATTTATCCACCACCTCTCATTTTGAATAGAATTCAATTCTCTACAACTTCATGTCTCACAAGAATGTTCAAAAAATGCTTCATTTTGAATATATGGAACAAAACATTACAGGTCCTTTTCAAAGTCAACAAAAAGTCAACTTTTTGTATTGAAGATTTATTGAGCATGGAAACTCCAATTCAGATGAAACCAAAGAGGTTGTTTAGAGGACACCTAGAGCTTTCTAAAAAGTCCAAGAACACTCAGAAATATGGAAAATTGAGCAAAATACACCTTGTACAAGTTGAGCATTTTTGGACAATGGCACAAAGAGTGATATTTGTCAAAACCCAATTTTTTCCAAATGGGCCTATAATTTTATGATCCAAACTTGTTCATAATATTATTTGTGACCTATTGATACCTTTCCACGACCACCTTTTATTTTTTTGATTTATTTTTGAATTTAAAAACATTTAATTCAAATTTAAATTATATAAAATATGAAAACAAGGTATATTTTCAAATGGATTAGATTTTTATCAAACTTGAGGTCCAAGATAGCCCACAAGACTTGCCAAATTCGTGCTAGCTCTCATATGGAAGAGAAAATCAAATTTTCAAAAGATTTGGTTTTATTTGAGAGGAAATTATTTTGCATTGAATGGCATATCTTTTTTCCTTCCTTTTGCTCTCATTCCTTACTCTATAAATACCCAACACATTGCACAAGACCAAGAACGAAACCCTAGCCCATATAAGAAACCCTAAAATTCTCAAAAATTCTTCAAAGTTGTGAATTTCGAATTTCAATTTCCACCAAATTTTAGGGTGTTCTAGCCATCCAAACGTGTTCCTGAGGTTCCCAGGGTTCAATACCAGTCCTTACTCGAAGCCAAGACTGCCCAGATCGTGCCATATACCTTGCTCCGATTTGGTATTTTTCTCAATTTTGGTTTTCATTATTCACGCGTTACTAACTATTTTTGCTTGCATATTTGAACTCAGGACATTCATTAGAGTGCATTTGAACCATTACATGTAAGCTTGCACGCATAGAACTCGAATCACCATGGCTAGGGCATTTGGAACTATTTGAATCGAACTGATTGATACAGGCATTTTCAATCAAAACTAACACGACCATTGAACTCGGAATGGTCGATTTAGGGGGGTAGGGTATCCCTTTGCTTTTTATTTCACGTATTTTGCAGGTTTGGAATTTGGTGTTGCCGGAGAAGACGACCGGAGCTAGGGATCCGGCGTCGTTGACTCGCTCTGACCGGTGAAGGCTGGCGTGGCGCGAGGGAGTTCTCTGATTCGTCCATCTATGCGTCCTGGGTCCCACTTGTTGACTGTGCTTTGAATTTCAGAAATCTAGGACACGTTTACATACGTAATGCTATGTTTCTATTTTCCAAACACCAAACACGCGTTGGCTCAGTGGTAAAGGCAAGCATACTTGAGTTTTCATCCAAGGGTCTCCAGTTCGAATCCTGGCAAGACCTTTCTTTTTTACTCTTTTGAAAAGCTAACATATTTTCTTATTTTCTTAATATTTTTATCTAATTTAATTTATCTTCAATATTTTTTATCATGCATCTAAAAAACTCCAAAAATATTTCTTTTTTGCATTATTATCAGAAAAATACTTATTTAATTTTTAGCACTAAAATTATTATTTTTGCATGCATATTTAATTTAATTACTAATTAATCATTTAAATGACTTTTAATTATTTTTAAATTACCAAATCGATTCCGAAAATTACCAAAAATTTATCTTATCATATTAATGTCATCACTAATCAAAATTTTTTTTCCTCATTCAAAAATCATGCTTTTTACTAACATTTTCTTCTTATGCAATTTTCTCGTATTTCCGATTATGTATCTGTTCACAGGTTGTAGCGTTTCGGACGATTTTTCTTGCTTTTCTTTTCCAATTATGTAACTGCCTATGGGATTTAATAGTTTAATTAGAACTTTTATTTTCCACATTCTTATTATGTAACTGCCCCAAAGCCATGTAATAGCGTAGGACTTTATCTTTCCGCACTTTACATTTCTGCAATTTACTTTCTGCACCATATAAACTGCTAGTAATTAGGCGTGTATGGCAAGATAAAATCGGACATAGATCACCCATAATGCCAAGATACGATATCTGAATCAACACACTCTTTTCACACATCCACCCCTTAGGGTAATTCTCTCTCGTTGCCTTTACGAACACAAATGGTCAAGTCCCTCGAACGTAGAGGTATCCTAGCACCGTTGCCTACAAACAAATCATCATAGTCCCTTTCGATACAAAGATCATAGACCCACGATGTGGCCTACGAAAACATGATCTCGTCCCTCGATTGTTGCCTACGAAAAGTGATGATCGTCCCTTCGAATGTGCTAGGATACTTCCTACAAGTTGCCTTCTATGACCATCCGATGTCCCTTCGAATGTCCCTCTACATCCAACGAATGGGGTTACCTATCAACTAATGGTATGGATAACACTATTCTAAAGGAACGTAAAACAAGACGAAAATGACCAATTCTGAGTAGGTAATAAGACTTTTAGTTGCTTGCTCTATCAAAATACTTTTCACACCTCACACTTTTTGTCAAAGTTCAAACTCTTTTCAAAATGAAACATTTCCGAACACTTTGTATACATTCCTACATGAATCATTACAAAGTCAAAGCGAAATGCCTTTTCAAAACATTTTTGTCAAACACACAGAAAGCACATTTTGAAAATAATCTAAGAGCAACTAAGAGCCCGTAGATAACTACGGATGGAAAGGGGTGCTAATACCTTCCCTTTTCATAACCTTCTCCCTTACTTTGAATCTAACGAAGGTCTTTTCCTATTTTTTTCACCTTCCCTTAATTGGATAAAAGAAAAGTCGGTGGCGACTCTTGATATCCGCACAATTGCGATACAAAAATCTCAAAGTCAGTTCACCGTATTACAGAACTGGCGACTCTGCCGGGGAGACCCTAAAGAGAGAATACCTTAGGGATTTTTAGATCACTTTTACTGCTTTCTGTTTGACTTGCTTGCTTTACTTTAAGGGTTGCTTGGGTATTATATTTTTGGGGGATCCTACACCCGGATCCAGGTTTCCTTTTAGGTAAGTAGCAATGAATCATCGCGATCGTTAGACGTATATCGAAACGGTCAACATGATGGCTACGTTAGTGTCACACTTTGGATGTCCTGATACTCTTCATTTCCAAGTTGAGGATAATATTTGGCTTCTGCGTGGTGTCATCAGCACTAACTAAACTTTTAGAACCTTAATTGACCCATCTTGGCCATTAGAAGGTAGTGAGATGGCCGACTTTGGTGCAGACTAAGGTTGGCTGATACTCGATGCTACGCTCATTAAGATCATACTTTTGGGATATTTTCGGTCGACCACTTGGTAGTCGTATTGAAATAAACACCTACGAGAAAGATCAATGATATGAGATTCCTAGAACCTGGTTACTATTATAAGACAGGATGAACCAACTCAAACTTTTGGTGGGGTAATCACATATACCTCATGCAACCCTTAAACCTAGGCTCATTGTGTGAATTGTTTATGTGTGCTAAACATGACATCATGACATCATCACATTGCATATCATTTCTAACTATTTCAAGGACCTAGGGATTTATCTTTGTTCTGTTTTGTAGGGTTATGGCTTCTAGAAAGACTATCCGAATCAACTTCATGGGTATACCTTCTCAGCTCAAAGAATTGGTCTCAGAGATTCTCGATCATGCTCAGTTTGTCAAAAGACATGGTTATCTACTTGACTTGGTTATCTCCGGTTTTGAAGAAGATATGATGCATGTCCTATTCCAGTTCTTTGATCTGAAACACCATTGCTTTACATTCCCAGATTATCAGTTGGTTCCTACCTTGGAAGAGTTCTCTAAGCTACATGGGGTACCTATTCTTGACCAAATGCCATTCACCAGTTTAGAAAAGGTTCCTAGGTATGAAGACATTGCATCAGCATTACATCTAAAGCGCTCAGACATTGAAGCCAATTGGGAAACAAGAAGCGGAGTTAAGGGTTTACTTGCTAAGTTCCTAATTAAGAAAGCCCGAGAATTCCTCAAAGCTATGAGTTTCCATGCATTAGAAGACATTGTGGCCTTGCAAATCTATGGTTTGGTTCTATTTCCTAACTCGGATCAATTCATAGATGTCAACGCCATCAAGTTGTTTCTTACTCGCAATCCTGTGCCTACTTTACTTGGAGATATTCTGCATTCTCTCCATACTCGTACTACTAAGAGACAAGGAACTCTCATGTGTTGTATACCGTTACTTTCCAGGTGGTTTATTTCGCACCTTCCTCCATCAGTATTGAAGAATGAACAAAGATTGAAGTGGTCTCAAAGACTAATGTCACTCTCTCACCCGATATCCGTTGGTGTCTTTTCCCTCAAAAGGACTTCACTTTCATTGAATGTTGTGGAGAATTCCCTAATGTACCACTCCTTGGTATAAGGGGAGGTATCACTTACAACCCTTCTTTAGCTCTACGTCAGTTTGGTTTTGCTCGAAGAGATGGTCCTCATGATATGCTTCTCCAAGATATTGTGTTCGACTACAACCACGATCTCCAGAATTACCGTCGAAGGTTCATACACGCTTGGGGCATGGTAAAGAAGACTGATACCAAGACTTTGGGGCACCAAAACTCCATTCCTTGGGAACCTTACCTCAAATGGGTGCGAGCTCGAGCTCAAAACCTCATGATGCCATTCACGCCTGTTTTACCAGTAATTATGGAACCTGTTGCTATAGGTGACGTACCCTATACTGTTCTCCATCCTGACATGCCTACTGATTTTGAAGACTTGAAGAGATCTTGGATTCAGCTTAAAGAAGAAAGGGATACATTTGAAGCTCAGTGTTTTGCAAGCGAGAAGAAGGTACTAGAGTTGACAAAGCTACTTCACGAGGAGCGGAACATCAAAGCCTACCTCGGCACCAAGAGGAAGCGCCCATGGGAGACTTAGAGCTCTAGGATTTTTGTTCTTTTATTTTATTTTATTGTTTCGAACTATCTTTCGTACTTAAAAAGAAAGAGAATAAAAAGAGAACTAATAAATGTTTGTTCGTGCTTGTTTAACAAATATAAATTCCTAAGGTCCGTGGAAACTTTGCATTGCATTTACATAAACATCGCATATCATGGCATAACATTTCATAACAGGTACATTGAAGATTGGTTTTCTCATTTTCTCGCTATTTATTTTAGCAGAAATGGCTCTTGAACAGACTGTCAAAGATCTTCAGGCTCAGAATGCTCAGTTCCACAGGAGATGTTCACTAGCTTGGTCCAAGGCCAAGAAGATCTGAAGAAACTCATCAACAAAAAGAATAGGGTCGTTGGTGTTCTCAACATGGGTAGACGTTACAAAGGTGGTCCTAAAGTGGTCAGCCGGATAGAGCTCTCAGAAAGTGTCAAGACTGAGGGGAGTGTCAAGGGTAATGAGAAGACGATCGTGAGCACGAGAAGAAAGGAGACTATGAAGATCGATACTACGATGAGGATGACAAGTACAAGCAACTCGAAGACCGTCTAAATCTTTGAAAACACGAAGATGTCCGGCTGAATTTTGATGATTTGAGTCTTGTCCACTGTGGTGATTCCTCCCAGTTCAAAGTTCCAACTTTTGCCAAATATGATGGCATTTCTTGTCCAAAGTGCATTTGAAGTCCTATGTTCGGAAGACTCTTCACCGGATTCACCGAAATGATATTGACGGAGAGCGAAAGGTATCAAGAGTGGAAAGATTCGGTAGAGTCGTCATCAAATTTGCGAAGAGATCTTTGGTGGTAAGAAAAACTAATGTGTATGGTCAAAAAGCCGAGCCAAGACCGACCGTGCTCAATCTGGCGGTTGTGATCTCGATCCTACATCGGCACAACCTCGTGAGACAGCGCGGCAGAGCGCCACGAAGACAGTTTACGAAGATCAACATGCCATTGTCGCAAGCATTGCAACACATGTTGAAAGCAGAGCTGATTACTTTGAGGGATCCTCCTCAGAATGTCAACACTTCCTCTCCGAGATACAATCCTAATGCTAAGTGTGCTTACCACTCCAATAGCCCAGGGCACGACACTGACAACTGTTGGGCTCTGAAGAACAAAATTCAAGATATGATTGAAGCTAAGCAGATTGAGTTTGACCCCTCTGTTGAGACTCCAAATGTGATCAACGCGCCTATGCCTAACCATGACAAAAGTTCCAATGCTATTGGCGAGAACTCTTACGTTTTCAACATAGATGACTTGACCATTTCTCGATGGTATTAAGAAGAATTTCTGCAGCCGTGTCAACCAGGATGCCCAGAATTGTCGTTGGTGCCCATCTGCGCTGACGGTTGTGCACGGAGAAGGCGTATTGATGCATGATGGATAACCGGGAAGTGCTATTTCTGAAGCCATCACTTGTGGAGAATTTATGTGAAGACATGTCTAAGAAACTGAAGATCGAAGATGTGAATGAAACCGTGCCAGAAGTATGGGATACCTTGGGGCAACCAAGTGGAAAGTTTGACTACATGGTGAAGTATACTGTTCCCGAAAGCTACAAGATTCCTATTGAAGATGTTAAAGTGACCGGATGGGGAGACGAGTTCCCAGAAGACTATCCGATGTTAACACAATAAGGATTTCCTCTGCTGATCCTATGCCTAGAGTGGCACCTCTCATCATTACTTCTCCCGGACCAGTCCCATATTCCTCTGACAAAGCTATTCCTTGGAATTATGGAGCTGAGGTTTACTATCATGGCGTCAAGCAAGACCCTTTGACTATCGAGGATCTTACAGTTGAAGCTACTATTCTTGACATTGACAACATCACCGGATCAAGTAAGGTGACCAGAACCGGAAGAGTGTTTTCTCCAGAGATCTCTCCTCCAAAAGACACTGTGACTCCAGCTCGCATTCCAGCTGTTCAACCAGTTCCCGAGACTAGAGGGAAAGAGCCAGTAACTCATCCTACTCAAACAGAAGTACCAAAGGAAGTTGCTGAGGATACCTCTAAACAAGAGATGGAGGAAATTCTGAAGATCATCAAGAAGAGTGACTACAATGTTGTGGAACAGTTGGGACAGACTCCGTCCAAGATCTCCATGCTTGCTTTGCTCTTGTGCTCTGAGACTCATGCTAAAGCCTTGGTGAAGTTTCTGAAGAATGCTCACATTCCGCAAGACACTACTATTGATCAATTTGAAGTTTGTATTGCTAGCCTGGCTGCCAACAACGGCCTAGGCTTCTCGATGATTTGACTCGCGGGAGAAACACAATAAAGCCTTGCACATCTCTGTTGAATGCAAGGGCACTAAATTGTCTCATGTTTTGGTGGATACCGGTTCTGCTCTGAATATCCTACCAAAGACTGCTTTTGATCGTCTTGATGTTGAAGGACTGGTTCTGAAACCCAGTGACATAATTGTGAGAGCTTTTGATGGTTCTAGCGAATACTTGGAGAGCTCATTCGCGATTAAAGTCGGTTCCCGGACTTTTGACTCCAATTCTTTGTCATGGACATCCGCTTGACTCTTGCCTACTCGGACGCCTTGGATACATGGGCAGGCGCTAATACCTCTACCTTACAAACTGAAGTACCGGTGAAAGGAAGGTTGTTACGATATGGTGAAGAAGAATATATGGTCATCATCTACGGTCATTCCGATATCTCGAGGTGGAGGGTGAATTCTTGAGACTCCTTGTCAAGCTTTTGAAACAATCCCTAGAGTCATGCCTGTTGACTCTCCCGTCACTCCTGAAGTTGCACAAGTTCCACCTAGGATGGCCTCGTTGAAGGATGCTCAAGCTGCTGTTGAAGAAGGAGGTAGTACTATTTAGGGACAGCTCCCTGATCTTCCTTTCAAATCTGACAAGACTGGTTTAGGCTTCACCATCGAGAAGATGATATGCGCGAACGTGCCGCCAACTTCCTTTCCGCATCAGCAGTGGAATCCATGCTATAGAAGACGACGGCGACTTCGACATCAGCAAGTGGATCTTCCCAACTCCCGACAACGGACTCAGCAATTGGAAGACTGAAGACGTCATACCAATCTCCTTTAGACAGGAGTAATTGCTTTTGTTTTTGCTTTGCTTTTCGTTTTCTATGTTTTGAACAATAAACTCTAAAGCCTAGTGCCTTACCCGGGGCATCGTGGCTCGTTGTGAGGGTTATTATCTATCATTTGCATATTTTCATTCAATAAAATCGTTGGACTTTGCATTTAATTGTTGTTTTCTTTCTTTTACTTTATCACCCCTTTAAAAAGCTATGTGTTTCTTACGCACACCCACGTGATACACTGCAGAATCACTCCGAATCTCGTTGATAACACTATGCTATTGCTAAATATGACTTGATAATCCGATCTACCAAGCCAAGACGAAGTGAGGAAGATTGTGAAGTTCGGGAGAACTTGTCGATTCTACAGCAAGAAGCGAGTTATACAGACCACATGAAGAGTCAATTGAGGTTGTAAATTTGGAGTCTGATGAAGAAAAAGAGATCAAGATAGGAGCGGTCTTGAGAACGATTCAAACGAGATTGATTTAGATGCTACGAGACTATATCGAGGTTTTGCTTGGTCATACGAAGACATGCAGTGCGGACATTGATATTGTGGTACAGTTTAAACAAAGAAGGTTTTCTCCTGTGAAATAGAAGGTTAAATCGCATGCGTCCCGAGATGTCGAGAAAATCAAAGCCGAAGTTATGAAGCGTTCAACGCGGTTTCTTAGCATTCCCATCCACAATGGGTGGCTAATGTGGTGCCTGCCCAAGAAGGATGGCAAGGTACGAATGTGAGTGGATTCGAGAGATCCGAACAAAGCGAGTCCGAAAGCGATTTCCCACTACCTCACATTGATGTCCTGGTTGGCAACACCGCTCAGCATAAGGTTTTCTCCTTCATGAATGGTTTCTCACAATCGGATCAAGATGGCTCAAGACATGGAAGACTACTTCGTTACACAATGGGGCACTTTTTGCTACAAGGTTGTGTTCGGATGAAGAGCGGGCGCCACTTATCGCGTGCCATGGTGACATTATTTCATGACATGATTCATCACGAGATAGAGGTCTACGTCAACGATATGATAGCTCGATCACAGACTGAAGAAGAACATCTTGATCATTAGCGGAAACTGTTTGATAGGCTGAAGAAGTACAAACTGAGACTCAATCCTAACAAGTGTACCTTCGGAGTCAGATTCGGTAAACTCTTAGGGTTTGTTGTCAGTGGTAAAGGTATTGAAGTCGACCCCGCCAAGGTTAAAGCTATTCAAGAAATGCCAGCTCCCCACACCGAGATGGAAGTCAGAGGTTTCTTGGGACGTTTGAATTACATTGCCAGATTCATTGCACATTTAACTACTACTTGTGAACCAATCTTCAAGTTACTTAAGAAAGATCAAGTAGTGGAATGGAACGACGATTGCCAGATCGCGTTTGACAAAATCAAGGAGTACCTACAGAATCCTCTATCCATGCCGCTTTGCGAAGGAAGACCTCTTATCATGTACTTGCGGATTAGAACTCAATGGGGTGTGTGTTGGAAACATGGCGAGTCGGTCGAAAAGAGTATGCAATATACTACCTTAGCAAAAGTTTACCGATGTGAAACAAGATACTCACATTCGAGAAAACTTGCGATGCTTTAACTTGGGCTACTCATGACTAAGATATGTTGACTCACACTACCTTGATCTCTAAGATGGATCCGATAAAATACATATTTGAGAAACCAGCTCTCTCGGAAGAATAGCAAGATGGAAAATGATCTTGACCGAATACGACATCCAATATACTTCTGAGAAAGCTATCAAAGGAAGTGTAGTAGCCGATCATTTGGCTCATCAAGCCGTAGATGACTATCAGCCTATGCAGTTCGAATTTCCAAAAGAAGATGTTTTACTAGTTACAGATTACGAAGAACCAGGCCCAGACGAAGGACCTGAACAAGTATCCCGATGGATCATGGTCTTCGATGGAGCCTCAAACGCACTTGGCAATGTCATTGGCGCCATAATTACATCCCCTACAGGCGGACACACTCCTTTCACCACCAGATTATGTTTCAGCTGCACCAACAACATGGCCGAATACGAAACGTGCATCATTGGTATCAAAGCTGCTATTGACTTAAGAATCAAGTTCTTACAAGTGTACGGAGACTCAACTTTAGTGATTAGTCAGATTAAGGGCGAGTGGGATACGAAGCATCCGAATATCATTCCATATCGAGAGCATGTTTTGAGTTTGATCCCCTACTTTGAAGAGATCACTTTCAATCACATTCCACGAGAAGAGAATCAGTTGGTAGACGCGTTAGCTACTATGTCATCTACGTTCAAGGTCATATGGGACAACGAGGCTCCCCAAATCATCATCGAGAAGTTTGACGAACCGGCATACTGTTGTGAGCTTGATACAGAAGAGAAACCTTGGTACTACGACGTGAAGAGGTATCTTGAGACTCATGAATATCTCGCAGGGACTTCTATCAACGATAAGAAGTTCTTGAGAAGATTTGCATCCAAATTCTTCCTCAGCAACAACATCTTATACAAGCGCAACCACGACTTGTGCTTACTCCGCTGTGTAGATCAGAAAACTGCAGAACGAATCATGGAAGAATTACACGAAGGCGCATTTGGTACTCATTCCAGTGGACATACGATGGCTAAGAAAATTTTGAGGACAGGTTACTATTGGTCCACCATGGAAGCTGATTGTCATCGCTATGCTCGATCTTGTCACAAGTGCCAGATATATGCCGACAAAGTACACGTACCTCCAGTACCGTTGAATGTTTTTACTTCTCCTTGGCCTTTTGCAATGTGGGGCATTGACATGATTGGAGAAATCAAGCCCACCGCTTCCAACGGACATCGTTTCATCCTTGTGGCAATTGACTATTTCACCAAGTGGGTAGAAGAAGCCTCGTTTGCATCTGTTACCAAGAATGTTGTGGCTCGATTCATCAAACATAATCTTATCTGTCGGTATGGCACTCCTGAAAGGATTATCACAGGTAACGGCTCTAATCTCAACAACAAAGTGATCACCAAACTCTGTACGCAGTTCAAGATCAAACATCACAACTCTTCTCCTTATCGACCTAAGATGAATGGCGCAGTGGAAGTCGCCAACAAGAACATTAAGAAGATTATACAGAAGATGAAAGTGACTTACAAGGATTGGCACGAGATGTTGCTGTTTGCTCTCCATGGTTATCGCACTACAGTACGAACATCAACAGGGGCAACCCCCCCTTCTCTCTTGTATATGGTATGGAAGCGGTTCTACCAATCGAGGTTCAGATACCCTCAACCAGAGTCCTCCAGGACGCAGAGTTAGGCGAAGACGATTGGGTCCAGGCTCGCCTTGACCAAATTAACTTGATTGATGAGAAGCGACTCGCATCCATCTGCCATGGACAGATTTATCAGAAGCGAATGATTAGAGCATTTAACAAGAAAGTCAGGCATCGTGACTACCAAGTCGGTGATCTAGTAGTCAAGCGCATCATCCTTCGACAAGGTGATCCCAGGGGAAAATGGTCTCCCACCTACGAGGGACCGTTTGTAGTCAAAATAGTATTTTCAGGTGGAGCTATGATACTTAGCACCATGGATGGCGAAGACTTCCCACACCCTGTGAACGCATACATAGTCAAAAAATACTACGCATAAAAGAGACCCGCTAGGTTGACTGGCCTAGGCTAAAATAAGGGCATCCTGGCGACCCAAAAGGGTTCGGGTAAAAGTTAAGGATATATACAAAACATGTACACCCGACAAGTCGAAAACCTGCAAAGACGGCTTGGGCAAAAAGGGGTATCCCGGTAGACTAAAAACCCGAAAGGGCGGTCTAGGAAAAAGTTAGGGATTTAAGCGTACGATTATGTCTCGTCTAGATCACCTATCTACAGACTACTATCAGCATTCAAGATTCAAATGGCGAAAATCAATTCACTCACTTTCTACTGACAACAAGGAGATGAGATAGTTGAAATATATGAGTACTAGCATAGTTGGAACTTCACGAGTTTGTTTCCGCATAGCTTTTTACTTTTCTTGTGTGCAAACTACTTGGCCATACACCATATTTCAAATTAATACAAGTTCTTTCTTTATACAATTTTCACTATTGTTGTTTGCATAAAGTCCAACGTTTGCTTTGAATGATTATATGCGTCTGACAATAAGAATCTATTTACAAACATGCGAAAAGTGAACGAACAAGAATAATTACTACAGGCTCTAGGAATTGAGATGACGACGAAAGTCGCCAATATATTCCCCTACAAAGTACAATCCCCACAGAGATGTCACTCATCACAAAATTTCCCCAACGGAGTATGCATTTTCCTCCACTAGTCCCGACATTCCAAGCTTCATCACGTTAGTCCCCGAGCACTGATCCCAATCAAACTAAGCCATGTCACATCAGTCTCCAAGCAGTAACGATTCATCACCAGCAGAGGTATCCCCAGCAAAATATCTCTCAGCAATCATCACCTCCTCGGCAGCAGCAGTATCCAGACTTGAAACATGGTCAGATAGTGCATCGAAGGAAACCTACATCTTTTATTCCCCATCCAGAGATTTCGACGGGCTCCAGATCCTTCTAACCCTGTCTCCCAGCAACTATCAAATGCTCTCCAGCAGGATCTATACGCAAGATCCCCAGTAGAGCGCCTCCTAATTTTCCCCCCAGCAGGGTCTATGCACAAGATCCTCAGCAACGCGTCTCTCGATCTCTACCATCCTCAACAATATCTAGGCTCAAAACATGGTCAGATAGTGCATCGGAGGAATCGAGGTTATCTTTCTTCTCAGAGTTTCCAATCCGTTTCGTCCCAACAGAAGCCAGGAATCCCCAAGCAGAACATCCACATCTCCTTCAAGATGGACATGTTTTGAAATACCACAACATCTATCATTCATACATTACTCATAAAAGTCATAATTTGTGCATATGTCATTCATACACATTGTCATGCATCATAATTTGCATAAGACTAACGATATTCTACCAAAGTTTCTTTTGTTTTTCCCAAACAGGTGAAAATCACTTCTGAAACGATAGGTCCAAGATTAATGCCCGAAGCCAGACGGGAAACCCTATCCGAAAGACCACCCACGTTGTCCTCCGGCAACAGATCCAGGATAAATACCCGAAGCCAGACGGGAAACCCTATCCGAACGATCACAAGTTATCCTCCGATAACAGGCATTGGATCGATACCCGAAGCACAACAGGGAAGTTGTCCACATTTTGCCGACTATTATCCTCTCAGAGTAATCAAGACGAATATTTGTTCTGACTCTCTCTTATTATCAACAGCAACTACAGAGTCTAGCGTACGACTCAGTTGCCTTGGATGGCATCTTAAGCCCATCTCCGATTATTTGTTGACATCTCTCCACTTTCAGAATGCTGCATATTTGGTTAAAAACCAATACAAACCAATAACTTCATTCAAAGACAGGACGCGAAGTCTAACGTACGACTCTCTCCGGATGGCATCTTAAGCCCATCTCCGTGCCCCTTTCTACTTTCAGGAACATCTACAGAGCCTAGCGTACGGCTCACTCCCCAGCATCGATCATTCCAGATGGCATCTTAAGCCCATCTCCGACGACTCTCCTATTCAGACGACATTCTTGAGTCTAGCATACGACTCATTCCCCAGCGAAATCTCCAGCTTCTCCAAATGGCATCTGTAAGCCCATTCCTGCATCATCAACCAACAGCGAGTGCAAATTTTCAGGTCTACTCGAGTGTTCAATCATCTTCTACCTCCAGGTCACGAAAGGCACACATGCCAATTACCCTCCAGTACACGAATATTGAACAGGGGCAGCTGTCATACCCCAAAATTTGCCCTCCTATTCCTCAAGACATTTCATACATCCATACTCAAGGATTCCTCAAGGGTTGATCAGACAAATCCTCTCCTAGACAATCAACCCAAACTAGGGTTTGGCCATTCTTAGATCTAGATGGACTTCCAACATCTCCAATGATCATCATGCTTCCTCATATGCTTCAAAGATTCTCCATGTCAAGTTTCAAGCCTCCTCAGACAATTGCTCAGATGGTTGAACATCAGTTTTATTGGACAAAAAGTCAACTGTGGTCAACATACAGTCAAACTTCATGGTTTTTGGTCAACATCCTCATTTTGAAGCCAGATTCATTATTTGGTCAAGGGTTGATCATGATTCATCAAGAAAACTCAAGATTTGCTCAAAAGTCAAACTTTCCAAATTAGGGTTTTTCAAGGAAAAGTCAACTGAACTTTGACTGAGCATAACTTCTTCATACTTTCTCAGAAAGTTTTCCACCACCTCTCATTTTGAAGAGAATTCAATTCTCTACAACTTCATGTCTCACAAGAATGTTCAAAAAATGCTTCATTTTGAAGATATGGATCAAAACATTATAGGTCCTTTTCAAAGTCAACAAAAAGTCAACTTTTTGTATTGAATATTTATTGAGCATGGAAACTCCAATTGAGATGAAACCAAAGAGGTTGTTTAGAGGACACCTAGAGCTTTCTAAAAAGTCTAAGAACACTCAAAAATATGGAAAATTGAGCAAAATACACGTTGTACAAGTTGGGCATTTTTGGACAATTGCACAAAGAGAGATATTTGTCAAAACCCAATTTTTTCCAATTGGGCCTATAATTTTATGATCCAAACTTGTTCATAATATTATTTGTGACCTATTGATGCCTTGCCACGACCACCTTTTATTTTTTTTATTTAATTTTGAATTTAAAAACATTTAATTCAAATTTAAATTATATAAAATATGAAAACAAGGTATATTTTCAAATGGATTGGATTTTTATCAAACTTTAGGTCCAAGATAGCCCACAAGACTTGCCAAATTCGTGCTAGCTCTCATATCGAAGAGAAAATCAAATTTTCAAAAAGATTTGATTTGATTTGAAAGGAAATTATTTTGCATTGAATGAAATATCTTTTTTCTTTCCTTTTGCTCTCATTCCTCACTCTATAAATACCCAACACATTGCACAAGACCAAGAACAAAACCCTAGCCCATATAAGCAACCCTAAAATTCTCAAAAATTCTTAAAAGTTGTGAATTTCGAATTTCAATTTCCAGCAAGTTTCAGGGTGTTCTAGCCATCCAAACGTGTTCCAGAGGTTCCCAGGGTTCAATACCATTCCTTACTCGAAGCCAAGACTGCCCAGATCGTGCAATATACCTTGCTCCGATTTGGTATTTTTCTCAATTCTGGTTTTCATTATTCACGCGTTACTAACTGTTTTTGCTTGCATATTTGAACTCAGGACATTCATTAGAGTGCATTTGAACCATTACATGTAAGCTTGCACGCATAGAACTCGAATCACCATGGCTAGGGCATTTGGAACTATTTGAATCGAACTGATTGATACAGGCATTTTCAATCAAAACTAACACGACCATTGAACTCGGAATGGTCGATTTAGGGGGGTAGGGTATCCCTTTGCTTTTTATTTCACGTATTTTGCAGGTTTGGAATTTGGTGTCGCCGGAGAAGACGACCGGAGCTAGGGCTCCGGCGTCGTTGACTCGCTCTGACCGGTGAAGGCTGGCATGGCGCGAGGGAGTTCTCTGATTCGTCCATCTATGCGTCATGGGTCCCACTTGTTGACTGTGCTTTGAATTTCAGAAATCCAGGACACGTTTACATACATAATGCTATGTTTCTATTTTCCAAACACCAAACACGCGTTGACTCAGTGGTAAAGGCAAGCAGACTTGAGTTTTCATCCAAGGGTCTCCAGTTCGAATCCTGGCAAGACCTTTCTTTTTTACTCTTTTGAAAAGCTAACATATTTTCTTATTTTCTTAATATTTTTATCTAATTTAATTTATCTTCAATATTTTTTATCATGCATCTAAAAAACTCCAAAAATATTTCTTTTTTGCATTATTATCAGAAAAATACTTATTTAATTTTTAGCATTAAAATTATTATTTTTGCATGCATATTTAATTTAATTACTAATTAATCATTTAAATTACTTTTAATTGTTTTTAAATTACCAAATCAATTCCGAAAATTACCAAAAATTTATCTTATCATATTAATGTCATCACTAATCAAAAACTTTTTTTCCTCATTCAAAAATCATGCTTTTTACTAACATTTTCTTCTTATGCAATTTTCTCGTATTTCCGATTATGTATCTGTTCACAGGTTGTAGCGTTTTGGACGATTTTTGTTGCTTTTCTTTTCCAATTATGTAACTGCCTATGGGATGTAATAGTTTAATTAGGACTTTTATTTTCCGCATTCTTATTATGTAACTGCCCCAAAGCCATGTAATAGTGTAGGACTTTATCTTTCCGCACTTTACATTTCCGCAATTTACTTTCTGCACCCTATAAAATGCTAGTAATTAGGCGTGTATGGCAAGATAAAATCGGACGTAGATCACCCATAATGCCAAGATAAGATATCTGAATCAACACACTCTTTTCACACATGCACCCCTTAGGTAATTCTCTCTCGTTGCCTTTACGAACACAAATGGTCTTTTCCTATTCTTTTCACCTTCCTTTAATTGGATAAAAGAAAAGTCGGTGGCGACTCTTGCTATCCGCACAATTGCGATACAAAAATCTCAAAGTCAGTTCACCGTATTATAGAACATACGAAAGGCAATTTAAGACAAATTCATCACAATACCAGTAATTTGAGGAAGAAATTTACCTCGGATTTATCAAACTCAAAGAAACACGGAGAATGAGCGTCGTACGTCGAACTAGGCCGGGAAACGCTGCTAATTCAAATAAAAGAAAACTTATATTATAAAAAATAGGATGAATGTACATGAATGAATGTAAGTGAAACTAACATGATATACCAAATTCAATGCAATCTATAAATCAACCGTAACAAAATCCGGGCAGCCATGAACAAACTTAGTAACACGGATTAAAGTTCTATTAATAAAAAAAAAGGTTAAGTTCTCATGGTCCTTAGGCACACAACAAACTTTTCAACTATCAGACGAGCCTTGCATGTTGTCTTAGTTAGTGTCATAACATGATATTTACAAAAGTGTTTTTAAAAGTATTAAAAAAATTTAAATTCGTTTTTTTTTTATAAATTGAAAGAATATTAATTTTTACATTCTAGAACCTAAATATACTAGTTAGATCATAAACTAATATAGAAGATAAAACAAATGGTGTGGTCCAGGGTCGAGGACATTACAAATATAATGATAATATTGAGATAACTGCTTGTGCTACCGTATAGCCACAATATATAATCTAAAAAGAAAAAATTTGCACACCGAATTAATTTTCAAAAATTCGACTAATTTGAAATTTGCATGCTCAAAACAAAAATCATACAGGCTTAAAACTTATAGCTCCACTAATTTATACTAGGGAAGCCCAAGCATGGATGACAAATGACTATGAGGGCATTCGGGATAAGAAACTTAGTTAAGCATGTCGTATATGTGCTTCTATGTAAGAAGTTTCTACAATCAAAAAGTGAGTAATGGAAAACCTTATATAAGCTTGTAAATTGTAAAAAGTTGTTTATATAGACAATAAGGAGTTACTATTACTCAGAAACATGATTACTGACAGAAGAACAAACAGAACGAAGTTGTTTAGGGAGGTAGGGGTGACTGCATTAATGCAAACGATAACTAGAGAATACAAACCAAGTAGTAGAACTCTCAATCTGAGGGCTATAACTTCAGAAAGCAATAGAGAACAGACATAACAGCAACGCATAACAATAACAACAACAATAACAACAACAATAACAACAAAAACAAAGAACAGACATAAACAGTGATATAGGCATTTGACTATAATCAAACTTCAACTTAAACAAAAATGAAAGTACCTTGAGAGGCAGAGAACGACCGTGAGAAGCAGAGAACCACCGTGAGGGGCAGAGAACGACTGTGATAGGCAGAGAACCACCGTGAAGGAACGAACAGAACGACCGTGAGAGGCCGAGAACCACCGTGAAGGAACGAACAGAACGACCGTGAAGGAATGGCTTGAAATGCAGGAACGATCGTGAAGATGAACGCAGCTGGTAGCAGGAAACAGTGAAACAAGAACGCAGAAAAGCAGCAAACGCAGGTAATGAACAATGAAATTGTATTTTAGGGTTTAAATTTTAATTATAAAATAATCTATGAAAGCGCTTTCATAAGCCCACATATAAGAGCGCTTTTTACTTCAAAAGCGCTTTCGTATCATAGCGTTTAACAGCGCTTTTAAAAGCACTTTCTTAAGGCATCCTGTAAGAGCGCTTTTTAAAAGCACTTTCGTAGGTTAGATATTTCTAATGCCTTTAGCAGCGCTTTTTGAAAAGCGCTTTCTTTGGGAACCCTATGAAAGCGCTTTTTTAAGCGAATTTTTTTAAAGCCTATGAAAGCGCTTTCATAGAGGCGCTGCCAAAAATTATTTTTTTTGTAGTGTAAAGGGGAGTCTAAGATTGTTTGGGTTAAGTGATATGGTATTTGTAAACCTAATACCATGGGAGATTTAGGGATTCAAGATCTTCGTTGCGTCAATTTGGCCAATTTCCTGAGTGGGGTGGAGACTTGTTTCTAAAATTAATGGCCTTTGGTGTGATATCTTATCTACCAGGCATGGACCATAAGTGTTCACTACCTTCTTAGGGGTAGACTTCTTGGCTTCTTCTCTACTTCATCTTGGTGGGAAGGAGTATCCCTTTTGTGTTTGAGAGATGTGGAAGCTCTTAGCTAGTTTGTGGCTAGTCTCAATAAGTAGATTTAGGGATCCAAACATCCTTCTCTTGGTCGGCAACTCCCGTATATCTCTCAGGTTTTCTAGGTCTTTTAGTATCTATGACCAACAAGATTTGACTATGATTCAAGTTGGAATTTATGTGGGGGGTATTGGAATTGGGATCCAAAGTGGAAAAAAACTCCTCTTTGTTTATCAGGTGGTGATGCATCATAACATCCTTCATGATGTGAACCTATCCCTTGTTCATGATAGATAGGTCTTGAGTCACTCCAATAATGGTGTTTTCTCTATAGCTTCAACTTACCCTTTGCTCCTCTAGAGTAATATATTTAGGTTTTTATCAACTGCCGTGGAAAATCATGTTCTTTATCTTATTATAGTTATTCTATTTAGGTGTAGGATTTTGATAGTTCTTGAGAAAGTCCTATGTTTGTTGTTTGATTTGAATGCAAAAATGGTTTCTCATTTATTTGTTGTTAAAAGTAATTCATACTCAGAGACAGTGTTCTGACTCCAAAGTAGAAGTTTTTGAGGTTGTTGATCCAGAAATGTGTTTAAATTCTAGGTTTTGGTTTGTTTTGTTAGCTTATTTTAGTTGTTCCTACGTGGCATAGTTTTCTTATGTGTCATGTTGATTTTGGTATATTCAAATACCTTGGTGTAACTAGTTTTAATTAATGCAGAAAAGAGTTTCTCTCCAAAAGTTTGTTACATTCGTTTTCTCTCCTTTCTCTTTCTCTCACTTCTTCCCTATTCATCTTCATCTTCGACCTTGTGCTCCTACAATTGGTATCTAGAGCTCCAATTTGATTCATATGAAAACACGAGTGTACGTAAGACGTACGTGACTGATTTCATTTCTCTTGAATTCACGATTGGAATCGTAACAAAATTTCATTTCTTGATTTTGCGGGATCAAGAAACACAATTAGTTTGGTGAGATCTGAGATGTGATTGAGTTTCAATGCATAAGAACAAAGATGAACGACAGAAATAGCTTGAATGCAAAGCTTTCGGTGTTTGATGGAAACAATTGGAATTAGTGGATGATTTAGATGCGTGTGTTGTTAGGTGATCAAGATGTTCTTGATCTCATCACGGAAGATTACATTCTAGTTGCAACAGATGCGACATAGGAACATAGATTGACACAGAGAGATACAAGAAATAAAGATCAGAAAGTGTTGTTCTACATCTATCAGTGTGTGGAAGCAAACATGTTTGAGAAAATTGATGATTCAATGACAACGAAGGCTGCGTGGGATATACTGACAAGATTCTACAAAAACAATGCATTAGTGAAGAATGTGAAGCTTCAGTCTCTATGTAAGCAGTATGAGAATATCAACATGAAGAATAAATAGAAGGTATTAGATTACATCTCTAGATTGATTTTAATTACAAATGAGAAGAAATCTTGTTGATAAACTCTTTCTGGAAAAGTAATCATTGAGAAGGTATTAAGATCTCTTACTCCTTAATTTGATTATATTGTTGTACTGAAATTCTGTTATCAGATATGATATGTCGAAGGTAATGTCACGACACAATATCTGTTTTAAATTCAGCTAACATAACAAAGTTATAAAGTGCAGAAGACAATAAAAACACAGAGAGTTGTTAACCTAGTTCGGTTTTAACCAACCTACGTTTGGCGGCTTCCAAGCTATGGATGAAGTTCACTATTATCAGTATTAATTCAGAGCTAAACCTCCATGTTTACACTCCTCAATTAGTCCCTACCCAATGAAACTTCTACCTAATATACCTCACTTAGATATGAGAACCTCTGCTCACTCCCTAAGTCAAAGCTTATGGTGATTGACAACTTACAACTCAAACAAAACATCCTACTCAAGTATGAATATAGGAGAGGCTCACAGTGAAAAATAAACAGCCAAAACAATGAACAACCAACAAAATAAAATCTAAGTTTCTAAATCTAGAACGACCAAACTGCAGAACAGAGTTTGCACCCTTTAAATAGAGTAACAACTACTAGGGTTGCTTTACTCACAAGTCTTAAGAGCTTCCTCTCTTTTGTCCATGAAACCAGGACATAAAATCTCCAAGTCTATTGTTGAAGTCATTCTCAAGCTTCCTTAATCGAAGCATACAAATAACAAACAAACTGACTTCCTAAATATTCTGAACTTAAACCAATTCTGTCAGTTTCACATGTCAAGACATATGGTGTGACATCTTCTACTTCAGTAAACTTCTTGGCATTTTCTGAGCAGAATGTTTTACCAAAATTAATGTCAATCAATAGAACTAACAAACTCCCTCTTTGGCAAATTTTGGCTAAAACATTACTTGGGGTACAAGCAATACAAATATTGCAGCATCACAATTAACATAGGAATTTAAGCACACATATCAGTGCAGCATAGTAAAATCAGCATCACACACATATAACAGAGATAAAAGTAGAAAAAGAAAAATAGATGTTCAAACATCAGTTAGAACATTCACAAATGCAGCATTTTACTCCCCCTGCACACAACACACACATATGCATAATTGACAAATCCTTGCTCCCCCTGCACAACAACTTCTTCTCTTGTGGAAACACACAATATCATCAGAGATACACATGAAGCACATACATAAACAATGAACAATTAATACATTGTAACAGCTCTCCCTCAGCTCAATCATCACATTGGCTGCACATATTTGGAATCACAATTAACACACACACATTGTTCACAACTACAATTATTCACAACTATTCCCCCTCAACACAATCCAAAATCACTCACATTCATACTTACTCACTCTCCCCTTTTTTACCCATAATTGGACAAACTACTAATAAGCTCATAGAGAATGAAAAAAATTTAGATTCAACTAATTCACTAATATCTAGAGTTAGGTACAACCCCAAAAAAAGTTATGCACTTAAGTGCCAAAATTACAAATAAATAAAATTCAACATTGTTCAAATGGAAACACAAATCACTGGCTTCAAGCACATTCAGTGTTTTGCAGAACTTGCATACACTCCACTTCCTTCATTTCCTGAGCCAGCTTTAGAAGAGCCTTGAGTTACAAAGCTGTTTGCTTCTTCTTCTGGTACCTTTTCTGCAACACTTGCAACAACATTATTTTCAGAGCTAGGACGGCCTCTTCAAGTTTCAACTTCCTTGCTGACCTAATGCGTATGACTTCATCCAATTATTTGCAGGTTTTAGTAAGTTCAGCAATCAAATCCCATTTATTAGCAGTTTCTATTCAGCACCTGTAGATGTTAAGACAATGTCTGGGACATGTGCTCCTACAAATAACTTCTGATGTAGGGACAAAGGGGTCTCTCTTTTACATGCAGTGGGAAGCTTTGTGGCACATGTATCAGCATGCTTTATAGTCTGATCAAAAATATAAGAACCATAATCAAATGGTGTCTTCATGCCAACCGTATAAATAAATTTTCCCAATCCTACTGAGATTGTTGAAGTGTGGTTTGTTGGCACCCAGTTGGCTGCTCCAATTCTATGCAGAATTGCATACTTCACACTTATTTTTCCAGCAGATAATTTTCCTTTCATAGGCCAAGTTCTGACTTAATTTGCAGTGATAGTCTTGCATACTTGATCATCAGTGACTTCAATTTCACATTCTTCCTTCTCACTCCTTCCAAGATATGTATTGATGATAGAATGTGAGAAATGGACACACTTTCCTCTTACATAGACCTTATGAAACTCTTTACTTCTTTTGTCATCACAATCTTTTGGAATATTAACTATGAATTCCTTGACTAGGATTTCATAGCACTTTGGAAGTTTTGTCATAGTCTTCATCATCCCAGCTTCAAAGATTAAGTTGATGACTTCCTTGCATGCCAAGGCTTTGTTTCCCAGTTCTATCTCCAATGCCAGACTCCTCTAGTAGATGTACTTCCATCTTGCAGCAAACTTGATGGAATGGAATGAAATGTTATCAGTTGGAGCATCAGGTCCATTATCTGTGGACCTATATACTATGGACTTCTTTCCAGGTGTGATGTATGGGAAATCATTTTCAACATCATAGTCAGAATCAGATTCAGATATGATTTTCCTCTTGATGGGTTGTGGAGTAGATTTGCTCCACCCTTTTGGAGGTCCATACATGATCTTATTCTTGATAGGTTTGGATGAAGTGCTTGAATCAATATCCTTTCCTTTCTGGTTTTTCAGTCTCTTAGCAATCCCAAGGTTCTCATTGATGATCAGCTCATTATCAGATAGAGTGTCTACATCTACAACTGCCTCAGCAACATTTTTCTCAGTCTGTTTTTTGAATTAGCCGGTTTATCTTGAGGGATTCTTTTCAAGGGTGATGTTCCAACATCAGTCGTGACTTCATCAAGAATTGTTTCTTTTTCAAGATTCTTTATAGGGGTCTCTTCGTCCCTCATTGATGGTTCAGTATGCTCTTTTGGGGAAACTTCACCAGGAATTTGGGCAAGAGGGATTGTGATCCCTTCAACAAGTAACCCTACACTTAGGGTCTTAGCAACTAGTCTCCTTATGACTCTGTCTACATTTACTGTATCTTGATCAGCTTCAACATAAATAGGTTCAGGGACATTACCTTCAACTACAATAGGTGTTTCTCTTGGTCGTCTTGCATGGCGAGTGTGAAGCTTTTTAGGTCTTGCATCTGGGCATGGAATCATTGAGAGAGGAATAATGTTTAGGGCTTCTTGAGTTGGTACACTTTGTAACACCCCAATATTTTCAATTATTAAATAATTTGAATTTGAATTAATTATTTAATTAAAAGTTGAATTATTGGTATTTTTGGAATTATTGGAAATAATTAAATAAAGAAAAAGAAATTGGACTTGTGGTGTGGTGAGTAGGAGTGAGGGTTGTGTGAAGTAAAAACCTCTAACCCTATTTTTATTGTTATTATTATAATAAAAAGGAAAATAAGAAGGAAAGAGTTAGAAATCCAAAAGTGAGAAGAATAGATCGTACGTGAGAAGAGAAGAGGCAAAAAGAAAGAGGAACACCCAAAGCTCTAGGAAGTCAAGAATTTGGCTAAGGTAAGGGGTGGTTTTCTCTTATTATTATGCCTTATTGATTTTGGGAACGATAGAATTGATTGAGTAGTTAGGAATCCCAATTTAGGATTTTCTAGGTTTATGAGTTTTGACCCTAGAATGCCTAATTGTGTGAAATTGAGTCAATTACATGTTATATGGTTGTTATGTGTTGTCGATTCATGTTGTTTTTGCACTATGATGTTGTTTGATGATGTATGTTGGAGTTAATTGTGGTTTGGTTCGTATTGGAATGAATGGTGTGTTGAGTGGGAAATCATGAATGCTGTCAAAATTGCATTTTCTACTACAGGAGTTACAGGAACCGGTTACCCTCTGGGAGGAACCGGTTTCCTCATACAAAATCCAGCAAAATGATTTTTCTGAGTCGTGGGAACTGATTACCCTGTGGGGGGAACCGGATTCCTAGTACATTTTCCAGAAAACTACTTTTTATAAAACGTGGGAACCGATTATCTTCTAGGAGGAACCGGGTTCCCCATACATTTTCCAGAGCGTATTTTGACTATGATAGTGGGAACCGGTTACTCCCCTGGAGGAACTAATTACCACTATTACTTTTTGAAAAATATTAAACTTTGAAAATTCATAACTTTTGAACCGTAAGTCCTTCTTAATCGCCGTTTTGGACATTATTCCTTAAATTAAATATTCTATTTTAGGAAATAAAGAAAATAATGGTAACTTGGTTTTATTTTGGAAAGTGTTGGTTTTCCGACTTTGTGGTTATTCGTACCTTGCATACTTGGTGGGTAGGCAATGGTGTGTGGTTTTGTGATGATGTACGTGTGTATAATGATGACTATATGTGTATGTTAGTGATAACATTACTAATTGATGAGTAAGTATAGTGTATGTTGGTGATAGCATTACTAATTGTTGAGTAAGTGCTTGCATGTTTATGTTATTGGTGATGTTCATGAAAGTTTATTGATATCATGTTTTGGTTGATGATGCTGTATGCCTGATGGTGTGCATGTTTATGTTGTTTGATGATGTTCATGATAAATGATGGTTATCATATTTTTGTGATGATGTTGTAGTAATTGCTTGTGCATGTTTATGCTGTTTGATGATGTTCATGATAAATGATAGTTATCATGTTTTGAATCGATGATGGTTTATGATGTATGATGTTATTATAACCTTTGTTTAATGTTGCATGCTTTTATGATGTGCATGCATATACATTTGGTGGCAGCTAATTCCCATTGTGTGGAATTAGTGAGTTGGTCAATAACCATTATCGAGTTAGAATGGGCGGTGAGGCGTATCTGTGTCCGAGTTGGAATGGAGCAGATGTTGATACTGGGTCTGAGTTGGAATGGAACAATATGGTGAATTTAGTTCACTTTTGATACCACATGCATAGAGCCTTGCATTGCATTTGTAGGGATTATAACATGTTAGGATGAATTCCAGTGTTATAATTTGGTTGTTGTGTGTGATGTATGTTTATGACTTGTGTTGTTGAATGGATGAATAGATCTGATTATGCTGAATAGGATGGAATAATAGCTCATGAAATTCTCTTGTTTTATGAATTTATAGTGAATTTTAATTATGATGAAGTCTCACCCTTACTTTGATGATTTCAGATTGAAGCTTTAGCGGCTTAGGAGTTGGTAAGGATGGCTCGTAGAATTGTGCTTTTTATATTATATAGCGTGTCGGTGTCATGCTCTGGTCTTGTAACACTGGGAACGTTTGGGTTAGAGTTATCATTAAACTCTGTTGTTTTAATTAACGTTGTTTTTGGATAATTGTTGTATGGCATTGACCTTATGGATGGCATTTTAATGGTTTTGAATTATCCAAGTTTAAATAATTTCCGATGTGTTAAACATGTACTTCTTTTCATGACATTGTGTTCCTATGATAGCATGACATTGTGTTTGAAATCTTATTTTTAATTAATTGTGACGCCCTTTAATGCATGTTAACTCTGAAATATTTTATAAATCGCGGGGATACTTAGAAGGGTGTTACACACTTTCGTTGATGTTGCTTGGTCCTGATGTAGTATGTTGAGACATCTTGATGGTGGAGTGCTGAAAGTTGATTTTCTGAAGGTTGAAGATGAAGATTTTGTGGTTTTTAGGACTTGTATAGTGAGTGGGGAAACTGTGAAATATTTGAACATGGGGTGGGCCTTTTATATCTTGCGCCTTATGTATCAATATCGTTAAATCATATTTTGAAAATTTAAGCCCCTTAGTGACATTCCCACACGCTTTTAATTGCTATAACTTCTTTAGCATACACACTCCTCGCTTTCTACTTGTAGTTTCATATACATCCCATCCTCTTGAATAACAATTGACCAACTTTAATTCAGATATTTTCTGGGTCAGATTCATAGTTCTTCTTTCACCAGACTGATCATTAACTCTAGCAGAGTTAACTAGTGTTATGACATTCTTTAGGACATTAGAATCAGTTGACCATAGACTTGTCTTGTCCTTCTGGGAACTCCTCCCTACAACTTGTTTGACCTCCACACATGTGGTATGACTTTCATCTAGAGGGACCGTTAAATAACAGTTATCCTTGTTTCTTATTTCCTTCATAGTAACTTCACATTTCTTGTTTGTAATGATACATTCAATTTTTGTGAAGTTCACATTGAATCCTTGATCACATAATTGGCTTATGCTGATTAGGTTGGAAGTCAACCCTTTAACAAATAATACACCTTCAATGTTAGGAAACTTTGTATTGTGTATCTTCCCTGTTCCCTTGATTTCACCCTTCATTTTATCTCCAAAGTTGACATAACCAGTTGGATGATCTTGATAATTGACTAGCAAGTTTTGGTCTCTGGTCATATGCCTTGAGAATCCATTGTCAACATACCAGTCATCTGTGGTCTTCACTGTTGGTTACGTGTGATCCAAGAAACATGAGATATTAGCTTTGGGAGTCCACTATGTCCTTGGGCTATCCTGGGTCACGTATGATTGGTGTGTAGGGTTGGAGTAACTATACAGCTTGAAACAAAATGGATTTATGTGACCATATCTTCCACAGTAATGACATCTCCAGTGTCGAGGTCTTCTGTTAGGTTGTCTGTAGTTGTTTCTCCTGTGATGTTGAAACATTTGATTCAACATCTTTGGTTCAGCCTGAATTTGAGCAGATTTTGTAGAAGACTCCTTTGTACCATTGTGTCCCAGAACACTCATGTCTCTTGCTACTCTTCCAGGTTGAAGTATCTTATCCAGTGTCTCAGATCCAGCGTTTAGCATCTTGATAGATTTGGTCATTTTATCAAGGTCAGACTTCAGCATAGTTACTTCACTTTCTAGCTTCTTAATCATCTTTAGATGCTCCTTCTTTATTTCTTGCAATTTTATTATGAGCTTCTTCTGCTTCTCATTTTCTTGGCATACTTCAACACTTTTGAGGAATAGTTCTTTATATGTAGCATCCAGTTCCTCAAAGGTCAATTATTCATCACTTGAGTCTCCATCAGAAATATATGTACCAGTTAGAGCTATTGCATGTTTAGCTGATTTCTCTTCCACCTATTTTTTAGAGTCCTCATCTGACCATAGTACATTCAATCCTTTTCTTTTCCTTTTGAGAAAATTTGTACATTCATATTTGATGTGACCAAAGCCTTCACATTCATAACACTTTAGCTCTCTCTCTCTTGAGGAGGTCTGTCCTCAGCTTTTGCTTTCTTCCCAGAGTTATTTGTTCTGCTGATGTTGTATGGGATGTTCCTGACATTTGGTCTTGAGCTTCCCTCCATTCTTTTCATTACTCTGTTGAATTGTCTTCCAAGAAGGACTATGGTGTTTGAAAGTCCTTCCTCAGTGTCCATATTATATTCCTCACCTTTCTCTTCAGTTTTGGACTTGAATGCTATGCTTTTAAGCTTCTTCTCAGACCTCTCATTAATACCCAACTCAAATGTTTGGAGAGAACCAACTAGTTCATCCATTTTCATGTTGTTGATTTCTTGAGCTTCTTCAATGGCTGCGACTTTCATATTAAATATCTTAGGTATATATCTGAGCATCTTCCTCACCAACTTCTCTTCTGGTATCTTTTCACCCAAGGTATTGCATGCATTTGCTACTTCAAGAATGTTCATGTGAAATTCTTGAATGCTCTCTTCTTCTTTCATCCTTAGGTTCTCAAATTTAGTAGTGAGAAGTTGTAGCCTTGATATCTTAACTTTTGAGGTGCCTTCATGAGTAGTTCTGAGTATTTCCCATGCATCTTTGGCTACTTCACACGTATTGATTAATCTGAAGATGTTTCTGTCCACTCCATTGAATATAGCATTGAGGGATTTTGAGTTTCCAAGTGCTAGTTCATCATCTTCCTTTGACCAGTCTTCTTCAGGCTTCAGCTCACTAGTAGGTTGATTATCAGCTCCAATAATAACAAGATGTGTCCATCCATTCAGAATAGCTTTCCAAGCCCTGCTGTCCAAGGATTTTACGCATGCTTCCATACAAGGCTTTCATAGGTCATAGTTAGAACCATCTAGAATGGGTGGTCTATACATAAATATTGCATCCTTGTCCATCTTACCAAAAATTATCTTCCCTAGATCTCACCCAGAGACGGAGTAGGATGCTTGCTCTGATACCAAATAAAACTATAATATCAGATAGAGATGTCGAAGGTAATGTCCGACACTTATATACATTTTAAATGCAGCTAAGAGGCAGAGTTATAAAGTGCAGAAAATAATAAAAACCTAGAAAGTTGTTAACCTAGTTCGGTTCTAACCAACCTACATTTGGGGGCTTCCAAGCCAGGGATGAAGTTCACTATCAGCAATATTAATTTAGAGCTAAACCTCCCTGTTTACACTCTTCACTTAATACCTACCCAATGAACCTTCTACCTAAGATACCTCACTTAGATATGAGAACCTTTGCTCACTCCCTAAGTCACACACGGTGACACTCAACAAAAACAAAACTGAAGACACTCTTCAAAGACACACAACCACACTCGCTTCAATGCTTATGGTGATTGACAACTTAAAACTCAAACAAAACGTCCAACTCAAGTATGAATACAAGAGAGACTCACAATGAACAATGAACAACCAAAATAATGAACAACCAACAAAATAAAATCTAAGTTTCTAAATCTAGACCGAAAAAACTGCAAAACAGGGTTTGCAACGGTTGCTTTACTCACAAGTCTTCGGTGCTTCCTCTCTTTTCTCCATGAAAGCAGGACATAAAATCTCCAAGTATATTGTTGAAGTCGTTCTCAAGCTTCCTTAATCGAAGCATACAAATAACAAACAAACTGACTTCCTAAAAATTTTGAACTTAAACCAATTCTGTCAATTTCATATGCCAAGACATCTGCTGTGACATCTGCTACTTCAGTAAACTTCATGGCATTTTCTGAGCAGAATGTTTTACTAAAATTGCTGCCAATCAATAGAACTAACATGTGCCAATTGAAAATTATAAGAGTTTGAGAACCATGAGAATTTAAGAGCTTCAAAGTAGTCTAGAGGCACAAGAGTTACATCTGACTGAGAGAACCTTTGAAAGAGAGGTAAAGTAAGCTCTGAAAGCTTCTTTTGTCAAGAAGGACCAGAAGTAGTCTTGGTAAGAAGCCAAGAAAATACATAGTGGTTCTAATAAGTCAGAAGCCTCCAAATATGATGAGAGAAAACATTAGAAGGGAAAGGAGAATCCTGATAAGAGAAAGGTTCAATATGTAGAAGCAAAAACTTTGAGACTAAGCCATTGAATAGAATCATCTAATAAAAATAACAATGAAGTCGCCACCACACTTTCATTTTATCCAAAGCACTAGGAAAAGGAGTGAATAAAATCCTAAAGAAAATGAGATCAAGGTACGGGGGTTGGCTATGCAAAGGGAAGGTCTTAGGTACCCTAAACATCTACGGTACTCCACAGGAACCTCTTTGAAAATTTGTTTATGTGCTATAAAAGATGTACAAAATTGATGGTGGATGTGAGAAAAGAAGTATTTTTTACAATTTTTATTTGATAGAACTTCCAATGAGTTCCAGGCCTACATGCCAACAATGTGCAATGTTGAAAACAAAACACATGTAGTTCGGGTAAAAATGACCGAAATTGGTGTGTTGGTTGATTTTAAAAAAAGAATAAACGTTATCATCATATCTGAGTGGTGAACATACTTACTACCCACAATTATGAGAAATGAGCATTTCATCAACTCAAAGTGGAGAATTTAAGCTCGGATTTTCATCAACAAGACTCCTCAACACAAAGTGGAAATTGTCTCTCTTTACTATATATTGTAGAATTATAACAATTCACATCACTACAAAGAATCGACAAGAGTCCAATCTTTTAAGAAAAAGATTTTGAGAGGAAAGCCACAAAGGGCTCAAAAAAATTTGAGTGAGGTTAATTTGTTTTTAAGTCTTTTGAAAAAGGGTCAAAGTACTATTAAATGGATTAAAAATTTATTAAGAAAAAAGAAGTTTGAAAGATGCATGGATCTAAGTCCGAGTTTTTTATGAAAGCGGTTCGAGTTTAGAAAACAAGAATCCTTTGGAAAAAGGGAGAAGATTTTGAAAATTAAAGAATATGGGAGGAGATGAAGAGGCTAACCTATGTACAAAAAGCAAAAGGTAAGGGTGAAGAAAGATCTAACCGGATATGAAACTTAGTACTTGACACCAAAAAGCCAGTACAATATTCCTTCCTTTGGATTATCACACAAGCAATTAATCGGACAAAAATACCAAGCCTCAAATAAACCAATGCCTCAGATGAAACTCATGTCTTAAAAAAAAACGGGCAGCATAACAATTGTATTTAGGAGAAATCCACTCGTATTCGAGTACAAACGGAATAAGTGGCATATAGAAAAAATAGCCTAAGCACAGACAGAAAAACAACAAGATCCCAGGGTCTCCAAGCTAAGGTTGAGGTCCTAATCCTAAGTCCAAAGCCAAACTCCGAGCATAGGGATAGTAACGAAGTCCAAGAACAAACAATTAAGAATTTTTTAGTGTTTAAGTTGGATTATTAAGTGTTTTCAAAAAGGGAAAATAAATCTCAAGTGAGAAAATTCAAAATGACAAGAAAGTAAAATGCTCAAGTGAGCAAAGAAAAAATGACATAAAATTTAAATGCTAAAATAAAATGCAGAAAAGTAAAGGGCATAAAATAAAAGCGGAAATGAAAACATAAGATAAAGTTAATTGTTAGTAATTAGTCGTTAGTTGGATGGTCATCTTGAAGCTTGCACATGAAGACTTGCCGAAAGCTTGATAGAATCATAGTGACCACACGAAAAGTTTCAATTGCTTTTTGTGAAGTATATCATCTATTTTGGAACAAACAAAGATCTCAACACTTGATCAAAGATGGTTGAGAGTTTCAATTGGACAAAGTTAGTGAAGAATTTTCATAAGCTTGATTAAAAAATCATAGTGACTACACGACAAGTATCATAAGTGTTGAACCAAAATTAAAACTCAAGCAATCTTTTGGGGATTTTGCAAAACATAAAGTTTATGCCACCAATTTATCAGTTTCCGATTGGGGAAAAAACTAAAAGAATGGGATAAGATGAAGAGGGAGGGGATATGTCACAAAAACATCCATGGGTCAGATGAATTCATCCGGTCTAACTTTGTCAAATAAATTAACCATCTTGGTGGATTTGGTCTTGAGACCTATCAACACCCAAGTTCCATTGATGTTGAGGAAATTTATGACTCCAAATAAATCCAAAATCAGAAAGGAATATTTAATAATAAAATAATAATTAAAATAGTTTGAATAATGGATTATTTAATTGGATTTTATTGATGAAATACATAATGGTATCCATGCATCAAAATAAAATTCCAAGAAAAATGTCCAAGGTCAAACAAAGGTCAACAAGTGTTGACAAAATTTTCCAGAATTTTAAAAAGCCAAAAACTATTTTAAAAAAAATAAAAGAAAAAGGTAAAATAAACCAAAAATTGGCAAAAATAGTAAAATCAGAAGAAAAAAAGTAAGGTCACCAATATTTGTCAAATGACCATTGGATCTTTCCATAATTTTCTCAGAATTTTAAAAATGTTAAAAAGTGTTATTAAACATATAAATAATTCAATTAAAGGAGAACAATCATAAAAAATATCAAATCTAAAAATAAAATTATGGAAAAATAAAAATCATAAAGAAAATATTTGAAAAAAAAAATTGTATTTTTATTTATAATTTTTGAGCCAGAAATGAATTTTCTATGATTTTTAAAGTTTAAAACAAATAAAATACAAAATCGAAAAATAAAATAAAAGCAAAAAAATATGGACCATTAGATCACAGTCAAAACGCGTTAGTAAGTAGATCCAAAGGATCACATGCGTTGTGCTTGATATTGACCTCCTTGGTTTTCACACCGGATTAGGTTTTAAAAAAATAAAATAAGAAAATATGTGGCGTGTTGGATCGATGCTGACTCACTTAAGTAATCAGATCCAAGGGCTCAGGAAATGCGCTTATGGTAAAGCAAACACATCAGATAAAATTCAAAAAATTACATGGATCATTGTCATTGGTTGAAGACGGACATGTCATCGTCTTCAACCTCCAGCCTCTCCAAAATTGGAGGTTTACAAACAGTAAAATCTATTCCTCAGACCGGTACCATTAGATTTGTCTCTTCATGACAATTCTAATGGTACCCTCGCAAAAATATTATTTAAAACGAGTGAGGCTTGGTTTGGAAAACACTCAAATAATAACAAGCACTTGTTTTCAGAAAATCAGGTTCAATTCTCAACAAAAATGGAAATGGTGAAGACCACGAGGATCAGGGAGATGAGGAGAATAAGTTAGTGTTTTGTTTGGGAATATTTAGTTAGGAATTCTACCTGAACAAATTTCAATTTCTGAGCTCTGAAGCTTGACTTAAGTAGCACGATTCGTGGCACAATTCTTCTTGCTGAGCGTGTGGTTAGCTTCAGAGAAGTTCAATGAAGAAGGATGAGCAAAGAATTTGGAACTGGGAATGCTTTAAGCAAGGATTCGAAGTTGTAGAAATTTGAGTTATGGAGAGAGTTTGGAAGCAATTTTTTGGCTATCAAAGCTTGAGAAAAATAGTGGGATAGGTCCCTGTATTTATAGGGAAGAAAATGGAATCAGAATGGAGGGTAAATGATGCAATTTGGAGCGAAATCGTGCACACCTGCAGCATGAGCAAAGTGTGACTTGCAAGTTGTCAAAACTCAACCAAATCATTAATTTTGATGTGGTAATTATTTCAGGGAAGTTCTAACATGATTAGTCACGAAAGCAAGGCTTAAGTTGGCTTAAAAAACAAATTATAGCGCAAATGCACAAACTGGTGAGGAGATCGAAAGAGGTTTTGGCATAATCTTTGCATTGAGTCCAAATCAAATTCACTGGTGCATTTTCCAATTTTTCTTGAGACAAATGAAGTCCTCAAAGAGTAGAACACAAGGCAAAAATAATCACTTCCAACGGATGCTTGAGCTCAGAGATATAGTGTTTAGGATTTGAGAAAAAACACTGAAAATTAGGCCAGGCCTTGGTCAAGCTTTCCATGCCTTCTAAAAGTGTCTTATAATGTTTTGCCTTCAAACATGGTCTTCCACTCAAAATTTGCTCTTGATCAACAAATATGGTATGAAGTAGACCTCTTGAATGGCATTTTTCAAAAAGAACCACCCAAAATCTCCAAAAATTGAGAAATTTATGTTCTTGTGAAGTTGATGAAAAATTATGAAATGACCTATAATCTTTTGATCTCTTCAAGCAATCTCTAAACCCTTTCAAGTCTTGAGAAATAAATGGATACAAATTTCACATCATCAAGATTATTATGCAAAAATAATGAACTAAAGGTGATAAATGATGATCAAGTTATGATCTCTTGAAGTTGATGATAAAAAATGAAGAAATTCACCAAGGACTTGTAGTCTTTTGACTTTCCAAGTAATTTTCAAAGCACTTTCTATTCTTGATAATTTTACTAAGTTGTATTAAACATCCATAGGTTCATACTGGAAAAACAATGAGCTCAATGAGACAAGGGATGACCAAGTTATGATCCTTTGAAGTCATGCAAGAGAGATGAAGTATCAATCTAGAGAGCTTGCACACAACTTCTAATCAAACAAAATCCTTGAAATAATGAAGATAATTGTTATATATCTTTTTAAGAGGCTCATGGATTTGTAATCACTCACAGATATCATGAATTAACCAAGATATAGTCCACGGAGGTCCAAAACCCTAATTCCAAGAGCATTGGCTATGACATGGAGAATTCTTTCAAATTTGATGATCTCTCTTACAAATGGAGCATATCCATATGATGGGAGAGTTTTGTAGATGATAATAGGAGTCCATAATGAGAACAAACACGTTAAGCCGTTGAGAATTGATGAGACATGCTTTTGTGATCCAAAGCATCAAATTAGGTCAAGCATTTGGAAAAAAAACTTAGCATCCTTGGGATTCCTTTTGCAAAGTAGGACGTGATGATCTCCATTTGGTCTTGGCAATGATGATAACTTGATGTACACCACATGATAGAGCTTGATAATTTTTAAGACTTGGGGAGAGAAGGCATGGGAAATAAACACATGAACCTATAGACATCTTAAAGAAGAGCTTTTGTATCATCCTCCTACCACACAACATATAAAGAACAAATAATATACATATCTTATGGTTAGCCAAGTATCAAATTCCCTACACCAAAATGTACACAATAAGGTGCTTAGTGATCCCTTCAAAGGCAAACTCAAAGATAAGAGAGATAAAGAGACCTAATTTGTGATCTTTGTGGAATGCAATGGTATGAGATGATAACAAATCTTAGGGGGGAAATTGGGGTACAACAGTTGCCACTATTTAAGTGTCTTATATCCGGAGATGAGAAGGAAATCTTCACCTCGACGGGATAGAAGATACTTAAATATAACATAAGCCCTATTTGTGGCCCTAAGATACTATGCAATACATAATGGTTATGCAATGCAACAAAATGATCTTCACGGGGAATACAGAACACCATTGGGGAATGGGAACTCAACTTTACTAGGGTAAAGCCCAAAGAAGATACAGAACAACATCGACTCAATACATGAGGAAAAAGAAAAGTAAATAATAGTAACGATCCATAGATAAACGACAAACTATCTCCTCAGAGAGGAGTTAGAAAAAACAAGAGAATTATGCTGACTTTCTAGAGATGATAAACTATCAATCCAAATAAAACACCAACAAATTTTTCCAACCAAAAAACGGTAAGAAACAACATCGATAATTTAAGTTTCCCAAGAGTTCTGGCGTTTCACCAATGTGATAACTGGTTTTTTTTCAAAATTGGTTATTTTAAAAACAATGAAGTCGCCACCTAATTTTATTTTTTCCAAAGGAACGAGAAAATATAGATAAAACTCGCGAAGAAGGACAAGACAGTCTACGATACCAAAAGATATGTATTCGGGAGTCGGTTATACTCGGGGAAGGTATTAGCACCCCTCACATCCATCGTACTCGATGGGAACCATTTAGTTCGTGTGTGTTTAAGTGTGTTCCTTAAATTTGCTAACTTCTAAGTTTAAGAAAGGAGAAAGAAGAAGGGTCTTTATTTATGGGTTTTTGAACTCGCCAAAGACATCACATCTTGTTCCTACGTACTCCCTCATGCAATGGGAAAGTCATAGTTCTGTAGTTCCTCTTAAAAATAGTTTGGCTGGTTGTGTTGATTTTAGAATAAAAGTTTTTGATGATCGTATATGAGCGAAAAAGAGTTGAGTGAGTTGAATTGATTTTAAATGGGTGAAAAGTACCGAACAATAGGACTAGCATCCTACGATTCAAATACTAGAAACTAGAGGAGCATTGAGGCTCAACGAGTCGTCTATCATCCCAAAACGTTTTCTTATGAAAAAGTGAAGTGAAACAAGGTTCACGTTATTAAGTTTAAGTCTTTAAACAATTGTCTAGCGACAACGATTTAAATACTCGAAGTTCATTTTTTGCACAAGTTTTTAAAAAATTGGTCTATCAACCTACGATTTAAATACTCGGAATTTATTATGAAAAAGAGTTTTGAAAAGTCACTCAATGTTGGCTCGAGGTTTGCAACTTTTGATTTTGAAAGTCTTCTAGCGTTTGGTTTATGAGAAGGTGAGAAATGGAATCGGGTCATGATTAACCAAATATATGGACTTGATTAATCTCGTGAGGATAAGTGCTCCTACCCCAACCATGAAACCCTTGTTCATAAACAATTGGTGTATGAACCAAAATTTATTCGGGTTATGATTAATCGATGTAAACTAGGGCTCCGATTAACCTTGTGAGAGTGGTCATGCCCATTCTCAACTATTGAACCCTTTGGGAAGTTTTGTATACGAACCAAAAGCATAGAAGATATTTAAATATGTCAAGTGTGTGGAGTGTACAATTGTGAATGATTCATACAAGTATGGAAGAGCTAGCAAATAATAAATTCACACAATAGACGGCCAAATCAGATTAAATAATTATTTAAACTAAATCATTCTTCATTTAATAAAATTAATTAATAATTTAATTAATAGTATTAAACATCGAATGTTTTTAAAGTAAATAACTATTTAACTACATCTCATTTTATTTATCTATTCTTAAACAAAATAAATAAGCAAAAATACGAACTAAATAAATAAGAGAAAGAGTTTAGAGTATTGGGCATGTATTAGCATAATTCTGGGGGGTTGTAAACAGCAAGAGGGAGCCCGGGCCCATTATGACAACCAACGAATCCAATATTTTTTCTTCTCGAGGGTGCATTGCTGACAACAAATTTGGAGCGTTAGATTTAGTCATGAGGAGATCTGCGGGTGATGATGAGTGGGTGCACCACACAATTAATAGGGAGATTTGAAGAAGATTTCTTGAGAATTTATTATCCCTTAAACACAATTAACTCATACAAATCAACATTATAACAAAAAATTAATCATATAATCCAAACAAAATCTAAATCTAACCAATCATATCTCAGATTACACTAAACCTATTTCTAAACCTGATTATTAACATAAAAACTTATCAATTATAAATAAATAAACAGAAAAAAGAACATAAACGAAAAAGAATTAAAAAAAAAGAGTTAAGGTTTTTCTTCTCAATCATGAAGTCATATACTCTTCTCCCTCTCTTCTTTTGCTCGCCGCTCGTGCCTCAGTGGCTTCTCTCGATCTCTTTCATTCTTCATCACCATTTGCATGTTGGTCTCTTTGTGATATTCTACCTAACTCGATCTCTGTGGCCGGAACATAATCTATATCCCTCTCGATCTCGCCGGAAAACAAAGAGAGGGTGGTGGTTGCGATATTTGTTCTCGTCAGAAATGATCTTCTCATCTTGTCGCCACCGTGCTCTCTTCTCGTCTGATCTAGGGATATTTATCGATCTCACTGTCTGGGGAACGATGAAGGATGTTGCTGATGGGGGTTTACAGCGGAAAACGAGTACGTCATCCCGCTGTAAATCGCCTCTCGGTGGCAGCGGCGACTTCGTGCTTCTCTCGGATTTTGAGTTTTCTTACATATTTTTGTTTGTTTTTCTCTTCTCTAATCTGTAACTTGTTTTCCCAGGGAATGAATGGTTTCCTTGGGATCTTGAAAGGGGTGACAGAAACCCTAAGTGCTTAGATTTGCGATTCTTCGCTGTTTTTCGGGTGAGATTGTTTCGATTTGAACTTCTTTTCCTCTTTATATTTCTCTCTGAAGGGTTTAGGTTTATGAAAATAATGAGTAAAATTATCTAAGGTTTTGGTTTTTTTATATGTGTTGCTGAAAACACCGGCGGAACCTCCGACATGATAACTAGTATCAAATAGAGTCGCCATCGAACGTCTTTTTATCTCACAGGGAAAACATCGAGTAAACACAGGGGAGAAATCGCGGTCCTATAACCGTGAAATCAAGAGAATCTAGGTAAGGGAGTTAGTTACAGGGAAGGGATTAGCACCCCACACGCCCGTAGTACTCTCTGGTATCCACTTTCTAATTCTAGCTAAAGGTGTGTTATATCTATGTAATCGCTAATCATGCATGCAAAAGAAAAGAAGATAAGAAACCACGGGAAAAAGAAAGTATTTACAAAGTTTGCTCGATCGAGCCCGTGACAAGATGCCTCGTATTCCGCGTGCAATGGGAAAGTCGGGAAGGCGTGGTTCTCACTTGTTTGGTGTGTTTTGTGTTTTTACTTGTGAAAAGGTTTTAACACAAAAAGAAAAAGCAGAGGCAAAAAGAGTTTGTGTTGGTTGGTTGCTTTTACCTTGAGAAAGGAGTTTAAACCATTATTAAGTGTTTTTGTTTTCAAAGGGAAAAGAAAAGCAAATTTTAGTTTTATTACATGCAACATGCAGAAGAAACTAGCAAAAGCAAAGGGAAGACTAGCTATGCACTACCCTAAGGTTGACATGCAAGGAAATGAATCCCATGGTTCAGGCTAAAGAGCCTGGAGGAAAGAAATCAATAGCAAGCACAAATGACAAGTAGAATTACCCTAAACGGGACTTTAAATAAACGGAGGGGTTCACGAACATGCTCCACTCGGAAGCCCCATCATGCATCTCTATTCCTACTTCTCATGGCAAAAGAAAGCTGTAAAGCCTTACTTCTCATGATATCTAGGAAAACTTAAGAGAATGCGGTAAATGGTGTAGAAACTACCAAACGGATATAGAATCCGAAGAGATGCGAGCTAGGGAAAACTTCAATCTACTGCACCATGCAATAAGAGTAAACCGGTGAGAATAGCTCGAGGTGGAAAAGCAAAGAGAATGCGCCCTTGTGCGCATCCGGAGCAACAACGTCTGCAAGAAGGGAGTTAGACCCAAAAAGAAAACAAAGGGATGTACACGTGGGTGAACAAACACAAAAAAAACACCTGCAAGAAGGGAGTTAGACCCAAAGAACAAGTATAGAAATGCACATGTGGGTGTACAAATGCAAAACACCTGCAAGAAGGGAGTTAGACCCAAAAAACAGACAAATGGATGTATACGTGGGTATACAAATACGCAATGTGAAAAGGAGTTGGACCCAAGAGGCAAGTACAAGGAGTGTATACGTGGGCATACAAACATGAGAAACCTGCAAAAAGGGAGTTAGACCCAAAACGCAAGCAAAGGAAAAGTGTGTGAATATCGGAGAAACGAGTCGCACATGCATGCGTCGTGTGTCCCTGCAAGAAATGGAGTGCAAACAGCAGCCAAGCATAGCTAGGGTGACTACTGTTCACCATTAGAATCGAAAAAATCAAAAAAGAAAATAAACGAGAGCGCTTAGCTGTATACCGCTAAGCGCCATGGAACAAAAAGTCGAACATTTGGCGCTTGGCGCGTTCCGTGGCGCTAAGCGTGACCTGCGACTGCTGAAAAATTATTTTACGCACGACCACTGTTTGTGATGTTTTCATGCCAAAGGTTGATCCACACAATGAGCAGATTATTCCAATGCTTATGTATGCTATGTTATGCATGAACACGTGCGGCGTGCTAGAGGAATGACAATTCGATGCACGCGATGCTATGTATGAGCGTATCGGAATCTGAATGGTGAATTAATGGTTCCCATGGTCATGTATGCAATGTTGTGCATGGACATATATGGAATGCAAATGGATAACTCTAATGTTCTCACATGTATGGTTAGGCATGAACAAGCTAAGAGTGCAATGCAAAAGGGATTTCAATGCTCATGTACAATGCTAGGAATGAACACGTGTGGAATGCGGATGATCAAATAATCCAATGTATGCATGGCGGAGACCGATGCATGAACATGATTGCAACGCAAGTTGTGTCGACAACATAATGTTCCACATGAAAAATACCGATATAAGCAAGGCACGCCATGGAGAAGCAAAGAATGATCGTGTCAAATCCTAATTGCACATTAACACAAGCACTTGGAATGCGAGTGCATGAACTATGTACAATGCACAATGTACCTAGTGACCAAAGTGCTTTGGAAACTACATGTCGACACACTACAAATGCAAGCTATGCTTTACTCATCATGTATCAATGCAATTCAATCAAGCTAAATGTCTTTCAATGCATGAGCATGCATTAGAGGATGCAAAATGCATGAATTCATGGCTTATGTGCAGGAGAGACCTTCATATGCAAGAGCCTATACATGCTATATACAACATCCTCATTCCGACACAAATAAGGCGGCAAAATTCAATTCAAAGCAAGGAGTCCAAGAGAACCAGTACAAGACCTAGAGTCTACATTGAATTTGCATGTGAGTTCAATATTCAATTTCAAGAAAAGCTAAAAAATCAGAAACAGCTTAAAATAAGTGCTTATTTGAACCTAACACTTACTTGCACTTGAAGTTGGAGTCAAATTGAAGAGGAATTCCTTGTGCTCTTCAAAGAAAATACCAAATCAATGAGGAATTGTAGATAATCTTCAGAATTAGGCTTGAATCCTTGAAGAAAAGCTTGAAGACCAATGGAAAATTGAAGAAAGATGAAGAGCAACTCTTGAATCTTGAACTTGAGGGGAAAATCGAGATTAAACCGTTCCTTCCATGTCAAATGTGAATAGAAGGAGGAGAGAATGCTCTAGCTTGAAGTAGAAGAAGCTGCGATGGAGAAAAACCAGAATTCGCAGGTCGCGCTTAGCGCGCTCTGTACAAGAAGTCGGTGGTGAACGGAGGTCCGGTGGTGGCCTGCGGTGGTTGCTTGGAGGAAAAGTTGGAGTTTTAGTTTTTTGAGTTTTTGTGCTTTTTGAATTTGAGAGAATTTTAGTGTGTTTAGTAGTGGAAAAATTAAGCAAATGAATGTGTTCCCCCTTATTTGTGAAGAGAAAGATCTATTTATAGCTTTGGGTCCTTAATCAACAAGCTAATTATGATTATCCAATAATTTTAATTAACCCAAAGCGCCAAATCCGTGCGGAAATTGGAGTCGGAATGTAAAAAAGTGTCCGAAATGCGATTTTGCTTGCGTGAATCAAAATCCGGCTTGATCCGATGAATGGTCAATGAAATAAAATTTTTGAAGTTTCGGACAGTTTTAGACCAACGCGTGCGAATTTCATCTGGCTGTGGGAAAAAGCCTCGACGAGGATCCTCGATCAAATTTACATGCGTATCTCTTGGACATTTGAAGCTAACAAGATTTTTGAACTTTTGGCACTGGTCCGTCCGTTTCGATGAAAATCGAGTGAGATATGATTTTTGAACCGCGCGTCGGATGAAAATTGCTCGGTTCGCAAAAATCAAGCTCGATTAAAATTCTGGTACCGGTCGGTGGAAATTAGCTCGAGTTGCAAATGGAAGTTGTAGAGGACCTTGATACGGAATTTTAGAAATTGGTCCTTCGATTCGAGCTTCCAGCTAGAAAATAAAGCCTTTTCGGTGAGCCAAAACACAGTTCAGACACTAAATCGACTTGACATCTTGGGAAAATGACTCTTTTGAGAGCTTCCTCACAAAATCCGTTCTCGACCTTCTGGAGTGCCCAAAATGCGCTGAAACCCAGAATCCACTTTATTGAAAAATGAGCTCTTCTTGGGTGTCGTTCGGAATATTTGGAATCTGATATTCCTTATGATGAATGCTATGCATGGTATGACATGTATTTTTATGCAATGGAATTATAAGCAAAAAATAACGCGGGAAAAAGGAGGGTAAATTTTGGGGTACAACAGTTGCGGCTTGCTTCATGGTTTTCTGTTTGTTTGATTGCATTTTCTAGTTATAATATTGTTATGGTTTAAGGTTTTTATGTTTGGGTTTGAAGGTGAACAATGGCTTTTCTTCCATTTTTGATTTCGTGAACAATATTTTTTTTTGGTTTCTGTGCCACTCAATGGTTATATACTGATGTTGATTAGGGTTTCTGATTTTCTCTTAACAGACCTTGAGATAATTCTGATTGGGGCTCAGAAATATGATTTCTGACTTGTGATTTGTTATGTTTTTTGATATGTTGTACTTGCTGAACCGTGATGCTATTTTGAGTTTTCCTTTTCACACCTCCCTTTGTGAACCAAAAAATTTCTTTTTGTGATTTGGAATAGGAGTGTGTATGCCTATGATTTAATGTTGATTTTATGAGGCTTTACGAATGATTATAAACATGATTTGAAAACCCTTTAATCAGATTCCAATCGAATAACCCTAATGATGAGATGCATGATATTTGCTTGACGAAAATCTTGTTTATAATCATTGTCTATGTTGCTAACCCTGCTTTCTTTCTTCTTGTTTTTCATGGGAAATGATGGTGAGGGTGAAGAAAAATGCAAACCAAACTTTGAAGAGGATATTGCGGAGGCCATTGGAGGACTTGGATTGGAATCATGGAGTGAGAAGCTTGAATAAGAAAAGTCTTAGAGGAATCAAGCTCGAAAGTTAGGAAAATCTTAAATTGTTGTGGTTACTTTAACTCTTCAATTTGAACCTTTGAATTTGATTCTGTTGAAAAGAACTTTGTAAACACACTAGACACATTCATGTAACTTTGAGTAATTCCAACCAACTTTCGTGATGCTAAAACTAAATTCTCAACTTCCTTTTTATAATGTTGAAAAGAGTTTTGTGTAACTACACGAAGCTTAGATCAAAAAACTTGAATGATTCTTATAAAGTTTTGATGCTTGATTGAATAAAAACTCTTATAGCTTGTGTAGTATGATTGGGAACCGACTTTGGATTATTTTGCGATCATGAAAATGTTGCGGATAGCAAGAGTCGCCACCGCTTTTCTTTTATCCAATTAAGGGAAGGTGAAAAGAACAGGAAAAAGAGCTTCGGTAGATTCTGAGTAAGGGAGATGATTATGAAAAGGAAGGTATTAGCACCTTTCCATCCGTAGTTATCTACGGCTCTTAATGCTTTAGCTCACTTTAAAATTTGCTTTCGTGTGTGTGTTGAAAATGTTTTTGAAAAGGCATTTCGCTTTGACTTCGTAATGATTCACGTTGGAATGTATACGAAGTGTTCGGAAATGTTTCGCTTTCGGAAAAGTGTTTTAACTTTGTAAAAGTGTGAGGTGTAAAAAGCGTTTTGATAGAGCAAGCAATTAAGAGTCTATTACCTACTCAGAACGGTCGTTTCCGTGTTATTTTACTTTCCTTTTAGAATCGTGTTATCCATACCATTAGTTATTAGGTAACCCTATTCGTTGGATGTAAAGGGACATTCGAAGGGACATCGGATGGTCATAGAAGGCAACTTGTAGGAGTATCCTAGCACATTCGTAGGGATGATCATCACTTTTTGTAGGCAACAATCGAGGGACTAGATCATGTATTCGTAGGCAACATCGAGGGTCATTGAGGGACTATGATCTTTGATTCGAAGGGACTATGATGATATGTTTGCAGGAAACGGTGCTAGGATACCTCTACGTTCGAGGGACTTGACCATTTATTCGAAAGGCAACAAGAGAGAATACCCTAGGGGGTGCATGTGTCAAAAGAGTGTGTTGAGTTCAGATAATTTATCTTGTGATTAGAGTTAGCTATGTTGATTTTATCTTGTCATACACGCCTAATTTTGGGACTTACATGGCCATGTTAAACCTTAATACTATGAACTTGTATTTGTACTTGTCCTAAATAAGAAAACCCCAATCGGAGCTCTCAAACCCTAGCAATGGTGAAACGATATTCCTGGACATAAAATGAAATTAAACTATGCAGAAAGCTTTGAAGCTTCATCACAAACACAAAGACATGGTCAAATTCAATTGAATATGCATAAAAGTATGAAAACGAATTTGAGTTCAAAGTGTGCAAACCGTGATTGTGCTTTCTGGATTCTGGACGTTTCAAGGCTTGGTGATGACTCGGTTAGCTTCAGAAAACACCAAGGAATTGATTGGCAGCCTTTGTTTGGCTTGAATTGATGCAAATCCTTGGCTTCTATGTATCTTGGAACACACGGTTTTTGAAGCTTGTTTAGGGTTCTTGGAGGCCAGAATTTCGTCCCTTGTGCATGTAGAATCATCATGTATTTATATTGTAATGAATTAGGTTAAGAATTGTAAGAAAATATCATGCCAATCAATGAAAAATTATTTGATTTGGAATCAAACCAAATATTTCCTTTTTGAGCCAATTTCAATCAAATCAAATTGCCAATCTCAATTATTTTGAAATAATCAGATTAAATGGCTTGCTTGGACCTCAAGGATGAGAGAAAATCCATCTTGCACTTAACTTTTGATTTTATATCTTTTATTTTAATTAAATTGGTTTTAAATGAATAAAAATCCAAAATAAATAAAAAATAAAAGATAAAAACGTGGCCTTGGGCTTGGAGGTTCCCATTCAGATAAGGAACATGTTTGAATCAAGAAAAGTTAGGCCCATTTGGAAATTTTTTGATTTTCTCAAGTATTTCTCTTTGGGCACCTCCTCAAAAATGCTCAACTTGGACAATGTGTATCTTGCTCAATTTTTAACATTTTTGGGTGTTCTTGGACTTTTTAGAAAGCTCAAAGTGTCTTCTAAACATCCCTTTTGGTTTCATATTCATTGAAGTTTCCATGCTCATGAACACATCTTTACAAAAAGTTGACTCTTTGTTGACTTTTAAAAAGGACCTGTAATGTCTTGATCCATAACTTCCAAATGAAGCATTTTCTACCCAAGCTTGTGAGACATGAAGTTGTAGATAATTGAATTCTCTTTAAAATGAGTTGTGGTGGAAGAATTTCTGATAAATTATGTGAAAGTTATGCCTGGTCAAAGTTCTGTTGTCTTTTGTCTAAGAGAGCCTAATTTAGAAACTTTGACTTTGGATCAAATCTTTACTTTTCTTGAGGAATCATGATCAACCCTTGATAAAATGATGAATATCACTTCAAAATATTGGTGTTGACCAAAAATTATGAAGTTTGACTATATGTTGACCACAATTGACTTTTTGTCTAATACATCTGATTTTCAACCATCTGAGCAATTGACTGAGCAAACTTGACTTGTAAGGCTTGAAACTTGACAAGGTGATTCTTTGAAGCATATTAGGAGGTATTATGACCACCTAAATAATTGGATATCCATCTTGACTTGAGAATGGCAAAACTCTAGCTTGGGTTGATTGCTTAGGAGAGGGTTTATCTGGTCAACCCTTGTGAAATCCTTGAGTATGTATATGTGGAATGTCTTGAGGAGTAGGAGGGAAAATTTTGGGGTATAACACCTTGTAACTCTCTTATAAATACATATGCTTTGCAAAGTTTGAATCGTTGAATTTTGGGACTTACATGGCCATGTGAAACCTTAATACTATGAACTTGTATTTGTGCTTGTTCATGAACTTGAACTTGTTTGTAGAAAATACATAAAAAAAACTCTCTTGAATCTTGATCAAGCTCTTCTAAAATTACCTTGAATCCTTGGTATTGACAAACAAGCTTGACTAACTTTTAACTTATTACTCAATTAATCTTCACATCTTTCAATTCAAATGAAACTTAATTTTATTTTCCTCTTGAAAAACATCTCTTTCGGATCAAGGGTAACTTAAAATGAAATTGACTCAGACTTCAAAAATGTAATAAAATTTTAGTCATTTTTCAAATGCCCAAACTTGAATCCAAGTATTTCTACCAAAGTGCAACGATGCGCACAAGGCACAAAGTATGATGCAAATCCAAAAGGTTTAGGTATATCTTTGAGTCCAAAGAGCTCAACTTCACAAGTTATTGTCCATGACAAAAAATCCAATTCAAGATCATGCCTTCAATCTTTCATAAGGATGGGTGAACCTAATAACCATGTACACCACAATTGAGCCAAATGGAAATTCTAACCGCTTGATTTTTTTTCAAGAATTATGGTGAACAAAACCTTGTAGCTTGATGAGAAAGAAACCCATAACGAAAATGAGTCCAAAACCCTAATTCATGATATAGGCTTCAAATTCTTGTTTCGAAGGAGTAAATGCCAAAAATTCTTTCCTCAAACAAAAGAAGCCAAAAGATCTTTATCCCTTCTTGAACTTTACCTCTTGATTAAATTTCAGAAGCACCATCTTCAACAAGATAACATTCTCAATGCTTTTAACTCCTCAATCATAAGTGTTTTTCTTGAATTCTTATATAAACTCTTATACTTGTGTAATATACCAAAAGCAATCAAATCTGAGTGAACAATTCAAATTAAAGTGGTAAGGAAAATTTTGGGGTGTGACAACCAAGAACGGGTCTCAACTTCTTCTTTAACCAAGATATTTCATCTGGAAAGGGTAACAAAGTGATCATTCAACAACGAACTAAAATTTTGCCTATTGGAGTATTTAACAGATCAACGATGAACTATCTCTCATAATGAAGACACTACCATTCATCGGAAAATCAAATCATCAATAAACTACCTGCCATAATGACAAGACTACCATTTATCGAAAGATCAACAAGTCATAAACACTTGCTGGATATATATGGCCAGTCGACAACGAGATATTCGTTGTCGGAGTACCGAAAAGATCATTCCATAACGAGCAATATTTGATAATATAGAGACTTCCACTCACTGGAGCATCAACAAGTCATAAACACATGCTGGAGATATACATCTAATCGACAACGAGATATTCCCCGTCGGAGTACCGAAAAGAATCATTCTATAACGAGCTATCTTTGTTAACGTAGAGACTTTACCTCACTGGAGCATCAATAAGTCATAAACACCTGTTGGAGATATACGACCAATCGACAACGAGATATTCCCCATTGGAGTATCGAAAAGAATCATTCCGTAACGAGCTATCTCTGGTAACGTATAGACTTTCACTCAATAGAGCATCATCAAGTCATAAACACTTGCTGGAGTCGTTCGGCCAATCAACAACGAGATATTCCCCGTCGGAGTATCGAAAAGATCATTCCATAATGATCTACCTCTGATAACGTAGATGTAGCGACAAAAACTGCGAGTATAAGCCATCGAATTGACTCAACTCAAAAATTAACAAAAGAGTCGCCACCACACTTTTATGTTATCCAAAGGACTAGGAAAAAGAGCGAATAAAATCCTTAAAAAAAAGACCATAGATCTAGGACCGGGGGCTGATTATGCAAAGGGATGGTGTTAGGCACCCAAAGCATCTACGGTACTCTGCATGAACCATTTTGAAAATTTGTATATATGTGCTAAAAAAGGGTTTGTACAAAAATGGATGGTAGGGGAGAAAAGTAGTTTTTTTTAAATTTTTGGTTTGATAGAACTTCCAATGAGTTCCAGGCCTACATACCAATAATGTGCAATGTTGAAATCAAAACCAAGTAGTTCGGATAAACAAGACCAAATTTGTGTGTGGGTTGATTTTAAGAAAAATTAGTTTGGAAAAGCTACAAAGAGCTCAAAAAGGGTTTGAATGAGGTTAGATGTTTTTTAGTCTTATGAAAAGAAAAGTCAATGTATTGTTAGATTGATTGAGAGTTTATTAAGAAAAGAAGTTTGAAAATTCATGGACCTAAGTCCAAGTTTTTTTTGAAAGTGGTTCGAGTTTTGAAAACAAGAATCCTTTGAAAAAGAGGGAAGATTTTGGAAATTAAATAATGGGGAAGAGATGAAGAGGCTAACCTAGCTGCATAAAGTAAAAGGTAAGGATAAAGAAAGATCTAACTAGGTGAGAAGATTAGTACTTGACATCAAGAGCCAATAACACATCCCGTCCTTTAGACAGCCACAAACAACAAATAACCAGACAAAACAAACCAAGATTTGGATGAGTCAATGCTTTTAGGTGAACTCTTGTCTCAAGAAATCTCCCAAGCTGAGGTAAAGGTCCTAATCCTAAGTCCAAAGATCAATCTCCAGGTCCAAGGATAGTAACCAAGTCCAATTAGAAATTTTTATGTTTAAGTTGAATTATTAGGTATTTTGGAAAACGAAAACAAAGCTTAAGTGAGCAAATTCAAAATAACAAGAAAATAAAATGCTCAAATGAGCAAAGGAAAATGACATGAAATGTAAATGCTAAAAGTAAAATGCATAAAAATAAAGAGCATAAAAGTAAATGCGAAAAAATAAAGAGCGGAAAATAAAAAGGCATAAAATAAATGACAATTAATAAAGGTTAGCAAGATGACCATCTTGAAACTTGTCAAGTATATCATAGAATTGTTAATTGTTAGTCGTCAGCAAGGTGACCATCTTGAAACTTACGCATGAAGACTTGCCAGAAGCTTGATATAATCAACGCGACCACACGACAAGTTTCAATTGTTTTTTGTCAAGTATATCACCGGTTTTAGAATTATCATATCACTTGATAAAAAATGATTGAGAATTTCAAATGGTCAAAGTTAGTGGAAACTTTTCAGAAGCTTGATTAGAAATCAATGCGACCACACGACAAGAGCCACAAGTGTTGAACCAAGATCAAAGCTCAAGTTTATGCCACCAATTGGTCACTTTCTCTGAATCGGGACAAAAGAAAAATAAGAAACCTATAAACACCCAAATTCCATTGATGTTGGAGAAATTTGTGACTCCAAATTAAATTCAAAAATCAGCAAAATAAAATGAAAATAAAAGTCAAATAAAAATATTGAAATCAAGTTATTTAATTGGACTTTATTGACGAAATACATAAATAGTATTTTTTTCATCAAGATAAAATTCCAAGAAAATTACCCAAAGTCAATCAGAGGTCAGCAAGTGTTGATATAATTTTTCAGAATTTTTCTAAGTCAAAAATTATTTTTAAAATAAAAAAGAAAGGGCTGAAATAAACCAAAAATAGCAAAAAATAGTAAAATTCAGAATTTATTTTAAGATGGTCTCACCTTGCATAATTTTTTCAGAATTTTAAAATGTCAAAAAGCATTTTTAAATAATTAAAAACATCAAATAAAGAGAAAATCATTAAAAATATCAAATATAAAAATAAAATTATGAAAAAATTAAATTCAGAAATATAATATTCCAAAATAGTTTTGTGAATTTTTTCGTAATTTTTGGACCAGAAATGAATTTTATATGATTTTTTGAAGTTTAAAACATTAAAAATATAAAATCAGAAAATAAAATAAGAACAGAAAAAATGTGGACCATCTGATCATACTCAAAACACGATAGTAAGCTAATCCAATGGATCAGACGTGTTGTGCTTGATATGGACCTCTTTTAAAATCACACCGGATCATCATTTAAATGAAAATTAAAAAAATAAATTCAGAATTAATGTCACGCATTGGATGGAGTCTGACTCAGTACGCGCGTATGATAAAACGTTTTCACAGGATCCAATTCAAAAAAATGACACGACACGCTTTCATTGGTTGAAGACAGACACCTAGGTCGTCTTCAACCTCCAGCCTCCCAGAATCGGAGTTCCTCAAACTATAAAATCAATAGCAATGAGTGGTTTCCTTGAATTTGTCTCTTCAAGACGACCTCAACCACATAGTCGTGAAAAATTTATTTACACAAGAGAATATGATTTTGATGAATTTCTCAATCAATACTTGATGAAAATGCTCACAATACAGAATATGATTTTTATCAAAGTTCACTGAGGAAACATGACTTGATAGCACGATTCAGGAGCTTCAAGGCACATTATTGTTCTGGCACGCGGTGAGGTTCAAGGAAGAAGAATGAATGGTTAATTTCAATCTGGAAGTGGCTTAAACACGAATTCAAAGTTACATAAAATCTGGTTATATCGAGGAAGTTTGGAAGAGGTTTTCTGGCTATCAAAGCTTGAGGAAATGAGTGGAATGACTTACTTATTTATAGGACAAGTGAATGGGATCAAAAGAGAGGGTGTATGATGCAATTTGGAGCGAAATCGTGCACACCTGCATCATGAGCAAAGTGTGACTTGCAAGTTGTCAAAACTCAATCAAATCGTGCGTTTTATCCCTCTAATCAAGCTTGGCAACTTTACTAATCATGTTTAAGTCCAAAATGCGCATGAATTTGATCATTAGAAGCCACATTATTGAAAACAAAATTTGACTTCAAGCACAAAATCAGTTCCACGAGGCTCTCTTTGCAACCATGGTTCTCATCACTCAAGGACCTTTATGATGCAATCTTGGGCTCTAGGAAAGTTGAGATTACAAACTGTACAATGCACTTGGAAAGTTAGAATTTGGCCACTTGATCTGAAAGTTGTGATCAATTGAAATCACCAAAAAACATCTGACTTTTTATACTTATAGAAATTTCTAAGTTTGGCAAAATAATGACCTATAATGTTTTCAATCCAAAAATGGTCTTCCATCCAAAATTTGCTCTTTATTTATAAAGATGAAACGAAGTATATCTTTCAAATAGAATTTTGCAAAAAGAACCAATCAAAAACTCCAAAAATTGAGAAAGTTATGGCCTTGTGAAGTTAAGGAAAAATCATGAAATGACCTATAATCTTTTGATCTTTTCAAGTAATTTCCAAACACTTTCAATCTTTAATTCTTATATGGAGATAAATTTCACATCTTCAAGATTGTTGTGCAAAAAGAATGACCTCAAAATGATAAATCATGATCAAGATATGTTCATTTGAAGTTGATTGTTCAAAAGTTGAGGAATTCATCAAGGACTTGTAATCTTTTGACCTCATAGGAAAACTTCCAAGCATTTTCTTTACTCACCAATTGAACTAAGTTGTTGTAGACACCCTTAGGTTCATTGTGAAAGAAAAATGAGCTCAAGTAGGCAAGTGATGACCAAGATATGATCCTTTGAAGTCATACAAGGTGGATGAAGCATCAATATAGAGAGTAGGCAATCATAGGTCTTCAAAATAAACTTCTCATCACTTAAACTTCTTGAATAAAAGAATATATATATATATATATATATATATATATATATATGAGAAGTCCTTTAAGGATAAAATTATCTTGAATTCATCCACAAACTTCACACACATATCAAGATATGGTCCTCAAAAGTCCAAAACCCTAATTCAAGAGAGATGGCCATGGGATGGAAATTTTTTTTAATTTGATGATCTCTTTCAAGCATGGAGCATATATTCAAGATAATAGAGCATATTTGATGATAAAAAAAGTCTTCAAAGAGAGATAATACTTTCAAAATCTTGAGAATTGATGAGAGAAGGCATGGAAATAAACACATGAACCTATCAACTCTTTGAGGAACTTGTGCATCATTCACCTAAAACATTTATAGCAAAGTATACACATCATAGTTAATCAAATATCAATCATCACACACAAATAATAATCACTTCCACAAGGTGCTTGGTGATCTCTCAAAGGGCAAACCCTAAAGATAAGAGAGAGATAGAGAGAGAGAGAGAGAGAGAGAGAGAGAGAGAGAGAGAGAGAGAGAACCAATTTTTGATCTTTGTGAAATGAAATTGTATGAAGTATGAGAGAATCTTAGGGGAAAAAATTGGGGTACAACAACTTCCCTTATTTAAGTGTCTTCTATCCGGAGATAAGAAGGGAACCTTCGCCTTGACAGGATAGAAGATACTTAAATATAACAGAAGCCCTATTTTTGGCCCTAAGATTCCATGCAATGTTTAAGGGTTATGCAATGCAAAATAACGAACCTCATAGGAGACAGGACACCACTGGGGAAAATGATAACTCTGCCTTGAAAAGGGGAAAGTCATGACACGGTTTAACTAACAAGCAAGAGCAACAATCCTTAGATAGATGATGAACTATCCCCTCATAGAGGAGTTAGAAAAAACAAAAGAATGACGTCGACTTCCTAAAGAGAGTAAACCATCAATCCTGAATAAACGCCAAGAATTATTTCTGAGCAAAAGGTGGTAAGAAGACAACATCAACAAAAGACTGAGTCTCCAAAAAGCTCTATCACTCCACCAAAAACAGGCTGGACGTCCTTCTTTAACCAGGATACTTCATCATTCATCAGAATAACAGATTTTCGACAAACCACCTGCCATAACGACGAGGCAACCATTCATCAGAAAAACAAATCTTGTTGCTAACAGCTATAAGAATTGATCAGTAATGAGTTTGTAAATCACCCAAAGAAATCCCGAAAGGACCAATCATCAATGAGTTTGTAAATCACCCAAAGAGACATTCAATGAGTTTGTAAATCAATCAAAGGAACTTCCATCGATGAGCTTGTAAATCAATCAAAGGAACTTCCATAGATGAGCTTGTAAATCACCCATCCGAGATAAACGGTTAAATCATCAATAAGCTTGTAAATCACCCATCGGAGATAAATGGTTAAATCAGCAATGAGCTTGTAAATCACCCAGAGCAAAACCAAAGAAACGTTCAACATTGAGCTTGTAAATCACTCAAAGGAACTTCCATCGATGAGCTTGTAAATCACCAATCGGAGATAAATGGTTAAATCATCAATGAGCTTGTAAATCACCCAGAGCAAAACCAAAGAAACGTTTAACAATGTGCTTGTAAATCACTCAAAGGAACTTCCATCATTGAACTTGTAAATCACCCATCAAAGATAAATGGTTAAACCAAAAATGAGCTTGTAAATCACCTAGAGCAACACCAAAGAAACGTTCTACAATGAGCTTGTAAATCACTCAAAGGAACTTCCATCGATGAGCTTGTAAATCACGCATCGGAGGTAAATGGTTAAATAAAAAATGAGCTTCTAAATCACCAAGAGTAAAACCAAAGAAACATTCAACAATGAGCTTGTAAATCACTCAAAGGAACTTCCATCGTTGAGCTTGTAAATCACCCATCGAGGATAAATGGTTAAATCAGCAACGAGCTTGTAATTCACCTAGAGCAAAACCAAAGAAACGTTCAACAATGAGCTTGTAAATCACTCAAAGGAACTTCCATAGATGAGCTTGTAAATCACCCATCGGAGATAAATGGTTAAATCAGCAACGAGCTTTGTAAATCACCTAGAGTAAAAACAAAGAAACGTTCAACAATGAGCTTGTAGATCACTCAAAGGAACTTCCATCGATGAGCTTGAAAATCACCCATAGGAGATAAATGGTTTAATCAACAATGAGCTTTGTAAATCACCCAGAGCAAAAACAAAGAAACTTTCAACAATGAGCTTATAAATAACTCAAAGGAACTTCCATCGATGAGCTAGTAAATCACCCGTCGGAGATAAATGGTTAAATCAACAATGAACTTGTAAATCACCCAGAGCAAAACCAAAGAAACGTTTAATAATGAGCTTGTAAATCACTCAAAGGAACTTCCATCGTTGAGCTTGTAAATCACCCATCGAAGATAAATGGTTAAATCAGCAATGAGCTTGTAAATCACCCAGAGAAAAACCAAAGAAACGTTCAATAATGAGCTTGTAAATCATTCAAAGGTACTTCCGTTGATGAGCTTGTAAATCACGCATCGGAGATAAATGGTTAAATCAGCAATGAGCTTGTAAATCACCAAGAGCAAAACCAAAAACGTTCAACAATGAGCTTGTAAATTACTCAAAGGAACTTCCATCGATGAGCTTTTAAATCACCCATCGAGGATAAACGGTTAAATTGTCAACGAGCTTGTAAATCAACTAGAGCAAAACCAAAGAAATGTTCAACAATTAGCTTGTAAATCAATCAAAGGAACTTCCATCGATGAGCTTGTAAATCACACATCGGATATAAATGGTTAAATCAGCAATGAGCTTTGTAAATCACCCAGAGCAAAAACAAAGAAATGTTCAATAATGAGCTTTTAAATCACTCAAAGGAACTTCCATGGATGAGCTTGTAAATCACACATCGGAGATAAATGGTTAAATCAACAATGAGCTTTGTAAATCACCCAGAGCAAAAACAAAGAAACGTTCAACAATGAGCTTGTAAATCACTCAAAGGAACTTCCATTGATGAGCTTGTAAATCACCCATTAGAGACTCCCATAATAAGTTTTCATCTTGCTGGAGGTGAACGGTCAATCCCTAGTGAGAGATTCCTCGTTGGGTTACGATAATGAGATCATATTGCCATTAACAGACTTGCTGGAGAAGATTCAGTTGCTTAAGCAACGGGATTGTCACCTGCCATCCAGAAATTCGCAATCTGAAATAACAATGCCAATTGGAGATTAGGATCCAGACCAAGACTGCGTTGGGGAAGAGGCTCTATTTCTCCACAAAGCATAACCGTGGGAAAAGCGAGAAGGATGAATCCTTTTTACTCAAAACTGAAAAATGGTAGATATATGACATACTCGGATTACCAACATATGCAAATGGGCAACGAATTAAAGCCATGCATAATGTCTGAATGAATGTACAAGAGATGCGTTTGGACATCTTATTGAGGATTAACAAAGAAGATCAAATGGCACACGGATGACACCTGACCAACATGAAATATTCGGGAAATGTGGGCTCGAAAAGGCAAACTCCCATCAGGCGCATTGTTGACATTTTTAGGCGTTATTTAACGAACACATTCTGCGGAGATGTCATCAAGTTTCAATAAGGAAACAATTTGTGTAAACTCTTCTGGGGAGAACTGAGATGCTTTGTTAGAGCAACCTATTTTGCACTAGAATCTCATGCTTAGGGAAGAAAGAGAAAATTCTACAGAGGTCCTTTTGGGACCAACCTCAACATCACTGATCAAAGTTGGGGGTAATGCCATCTTGTCCCCTTGCATCACATCCGATGTAAACACACTCTAAAATGTTAAAAAATTTCTCAAGCATGTTCTAACGAATCTGTTTTCTTTGAAATACATTTTCAATAATAAAAGGATATTTTTATGAACTGAATAAAATAGGATTGCAAAGGAATTGGGTAAAAGTTCAAATTTTATTGATGGAATGGTAGCCTTCCAATGGCATGACCCCATAGGTGATTACAAAGTTTTGAAAAATGGTAAATACATGGAAAAGGTACATTGAAAGAAAATGAGCCCTGTTCTCCTTAACAACTTTGAACTGTTGTATTGTAGTCTTCGGTTGAGGTATGAAGATGATCCATGTAGATTGTTGTTTCTATGATCAAGTCTTGCTTGACGTAGTTACTTGTTGATAAATCCATAACTTTTGCCTAGACTTCCCTTGCGGGATTTTAGTCTACCAGGAGGTTTATTCTCTTTATGTCTCTAATTTTTGCCTAGACCGCCCTTTCGGTTTTTCAGTCTACCGAGACGCTCTTTTTTGCCTAAGCCCCCTTTTCGGGTTTTCAACTTAGCGAGTTGTTCTTTTATTTGTTTAGGCGAATTATTTCTTGACTACATCAACATTCAGAGGACGTGGGAACTCCTCTCCATCCATAGTTTCAAGAATCAATGCACCGCCAGAGAATGATTTCTTGACAACATATGGGCCTTCATAATTGGGAGTTCACTTGCCTCTGGAATCAAAGTTTAAATAAATGATCTTTCTGAGCATAAGGTCGCCTTCTCTAAATGCACGAGGTTTGACCTTTTTATCAAACACTATCTTCATTCTCTTTTGGTACAATTGACCATGACACAAAGCAGACATACGTTTCTCTTCAATCAAATTCAACTAACCATATCTGTTTTGGCACCACTCAGCTTCTGACAAGTTAGCCTCCATGATGACTCTCATTGATGGAATCTCAACTTCCATGGGGAGTACTGCTTCCATGCCATACACTAAAGAGAAAGGGGTCGATCATGTTGAAGTGTGTACTGAAGTGTGATACCCATGTAAAGCAAAGGGTAACATTTCATGCAAATCTTTGTAATTCACAACCATCTTCTGTATAATCTTTTTGATGTTCTTGTTTGTAGCTTTAACTGCCCCATTCATCTTGGGTCTGTACGGTGAAGAGTTGTGATGGAAAATCTTGAATTCTTCACAAAGTTTTGTCATCATCTTATTATTCAATTTCGATCCATTGTCAGTAATGATTCTGCTCGGCACACCATAATGACAATTGAGATTGTTCTTGATAAATCGGACCACCACTTTCTTGGTAACGTTAGCATAAGAAGCTACTTCACCCCATTTGGTGAAGTAATCAATTTCTACCAAGATGAAATGATGTCCATTAGAAGCCTTGGGTTCAATCATCCCAATCATATCAATACCCCACATGGAGAAAGGCCATGGGGCAGAAATAACATTGAGTAAAGTTGGAGGCACGTGAATCTTGCCAGCATAGATCTGACACTTATGGAACTTCCTCGCAAATTTGTAACAATTGGATCCCATTGTCAGCCAATAATATCCTTCCCTTATCACTTTTTATCCATAGAGTGTCCATTGGCATGGGTACCAAAATAACCCTCATGAATCCCATGCATCAACATGTCTGCTTCGTGCCTATCCACACATCTGAGCAAGACCATGTCATGATTTCTTTTGTATAACACACCTTCATTAAAAAAGAAACTACCAGCCAATCTCCTCAAGATCTTTCTATCTTTACTTGTCACATCAACCGGATACTCTCGAGTCATCAGGAAACACTTAATATCATAATACCAGGGCCTTTCATCTTTTGCCACGTCAAGGGAGAATATGTAAGCTAGCCTTTCAAGACATCCAATAGTGATCTGAGGTACATCATTCCATCGGACCACCTTATACATAGAAGAAAAAGTAGCCAAGGCATCTTCCATCTAATTTTCATCCTGAGGAATGTGGTGGAGCTCTACTTTGTTGAAGAAAGTCAACAGTCTCCTTGCATAACCTTTGTAAGGGATTAAACCAGGGTGACGAGTCTCCCAATCTCCTTTTATCTAATTTATTACTAAAGCTGAATCACCATATACATCAAGAGTTGTGATTCTAAGGTCAATGACTTCTTCAAGACCCATGATACAAGCTTCATATTTCGCCATGTTATTCGTACAATCAAACGTCAACCTCGCTGTGAAAGGAATATGAGATCCTTGAAGAGTAATGATCACAACAATGATTCCTTTCCCATAAGTGTTCACAGCTCCATCAAACACCATTCCTCATCGGGATTTCGGATCTGGACCTTCTCCAGGCAAAGGTTCATCACAATCTTTCATTTTCAAATACATTACATCTTCATCAGGAAAGTCAAACTCAACAGATTGATCATCCTCGACCGGCCAATGAGCCAGGTATTCTGCCAATACATTGTTTTTAATATATTTCTGGGTGCGGTATTCAATATCATATTCAAATAACAACATCTGCAAACGAGCAATTCTTCCCGTAAGAGCAGGCTTTTCAAAGATGTACTTGATCGGATCCATTTGAGAGATCAACCAAGTAGTATGATTCAACATATATTGCCGTAGACGCTTCGCAACCCAGGCTAAAGCACAAAAAGTCTTTTCCGACATAGAATATTGGGACTCACAGTCGGTGAACTGCTTGCTCAAGTAATAAATGGCATATTCTTTCTTTCCTGTTTCATTTTGTTGTACCAAAATACAACCCATGGAGTTTTCCAACACAGTCAGATACAAAACCAACGGTCTTCCTTCAACAGGAGGGAGCAATATAGGAAGTTTAAGCAGATACTCTTTGATACTTTCAAAGGCCCTTTGGAAATCATCTGTCCATACGCAACCTTGATCTTTCTTGAACAGCTTAAAGATTGGTTCACAAGTTGCAGTCATACGGGAAATGAACCTGGAGATGTAATTCAAACGTCCGAGGAAACATCTGACTTGTTTTTTAGTTCTTGGTGCCGGTATCTCTTGAAATTCCCTAACCTTATTAGGATCTAATTCAATTCCCTTCTGGCTAACAATGAAACCCAACAGCTTTCCAGACTAGACACCAAATGTACATTTATTAGGATTCAAGCAGAGACGGTACTTTCTCAAACGCTGAAACAATTTCAACAAGTCATCCAAATGATCTTCTTCAGTTTGGGACTTAGCAATCATATCATCAACATACACTTCAATTTCTTTATGCATCAAATAATGGAATAGTGTCTTCATGGCCCTCTAGTACTTTGCATCAGCGTTCTTCAACCCGAGGGGAATAACTCTGTAACCGAACGGGGTGTGATAAATGTTGTTTTTTCCATGTCCTCAGGAGCCATATTAATTTGATTGTATCCGGAAAATCCGTCCATGAATGAGAACACTTTTCATTTTGCAGTACTGTCTACCAATATATCAATGTGTGGCAAAGGAAAATCATCTTTCAAACTAGCCTTGTTCAGATCTCGGTAATCAACACACATGCAAACTTTTCCATCTTTCTTAGGTACTGGCACAATATTGATAATCCACTGAGGATAAACTGATGTCACAAGGAAACCTGTGTCAATCTGCTTTAAAACTTCCTCTATAATCTTTATCGCCATATTAGTATGAGTTCTTCTTAATTTTTCTTGATTGGTGGACACTCAGGCTTTAGCGGTAAATGATGCTCCACAATATTGGTATCTAACCCTAACATATCTTGATCTGACCAAGCAAAGATATCCACATATTCTTTCAGCATTTCAATCAACAGAATCTTCACCTCAGGCTGTAGCAATGCTCCAATTTTGACTTCTTTCACATCTTCCTCAAAACCCAGATTAATGACTTCTAATGGCTTTTTGTCAGCTAAATGGTGTTTTCCTCGCGCTCAAACAACCGAGAAACCTCTTCAAGGATCTAATCATTTTTTTCTGTTCATCAAAGAAGCGAATTGGTTTCAATGGTTATGAATTAATCCGCACATATGATTATGATTGATTTTAGAAACTAACAAACAAGTGATTATGAAATTCAATTATTATTATTTTGTGAAAGGTTTTTTTTATTACCATATTTCAAGAAAAATCACAAAATAAAAGACACAATTTGGAATGAAAAACAAACTTTTATTAATGATATTAAATTTCAAAACAAGATTTTGCCCATACAACATCACCTTCACAGGCATATTGTTAGAAAACTTAAACAAGTTAAAGTGAATTACTTGACACATGAATGCAATGTCAACATCTCTTATTCCTTTGGCATCATTATCTTTAACAATGGCATTGACGGATTCCTTTAGAAAACATCTAGATATTCCAACAAATACTTCTTCGACTTCACCACGCGAAGGAGGATAATGAAAGCAACATAGCTTGTTTTCCATCCTTCCACAATTAGTCGGGAAAGCAACTAGCTTGTTCTACAATAATACTTCACGCTTGACTTTTGATGGAGGGTTGAAGTCACAACACTAGCCTCCTGAATTCAAGGTCGTCCAATCAAATAACTATAAGTAGGGAATATATCCATCACTTGGAAGGTAATTTGAAATAGATATGGGCCAATGTGAATAGGCAAATCCACCTCTCCAATAATAGATTTACGAGTACCATCAAACGTCTTCACAATGATACCACTAGGACGCATCGACAAACCTTGATATATTTAAGCTTTAAAAGGGTACTCTTGGGAATAACATTCAACGCAGAACCATTATCAATAAGCACATTGGACAATGCATCACTCTTGCAATTCATGGAAATGTGCATCCATATTGTGATTCCTTCCTTCAGCAGGTAACTCTTCATCACTGAAACTAAGATTATTGCAAGCCGTCATATTTCCAACCACACTATTGAAAGTCTCCAAAGGCACGTCATAATCAACAAACGCCTGCTCCAAAACCTTCATTAGAGACTCACTGTGAGCTGAAGAATTCATCAACAAAGTCAGGATTGAAATCTTTGACGGTGTCTGCAACAATTGCTCAACAATCTTATAATCGCTCATCTTAATAATCTTCAGAAAATCATCCATCTCTTTCTCTTGGGTTACCCCACTAGTCTTCCCTTCAACCTTCTTGGGTTCAACACTAGTCTCCACAATCTTCTTTACATCATCAACCATCTTTGGAAACACTATAGCAAACACACGACCACTTTTAGTAATTTGACTACCATCAACAATATTTCCTACTTGAGATAACTTTGAATTGGAACCTCAACATCCCCTTCCAGAAAGGTGGCATTGTACTTGTAGGGCACAAACTTGTTGGAACTATACAAGGCAGTGCGTAAGCTAATAACCAAAGGAGTAGCTGGAGGCTTCTTGTAATATGTCACTTCCATAGGAGTGGGAATATCAAAATGGGGCACAATGACATTCACATCCTTCTTCACCAAACTCATCGAGAAATACTCATCAGCAAAAACATACTCATTATCAGACTCATCAAACAATCTTTCAATCATGTTGACGCCATTGTTGAAACCAACCCTCCTTACCACAATCCAAATAATGTCTTCATCTAAAAGACGCTGAATATCTCTTTTAACAACTTCACAACCATAATGATCTATGCTATATACCGAGCATTCACTATATCGGTGCACCTCTTACCCTTTAATGAAATTAAACCTCAGCGAACAAATTCACCAAATTAGCATTAGTCTCGTTCACATCACGGATTTGAACTTCTACAGGAGGACCATAAACACCATTTGCTTAAACTTCAGTTTCATCCTTCAACCTAACGACATGAATAAGGTTCTTGTCCATCATATCTTAAAGATCACTCTTTATCTTATCACAGCCATGAGCATCTTCACTACACACATTACAAGCAGCATGATCATGAGTGCAATAACCAACCTTACAGAGAGCCACATGCATCTTCACAAGATTTCCAATGATCGAATTCACATCATAAACCCTGATTTCTCCATCAATCATATTCATAGTATTTCCATGTTTGGGCAACGGATTCCCATGCACATTAGGACCCATGTCTTTGAAAGACAATAAACCAGATCTAACAATCTTTTGCACTTCTAACTTCAATGGATAGAAATTTTCAATACTATGTCGTGGAGCTCCTTGGTGGTATGCACAAGTCTGATCAGCCTTGTAATACCACGGTAAAGGATTGGGAACAGCTGGAGGTGCCCTTGGTTGTACCAAGTGCCTCTATATCAATGTTGGATACAACTCTGCATAAGTCATTGGAATCAGATAAAAGGTTCTCTTTTTGGGCCTTTCCCTTGCTGAGATGCTTTGTTATAAGGGATAGTAGTCGGAGTTGTAGCAACAACAAGAGTAACAGCAACAACTTGTTGATTTTGAGGACGTCTACTAAGGGGTCTGGTTCTCCTTTCCTAGACAACCACATTAACTTCTTCTTTCTTTTTGTAGAATCCAAAAGATGGCTTCCTAGCCCCACTCGATCCTTCTTCTTTTGACAATCATCCCTCTCGGACAGCCTCTTCTAGACGGACTCCCATGCTCATCATTTCAGCAAAATCATTAGGTGAACTGGCCATCATCTTCCTATAATAAAAGGGACCCAAAGTCTTCAGTAAAACCTTGGTCATCTCTTGCTCACTTAGAGGAGGTATAACCTATGCAGCAAGCTCTCGCCATCACTGAGCATACTCTTTGAAGGATTCCTTATCTTTTTGAACCATTGCCCTTAGCTGATCACGGTCGGGCGCCATGTACATATTGTAGTTGTAATGTTTCACAAAATCTTCACTCAAATCATTGAAAGTATGGATGTCATTACTGTCTAGATTCATGTACCATCTTAAAGTTTCACCTGTCAAACTATCTTGAAAGAAGTGAATGAGCAGACGCTGATCTTCAGTATGAGTGGACATCCTTCTCAAATACATAATCAAATGGTCACAGGGAGAAGAATTTCCCTTGTACTTCTCAAACTCTGGAACTTTGAAGTTAGCAGGTACTTTCACATTAGGAACCAAGTACAGATCATTGACGTTGTCACCAAACAGCTATTTCCCTTTGAGGGCTTTCAACTTGTTCTGCATCTTGTCAAATAGTTCCTGGAAACCATCCATTCGATCATAGAAGTCTAAGCTTTCACTCGGAGGAGGAAGTGGATTATCAAACTCTTTGTTGAAAACAGGAGTAGCATGCACCACAAGAGGTGCATAAACAACAGCAGGTTGGGCCAAGGAGGTCACTTGAGCATCAAGATTATAACCTTCAGGCATGAAATTCTCTGGCATTCCCCAAGGATAACCAGGAGGTATACGGTGTTTGACGGTAGAAACGACTGGCACAGCAGAAACATGAGCATCTTGAATCTTGGAGATAATAGTTGAATGTTGAGGTTGAATGATACGAGGAGAAGGCATAAGAGGTAGTGGCTGATTCTGAGCAGCCACCAACTATTCCACCATACCAGTCAAGTTGGCCATACCGGATCTCAAGGAAGTAACTTCTTCATGCAGCTCATGATTCTCTTTCTCTAGATTTTCCATCTTCTTCTTGGAGTTGGCTCGAGTATTGTACTGATGCAACAGTTTGAAGACTTAATGAAGTACAGAAATGGATAAGACACCTGGGAGAGTATGAAAATGCAAGAATGTGTGTGTCATGATGCATGGCATGCAATTCATATAATTTGTTTATTATTTATTTTTATTTTTATTCATTATTCAAGGAACTTAATAAAGACAATTTAATTTGCAAATATCAAAGTATAACACAATTGAAATACTGAATAAAACTTATATCATTAATAAAATATTTTGAGGATTAAAAACTCTTCAATACAAGTTTCAAATGAACCCAAGTACATTAGAGCATAAAATAAACTACAAGTGCTAAAGAATCAAATATGTAGAAGACCCTTCATCAGATGACCTCTTCCTCTTGATCTCCCTGATCTCTTCCTTCAGCTACTCGTTCTCTAACACGTACCTGTCAACATAACCTTTCCAAGCACCAGACTCAGGAGAAGTGTGAGAATAAACAGGAACACTAGAAACTGGGTGAACATTGGAGGAAATTAAATCCTCTTATCTCTTTATCATCTCTACAGCATGACTCTCAAGAATCTCAATCAAATCATCTTTTTACTTAAACTCTATTGCATGAGACATCTTCAAGGCATGATACTTATTCTTCCAAGCTTCCTTCTCTTGTTGCATCGTAACCAAAGCAAACTGAAGATCCTCTATGTCATCTGAACCCTGAGTAGTAGCCAAGAACAAATCAGCAAGAGCTCCTCTTGAGAATACGGCATCTTCAACTCAATAGCTCTTGCTTGAACCCACAAAAGATAAGAATCCAAAATAACAGCTCCTCTCTGCCCTAGGTTCTCTTTTCCTTTCCTATGAATATGACGCCAAGCTTTCTCTATATCCTTCCTAGCTGTAGTGTGGTCTTCACCCTCTTTAAGAAAGAAACCACTCACATGAATATTCGTTGGTTTATCCCTCATCGGATAACAAAATTGACGATGTGCAAGAACAGGATTGTAGTTAATGCATCCCTTTATACCAAGAAGAGGCAAATTGGAAAGCTACCACAACTGTCAATAATCTCTACATTATAATAAACTGACGATACCACACAATATCGAATGAGAGCCATAATCTTTGGTGCCCAACGAGGTCCCCTCCTAGGATCCCAAAAAGCACTAGATGTAGGTAAATGAGAAGTAAGCCAATGGTATAATAATGGCGTATAACATATAATCTCTCCTTCTCAACGGAAGTTTCAAGGTGAATAGAATAGTAAGCCTCTGCAAGAAGGTGAACTGGATTCCCAATCATGAAGATCCTGATAACATTAACGTCAACAAAGTTGTCAACATTGGGAAACAAGAATAACCCATAAGCAAGCAAGGCAAAGATGGCTTTAAAAGCCTCCATACTCCTCATCTTAGCAAAATAACGAGCCTTCGTCAAAAGAAATGCAGCGGTAATCCTCGATACAACCCTTGGTAGTCATATTGTCTTCAATCTTAAACCTCTTCGGGTAATATCAGCAATCTCATGATACTTAGGCTCCTCCTCCAAACCGATAAAAGAAACAACACTAGTAAAGGTTGACCAAACAGATATAATACTCCTCCAAGGTAGGAACCAACTAATAGTCAGGAAAAGTGAAGCAATGGTATAACAGATCATAGAACTAAACCAAGGTGAAAAGCAAACCATCCTTCATCTTCGTCTTCATCAAAGGTATAATAGTCCCATACTTCTTCCAGAAATCCTCTGGAATCTCAATCTTATCAATCAAGGTCATCAGTCCCTCAATCTTAGGTTCCTTGAAACTGTATTTCTGAGTCCTCCTCTGTCCAAAATCCATGGTCAAAGTATACCTGAGATATTTGCAAAGGTCAATTTTAAGTTCCTTGAACAACTGTCTGGAAAAAAATGTGTATGGGTGCATGAATACATGGTTATGCAGCAAGCACACACAAAGAACACAAATAAGGGGGTCCATAGGTTCGACGTCACGAGCATGGGGTAAAAAGGTCCTACGCACAAGATTTTATAAGCTTTGTCACCTGTAGATCAAGGTTCTAAAGGAATCCCCAGAGTTTTCATTCCTCCATCCAATACTACCAACTTCCCGATTGCTCGGTAATCAATAATACCTTCTGGTGAAACTCGTCTGAGTTCAAAATCGCGTAGCAACTACTTCCGGATGACACTGTTATAGTCCATGCACTACCCCTAAAAAGGCCAGGATGGATTAAGGTTCTACGGCTGCTCAGCTTCAGGGACTCTCAGGTCGAAAGCAGTCATGTCTTCCTGATCGCTCGGTATACAAAATACCACAATCAAGGAGGTCTCCACTGAGTGGGGGATCTCATGTCTCCTTCTTCGGGATTACTCCCTAAAATTTAACATGACTACATTTCCCGTCCTATCTTAAGTTTTCCCGATTCCGGGTATAGGAACTAAAAAAAGAAAATCACCAAACACCCCTGAAAGCCAGAAAAACAATCCAGACAAACAAATATACAATATACAAAAACAATAAAGTTCATATATATATATATATATATATATATATAAATAAGCAAAAAATAGGGTCAACCCACTTAGAGATGGTCCAGAAATAGGTCAAACATCCCCAGCAGAGTCGCCACTTTTTCTGTAGCGGTAAAAGCTGCGAGTATAAGCCATTGAATTGACTCAACTCAAAAATTAACAAGAGTCGCCACCGCACTTTTATTTTATCCAAAGGACTAGGAAAAAGAGAGAATAAAATCCTAAAAAAAAAATCAGAGATCTGGGACCGAGGGTTGATTATGCAAAGGGAAGGTGTTAGGCACCCAAAGCATCTATGGTACTCTGCAGGAACTGTTTTGAAAATATGTACATATGTGCTAAAGAAAAGGGTTTGTACAAAAATGGATGGTAGGGGGAGAAAAGAAGAATTTTTTTAATTTTTGGTTTGATAGAACTTCCAATGAGTTCCAGGCCTACATATTAACAATGTACAATGTTGAAATCAAAACCAAGTAGTTCGGCTAAAAAAGACGAAATTTATGTGTGGATTGATTTTAAGAAAAATTAGTTTGGAAAAGCTACGAAGAGCTCAAAAATGGTTTGAATGAGGTTAGATGTTTTTTAGTCTTATGAAAAGAAAAGTCAAAGTATTGTTAGATTGACTGAGAGTTTATTAAGAAAAGAAGTTTTAAAATTCATGGACCTAAGTCCAAGTTTTTTTTGAAAGCAGTTCGAGTTTTGAAAACAAGAATCCTTTGAAAAAGAGGGAAGATTTTGGAAATTAAAGAATAGGGAGGAGATGAAGAGGATAACCTAAGTGCATAAAATAAAAGGTAAGGGTAAAGAAATATCTAACCGGGTGATAAGATTAGTACTTGACATCAAGAGCCAATACCACATCCCATCCTTTAGAAAACCACATAAACAACAAATAACCAGACAAAAAAAATCAAGCTTCGGATGAGTCAATGCTTTTAGGTGAACTCTTATCTCAAGAAAAACGGGCAGAGTAACGACTGTATTTCAAGGAAATCCACTCTTAATTGAGTATAATGGAATAACCTGCATACAAAGATAATAACCGCAGAGAAATTGTTATACCCCAAAATTTGCCCTCCTACTTTCCACAACTCCATACCCAAGAATTTCACAAGGGTTGACCAGACAAACCCTCTCCTAAGAAATCAATCCAAACTAGGTTTTGATCTTCTCAAGTCAAGATGGATTTCCAGTGCTCTAGATGGTCATCATACCTCATCATACGCTTCAAAGGATCACCATGTCAGGTTTTAAGCCTTCCAAGTTAAATTTGCTCATCCAGTTGCTCAAATGGTTGAAGATCAGCTGTATTGGACAAAAAGTCAACTGTGGTCAACATACAGTCACACTTCATAATTTTTGGTCAACATCAATATTTTGAAGTGATATTCATCATTTGATCAAGGTTTGATCATGATTTCTCAAGAAAAGTCAAGATTTGATCAAAAGTCAAAGTTTCTAAATTAGGGCTTTTTAGACAAAAGTCAACAGAACTTTGACCAGGCATAACTTTCACATACTTTATCAGAAATTTTTCCACCAAAGCTCATTTTAAAGGTAATTCAATTCTCTACAACTTCATGTCTCACAAGCTTGGGCTGGAAATGCTTCATTTAGAAGTTATGGATCAAAACATTACAGGTCCTTTTAGAAAAGTCAACAAAAGTCATCTTTTTGCAAAGAAGTGTTCATGAGCATGGAAACTTCAATGAAGATGAAACCAAAAGGGATGTTTAGAAGACATATTGAGCTTTCTAAAAAGTCCAAGAACACCCAAAAATATGGAAAGTTGAGCAAGATATAAATTGTGCAAGTTGAGCATTTTTGAGGAGGTGCATGAAGAAAAATACTTAGCAAAGGCAAATATTTTTCAAATGGGCCTAAGATTTTATGATTCAAACTTATTCCTAACATTATCAAGAGCCTCTAAGCCCAGCTACACGCCCTCCTTCCATTTATTTTATTTATTTTGAATTAAACCATTAAAAATTTTAATTAAAATAAAATATTAAGACAAGGTACAAGGCATATGGGCTTGATATCCAAGTTTCTTGAGGTCCAAGATTGACAATGCAAGCTGGAAAATTCGTGCAAGAGAGTTTAAGGAAGATTGAGCAAGGAAAAGAAAGATTTGATTCAAAAAGTCAATCAAATATATTTCATTCAATGCAATATATTTCACCAAGTTTGTTGACCTAATCTCTTGTCCTATACATACTTAACATCCTCACAAGACAAAGGAAGGATTTTGCAACCTCTTACACGGATTGCTAGCCTCTTACAAGCCCTAGAAATTTCTCAAAATTTCTCACAAAATTGCAAAATCGTGTTTCAATTTTCAGGTGTTCTCAAGCCAAAACAACCATCAATTCACTCTCCTGAGCATTCCAGAAGTCAATCCCAGGCTTTACACGATCCCAAAGCATCCAAAAATCACTCACCAAGCTGCTCCGGTTTGGTATTTTTCTATAAATTGTTTATCTCAATCCATGCATTACTAACTAATTTTGTTTATTTGTATGATCTCAGGATGTTGTTTAAAACAGGTACAATGTGTTACATGTGAGCTTTAGGGCTTAAATCCTATGATGCAATTGTTAGGGCAAAGGAGTCAGGTGAACCCACTCTGAGGACTTTCAGCTATAAAAATACCACCATCGATTCTCGGGTGCAATTAGGGGTAGGGTCCTTTATTTGCATTCATGTTGTGTATTTTTGCAAGATCTGGTCTCCAGACGACCGGAGAAGATAATCAGAGCTTTGCTCTGGCGCTTCTGATTCAGGAACAAACAACACATACATATTTATGAATCCAACAATATGAATGGATGTATCACCGTCCCAGCGGTTTACCCTTGCGCGCGCTATGTCACTTTCTATCTCTCAGGTCGTGGGTTCAAACCCACCTTTTGTTGTTTGTTTTCATTGTTATTTTTAACACGGTTTGAGTCTCCGAAGGAACGCCTCAAGCTCCAGCCGGATGTCCTAACACCATAAGCTCAGCTCGGGTCTCCCAAGCAATCCTCCAAGCCCCACCGGATGGCCTAGATGAGAGTCCCAAGCTCTACGCTCCCAGATCCGAATCTCTCAAGCTCCACTGGACCTTTCGGCCAGACACCCAAGCTCCAGCCTGATCTTCAAGACCAAGCTCCGACGCCCCAGCAGAATCTCTAGAAGACTTTCAGACAACCCTACGGACACGCTTAGCAGATTTCCACCGGAACTCGCTCGATGCCCACGTCGCTCTCACAAAGACCTAGTTTAAGTAAGCTCTTTTTGGTTTTTTTTATTTATTTTCTGTTTTCCCTTTTAATTAATTAATTAATTTAATTAGTAATTAGGTTAATTAGATAAATTTCACAAACAATTTTTTCATGCTTTTTAATTAACTTAATTAGTTTAATTTAGGTTAATATTAATTAATTTTTCTCAATTAATTAAAATCAATTAGAATTAGGTTTTTCTCACATAAACTCTAATTTTCAAAAACACCAAAAATACTAGGATATAGTTTCTCTTCTACTATTTATTTTTGCATTTAAATTCTAGAAAGGATGTATAGGTTGCAATTTTATTTTCATGTAATAGCGTAGGTTTACATTTCCACCTTTACCTTCTGCACCTCCTATTATGTACCTGCCCCAAAACCATGTAATAGCGTAGGACCTTTATATTTTTGTAATTTATTTTCTGCACCTATTAACTGCTAGTAACTAGGCGTGTATGGCAAGATAAAAATCAACATAGATCACTAATCATAAGATAAATATCTGAATGTAACACTCTCTCTTCACATGCACCCCTTTAGGTATCCTCTCGTTGCCTTATGAAAAAGTCCCTCGAATGTGGGGGTATCTTAGCATGATTGCCTATAATACATCATCACAATCCCTTCGATTTAAAAGATCATAGTCCCTCGATGTTGTCTACGAATATATGATCTTGTCCCGTGATTGTTGCCTACGAAAAGTGATGATCGTCCCACGAATATGCTAGGATATCCTACGTTGCCTTCTATGACCATCCGATGTCCCTTGAATGTTCCTTTACATCCAACGAATAAGGTTACCTACCAACTAATGGTATGGATAGCTTTGTTCTAAAGGGAAGCAAAAAAAACACGGAAACGACCGTTCTAAGTAGGTAATAAGTCTCTTTTGCTTGCTCAATTAAAACATCTTTTCACACCTCACACTTTCAAAACTTTTCAAATCACTTTGTATACATTCCGTGCATCATTACAAAGTCCTTTTCCAAAACAAAACATTTCCAAACACTTCAGTACATTCCAGGTGAATCATTAAGTCAAAGTGAAATGCCCTTTTCAAAAATCTTTTCAAACACACACACACACAAAAACAATTAAAGTGAGCTACATTAAGAGCCCGTAGATAACTACGGATGGAAAGGATGCTAACACCTTCCCTTTCATAACCACCTCCCTACTCATAATCTAACGTTCTTTTCCTGTTTTTTTCGCCCCTTAATTGGATAAAAGAAAAGTCGGTGGCGACTCTTGCTATCCGCAACATTTGCGATCAAACACAAAACAAACAAGTCAGTTCTCCCATCGTGTTACAACAGCATAACATCAAGAGCATAGAAATCTCCCAAGCTAAGGTAAAGGTCCTAATCCTAAGTCCAAAGATCAAGCTCCAGGTACAAGGATAGTAACCAAGTCCAATTAGAAGTTTTTATGTTTAAGTTGAATTATTAGGTATTTTGGAAAAGGAAAACAAAGCTCAAGTGAGCAAATTCAAAATAACAAGAAAATAAAATGCTCAAATGAGCAAAGGAAAATGAAATGAAATGGAAATGCTAAAAGTAAAGTGAATAAAAATAAAGAGCAAAAAAGTAAATGCGAAAAAATAAAGATCGGAAAATAAAAAGGCATACATAAATGGCAATTAATAAAGGTTAGCAAGATGACCATCTTGAAACTTATCAAGTATATCATCGAATTGTTAATTGTTAGTCGTCAGCAAGGTGACCATCTTGAAACATACGCATGAAGACTTGCCAGAAGCTTGATAGAATCAACGCGACCACATGACAAGTTTCAGTTGTTTTTTGTCAAGTATATCACTGGTTTTGGAATTATCATATCACTTGATAAAAAATGATTGAGAATTTCAAATGGTCAAAGTTAGTGGAAACTTTTCAGAAGCTTGATTAGAAATCAATGCGACCACACGACAAGAGCCACAAGTGTTGAACCAAGATCAAAGCTCAAGTTTATGCCACCAATTGGTCACTTTCTCTGAATCGGGACAAAAGAAAAATAAGAAACCTATAAACACCCAAATTCCATTGATGTTGGAGAAATTTGTGACTCCAAATTAAATTCAAAAATCAGCAAAATAAAATGAAAATAAAAGTCAAATAAAAATATTGAAATCAAGTTATTTAATTGGACTTTATTGACGAAATACATAAATAGTATTTTTTTAATCAAGATAAAATTCCAAGAAAATAACCCAAAGTCAATCAGAGGTCAACAAGTGTCGACATAATTTTTCAGAACTTTTCTAAGTCAAAAATTATTTTTAAAATAAAAAAAGGATGAAATAAACCAAAAATAGATAAAAATAGTAAAATCTGAAATAAAAATAAAATGAGGTCACCAATATTTGTCAAATGACCATTGGATCCTGCCAGAATTTTTCAGAATTTTAAAATGTCAAAAAGTATTTTTAAACAATTAAAAAGCATCAAATAAAAGAGAAAAATCATAAAAAATATCAAATCTGAAAATAAAATTATGAAAAAATACAATTCAAAAAGATAATATTCCAAAAACGTTTTGTGAATTTTTTCGTAATTTTTGGACCAGAAATGAATTTTCTATGATTTTTTAAAGTTTAAAACATTAAAAATATAAAATTAGAAAATAAAATAAAAGTAGAAAAAATTGTGGATCATCTGATCATAGTCAAAACGAGTTAGTAAGCTAATCCAACGGATCAGACGTGTTGTGTTTGATATGAACCTCTTTTAAAATCACACCGGATCATTATTTAAATGAAAATAAAAAAATAAATTCAGAATTAATGTCACGCGTTGGATGGAGTCTTACTCACAAAAGTAATCAGATCCAAGGGCTCTCATTACGCGCATATGATAAAACGTTTTCACCGGATCCAATTCAAAAAAATGACACTGGACGCTTTCATTGGTTGAAAACAGACACGTAGGTCGTCTTCAACCTCCACCTCAATGGAGTTCCTCAAATCGTAAAATCAATAGTGGTATCCTTGAATTGTCTCTTCAAGACAATCTCAACCACATGCTCAAAAATTTATTTACACTAAGTGAAGAGAATTTTGGAAAACTCAAATAATAGCAAATAGGATTTTGATGAATTTCGGTCAATACTTGATGAAAATGCAAATGGTGAAGATCACAAGAATCGTGGAGATGAGGAGAGTACAATGATGTTTTATTTTGCAAGGTTTGATGGAGATTTCTACCGAACAAAGTTCACTTTCAGAGCTCAAACATGACTTGATAGCACGATTCGAGAAGCTTCAAGGCACGATTATTGTTCAAGTTAATGCAGTGAGGTTCAAGGAAGAAGAATGAATGGTTAATTTCAACTGAAAGTGGCTTAAATACGAATTCAAAGTTACGTAAAATCTGTTATGGAGGAAGTTTGGGAGAGTTTTCGCTATCAAAGCTTGAGGAAATGAGTGGAATGACTTCCTTATTTATAGGAGAAGTGAATGGGATCAAAAGAGAGGTGTATGATGCAATTTGGAGTGAAACCGTGCACACCTGCATCATGAGCAAAGTGTGACTTGCAAGTTGTCAAAACTCGGCCAAATCCTGTTTTATCCCTCTAATCAAGCTTGGCAACTTTGTTAATCATGTTTAAGTCCAAACGCTGCCAATTTGATCATTAGAAGCCACATTATTGAAAACAAAATCTGACTTCAAGCACAAAATTAGTTCCACGAGGCTCTCTTCGCAACCATGGTTCTCATCACTCAAGGACCTTTATGATGAAATCTTGGGCTATTTGGAAATCTGGGGTTATAAGCTTTATAATTCACTTGGAAAGGTAGCATTTGGCAACTTGATCTAAAAGTCGTGATCACTTGAAATCACCAAAAAACATCTGACTTTTTATACTTAGAAAAATTTCTAAGTTTGGCAAAAAATGACCTATAATGTTTTCAATCCAAACATGGTCTTCCATCTAAAATTTGCTCTTGATTTATAAATATAAAATGAAGTAGATCTTTCAAAGAGCATTTTGCAAAAATAACCAACCAAAAACTCCAAATATTTAGCAAGTTATGGCCTTGTGAAGTTGAGGAAAAATCATGAAATGACCTATAATCTTTTGATCTTTTCAAGTAATTTCCAAACACTTTCAATCTTCAAACCTTATATGGAGATAAATTTCACATATTCAAGATTGTTGTACAAAAATAATGACCTTAAAATGATAAATGATGATCAAGATATGTTCATTTGAAGTTGATTGTCCAAAAGTTGAGGAATTCATCAAGGACTTTTAATCTTTTGACCTCATAGGCAAACTTCCAAGCATTTTATTTTCTCACCAATTTAACTAAGTATTTGTAGACACCCTTAGGTTCATTGTGAAATAAAAATTATCTCAAGGAGGAAAGGAATGACCAAGATATGATCATTTGAAGTCATACAAGGTGGATGAAGCATCAATCTAGAGAGTGGGCAATCATAGGTCTTCATGATAAACTTCTCATCACTTAAACTTATTGAATCAAAAATATATATTATAAGTCCTTTAAGGATAAAATTATCTTGAATTCATCCACAAACTTCACATACACATCAAGATATGGTCCTCAGAAGTCCAAAACTCTAATTTCAAGAGAGATGGCCATGGGATGGAGAAATTTTTTGAATTTGATGATCTCTTTCAAGCATGGAGAACATATTCAAGATAAGAGAGCATATTTGATGATAAAAGAAGTCTTCAAAGAGAGACAATACTTTCAAAATCTTGAGAATTGATGAGAGAAGGCACGAAAATAAACACATGAACTTATCAACTCTTTGAGGAACTTGTGCACCATTCACCTACAACATTTAGAGAAAAGTATACACACCATGGTTAATCAAATATCAATCATCACACACAAACAATAATCACTTCCACAAGGTGCTTGGTGATCTCCCAAAGGGAAAACCCTAAAGATAAGAGAGAGAGAGAGAGAGAGAGGGAAAAAAACCAATTTGTGATCTTTGTGCAATGAAATTGTATGAAGTATGAGAGAATCTTAGGGGGGGGAATTGGGGTACAATAGTAGAGGTTCCCACTCACTAGAGCATCAACAAGTCATAAACACATGCTGGAGAGATACGGCCAATCAACAACGAGATATTCCCCATTGGAGTACCGAAAAGATCATTCCATAACGAGCTACCTCTGATAACATAGAGATTTCCACTCACTAGAGCATTCAACAACAAGTCATAAACACCTGTTGGAGAGATATGGCCAATCAACAAAGAGATATTCCCCGTCGGAGTACTAAAAAGAAAATATTTTATAGGAACTAATATACTTATTGGGGATACCGGTTACTTGAATAAAGGAGACTGTCACCTGCTGTTAGAAAAAAGGAATTGTAATAACACTGTTTGAAGAATGAATTTTGACTTCCTGGGGAATTCAAACATATTCCTCCTTAAGAGATAAAGTCTTCTCGTACAAAATAAATGCACTCTCCATATAAAACTCACAGTCTAGAAAAGTCTAAATAATAATGCTTCTTGGAGACTAGAATGCAAACCACGGCCACACTGGGGAAAGAGATTTGAATGGGAAAATAGTTAGGCAAGAGGGTTAAGAATTTATTCTTCCACGAGGGATAAATCAGTGGGGTGAATAAAAGGATAAACACATTCCACTTAAGGCCAATACTCTATGGGAGAGAGGACACATACTCTAATAGAATATCAACAAAAACATCATAGAATGCAAGTAAGCCATGAATTGTAATACATTTATGCATGATATATGTATGAATGTATTTCGTATATATGCTGACAAAATAAACACACTTTATTGGGGATAACCAAATAGAACAGACTTGGTAAAGACAACACTCCACAAAATTGTGTCCAAGATGGGGATCCAAGGGATAGAAAGTCGCCGATCGAGAAAATAATGTCATACCTCAAGGCCTGATTTCTCGTGGAACGGAATCATGGCTTGGGAATAACCAAAGCACGAGCATACAACAACAAACCCAAAGAGTCTATAGGGATACAGGAAATTATACAGTCTTCATCGGGGATAATAATATCACATATGATGAGGAGGAAACACACATTCTTCAAACACCCAATAGTGGTTGCATAAACTTTTGGGGAGATCTAATAAACTTCATAGGGATATCTGTAATATCCCAAATATTAATAGTTATTTATTTATTATTTATTAAGTATTATTTTATATGGTAAATAACTAAATGGTATGAGTTAGTGAATATTTGGATTATATGAATATATGTGATATTTAGATAATTGGATCTTATGGGTAAGAATAGTAATTATTTATTAATGGGCCTAATTATTAGAATTGAGGTGGATAAGTGTTAAGTCCATTAAGAGAATAGGGTAGTAAGAAGGAGAAATAGTTATTGTTGTCATAACATAAAAGAATAGAAAGAAGAGAATAATAGAAGAGAAGAGGAGAAAAAGGGGAAAAGAGGAAAAGAAGAAGAAGAAATCTAGAAGTTGGATCTTCAAGAGGTAAGGGGGAGAATCCTTATTATTATTATCGTGTACGTGATTAGGTAGTAATTAGTAACATGTTAAGTTTTTTGATTTCAATTTCTAAGAATCTTTGAATGTTAGGGTTTGAAGAGGAATTAGGTTTTTCTACATAGAAATGACGACCCATGATTAGAAACATGTTAGGATACCCTTTAATCATGTTATTTAACTATTTGGAAGGAGTTTTGCATGAGAATTTTGTGGGAAGAGGAACATGGTTCGTATCAGAAAATTTTGAGTTTCGCAGATCACACTTAGCGCGACCAAAAGCATGCTTAGCGCGAAAGTCTATGGAATTTGGGGGTTGTAGTTCAAGAAAACGGGTTTAGCGCGGTATATCAGGCTTAGTGCGGTCTGGAACATAAAATGTTGTTTTTATGACTATTGGACATGAAATTTATATGCTTATGTTTTATAAAGTATTTTCATGTTTGTGACCAATCTATTCGATTGGAATTGGATGCGTTTTAGATTGAAACTTAGTGAACACATAATACTTGATTTTTTTTATGTGTATTGTTTTGGGATGATTGTAATGAATAATCATTGTTTGCTTATGTACTAAATGTTTTTGGTAAGTATGTGATGATAAATGCTAAATGATTTGTATTGATATATGATGTATGTGTATTTATGAAATTGGTGAATAATTCATGATGTTGGATTATTGAGATATGCTTGATAATTAGGATTGGTGGAGAATCTTAATTTGCATATGTTGTTGATGAATTGCACATGCATACATGGTTAAATTTGATCCTTAATTGGAAATAGTAAGTGGTGAAATGTTGGGTTCATGGGGTTTGATCCTTGATTGAAATAGAGACGGTGAAACTTTGGGTTCACATGTATTGACTTTGATCCTTAACTGAAATAGTAAGTGGTGAAACTTTGAGTTCACGTTTGATACTTGATTGGAAATAGGTGGCAAAACTTTGGGTTCATATGTGTTGACTTTGATCCTTAATTGGAAATAGAAGTGGTGAAACTTTGGGTTCACAAATGGTACCAATGCATTGAGTCAAATTCATTTCACATTGGAGTCTTATGCATTATTGATGAATGTGTATTTGAATTCGAAAATGTGGTAATTGGTTATGATTTCATGATTTTCTACATTGATAAAGCTTATGTTGTATGGAATATCATATGAAATATGGAGAATTATTAATTAGATGTATGTTTCTATATTGCTTCTAATTGTATACATTTTGTTAATTATTTGAATTCTCATTCTTCTGTTGTATGTGATGTTCTATGCGACATCGCGATTCTCGAGATGGATGTCGCACGAGACTAGTTGAGGAGATTAGTTAGCTTAGCCGTTATTCTAGGTAGTGAGTCATTGCTCTGGTCATGTAACACGGGGGTTATTTGAACTCATATTTGCTATGAGATATTTCCATGTATTCTCATTTGTTTTGGATTTGTATGTTGAGATAATATGTGATGAGGCCTTAGTGTTGATGTTTCGGATTCATATGACTTGATGGTGTTATGGATTCATTCTTATTTTGTTGAATGATTATAGTATGGGATGTAATCATTGATATTATCTAAGAAAAGAAATATTCCGCTGTGATATGCATATTTTAAATGAAGCATGAGATTTAAATATGTGTTATGATTATGACCAGTGCATGTTAATATTTGTTTGGTTGGTTTTCTATTGTATGGAAAACGACATGTAACACCCTTTGTATGTGTGCATATTAATTTACTCTGATATATGCTATAATTATTTGGGGTTAAAAAAAGATGTTACAATATCCAACTCTGTACTAACACCTCATGTTTGAAGAAACAATTGCCTCAGGGATCCTATTAGAGAGAAATTGGGACCTTCTTCAAACATCATCAATCTTATTTATTATGAGGACTGCGTAATTTTATTCTTTTGATTCACATTTAAAGTAAACAACACTTATTATTTTTTGCAAAAAAAATTCACGTGTATGTTCTGTCAAATCTATTTGTTTTGAAATGTATTTTCAACAATAAAAGAATATTCTTGTAAGTTGAATAAAATAGGATTGCAAATAAATGGGATAAAGGCTCAAATTTTATTGATAGAATGGTAGCCTGCCAATAGCATGACCACATGGATGATTACAAATTTTGGAAAATGGTAAATACATGGTAAATGTACATTGAAAACAACGACCACTATCCTCCCTAACAACTTTGAACTCCTGTAATGTAGGATTCAGTCAGGGTGTGAAGATGATCCATGCAGATTGTTTCTTCCACGATCAAATCTTGTCTGATGTAGTTACTTGCCATGAAAGTCCCTAACTTTTGCCTAGACATCCCTTGTGGGTTTTTAGCCTACCGGGAAATTTATTTTGTTTATGTCTCTAACTTTTTCCTAGACCGCCCTTTCGAGTTTTCAACCTACCAAGAAGCTCTTTTTTTGCCTAAGACGCCCTTTCGGGTTTTCAACTTAGCAAGTTGTTCTTTTATTTATTTAGCGAGTATTTCGACTACGCCAACATTTAAAGAACGTGGGAACTTCTCACCATCTATAGTTTCAAGAATCAATGCACCGCCAGAGAAGGCTTTCTTGACAACATATGGGCCTTCACAATTGGGAGTCCACTTGCCCCTAGAATTAGAGCTTAAAGACATAATCTTTCTGAGCACGAGGTCTTCTTCTCTGAATACACGAGGTCTGACCTTCTTATCAAAAGCTTTCTTCATCCTTTTCTTGTACAATTGATGCGAGGACACAAAGCGGTCATTCTCTTTCTTCAATCAAATTCAGTTGGTCAAACCGATTCTGAACCCATTCAGCGTGAGATAACTCAACTTCCATAATTACAAGCAGAGATGGAATATCAACCTCAATGGGGAGCACCACTTCCATGTTGTATACAAGAGAAAAAGGGTTTTCCTTATCAAGTTCCTCCGAAAAGCAAAGAAGCATCTCATGCCAATCCTTATAGGTAACAACCATCTTCTGGATAATCTTCTTAATATTCTTATTAGCAGCCTTAATAACCTTATTCATCTTAGGTATGTAAGGAGAAGAGTTATGATGGACAATCTTGAATTCCTCGTAAAGCTCCACCATCATCTTATTATTCAAATTTGAACTGCTTGTCGTTGATGATCCCCGCTGGCACACCATACCGACAAATAAGATTGTTCTTAATAAACCGCATCATAACTTGCTTGGTAGCATTGGCATATGAAGTCACTTCAACCCATTTGGTGAAGTAATCAATTGCTACCAAAATGAAACGATGTCCATTAGAAGCCTTGGGTTCAATAATCCCAATCATATCAATTCCCACAAAGAGAAAGGTCGGGGAAGAAATAACATTGAGAAGTGTTTGATTCATATGAACCTTATCAAGATAACCGACATTTATGACACTTCTTCACAAATTTGTAACAATCAAATTCCATTGTCAATCAATAGTAACCTATCTTAGCATTTTCTTAGCTATAGAGTGGCCATTGGCACGGGTACCAAGAGAACCTCATGGATCTCATGCATCATCATGTACGCTTTGTGTCTATCCATGCATATGATCAAGACCATGTCATGATTTCTATTATATAACACACTTTCATTGAGGAAGAAGCTACTAGCTAAACGTCTTAACGTCTTTCTATCTTTCTTACATGCATCGACCAGATACTCTTGAGTCACCAGGAAGTGCTTAATATCATTATACCAAGGTTTATCATCCTTTGCCACATCCACCGTAAATATATAAGTCGGCCTCTCTCAAGGCGAATGGTGATCCGAGGTACATCGCTTCACCGATTCACTTTGTACATGGACGCCAAAGTGGCTAAGGCATCTGCCATATGATTCTCATCTTGAGGATTGTCGTGAAGCTTCACCTTATTGAAGAAACTCAACAATCTCCTTGCATAATATTTGTAAGGGATTAAGTCAGGGTGACGAATTTCCCAATCTCCTTTAATCTGATTTATTACCAAAGCTAAATCACCATATACGTCAAGAATTTTGATTCTGA